>WWNC01000059.1:5480000-6080000 GCA_011125475.1 Melanerpes aurifrons
TTCCTTAAATTAACTGAGCGATGAATTCCTAAGGGCATTTAGTACTACTGGAATGATATTTGAATCACCCAAATTCCACTGAAATGAGGAGGTATGGGTATACATATCTTTGAAGAGATCAACCTATGCAGAGAACTAAATAACAGCAAGTCCATTTAACAAGGACTGTATTGCATGGATAATCTCCCTGAAGTAAGCTGAACAATTCTTAGAATAAAGTGTTACTCTAGGTGAATAACAGTATTGAAATCTGGAACTTTTTGATTTCACCCTGTTATCTGCTGCATTAAGACACACACATTTAAATGTCATTAGGAGAACCCACAGCTGCAGTACCATTGTGCTGCACACAATTCTACAAGATCACTAGTTATGCAAATAAAAATGTTTTCCCTCTCCTTAGAAGGCTTTATGAAATATATAGAACTGAAATGAAATCATGAATGAAAAACAAAACTAATTTTACAAGTTCTGAGATTAAAATAATTGATAATTTATGTTTTTTTCTAGTGTGGGTTTTATCTGTTTTCTATTACTAATACTACACTGTAGTTATTATGTCAAATGTACCTGGTTGGTTCCAATGTATTTTAGGACAGAAAACATGAATAAAAGGGAGAAATAAGTGTAAAATATAATAAATCCTCCTACTACAGGTGGCAGGAGCTCATGCCATTATTTTGGGTTTTATTTGGTGGTAATACTATATAGAAAGCATCACATTAAAGCTAAACACAAGGCCTAATCTAGCAGGAACATTTTATAGCTGATCACCTCTCTGTCTAGACAGTGTTTTCTTTAATGGCTTTGAAAGTGATCTAATATTGAAATCATTTTTATGAAGCATGCTTGCCATATACACTTTACAACTTTTTGACAGAACTATAAAAAATTAAAGTCAATTAGTAACCCCAGTAATTGCTCAGTAACCTTTAGCCTGTCATAAACCTGGATTTGCTTGCTTTGAAATGTGACTATATTTTTCTAGAGCTATAATGAACAATTTAATCAATGAAACTGTTACATCAAAAATAAAAAAGTCACTAAATTACTAAGAATAGTTATATATTATATTAATAAAATGCATATATGTGTGCAAATAGTAAAATGAAATAGTTAGGATTTCACCATGACTCTTAGTGATGGTCTGAGTTGCAAAAATACGGACTTACAGAAATTTTTAGTACTTGTTGATTGAAGATAACTTAATGGGTGAAATATAAACCACAGAACTTGTCATCTCATATTTAATGTGCTGATAGATCTATGGTAAAACACTCTTCATCCCCTCCGTAACATAGCCTGTATAAGGAGCAGCAGAACCAGGTGTTACAGTTCATTCTCACAGTTACACATGTCCCCTGTCATCGATGATGATGTTGTTTTTTTTTCTTTTTTTTTTTTCTTTTTTTTTAAAGCAAAATGGACATAATGGAGACAAAAGAATTCTCATGGTAGCAGCAGAGACTCAGGCATTCATCCTGTGTATGAGTGGCAGTGTGAATATGTCTTCACTACTAGGTACAGATTTGATGCTCACTGCTGTTCATTTTTTCTCATTTTCATCTGGGCAAGGTAGAAGCAGGTGCTGCTTTGTAAATTGGTACCCTTGCCCACACATATCTGTGTCTTTCTATTCCTGAAAGTGAGATATTTCTTTGACATTTTGCTACTTTCAGCTTGCTAGTTTCTGTCTTTTTGAGAAGTGTATTTTCCAGCAATGACATGAAAACATAACTCTGCCTGTGATGGCCTTACACATTTCAACCCCAGGGCTGGTTTTCACACTAATAGGTCACGTTCTCCCCTCCCTTTACATTTTCAGAAAAGACTCCGTTGCTTCCTTCACTACACTAAGTCTTCAATTCTCTGTGTCAGAGTGAGAATTAGTGTTTTGAAAAGCTACATGATAGACTTGCAGATCACTTTCTAACAAAGGCAGGTGGCGTTTTACACAGCAACCCTTTGTAGGACACCAGAGTTGGGCAGAGGATCCAGTAGTGTCTTGCCTTCATGAAGCAGTTATACTTTACAACTAGAGGGGAAAAAGCAAGATGGGAACAACAGTTAATAAAAAGAAATACCATAATGCTATACATTGTTCTGCCAAATAGGTTTTGCCATCTTCTTTTAGCACAGAGTGTCCGAGACTGGTGTTGACACAGGGCAGAGTGCAATGAGGCTTTTTGTTGTTGAGTTTGGATTTTTCTGCAATAGACATTCTTAATAGAGGCAATCCCAAATTATCTTCTAGTGTGTCTCTCCATTTTCATCACTTCTTTTAAGAGATTTCTGAACTGTAAATTATCCTGCAACAGGATTTTCAGCAGGACTTTCAAATAAGTTGATTAACACATACCAAAACTTGAAAAGAACAAGATCACTTCCTAGTGATAATTTTCTTTATGCACAGAATTACTTTGGCAATTGCTCATCAGGTACTAGCTTATAGCTTACTCTTTTAGTTTCTGTTTAGTTTAATTTTCAATATTTAGGCCATCCTATGCAACAACACTAACAATGCAGAAACACTAGAAACTGTTAATTTTTCAAGTCCTGGCTCAGAGTGGGCTTTTGGAGTATGAAGATCAAGACTCCATAAGCTTCAGCATCTCATTCACATCCAGACGCATTGAAGCTCAGAATCTCACATTGAATTTTACCATTACTTCAAACTTTTCCTTCATCAGAATATTCCATTCAAATAGTTTTTAATTTACTTTTTCAACATTTCTTATAAAGTTATTATTCCAGTTATAACCACAATTAATTTGTGGATGTTGTTTCATAGTTTCATAGTTTCATAGTTTCATTCAGGGTTGGAAGGGACCACAAGGATCATCTAGTTCCAACCCCCCTGCCATGGGCAGGGACACCCCACACTAGATCAGGCTGGACAGAGCCTCAGCCAGCCTGCTCTTAAACACCCCCAGGGACGGGGCCTTGACCACCTCCCTGGACAACCCATTCCAGGGTCTCACCACTCTCATGGTGAAGAACCTCCTCCTCACATCTAGCCTCAATCTCCCCACCTCCAGCTGTTGTTCTAGTTTTGTGACTAAATCAAAAATAACAATAACAATTTTAGAAAAGTATTCTAACTGAACAGTTAACTGAAAAAAAAGTATTTCCAGGGTTTCTGGGAATTCAAGATTATGGAGGGCTGGCTGAACATGAAATCTCCTTAAGAACACAGTAAGAAAAATTGGAAGTTCAAAGCAGGATTTCCAGCTTGATTTCTGTTCTGTCCTATTCTAAGCATTGACAAAGCTAGAAGAACTAGATAGTCCTCACACTCTCCCATTAAAATATGCTATCTTTTCAAAAACAGCAGAATGGTACTGAATACGAAATTTGGCGGAGTTTCACACCAAGGAAAGATATGCCCACTAGGAAATTCCAGTAACTTACTAAGTTATGCGGCAAAATAGTAAGAAAGTGAAAGCATTTTTCAACATCTTTTTAGTCAAGGGTGTGTTTCTACATATTTCAGAGTAAGGTAATACTGCATTTCTCACTTGTGGTCCTGAAAAGTCCTTGTAGAAGAGAAGTGATTTCTGCCCCCATCCCCCCACCCCCCAGATATCTCCTAACAGCTATAGCTGGCATTAGTTTAAATAAGAAATATGTTATTTTTCTTGTATATATTTACCTTGATCTTGTCAATACATGCATTGAATTGCACAAAAATGTAATAGTCTTTCACGAATGGTCTAAGAGAGAAAATAAGTTCTATGCATCTGACTATTTGAAAAGATATATTGATACATCATGGACTTTTGATTGTGGTGAGGGAAGTCAGGAGTGCCACAATATTTCATGAATTTTAAAGTTCTGTGGGACAGAATTTATTTAGCTTCTGCAGCACATGAAAAGAAACATTGCTTAACTTTTAGCCACATAGCTGAAGAGAAACCAAACCATAGAAAACCACTCTTCACATTTATCTGGAATAATTTTGACTTTTAACTTTTTTTTCCTGAGTGCAGGACCCAAGAGATCTCTGCAGTTTCAGCCAGGTACAGTCTCCTTTGACACATGCCTCTTCATCACCTGCCAGAAATGTTCAGGAAACATTAAATGATTAAAATTTTCTGTCCTGTCATTGACAAACTCCCATGGTTCCACTGTCTCTGCTCTCTCTGTACAATTACCAGTGGTGTTAACTAAAAAGTGAATTAGATTCAGTATATTCAGAAGACAAGGATAAGGAATTTAGCTCATAATGACAGGGACCAGCCATTCTGTTTTTCAACCCAATTCTGTTCAGACTTCTGATACCCTAAACCCCACAGGACATGTGCTGAAATTCAACTGAAGCATCAGCATAATTACGCCGCATAATGTTGACATCTAGTCTTTCATTTCTCATCTGGAAGTGCAAATCAATGTTGCTGCAGTACTATAGTGATCTAAAACATGATTTCAGGAAGTCAGAATTTATCTTTAAATAAAGAACAGGTCACAGATAGGACCAACACAGTCCCTCGACTATGAAAGAAATATTCAAACATGAAAACAGAACTCTGTAATCTTCCCAGTGGAAATACTTTTTTATAAAAACTTAAAACCAGAATCTGACACATTTACATTAAGCAGAAGTCTTACATGAGAGAAAAACAGTACCATGAGCAGCACTAAGTGGGATTTGACTTTTGGGAAAAAGTAAAACATCCTGTTTTGCAATCCTAATATAACTGTTTAGCCTTTCCCCACAACCATTGTATCATACAAAATCAGACAGAAAACACAATTTTCTTTCGATTTCTTTTTAATTTTTTTTTTTTCTGCATCACTTGAGAGTAGTGCAGAATATATACCTCGGTCTCTGCCTTGAGCACTTATTTCCATAATATTAACTCAATTACTTAGAGCATCAAGGAATGTCAAATACATCATTAATCCAAAGAGACTTTCTTTCTGTCTCACTCCTAAACAGGATTCTGTATAGCCTGAAAAGATAAAAGGAATCTATTGTCTTTTTACAGTTTTACATAGATTGCAATAAAGCAGATTCCCTGGGTCATAAGTAAAAGTTATGGTCAAATGTAGCATTGGAAAGATATGTTAATACACACTTAAAAACCATGTGGTAGAGTGGTAGAAAGAATCTGTGGCAGGTACAAATGCCCTGACAAACATAAAATACCTGACAAACTTGCTAGCAGCTGATAAACATCAGCATGATGCCTCAAAGGCATTAACTAGTGCCTCTGGGCCTGGAACATTTTTTGTTACTTGGAGGGCTCAGCCTTACAACTGATTAAGAAGTTGACCCCAGTGTACCCTCAACAGGGTATAAAATGGAGTCCTGCTATGAAGACATTTGGAGTTGGTCTTCACTTAGCAAGCATCCAGGCAGACAAATTCTCAAACCCTACTTTGGTGAGTGTGTGCAATTTGGGTACCTGTGGAGAGATTTTTCCTTTCTGACTGTTACGGTGTGCTCCAAAACCCCCTTCCCCGTCTCTATCAGAGGAGGTATGAATGGGGAAAGACAAAGGCACAAATTGCCTTCCAAGGTGCAAAATTGCCTTCCCCTTCTCTGCTGGCGCAGAGGTCTCTCACAAGGTATTTACCAGTGGGGAAAGTCTGCTGGGTTTGGAAATCTAGGATTAAGCAAGGTGCAAAGCACCCAGTATACATTGGCCCTGGACACACTGTCTAGAAACACCTTAAATAGACCAGAAAGTAGTCGGGGCTCTCACCTTCATCTTGCTCTCTCCCATTTTCCACTCTCATCTTGGACTTGCTCTGCATTTGTGGTGAAATTGGAGAAAGCAACACTCGGAACTGGCTTCTCCCCGGACCTGCCTGCCCTGGGGTCCTGCTCCCTGCCTGCTGCTGGAGTGACCCCTCCTGCCATTAAACTGGGGCTTTCTTGCACTGTCCAGACAGTGCTGCTGCTCACGAGTTTCCCCTTCTGACAGCTCTGTCTATGGAGACTTTGATTCTGTCGAGTCCTTTTTCTTTGGATTGTGCCACGTTATCCACAAATTGGATTATAAAACCTGCAGTTCTGGAGCCTGTCACCAACGAGAGACCTAGGGACCATAGCCAAATTCCTGCTCTGTCCTAGTGAGTACAACCTGGCATTCTCATCAGCTCTCCCTAACGTTCCTGGATTGCCTCTGATTTTATAAGTGGGGTGAAGCTATTTTGTGGCTTAGCCTTTTCCATTTTTGGAATTCTCTAAATTGTACTAAAGTTGCCCATAAGCATCCTGGGGGAAAAAAAAAAAAAAAAAAGCCGTGTGGAGAGGGTGGTTACTGCAAGATGGTCACCACTAGAGCAAAGGCTAGCAGAAGGACAGTGGGCACCCAAACAGAGACCACACACAAGCATGCAGATGTTCAGGTAGGTGGCTGCAGTGAGTGCTGGAGCCTGGCACTCGATATGGAGGCTGGAGGGAGCAGCTCCTGTTTCAGGTGTGAGCAGGTCAGTGATCTGATGAGCATGGTGGTCAAACTAAAAGAAGAGGTGGAAAGGCTAAGAGCTAGAAGAGATGGCGAGCAGAAAATTGATGATTCCCATAATATAATCTCTTCTAAACCAGAACAGGGGGTAACACTTAGGGGAACAGGGAGTTTGATACCTTCCCAGAAGCAAGATACTCAACCTCCCTGTAGTAACCCACATGAGCAGGGCCTATGGGAACAGGTCTCTGCCCGACGGAAGAAGTGCAAACAAAGGAAGTCTGCTCCTGTGAGCAGCACGCTGCCTACAGTGCAGTTACAGAACAAGTATGAGGCTCTGCAGGAGGAACAGGTCATTGGTAAGACCGAGGACTCAAGAAGGTCAGAAGCTGCACCAATGACAGGTTGCCTCAGGGCAGCCATTAAAACTTACCCAGAAAAGAAACCTCGCAGGGTCATCGTCATAGGAGACTCCCAACTGAGGGGAACGGAGGGCCCAATATGCAGACCAGACCAATTTCATAGAGCGGTCAGCTGCCTCCCTGGTGCCCAAGTTAAAGACGTTGTAGACAGAATTCCCAACCTCATGAGTCCTTCAGACTACTATCCACTGCTGGTCTTTCAGGTGGGCAGTGATGATGTAACAATGAGAGGCTCACAATCTATTAAAAAAGACTTCAGAACTTTAGGGCAACTGCTAAAGGGATCAGGGGCTCAAGTCGTGTTCTCAGCCATCCCTCTAACGTCAGCAATGGATGAGGACACACTGAGGAAGGGCCGACAGATCAATTCATGGCTCAGGGGCTGGTGCCATCGACAGGGCTTTGGGTTCCACAATCATGGATTGGTTTTCAAGGCACCTGAGCTGAAAACAACTCATGGGACACACTTGTCCCAGAGGGGGATAAGAATCCTGGGGCAGGAATTGGCAGGGCTCATTGATAGGGCTTTAAACTAGATTTGAAGGGGGAAGGGGTTAATAGTCTCCTGCTCAACTTGCTGCCCTGAGGCAAGCCACGAATGATCCACCAGGACATTCTGTGGAAAGCGAGGGGATTTGGCACAAGAGTAGGACAGGGCCAGCCCAACTGAAGTGCTTCTATGCGAATGCGCACAGCTTGGGCAACAAACAGGATGAGTTAAGGGCCACTGTGCTGCTGGGATGCCACGACATAGTGCCTGTTACTGAAACTTGGTGGGATGAATCCCATGACTGGAATGTAGGCATAGATGGATATAAACTCTTTAGGAAGGATAGGCAGGGAAGGAGAGGAGGAGGTGTTGCCCTCTATGTCAATAGCCAGTTGGAGTCAGTGGAGCTCCACCTGGGGAGGGATGATGAGCTAGTTGAGAGCGTATGGGTTAAAATTAAAGGCAGGACAGGGGAAGGAGATATTACTGTGGGGGTCTCCTACAGGCCACCTGACCAGCAGATCCAAGCAGATGAGGCCCTCCATAGGCAAATAGAAGCGGCTTCCAGGTCACAAGCCCTGGTCCTCATGGGTGATTTCAACCACCCGGACATCTGCTGGAGGGACAACACAGCAAGGCACCAGCAATCCAGGATGTTCCTGGACTGCATAGAAGACAACTTCCTCCTCCAAATGGTAGAGGAACCAACAAGAAATGGTGCTATGCTGGGCCTTGTTCTCACCAACAGGGAAGGGCTTGTAAGCAATGTGAGGCTCAGAGATGGCCTTGGCTGCAGTGACCATGAAGCAGTTGAATTTAACATCCTCAGGGCAATCAGGAGGAAGTATTCCAAGCTCACGACCCTAGACTTTAGGCATGCTGATTTTGATCGCTTCAGGGATCTGCTAGCCAAAGTGTCGTGGGACAAAGCCCTGGAGGGAAGAGGGACCCAGGACAGCTGGTCAATATTCAAGGACCACCTCCTCTGTGTCCAGGAGCTCTGTATACCAACAAAGAGAAAAGCAGGTAAGAATGCTAGGAGGCCTGCCTGGATGAGCAAGGAGATACTGGACACACTATTACTTAAAAGGAAACTCTACAGGCAGTGGAGAGAAGGACAGGTAGAACAGGGGGAATATAAGGAAGCTGCCCGAGCAGCAAGAGTCCTGGTTAGGAAAGCCAAAGCAGAGTTTGAATTGAATCTAGCCAGGGAGATTAAAGGGAACACTAAGAACTTCTACAGGTATATTAATGGGAAGAAGAAGACTAGGGAAGGTGTGGGCCCCCTCAGAAAGGAAAATGGTGACATGGTCACAAGTGATGAGGAAAAGGCTGAGGTACTTAATAACTTCTTTACCTCAGTCTTCACTGCAAGGGCCTCTAGCCACACTCCTGATGTTATGGAAGTCAAAACCAGGGAGGGGGAGGAAGAACTGCCCATTGTAAGTGCAGATCAGGTTCGTGATCATCTGAAGAACCTGAAAGTGTTCAAGTTGATGCCGAATTTTGCCCCAAAAGGCGAGAATAACTGCCTAAGAGACTCAGTTTAAGTCAGATAGACAGGAGGTATTTTTATTGGCAACGCGTTGGAGAAATCACTAAATGGATTTCTGCCTTTCCCGTAACAAAAGCATGCCTTTTATACAGTTTTGGATGTAGTATTGCATCAGATCATATACATAATCATATCTTTGCATGCATATTCATATGGGGCGTGATGTAGGCGGAGCGTGGGCGGGAACATCTCTTTTGAGGATCTTCTTGGTGGTCATTCCGGTGGCCTTCATCATGGGCAGGGGTTTCCTGATGAGTCTTCCTCCTTAAACTTTTGAACTCCCTTCCTAATTTGGTCAATTCCTGGTGTGCTTGGCTTGGTTCCGCTGACTGGACAAGGCTCTTAATGTCAGTTTGACCTTGTTGGCTCTGAATCATACTTACCCCAACGGTTCTTATCAGTCTTTATTCCTTATCTCCTTTCTCTGTCACAGTGACCCATGCCTTAGCCGATTTATTGCTCTATCTGGTTTATGTTTTCTTCAAATGCTTCATATTCTATGCTTTAACCCATTATTTCTGAAAGCTATCTGTTTTGGGGCTTCAAAGTCCATGGGACCCGACGGGATACACCCACGGGTACTGAGAGAACTGGCAGAGGAGGTTGCTAAACCCCTCTCTATTCTATTTCAAAAGTCATGGCAATCTGGTGAAGTCCCCACAGACTGGAAAAGGGGAAACATTGCCCCCATCTTCAAAAAGGGTAAGAAGGAGGAACCAGGGAACTCCAGGCCAGTCAGTCTCACCTCTGTGCCTGGAAAGATCATGGAGCAGATCCTCCTGGAGTCACTACTCGCTCAAAAGAATACTGAAGAGGTGATTGGGAACAGTCAGCATGGCTTTGCCAAGGGCAAATCCTGCCTGACCAACCTGGTGGCCTTCTATGAGCAGGTGACAAAATTAATAGATGAGGGGCGAGCAACTGATGTCATTTACCTGGACCTGAGCAAAGCCTTTGACCCTGTCCCGCACCACATTGTGGTCTCCAAACTGGTGACACATGGGTTTGATGGGTGGACCACTAGATGGATAAGGAACTGGCTTGATGGCCGCACCCAAAGAGTGGCTGTCAATGGCTCCATGTCCCAGTGGAGGCCAGTCACAAGCGGAGTCCCTCAAGGATCAGTCCTGGGACCTGTCTTGTTCAACATCTTTGTGGGTGCCATGGACAGTGGCATTGAGTGCACCCTCAACAAGTTTGCTGATGACAGCAAGCTGTGTGGTGCAGCAGACACACTGGAGGGAAGGGAGGGCATCCAGAGGGACCTTGACAGGCTGGAGAGGTGGGCACAAGCCAACCTCATGAAGTTCAAGAAGAGCAAGTGCAGGGTCCTGCATCTGGTTTGAGGCAATCCCAGGCACAAATCCAGGCTGGGCAGTGACTGGCTGGAAAGCAGCCCTGAGGAGAGAGACTTGGGGATGCTGGTGGACAAAAAGCTCAAGATGAGCTCTCAATGTGCACTTGCAGCCCGCAAGGCCAATCAGATCCTGGGCTGCATCAGGAGAAGTGTGGCTAGCAGGTCGAGGGAGGAGATCCTCCCCCTCTACTCAGCTCTGGTGAGACTCACCTGGAGTACTGTGTCCAGTTCTGGAGCCCCTATTACAAGAGGGATGTGGAGGTGCTGGAAGGTGTCCAGAGAAGGGCCACAGGGATGATCAGAGGGCTGGAGCACCTCTCCTATGAGGACAGACTGAAGCAGTTGGGGCTGTTCAGTCTGCAGAAGAGAAGGCTCCGAGGTGACCTCATTGTGGCCTTCCAGTATGTGAAGGGGGCCTACAGGAAGGCTGGGGAAGGACTTCTCAGGATGTCAGGTAGTGATAGGACTAGGGGGAATGGAATGAAGCTGGAGGTGGGGAGATTCAGGCTAGATGTGAGGAGGAGGTTCTTCACCATGAGAGTGGTGAGACCCTGGAATGTGTTGTCCAGGGAGGTGGTCGAGGCCCCGACTCTGGAGGTGTTTAAGAGCAGGCTGGCTGAGGCTCTGTCCAGCCTGATGTAGTGTGGGGTGTCCCTGCCCATGGCAGGGGGGTTGGAACTAGATGATCCTTGTGGTCCCTTCCAACCCTGAATGAAACTATGAAACTATGACCGAATAGAACCTGTAAATAATTTAACAAGTTTATACATAATCTGGGGGCAGGGTTTTGGGGAATAATAAAGATAACTATATTTTTGTAATTCCCACCTCATTAATTTAATCCCAATCAAATCACTGACTGAAGGAGTGAATGCACATTTTGCTTCCTCTCTGTCTAGACAGTATAATTGTCTGTTTTGCGGTATATACCCCACTGATGTTTTGTGCTGGGATACACTCATGCGAGGTGGAGGGGGGTGGGGGGGAGAGGGGGTAAGGGAGGATTGCAAGAGCACTACTTCCTCCAGGGGACGAAAGAAACCTGATCCAGATGGACTTGGTTTCTCCCTCCTGGGAGAAGGGGTCCCCCAAGTCTAAGTTTGTCTGTTCCACTCCCCCATTCCTGTCCAGCAAGACTATAAAGGGGAGGGCATGGTAGCCCTCTGCCTCCTTGCTCTGCCTTGCCTGTTTTAAAGGGCCCACAGCTGCTGTAGGCCTCCTGGTTCTGCCACGTGGCCAGGCCTGATCTTCTCCCTGCTGCATCCATGCTTCCCTAAAGCACTGAAATTCACATACATCAAGGGAGATACAAGGCCATCCGCATTTGGTTTTGTATATTCTCCTGTTCTTCCTTATTCCTTACCCTTATAAACCCTTCTTGTTACTGCTATATATATATATTTTGTTTAAAAAAAAAAAAAATACTACTTCTCCTACTTCCAAACTGACTCCAAATTATTTTTTGGTAGATTTACCTCCTTCCCTCTTTTCCTACCCTCCTTCCCAAGTCTTCCCCCCCTCTCTTTTTCTTTCCTCTCTTTTTCCTTATTGGGAAAAAGGAAGGGGGAGCAGGCAGGAATTCTCCATTTGCTACAATCTGAGCTCTTAAATTCCTGTTAAGCCTCAAACCACAACACATACGAACCTACAATTTTATTGTGTCAGCAGGAGTGCAGAGTAATTGCAATAAATCCACAGTTATCAGGTGGTTTTTGCTGTTTTGTGAGTGCCTCCATGACAGTGTCATCCAGCTTGATTTACTTGAGACTTTTGCTTAGATATTACGGAGTACAAAAGATGATCATGTTACCTAAGAAGAAGAATAGAATTTACACAATCCATCCAGGAAAAAAGAAAAAAGAATAATTAAAAATTATTATAAATTATAAATAATTCTAGAATTGGGTTTGTTTTGGGTATCAAAGGCTTTAGGTTTTTTTAGAAGTCTGAAAATATAGATATATTCATAGATGGAAAGACAGATATTGCTGAATTTTTAGAAATATTTTATTAAGATGTTGTCATTAATTATAATAGAGATAAACAAGTGAACTGGGTAAAATACTGATAGTCATTCCTCAGAGATCATCAAGTCCAACCTATGACTTAACACCTCATGACTAACTAAACCATGGCTTCAAGTGCCATGTCCAATCTCCTCTTGAACACATCGAGGGACAATGACTCCACCACCTCCCTGGGCAGCCCATTCCAATGGCCGGTCTCACTCTTTCTGTGAAGAACTTTCTCCTCACCTCAAGCCTAAACTTCCCCTGGCACAGCTTGAGACTGTGTCTCTTGTTCTGCTGCTGGTTGCCTGGGAGAAGAGACCAACCCCCACCTGGCTACAACCTCCCTTCAGGTAGTTGTAGAAAGCAATAAGGTCTGCCCTGAGCCTCCCCTTCTCCAGGCTAAGCAACCTCAGCTCCCTCAGCCTCTCCTCATAGGGCTTGTGCTCCAAACCTCTCACCAGCCTCCTTGCCCTTCTCTGGACCCATTCAAATGTCTCAATATCCTTCTTGAACTGAGGGGCCCAGAACTGGAGACAGGAGTCAAGGTGTGCAAGGGTAGAATGACTTCCGTGCTCTTGCTGGCCACACTGTTCCTGATGTAGGCCAGTATGCCATTGGCCTTCTTGGCGACCTGGGCATACTGCTGGCTCATGTTCAGCTGGCTGTCAACCAGTACTTCCAGGTCCCTTTCTGCCTCGCTGCTCTCCAGCCACTCTGACTCTAGTCTGTAGCACTGCGTGGGGTTGTTGTGACCAAAGGACAGCACCTGGCACTTGGTCCTGTTAAATGACATCATTCCAGTGGACTCTGTCCATCTGTCCAGCCTGTCAAGGTCCCTCTGGAGAGCCCTTCTACCTTCTAACAGATCAACACCAGCTCCCAAGTTGGTGTCATCTGCAAATTTGCTAATGGTGGACTCAATCCCTTAGTCCAGATCATCGATAAAGATATTGAATAGGATTTGGCCCAGCACTGATATATTGAAAGCCTTAAATGAATGCAATTGATGGTAATATTTATTGTGATTAAGACACTTTCATTGGATTTGAAAAGTAAAAGTCTTAAGCTATTTCTAATTGAATTTATTCTTTGTGGAAAAAAAATATGTTTCTAATTTGAGAGAAAACTTAATAGCTTTTGCAGAGTGAGAGCAGAAAAAAAATCTACTTTTTAAGACAAAGCTTGAAATTTTTAAACACATTTCTTAAGGTCAATAAATCTAAAAGTAAAAGATGAACTGGATGGTCCAGAAAAAATAAATCTTCTAGGTCTCTACACTTAGTGTTTTAAGTGCTAAATCATAAGCAATGAAGTAGCCTTTGTAGGAATACCAGGTATTAAAAGCTTAATACTACAGAACATTAAAGAAATTTGTTGCTCTTATTTTGCAGTCTTTCAGATCCTCACCTTTTTTCTTGTTATCAATAAATGAAAAATCTAAAGCAACTATCACAAGTTAGGGTGACACCTTTAAAAAACATTTTAAAATGCAATATAAAATTGGATCAGTGGTATTGCGAAAGTAAAATTCTGAAATGGGTGTGGGTGGTTGAAAGATCAGGAAGCTTAATTTCATTAGAAAGGAGAAGAATATAAATTTAAGGGATGGCTTGACAAAGTAGGCAAGCACTTAATTTAGAAATGTTAATTTGTAACTTCTATGTCTTTTGTATGTTCATATTCCTCATCAAATTACCAAAAAAAAAAAAAAAAAAGAAAAAGAAAACCAATTCTCCTTTAAATTATGACATTTGCAATTAATAATGTAATATATTTAACTATGAAACACATTTCTTTTTAGCTCCTGAAGTTTCCAAAATTATTCTCATTTGTTGTTGGCTTTTTATTGAGATTTCACAGTTTAGCGGATGTTAATTAAATATGAGACAAAGATGACGGAATAGTTCAGTGAACGTCACTTTTAGTCATAATTTTCACTTCTTTTGGTTGAGGTACCTGAAAAACTAGGCAGTTGGTGGAATTAGCATTCACAGAAAAAGAAGCAGTTAAGAACAAAAATTTCTCCACTGTATTTTCTCTATTGGCAAGGCCTCATTTTAGCAATTCATCATTGGAACATTCAGTAGATTTCAGAGGCAAAGATGGGAAATTTGGAAGAGAAGGTGCAGTTCAAGGGCAGGCATATAAAACTGAGAATAACCTCAGCAGGAAGTGCTGAAGACATATATAGTTGATCAGTAACTTCAAAAGCATACATTTGCAGAGCACCTGTAGCTTTTCTTCCAGTGAATGACAAATAATTAGGACTGCTCACTGAAAAATATGCTAAATGACAGTAACATAAAGAATAATGTTACATGATGGTTTTCTTTACATTACAGAGATTCCACAGAGAGAGCAAACTCCATGAAGCCTTATAAAAATAATGTTGTTTTTACATGCGTCATGAAAATATGGAAGCTGTACACAGCATATTGGCTGTCAATAAGGGAAGAAAATAATTGATTCATAATTCTGTAGCTTAGAATAACTACTGCAGAAAGGTATATTCCCTGTCATCTTAAAAACAAGAGTAATTTGAAATTCCCTAAACCTGAAAACTGCTGAAATGCAATCAGTCAAAGTGATTCTTACAGTAAACATGAAGCAATCTTGGATAAGACTACAACCATACTCCCTGGAAAATCAGCTGAACATACTTTCTAACTAAGGCAATATTTTTCTTTGACAAGACACTTTACACTGTCTATTTATATTGTCTTTTTTCTCAAGCCTGCTCCAATTTAGAGAGAAAACAAACTTTATCTGGTAATGCAGAAAGGAAAATAAAAACGCAACAAACTTGTAGATTTCATTTTCTTGTTTATTTCAGCCTGTTGTTTTACAAAACTAGCACAATACTTCACAGAAATGTTCCAAATGATCTTATATGCTGAATACATAATACTATGACTATACCCTTCATTAATTTGCATCTAAACCAAAGGTCTGCAATGTGTTGCTATTCAAAATTAAAATGAAGGTTATCATATATCCTCCCCAGATTGACATTAAATTGTCTGTGAATTCATTTTTTAAGGTCATAAGCAAACCTACACATAGAGAATAAATAAATTAATCAAATCACACTTTCCCTTATATAGCAGTATAAAATATATTAGATGGAAAATCCTTATAGAAACTACTAGACTCTGCTATACCAAAATTTCCTGCCATATGCAAATTAAAAAATTAAGTTGTCTTTTATTAACATTTTCTTCTTTAAACTGCCTACATGATTCAGTCTAATGTACAAAATAGAGGATTCTTAAATTAAGTCCAGAGGCTTAGTACTGAGCAAGAGCAGAGGCAATTTTAGCTTGGCTTATTCTTCGTATCTGTTCAATTAATCTCTCAGAGCTTCAGAACAAAAGTCAACATGACAGGTGTCATTTGAATTGAACAAATGCCATCTAACTGTCAAAGTATCGACTTACATCAGCCACTCCAAGCCAAGACCATGGTTCTGAATGAGATGGACAAACTATGAGGTATGAAAGTTAATGGTTGGTATGTCAGAAACCTTACTGCAGGAATTTTAGTGTTTGACAAGATTTTTCAGCTCGTCCAAAGTTATAACTTAATATGCTCAATGTTACTTGCAAAATACATATTCAACATCAGTACCTTGTTCTACTGACTGGCATCAGTAGTTCCTAACTGAGCAGAATACTCCTTGTTTCATGTTCAAGGAATCAGTGTGTACCAGTCACCGAACAATGACATCCAAAAATGGCTTTGTGAGTGTCGTGGGTTTGGGATTATGGCCCAGCCTTCTCCCCCCACAAAGCGAAGGAAAAAATTGAACACAGCTAACCACAGCTGGATGAGCAAAGGAACACTGTATTTACAAGCAGTTTTAGAGAATGCAGGGTATATATACACAATTTACAGTATTTACAATATATACACAGAAATATACAACAAAGTAACGTAGGAATGAAATTCCCCTCCCCCTGCCAGGAGAAGGGCTCCCCCCCTGTACCCCCTTCTCTCACCTTTTTCCCCAGAGATGGTTAGAAAGGGAAGAAAGGAGCAGTTGTTAATTAAAAGCAGTTATAAATTAGAGCAAAATGTTAGTAGTTTTGCAGGCCTCATGCTCATCAGTCCAAGGTCAGTCCGGCAGAGAGCCTAGAAGCCACAAGCTGCGAAAAGGGAGGAGGGAAAGTGCACTGAGGAAAGTCTCAGCTGGACTCAAAACTTAAAGCTGCACTCTACCAATCCACCAATGAAATTAGTTTAGACCTGTCCTTTGTTTATAAAACATTCAGCCATGGTGTCCCTTTCTTAAAGACACAGCCTCAAACAGTCACAGTGAGTTGTTTTCTATTCACCATTTCACCCTAAATCAAAAAATGGCTTTTCAGCAGAAGTCAGCTGAATCAGTTTTTTTGAATGCCAGAATATGACATTTCTTTGTCATCTTAGAATCATAGAATTAATAAGGTTGGAAAAGACCTCAGAGATCATCGAGTCCAACCTCTCTTCTTACAGAGGAGAAGGGGGTTGAAATGTAGACTTTTTTTCACATATAGTCATAAAAAATATTTTTGATGTACTAGAAATCAAAGGTGAGGCTCACGTTAAGTTAAAGGGGACAAGAGTTTCAGATTTTCCATTTGACAATTTAAGATTCTGGAAGTGGTACCTCATTTTATGTGATGTCTCCAAAACTCTTGTGTCTGGTACCAAATATATATGACAATGCTCTGGAGTCTTTAGCTTCTTGGAGACTTTTTGCTAGTAATGAGACATGGGAATAACACAAACTGTGAGGGGCCACCTCCAAAGTCCATCTCCAGTAAGCCCTGTAGTATCGATGCTCTCCATCAAGAATCTATCAAGAAAATCAATAATGGGCTTATTGCCATTCTGTGAGATTGAAAACAAGATTAGATAGATTTAACAAATTATTTAACTTTTGTCCTCATTTTTTCTCATAACGCTTTGTCTAAAATAAAAGTCTATGTATTTTTGTTTAAAAATGAAAATCTAATTAACCTTGCCCAAGACAGGAAGCAGTATGAGTAGAATTCACCAGAGGGGAAAGCAAGCTTTGGGCTGAAGTGAACAGGGACAGTCACCTTCACGAAAAAGGGGACAGTCCCACAGGATCTAAGCAAGAAGAGTAGGGCAGTTTTAGCAATGATAAATGGGTTCAGCCAAATCACCAGACAAATCCACAGAAATAAGCAAGTCCAGGTCAAGCCAATGAAAGTCAGCATTTGAGAAGGGTCAGCTAGTCTCTATGGCCACCAGACAAACACCTAGCAAGACCAAGGTTAAACCAAATATTGAATTCTATGGTTAGGATGATTATCAGTGATCACGAAGCTGTTCTCTAGTTCTTTTTCACACAGCTTTTTTGCAGTACTCATAACCAAGATTTCATGACTGTACCTCAGGTAGAGGCACCAAATCCCTGAAGCAAGTGCTGCCTGGGCCATGAGAGTTAATAATAATAATAAAACCAGGTTGGAAGAGACCTTCAAATCATCGTGTCCAGCCCATCAACCAATCCAACCCACCTAAACAACTAAACCATGGCACCAAGCACCCCATGAAGTCTCATTCCCAGCATTCCCTCAGGGCATGTAATTTACTAGCTGTTTCTGGGTAAAGTTGACTTGGAGTGTCAAAGGGCTTTTCTCTATTGAAATTTGCTTTTCTTTCTAGCCCATGTGAAGATGATTTAGAACAAAGGGCTTAACATTTTATTTTTACAAGGTTTTGATACTGTTAGATGCTTTATATGTTTCTCAGGCTGGTCAACCAAATTGAGGCATACAGAAATATCTATTACTTTGGTTTCTCTTTGTTTGTAACCTGTCATATAATATAATTGGTAAAAATTCCATCACTTTTAAGCTCTGGCAGCAAATTCATGAAACTACAGTTACAGACACCTTTGATAATGATATTTTATGTATTCACCATTAGCAACACAAGAATTCTGACTAAGAAATTTTGAATGTAAAAAAAATATAATGAACTTCTGGGTTCATGTAAAGGTTATCCTGTCTTAAATCACTTCTATTTTTTTGTGTCTTTCTGAAGTATTGAAGGAGTTGGAATTTAATTAAAGATGAAAGAAAAAAATTCATTTTCCATTTGAAACTTCAGAAAACTTGAACTGTCTATCCAGAGCTTCTCTAAATGCCTTTGAAATGGAAATTCAGCAACGGCTTCTATAACAAAATAACCAAAAAAATTCTCTGCATAGAGGATCCCAACATGCTGACAATGCAGGAAATAACATCCCAAATCTTTGTTCTGGAGTTCTGAAGAAAACTCTGGGAACTACAGATAGAGCTCCAGATACTACCACTACTAAGTTTCAGGAAAGTGTTGAGGTGGTTAGTTTTTGGGTTTGGTTCAATTTTGGTTTTCTTAAAATGTCAGATCATTTTGACATTACAGCTGGTTAAAGGTTTCTCTGTAATTTAACAGATAGATGAAATTCCAGCTCAGGAAGAGTTTCCTGTTTCCAGACGTATGGTGTTAGACTTCAGCTACTTGGAGCAGTTGGTGCTTAGCTAAAACTTCAATAAAATGTCAATGCTGATTCAAAATATGTATGCAATAATACTGGTACATTTACTGATAGCAAATTATGAGTATTTTGACTGGAGGTACACTTAAAATGACCACACAAGTATCTTACGGTATCGATATAATTTGAAAGTATAGTTTTATTATATACTGTTTGCTATTAAAAAGAAATAAATGTAGAGTAAATGATGCTTATTAGAAGGAGAAGTGCTGAGACTACTTGAGGAATTATGAGACTGAACCCCAGAATCCATTTTTCTTGACCTTATGTAACTCTAACGTCCAGGAATTTAACTTACACTTTCTTTCCACTTAAGTGAAAAGTAGCTGTTTCTATGTAAAGATAAATGCTGTCTTCATTCCTTCTGATTTTGAGAATACCAATGCTTCTTATGTGTAGTTTGTAGAAATAGTTTCTATTGTGCAAGTACTGAAAAATCAAAGGGATAAGGCTTGTTTAGAAAATTGTACTAATGTTCAAAAAGTACAGAGAAAATGCAGCAATGTGTCATAGAATAGCACACAATACACATGAAAGCAGGAAAACACTAAAAATGCCTTTGATTTAAAATTGTATTTAATTAAGCTGGAGAGTAAATCCAGGGTCACTTATAAGATAAAATATTACTAGATATTTTGGCCCTTTCTTTACAGAAGCAGCATAGAAACCCTGAGGAGATGTCTGTTAACATACAGTACTCCCTCTGTGTAAACAGACAAACAGAGATTGAGAGTGTAGCATTTAATTACTGAAGGAGGAGGATCAAATAAAAGGATTAGCATCCAGGGAAGGGGAAAAAAAAAAAAAAAAAGAAAAAGGCAGCATATTTAAACAGTAAGAATTTGCTTCAAAGACAAATGCAAACCCCATCGTTAGGAAAGCTTTATTCACAGACATAATGATTCCTAATATTGTTTATTTCCACCTTGTTTAGAATTCAGGTACATATGCCAAGATTTTTAAGAGCAAGGATCACTGTTTGGATGTTGTTATGAGTCCTAATGCCAGGTAAATGTGCCCAGCACTCTACGAACAGTGTAAACAGATCTGTGACTGCAAAGTGTGGTTTCCTTCAATTCCAATTTGGCTTGCTTAGGATATTCCTATTAATTAAAATCCATATTGATGGATTTGCTTAATCAAGCAGATGAGTCTATAAATTAGTCTTGTACTCACTCTGCTGTATTTTTAACATTCCCTTTGTTTTTCTTTCCTTCTCACTCTCCTGTAAATCACAGCTTTCAAAACATGGCCTTGAAATTCTGTAAGCTTTGCCACTGACACCGTACAGGAACCACTGGGAGAACTACAAGGTATTGATTAAGCAAGATTCATGGCCATAACCTGAGGCAAACTCTGTGCTTGTGTTTGAAAGCACGAGTTCAAATTTTGCAGGAGAACCTGGCATTGAACCTGTTAAGTAGACTATTGTGGATGAGAGCAGATGATGGAAATGCTCTCCTGAGAAACAGTTGGCTGTTTGAACTTCCAAACAAGCCACATGGTGCTTGCTGGATTTAGCATATGAGACATTTTTTTTCCCTGCTCCATAGCAGGCACCCTTCAATGAAAGCTAAACCAAAACCAGTTTAAGGTCTGTGCTTGAAACTGAATGTTTCATAAAAAAGTATTTCTGCAGAATCATGGGAAATTCACTCTGTTGCCAAGACTCAAGCAAATACAGCAAGGCAGAAGGTAATACTCAGGATGGAAATATGATATTGGACGTATGTGCAAGCACACGTTTCATTTTATTTGATTTTCTGTTATGGGTACCTGCAGCACAGGAATGCTGTAAAAAGGTGAGAAAGAGCAGCATCAGTAGAGGAACAAAAGAACAAGGAAGGACAGATTTTCCAGAGTGATTGCTAATTTTAGACTTGAGTCAAAGACAGACTCTTTCTATTTGCTTCTGTGTATTTGTACTTTCACAACAGTACTATATTAGTTATTTACTTGCTTGATTTATTCTCCTGCAAATACAGAAGCTATTGCAAAATCAATAAGAAAGATTTAAGTAGCTACAGAAGTCTACAAAATATAGGGTAACACCAAAAGGAAAAAAAAAAAAAAAAAGAAAAGAAAAAGCAGGCTATCTAGTAAACATTAGATTAATAGTTTCTGTATCTGTAGTGCATCACTTTACAATTCAATAACCATAATTTTGTTATAAAAGTACAGAACAGTAAAGGCACAGAGTTTCCATATAAGATTTAAATTAACATCCTTGCATCACATGGTAAACAGGATCATAGCACAACAAAGCTGCTGACATCATGCTTGTTATTTATTGTGCTGCTGATTTTTCAACACAGTCTCAGGGGTCTCTCCTCCCCTCATTTTTACCTCTTGTTATAACAGTGAAATAAACCCCTGTTCTTACTCAGATATTTCCTCTAAAATGGAAAAAGGCAGATAAAATATACAATAAAATATCTTGCTCCTGTGTAAAAAATTTGCCTCCCCAAGATAGAATTCCTGTGTATATGAGAATGGAGAACATTCAGAAAACACAAACACTTTACTTTACTTACCTAACTTTACTTTATTTATTTACCTAACACTTTACTTGCCTAACACCAAAGTTGCACAGTTTACTAATTTGTAATTCCTTGAAAGAGGACAATTTTAACTATTCTTTAAGGATGGCTATTTTGTGTCACTGTCTAGCTAGTTAAGTGCCTCCTACATAAGGAAACTGCTGGAGAAATCAATTGGCAGGCGTTGTTGAACCTGAAAAATCATCCCACACTAAAAATTTGTTTTCTCTCAGAGAGGAAGAATGTTTCTAAGGAAAAACTGAGGAAAAATCTATGGGAAAAGGGTATGGACCTGTTAAGATAGTGTTACCTGTTTTAAGAAGTGAGCATTCGATGGCTTGAAATATAGAAGAGCAGTTGTGGAAAAGAATATTCATGGTAATTTTTTTCCTTAGAACTATGAAAACCTATGCACAGTTTCTGGAATACTTCACAGAATCACAGAATTGTGAGGGTAGGGTTGGAAGGGACCCTGAGGATCGTTTAGTTTCAACACCCCTACCATGGGCAGGGATGCCCTCCACTAGATCAGGTTGCCCAGAGCCTGCTTGGCCTTAGAAACCTCCAGGGATGAGGCTTCCATCTTCTGGGGCAGCCTGTTCCAGTCTCTCAGCACCCTTACAGTGAAGTTACGATTCTAGTCTAATTATTGCTCATGGAATAAAAATCTTGTCTGTGCAATCTGAATGTGTACACCTTTGCTTTCATGGTTTGCTCTCACCATTTCCATGAAAATAAAAAGACAACAAAAGTTCATTAGCATTTTCTGCCTGCCTGAGGAAAGGATGCACCTAACTTCTGTTTTTCTCTGTTTCCTTTCCCCATCTTGTGTGTGAATGCTGAGCTATGCTAAGGCAGAAGAAAAGATTACAGGTAGTTGGCAAGATACATTATGGGCATTGTCAGTCATGCTTTACAATATACAATTCTCTGTAGTGCAGATTAGATAAATACCTTGAATGGACGCAGAGTTCAAATTGCTTGTTGTTAGTTCTGCAAATAGAATAGAATAGAATAAACCAGGTTGGAAGAGACCTTCAAGATCATCACGTCCAACCTATCAACCAACACCACCTAATCAACTAACCCATGTAACCAAGCACCCTGTCAAGTCTCCTCCTGAACACCTCCAGTGACGGCGACTCCACCACCTCCCCAGGCAGCCCATTCCAATGGGCAATCACTCTCTGTGTAAAACTTCCTCCTGACCTCCAGCCTGAACTTCCCTGGCACAGCCTGAGACTGTGTCCTCTTGTTCTGGTGCTGGCTGCCTGGGAGAAGAGACCAACCTCTGCCTGTTTACAACCCCCCTTCAGGTAGTTGTAGAGAGTAATGAGGTCTCCTCCTCTCTAGGCTAAGCAGCCCCAGCTCCCTCAGTCTCTCCTCATAGGGCTTGTGTTCCAAGCCCCTCACTAACTTCGTTGCCCTTCTCTGGACTCGTTCCAGGAAGTCAACATCCTTCCTAAACTGAGGGGCCCAGAACTGGACACAGGACTCGAGGTGTGGCCTAACCAGTGCAGTGTACAGGGGCAGAATGACCTCCCTGCTCCTGCTGGCCACACTGTTCTTAATGCAGGCCAGGATGCCATTGGCCCTCTTGGCTGCTTGGGCACACTGCAGGCTCATGTTCAGCCTACCATTAACCAGCACTCCCAGGTCCCTCTCTGCCTGGCTGCTCTCCAGCCACTCTGATCCCAGCCTGTAGCACTGCATGGGGTTGTTGTGGCCAATGTGCAGAACCCGGCACTTGGATGCATTAAATTTCATGCCGTTGGACTCTGCCCATCTGTCCAGCCTGTCGAGGTGTCTCTGCAAAGCCTCTCAACCCTCTAGCAGATCAACTCCTGTCCCCAGCTTGGTGTCATCAGCAAATTTACTGATGATAGACTCAATGCCCTCATCCAGATCATCAACAAAGATGTTAAAGAGCACAGGGCCCACCACTGATCCCTGGGGGACTCCACTACTGACTGGCCGCCAGCCGGATGTGACACCATTCACCACCACTCTCTGGGTTCGGCCATCCAGCCAGTTCCTAACCCAGCTCAGAGTGCTGCTGTCCAAGCCATGGGCTGACAGCTTGGCCAGGAGTTTGCTATGGGGGACGGTGTCAAAGGCCTTGCTGAGGTCCAGGTAAACTACATCCACAGGCCTCCCAACATCCACCAGACGGGTCACCTGATCATAGAAGGAGATCAGGTTGGTCAGGCAGGACCTGCCCTTCCTAAATCCATGTTGGCTGAGCCTGATCCCTTGGCCATCCTCTAAGTGCTGTGTTAATGCACTCAGGATGACCTGTTCCATGATCTTGCCTGGCACTGAGGTCAGGCTGACAGGCCTGTAATTCCCTGGCTCATCCAACCGGCCCTTCTTATGGATGGGCACCACGTTGGCCAGCTTCCAGTCCTCTGGGACCCCTCAAGTGAGCCAGGACTGCTGAAAAATGATGGAGAGCGGTTTGGCCAGCTCCTCTGCCAGCTCTCTCAGCACCCTAGGATGGATCCCATCTGGTCCCATGGACTTGTGGGGATCCAGGCGGCTGAGCAGATCACCAGCTACCCCATTTTGGAACAGTGGAAAACTATGCTGCTCCCTGGCTCCTTCTGCCAGCTCTGGAGGCCAGCTGTCTGGAAGACATTCTGTCCTGCTAGTAAAAATTGAGGCAAAGAAGGTGTTAAGTATCTCTGCCTTTTCCTCATCCCTTGATACAATGTTCCCCTCCGTGTCCACCAAGGAGTGGAGGTTGTCCTTTCCCTTCCTCTTGCTATTAATGTATTTATAGAAGGACTTTGTGTTGTCCTTCACAACAGAGGCCAGACTAAGCTCCAAATGCGCTTTTGCCTCCCTAATTTTCTTCCTGCAAGACCTAGCAACATCCTTAAATTTTCACAGGTTGCCTCCCTCTCTTCCAAAGGTGATACACCCTCTTTTTTTTCCCTTAGTTCCATTAAAAGTTCTTTAACCATCCAGGCTGGCCGTCTGCCCCGCGGCTCATCTTCTGGCACATTGGCACAGCCTGTCCCTGAGCCTTCAACAGTTCTTCCTTGAAGTAGGACCAGCTCTCCTGGACCCCTTTGTTTTTAAGGGCTTTATCCCAAGGAACCCTCTGAATTAGTTCCTTGAGTAGCCTGAAGTCCGCCCTCCGGAAATCCAGAGTGAAGGTCTTCTTGCTACCCCTCTTAGCTTGACCAAATAATGAGAATTCAATTATCTCGTGGTCACTGGCCCCTAAGCACCCTCCGACCACCACATCACCCACCAACCCTTCCCTATTGGTGAAGAGGAGGTTAAGCATAGCCTTGCCCCTGGTAGGCTCTCGCAGCATCTGGGATAAGAAGCTGTCCTCCATGCATTCTAAGAACCTCCTAGATTGCCACTTCTCTGCTATGTTAAGATCCCAGCAGATATCAGGCAAGTTGAAGTCGCCCATGAGAACAAGGTCAGACGATCTTGAGACAGCCTTAAGCTGCCTATAGAATGACTCATCAACATCCTCCTCCTGGTTGGGTGGTCTATAACAGACTCCAACCAGGATGTCAGCCCTGTTGGCCTTCCCTCTAATTCTTACCCACAGGCACTCAACCCGATCGTCCCTAATCTCCATCTCAATGGCATCTAGTGCCTCCCTGACGTACAGGGCCACCCCTCCACCCCTTCTTCCTTGCCTGTCTCTCCTGAAGTTGTTCTTAGCTTCAATGCACTGGTCAAAGGATATGCTCTCTGTGTGTTGTGTTCATACACCCTGAGAAAGGTCCATTGGAACATGAAAATCTCAGCTTCTTCTTTATCCTAAAACAGGAGAAGCAGTGTGCCCAAGTGGCCAAGAAGGCCAATGGCATCCTGGCCTGCATTAGGAATAGTGTGGCCAGCAGGAGCAGAGAAAGCATTGTGCCCCTGTACTCTGCATTGATTAGGCCACACCTTGAGTCCTGTGTCCAGTTCTGGGCCCCTCAGTTTAAGAAGGACATCAAGACACTTGAACGTATCCAGAGAAGTTGACCAAGGCTGGTGAGAGGCCTTGAACACAAGCCCTCTGACAAGAGGCTGAGGGAGCTGGGATTGTTTAGCCTGGAGAAGAGGAGACTCAGGGGAGACCTCATTGCCCTCTACAACTACCTGAAGGGTGGTTGTAGCCAGGAAGGGGTTGGCCTCTTCTCTCTAGCAACCACCACCAGAACAAGAGGACACAGTCTCAAGCTGCACCAGGGGAGGTTTAGACTTGAGGTGAGGAGAAAGTTCTTCACCGAGCGAGTCATTCGTCATTGGAATGGGCTGCCCAGGGAGGTGGTGGAGTCACTGTCCCTGGAGGCGTACAAGAGGGGATTGGACTTGGCACTTGGTGCCATGGTCTAGTCATGAGTTCTGTGGTGACAGGTTGGACCTGATAATCTTTGAGGTCTCTTCCAACCTTGGTGATACTGTGATACTGTGATACTGTTTGCCAAAGACTCCCACATTAAAAAACACCAAACAAACAAACAAACAACAAAAAAAGGCAAATTAAAATGAAGAGGCAGTATAAGTCAATTTCAAATTATTTGCAAGATAAGGATAGGGGTGGGGGCTGTAGTTAAATTTTCTCTCCCCCTGTATGTAGCAGAGCTGCTTTGCAGAACCAACACTGCTGCGCAGAAGGTAATGTGTTCTGTGCAATCTATCAGGTAAGAGGTTCTGGAATCATAGCTCAAATAAACACAACAATAAAACTGTGCTTAGAGTAAAAAATTAATATTTGACAGCAATTTTTTCATGTAACGGAGATTGTGAGCTACAAGGCAACTGCATCAGCTCTGGCTAGCTCCATGCTGAGCTGAGATCTTCAGAAGAGAAAAGAGGGCTCCAGGAGACAGGGATATGAGAGAGAGGTGGAGAGGCAACCCAGCACAACTCGTGGGAGGATGCCTGAGAGAGCAATGTGGCTGGGGCATTGCCAGAGAAGCCGCAGGAGATTTAACCCCAGGGGCTCTGGCAGAGGCTCTCAAAATGCAAGCTGCGAGGCAGCAGCCTCCTTGTTGTTGGAATCCAGCGAGTGGGGCAAGAGTGGAAGGGGGTTTGGTCAGACAGCTGGGAGTGCCTGGCCATTGGTACAGGCAGGCTAACAGGCACAGGGGGAGCAAATAGTGACTGAGTGTACCCCAGGGGATTCTTTTGAATTAGCTCAGTGCTATCCCAGGGGTTCCTTTTGAGTCAGCTCAGTAGTTGGCACGAGCAGGGCATGTGGGCAGGACACAAAGTGCTTCAGTTTTACTGAAGGTATGATGGTGGCTACTTGGAGGAGGAAAGCTGTGCTCTCTGCACCTACCAATATGGATATTGGCATCCAGGCCACAGGCTGTGAGGAGTGCCTCAGCCTTTCACCGGCAACAGGAGGCAACACTGACTGTGGTTGGGTGCGGTGTGAGCAGGTTTATGACCTGCTTAGCCAGTTGGCACAGTTCCAGGATGAAGTGATGGAGCTCAGGGAAGAGGTGAATACATTAAGCAGCATCAGAGAGAATGAGAGGGAAATTGATTACTTCCACAAACTGATCTTTACAAATACAGAACAGGAGTCAACTCTTAGTGGAGCAGAGGATTGGATATACTCTCATCAGAAAGCCCCCAGCCCTCCTGCAGTAACTCACATGTACAGGGTCAATGGGAACAGGTTGCTACCTGACGAAAAAAATGATACCAATGTTCTCCTTTAAGAAGCACACCACCCACAGTGCCCTTGCAGAACAGATAGGAGGCTCTGCAGGAAGAACTGGTTTCAAGCAAGGACAAAGGCTCATGAAGGCCAAAACTGCCACCAAGGCCAACCTGCCTCAGGCCAGCCATAAAAACTGACCCTGAAAAGAAAAATTGAAGGGTCATTGTTGTAGGTGACTCCCTGGTAAGGGGAGTAGAGGGTCTAATATGCAGACCAAACCCTCTTCGTAGAGAGGTCAGCTCTCTCCCTGGTGCCTGGCTAAAGGATGTTGTAGGCAAACTTCATACACTTGTGAGTCCTTCAGTCTATTACCCACTTCTGTTTTTTTCAGGTGATGGATGAGGGAATATTTAGGAAGAGCCAAGAGGTCAATTTATGGTTCTCAGACTGGTGTCATTGATAAGGGTTTGGATTTTGTGATCACAACTCAGTTTACAGTTCACCAGAGCTGCAAGCAACCAATGGGATGAACCTGTTCCAGAGGGGAAAAAGAATTCTAGGGCATAAGTTGGCAGGGCTCATTAATAGGGCTATGCTGGACCTTGTTCTCACCAATAGGGAAGAGTTGGTGACCAGTGTAAGGATCAGAGATAACCTTGGCTGCAGTGACCATGAAGCAACAGAATTTAAGACTCTCAGGACAACTAGGAGGACGTATCCCAAGCTTATAACCCTGGACTTTAGGCATGCAGACTTTGATTGTGGCTTCACCAAGGGCAAATCCTGCCTGACAAACCTGGTGGCCTTCTATGACAAGGTCACAACATTAATAGATGAAGGCTGAGCAACTGACATCATTTACCTGGACATGAGCAAAGCCTTCAATACTGTCCCACACCATATCCTGGTCTCCAAGCTGGTGCAGTATGGGTTTGATGGATGGATCAAGTGGATAAAGAATTGGCTTGATGGCCACACCCAAAGAGTGGCCGTCAATGGGTCCATGTCCAAGTAGAGGACAGTGACAAGTGGAGTCGCTCTGGGGTCGGCACTGGGACCAGTCTTGTTTAACATCTTTGTTGGTGGCATGGACAGTGGCATTGATTGCACCCTCAGCAGGTTTGCTGATGACACCAAGCTGTGTGGTGCAGCAGACACACTGGAGGGAAGGGAAGCCATCCAGAGGGACCTTGACAGGCTGGAGAGGTGGGTCCAAGCAAACTTCATGAAGTTCAAAAAGGCAAGTGCAAGGTCCTGTATCTGGGTTGGGACAATCCCAAGCACTGATAGAGGCTGGGCAGTGACTCACTTGAGAGCAGCCCTCAATAAAAGGACTTGGGAGTTCTAGTGGATGAGAAGCTCAACATGAGCCACCAGTGTGATCTTGCAGCCCTGAATACTAGCAGTTCTGGGCCCCTCAGTTTAGGAAGGATGTTGACTTGCTGGAGCGTGTCCAGAGAAGGGCAACAAAGTTGGTGAGGGGCTTGGAACACAAGCCCGATGAGGAGCGACTGAGGGAGCTGGGGTTGCTTAACCGGGAGGAGACTCAGGGGTGACTTTACTGCTCTCTACAACTACCTGAAGGGAAGTTGAAGAAAGGCAGATGTTGGTCTCTTCTCCCAGGCAACCAGCACCAGAACAAGAGGACACAGTCTCAGGCTGCACCAGGGCAGGTTTAGGCTGGAGGTTAGGAGGAAGTTCTACACAGAGAGAGTGATTGCCCATTGGAATGGGCTGCCTGAGGAGGTGGTAGAGTTGCCATCATTGGAGGTGTTTAGGAGGAGACTTGAATAGGGTCCTTGGTTGCATGGTTTAGTTGATTAGGTGGTGTTGGATGATAGGTTGGACATGATGATCTTGAAGGTCTCTTCCAACCTAGTTTATTCTATTCTAGCAGCCTTCCCCTGGCATCAGGACCTGCTCCCTCAAAAAAAAGAGGAGGGTAATTGTTATTGGTGATTCCCTCCTGAGGGGAACAGAGGACCCCATATGTCGGCCAGACCCATCTCATAGGGAACATTGTTGTCTCCCAGGATCCCAAGTTAGAGATGTTACCAGAAGGCTGCCTAGCCTGGTGCAGCCCTCTGACTACTATCCTAGTTATGCAGTTAGGGAATGATGATGTTGCAACCAGAACTCCCAGGGCTATCAAAAATTACTTCAGAGCCCTGGCAGACCTGGTTGAGGGGTCAGGTGCACAAATAATTTTTTCATCAATACCCTTAGTTGCAGGAGGGAATACCATAAGAAACAGGTCAGCAGCTATAGTCAACAAGTGGCTGGTGCAGTCAAAAGAATTTTGGGTTTTTTGATCTTGGAGAACTTTCTACTGCACCAGGTCAGCTGGCAACAGATAGAGTACATCTGTTCCAGAGAAGGGGAAAGGTCACAGTATACAAGAATGGCCTGTCTCTTAAAGGTAAAAGATTCTAGGAAGGGAATTGGCAGGTCTCATCGACAGGGCTTTAAACTAGTTTCGAAGGGGCAAAGGGCTGAAACTAGTCCCCTCAGGCAGGAGTCTGGGGGCGATAAGCTAGAGCCAGAGGTGAAACCAGCAGCCCAGCTGCAGTGTATGTACACTAATGCAGGAAGTGTGGATGTGACTGTTTGAGGCTGGAAGCCTTGTTGCAGCAGGAAAGTTATGATGTAGTTGCCATCACAGAGACGTGGTGGGACGACTCACATGACTGGAGCACTGCAGTTGATGGCTACAGGCTCTTCAGGAGAGACAGGTAAGGAAGAAAGGGTGGAGGGGTGGCCCTGTACATCAGGGAGGCGCTAGATGCCATTGAGATAGAGATCAGGGACGATCAGGTTGAGTGCTTGTGGGTAAGAATTAGAGGGAAGAGTGGCAGGGCAGACATCCTGGTTGGAGTCTGTTATAGACCACCCAACCAGGAGGAAGATGTTGATGAAGCATTCTATAGGCAGCTTAGGGCTCTCTCAAGATCGCCTGACCTTATTCTCATGGGAGAATTCACCCTGCCTGACATCTGCTGGGACCTCAACACAGCAGAGAGGAGACAGTCTAGGAGGTTCTTAGAGTGCATGGAGGACAGCTTCTTATCCCAGGTGCTGCGAGAGCCTACCAGGGGCAAAGCTATGCTTGACCTCCTCTTCACCAACAGGGAAGGACTGGTGGGCAATGTGGTGGTTGGAGGGCATTTGGGGTCCAGTGACCACGAGATAATTGAATTCTCGGTTTTTGATCAAGCCAAGAGGGGTAGCAGGAAGACCTCCACTCTGGATTTCCGGAGGGCAGACTTCAGGTTACTCAAGGAACTAATTCAGAGGGTTCCTTGGGATAAAGCCCTTAAAAACAAAGGGGTCCAGGAGAGCTGGACCTACTTCAATGAAGAATTGCTGAAGGCTCAGGGACAGGCTGTGTCAATGTGCCGGAAGATGAGATGCCAGGGCAGACGGCCAGCCTGGATGGTTCATGAACTTTTAATGGAACTGAGGGAAAAAAAGAGGGTGTATCACCAATGGAAGAGAGGGGAGGCAACCCACAGAATGTTTAAGGATGTTGCTAGGTGTTGTAGGAAGAAAATTAGGGAGGCAAAAGCACACTTGGAGCTTAAACTGGCCTCTACTGTGAAGGACAACAAAAAGTCCTTCTGTAAATACATTAATAGTAAGAGGAAGGGAAAGGAGAACCTCCACTCCTTGTTGGACACGGAGGGGAACATTGTAACAAAGGATGAGGAAAAGGCAGAGATACTTAACACCTTCTTTGCCTCAATTTTTGCTAGAAGGACAGAATGTCTTCCAGACAGCTGGCCTGCAGAGCTGGCAGAAGGAGCCAGGGAGCTGCACAGTTTCCCTATGTTCCATGAGGAGGTGGTTGGAACTCTCCTTAGCAGCTGGGATCCCCACAAGTCCATGGGACCGGATGGGATTCATCCTAGGGTGCTGAGAGAGCTGGCAGACGAGCTGGCCAAGCCACCCTCCATAATTTTCCAGCAGTCCTGGCTCACTGGCGAGGTCGCAGAGGACTGGAAGCTGGCCAATGTGGTGCCCATCCATAAGAAGGGCCAGTTGGATGAGCCAGGGAATTACAGGCCTGTCAGCCTGACCTCAGTACCAGGCAAGATCATGGAACAGGTCATCCTGAGTGCAATAACACAGCACTTACAGGATGGCCAAGGGATCAGGCCTAGCCAGCATGGATTTAGGAAGGGCAGGTCCTGCCTGACCAACCTGATCTCCTTCTATGATCAGGTGACCCGTCTGGTAGATGTGGGGAGGCCTGTTGATGTAGTCTACCTGGACCTCAGCAAGGCCTTTGACACTGTACCCCATAGCAAACTCCTGGCCAAGCTGTCAGCCCATGGTTTGGATGAGAACATACTGCATTGGGTTAGGAACTGGCTGGATGACCGAGCCCAGAGAGTGGTGGTGAATGGTGCCACATCCAGCTGCTGGCCAGTCACTAGTGGTGTGCCCCAAGGATCAGTGTTGGGCCCCATGCTCTTTAACATCTTTATTGATGATCTGGATGAGGGCATTGAGTCCATCATCAGTAAATTTACTGATGACACCAAGCTGGGGGCAGGAGTTGATCTGCTGGAGGGTAGAGAGGCTCTGCAGAGACACCTCGACAGGCTGGACAGACGGGCAGAATTCAACGGCATGAGATTGAACACATCCAAGTGCCAGGTTCTGCACATTGGCCACAACAACCCCATGCAGTGCTACAGGCTGGGGTCAGAGTGGCTGGAGAGTGGCCAGGTGGAGAGGGACCTGGGGGTACTGGTCGATGGTACGCTGAACATGAGCCTGCAGTGTGCCCAGGCAGCCAAGAGGGCCAATGGCATCCTGGCCTGCATTAAGAACAGTGTGGCCAGCAGGAGCAGGGAGGTCATTCTGCCCCTGTACACTGCACTGGTTAGGCCACACCTCGAGTCCTGTGTCCAGTTCTGGGCCCCTCAGTTTAGGAAGGATGTTGACTTCCTGGAACAAGTCGAGAGAAGAGCAACAAAGTTGGTGAGGGGTTTGGAACACAAGCCCTATGAGGGAGCTGGGGTTGCTTAGCCTGGAGAAGAGGAGACTCAGGGGTGACCTTATTCCTCTCTACAGCTACATTAAAGGAGGTTGTAGCCAGGTGGATGTTGGTCTCTTCTGCCAGGCAGCCAGCACCAGAACAAGAGGACACAGTCTCAGGCTGCGCCAGGGGAGATTTAGGCTGGATGTTAGGAAGAAGTTCTATACAGAGAGTGATTGCCCATTGGAATGGGCTGCCTGGGGAGGTGGTGGAGTCACCATCATCGGAGGTGTTCAGGAGGAGACTTGATGTGGTGCTTGGTGCCATGGTTTAGTTGTTTAGATGGGTTGGATTGGTTGATGGGTTGGACGCAATGATCTTGAAGATCTCTTCTAACCTGGTCCTATTCTATTCTATTCTATTCTATTCTATTCTATTCTATTCTATTCTATTCTATTCTATTCTATTCCATTCCATTCCATTCCATTCCATTCCATTCCATTCCATTCCATTCCATTCCATTCTTTCTATTCTATTCTATAGCAAATCACATCCTGGGCTGCATCAAGAGAAGAATAGCAGCAGGTTGAGGGAGGTGATTCTCCCTCTCTACTCCGCTCTGGTGAGACCACACCAGGAGCACTGTGTCCAGTTCTGGAGCCGCTATTACAGAAAGGATCAGGAAGTGCTGGAATGTGTCCAGAAGAGGACCACATGGATGATTAGAGGGCTGGAGCACCTCTTCTATGGAGAGAGACTGAGAGAGTCTGGAGAAGAGAAGACTCCAGGGAGACCTTAATGTAGCCTTCCAGTATCTGAATGGGGCCTGCAAGAAAGCTGGGGAAGGACTTTTTAGGGTGTCAGGTAATGATAGCACTAGCACAAATGGATTAAAACTAGAAATGGGTAGATTCAGACTGGATGTTAGAAAAAAGTTCTTCACCATGAGGGTGGTGAGATGCTGGAAGAGGTTGCACAGGGAGGTGTTAGAAGCCTCATCCCTGACATTTTTGAAGGCCAGACTGGATGTGGCTTGAGCAACCTGATCCAGTGTGAGGTGTCACTGCCCATGTCAGGGTGGTTGGAATTAGATGATCCTTGAGGTCCCTTCCAACCCTAAAAATTCTACAATTATAAAATTATGCAGGAAAAGTGACTGAACCAGAATGTTTAGTTTTAAGACATAGATTTCCTTCAAAAGTCTACATAATAATGAAGAAGAGAAGAGAAGAGAAGAGAAGAGAAGAGAAGAGAAGAGAAGAGAAGAGAAGAGAAGAGAAGAGAAGAGAAGAGAAGAGAAGAGAAGAGAAGAGAAGAGAAGAGAAGAGAAGAGAAGAGAAGAGAAGAGAAGAGAAGAGAGGAGAGGAGAAGAGAGGAGAGGAGAGGAGAGGAGAAGAGAGGAGAGGAGACTCGAGGAGACTCGAGGAGACTCGAGGAGAGGAGAGGAGAGGAGAGGAGAGGAGAGGGAGAGGAGAGGAGAGGAGAGGAGAGGAGAGGAGAGGAGAGGAGAGAGGAGAGGAGAGGAGAGGAGAGATTCGGAGAGGAGAGGAGAGGGGAGGAAAGAAGAGGGGAGGAGGGGAGGGGAGGGGAGGGAGGGAGGGGGGGAGGGGGAGGGGAGGGGAGGGGAGGGAGGGAAGGGAAGGGAAGGGAAGGGAAGGGAAGGGAAGGGAAGGGAAGGGAAGGAAGGGAAGGGAAGGGAAGGGAAGGAAGGGAAGGGAAGGGAAGGGAAGGGAAGGGAAGGGAAGGGAAGGGAAGGGAAGGGAAGGAAGGGAAGGGAAGGAAGGGAAGGGAAGGGAAGGAAGGAAGGGAAGGGAAGGGAAGGAAGGGAAGGGAAGGGAAGGGAAGGGAAGGGAAGGGAAGGGAAGGGAAGGGAAGGGAAGGAAGGGAAAGGATTTGCACAACCTCCTCAAGACAACCTCTGTTATTAGGGAGTTTTTAGAATGGCAGTCCTGTACAGTCCAGGCCAAAACCCAGAGAGCTATGTCTTCTGTTTAAGCAGCTGTCAGGGCATTTACCAACATACCATGGTATATATGACATGTACATAAAAAAGAGATGCTTGAACTTCAGATGCATTCCTAAGTGTGCTGTTTGCTGCAGTTTTCCAGAGTACAACAGAATTTCTGCTGGTTTATCCTCTCTACTACATGTGTGTGCTAGTGTATGGTGATGAAGTTTATAGAGCTCATCACAACTTGATATGTGATGCTGTTGTGAGGCTGTGATGCTGTTGCCCAAGACATAAAGAAAATGACTTAGGCATTTGCATAAGGCAAATGTCTAGTGCTTTGCATGGATCAAAATAAGGAAGGAATGAAAAATAAACATAAAATGTCTGGCAATTTGTATTTGACATAATTGTTTCTAGATAAAATTTTATATATAATCAGAAAATTGTTTTGGTAGGGAAAGATCTCTAAGATCATTGAGTTCAACCATTATCTAGCTATCAAGTCTGGTGCTAAACCATGTCCTTCAGCACCACGGTTCTGTGGCTTTTAAACACCAATAGGGATAGGGATTCAATAAGCCTATTCCAGTGTTTGAGAACCCTTCCAATCAAGAAGATTTTTCTAATATCCAACCTAAAGCTTTGCTGGTGCGACTTATGGAATAATATATAATTGTTTCAGCTGTAGAAGACTTCTAAGATCATTCAGTCAAAACTCATTCCATCACAGGGACTAAACCATATCCTGAAGTGCCATGTCTAAACATTTTTATGAACACCTCCAAGGATGATGATTCCACCACCTCCCTGAGCAGACTCCCAATGCCTGACAAGAGTAGAACTATGTGAACAATTATGTAGCAGAACAAATAGTTAGTGGAACTATACATGACTCACAAAGCTTAGGTAGGCATTTGTAAAACTTTTCTTCCTTTATTTGCTGTGTTTTGAAACAGCATTTTAGTTTTGATCATCACTAATACTGATCCAGATGATCGTAGGGTCATAGAATACCAGGCTGACCTCAAGGACAGTGTTTCCTGGGAAAACCAAGGTCTAGATTAAGTTGACCTAGCACTGCACCCTGTCCATATTTAGATATGTTCCCCTTTTACCCACCTGGCAAAAGGTAAATGATAATTAACATCTCTTATTTTGGTCAATGTATGAGGAAGGGATGAATACTGGATGCAGAATGATTCCTGTCTGTGAAAGGACCACAAGTAAAGCATTGCCTGTACATCCATCTCAACAAAATATACACGCTCACATGAGTCATCTGCCTCTTCCATGAGCACTTGTGTTAACCATATCTGTTCTCTGGTGTACACCTGTGACTGGTTGAGGCTGTGCCTTTAAGAAAGGGAATATGGTGGACGGAAGTTGGTAAACGAAAACGAAGGATCTAAACTAATTTCATTGGTAGAGTGGGAGGAAGCACCTTCTGAACTGGGAGTGCAGGAGGGTATCCTGGGCATTCCGGCACTTTTATCTTCAGTCTTTCTTCCGCTCCGCCGCCAAGCAGCAGCTCTCTCTATGATGGGCTTTCGGCCAAGGCTTGACCTTGAAACTGATAAGCTGCAAGGCCTGTATTAACTACTTTCCAATTAACACATAGCTGCTTCTAACTTTTTTCTCTTTCTCTCTCTTTCTAACCCACTCTGCGGAAAGGGGGAGAGAGGGGAGAGCGGAGGTGGGAAACCCCCTCAGTGGGGGGGGTGGGGGAACTCTCATTTCTGTGCTACTTTATTGCATATCTTTGTATATATTGTAAATATTGTAAATTCTGTAAATTCTCCTGCGTTTCCCTGCTTTGTAAATATACAGCCACCACTGCTTTGCTAATTCAGCTGTGATTTTTTTTTTTCCCTTTCCCTTCAAATTTTCTTTCCCTTTACTTTACAGGGGGGAGGGAGGAGGCTTTTGGGCCTTACCCTTCCAACCCTCGACATTTTTTTTTCTTGGCTTACCCAACGTGCGGCAGATAATTACTTTAATTTATTACTTGATTGATTTAGTGTTTTCTAGCTGAATTAGCAAGCATGAAGGTGTTGTGGTTTGTAGAACGGTTATTCTTTTCAATTTTTGGGGCTCTGGTTTACAGATATTGTTTGGGTTTGATTTTGGTTTACCTGGGTAAATATTTGGTGCGGACAATTTATCTGTGGGTTATGTATAGAGTTAGACTATGGTACGGAAAATGTGTGGATTTCTTGTGGCCTGCGAGATACAGAAATGTTACTTCCACCACTCTCCCAATTTAGATAAAGGGTTTTAAGATTCCGCCGGAGGAGAGAGTAACTTTAGGTGATGCCTGGGACCCAAAGGTGATTTATTTGGTGTCTATAAATCTGCTGCTGGTGATGGTGATTTCATATTTACTGTTTTCTTTGCGGCGAGAAAGAAAGGTGTCCAGAGCTTGTTTTGTTATTAAAACTAGATCAAAAAGAAAGCGCCATGGCTCTGGATCAGTCCCAGAGTCATCTAGTGATGAGGAGTGTGCAGAATCTGCGTCAGTTAAAAAGAGGGCTAAAAAGTTAATCGGTAAAGCAGCTCTAAATGATTTTCCTGCTGATTCTGGCAAGCTGGTGGCTGGTATCAACATGGCGCCTACTCCTTCTCCTCCTCCTTCTTCTCCGTCGGCCATTAACGGAGCAACGTCATTTCCACCCACTCCCTCAGTGGGACCGGAAGTCACTGCCCCAGCAGCTGATTTGTCTCAGGACCTGTCAGCTTCGATTAAGGTGGCTGTAAATTCAATCACAGCTCCAGTTAAGGTGGCTGTTTTAAAGACTAGAGGTGCAAAGACCAAAGATGGAAAAGAAGAGCAGGAGACTGATCCTGGTGAGGGGCCCTCTACTCTAAGAAATCCTGTTGAGGACGAAGAGAAGATTTGTTTTAAAGATCTAGCTGACCTAGTGAGATCAAAGCAGGATAGAGATGAAGCTAGGAAAGGAGCTGGCAAAGGTGGTTCTCAGCTTAAAGAGATCCTTGAGAAAATGACAGCAGGATTATTAGGACAAAAAGTTCAGGGAGAGGAAGAAGATGATATTTTAGAATGTTCCTCACTGCGTGAGTAATTGCGCAATGTCCGTAAAGATTTCACCAGGGCAGATAAGGAGCCAGTTCTAGCTTGGCTTAGTAGATGTTTTGATACAGGTGCTCCAGCTCTAACAGTTGGAGACAAGTCAGCAGCTCAGTTAGGAACTCTCTCAAGGGATAATGGAATAGATAGACATCTAGGCAGGGCTCTCGGTAAGGTTAATCTGTGGATACGCCTTTTATTTGCAGTTGCCTTGAAATACCCTTCCCGAGATGATCTTCCATGGAGTCCTAAACCCTGGACTACCATAGATGAGGGAATTAAGCGCTTGAGAGAATTTGCTGTTAGAGAGCTACTCTACGGTGAACATGAAACTCTGAATCCTGATGACATTCCTGTGGGTATTGGTCTTGCTAAAAAGATCATCAAACTTGCTCCTTCTAATTATGCAAACATTCTGGCAAGCAGAATTGTGTCAAGAAATTATGATGGAGCTTCTCCCACAGTTGGCCAATTCAGTGATCAAATGAGACAATTGGAGGATAGCATGACACGTGGTTCTTTGGTTTCGGCCATTAAAACTATGTCTGGTGATATACAGAATTGCATAAGAGAGTTAAAGGATGAATTTACAAATTCCATATCCCAATTGGCACAAAGGGATAATTTCAATTCTTCCTCCAGGTGGATATAAGTTTCATCTGTGAGGAAAACACATCCTCCAAGGACATCATTCCAAAACAGATCAAATCAAAACAGACCACCAAGGCAATCACGTAGAACTATTTGGATAACTCTGTGTGATCAGTTTGGTGAGAACATGAACAGGTGGGACGGCGAACAAACTTCTAATATTTTCAGGAGACTGAGAGAACTGCAAAGTGGGAGAACCCGAGGTAGCAATACCAGAAGGGTAGCTGTTACTTCCACAGTTCCCCAGAAGAACTCTAGTAGCTCCAACAGTGGCTCCAGTTGTAACATGCAAAGTTATAACACTGCACACTGTGCACAATGCACATGTGGGCATGTTCCCCATAACTAGGGGTGCCCTGCCTCCCACCAGGGGGAGGAGAGGGATAACAGAGATAATAGAATCTATTGGGATGTGTACATCCAGTGGCCTGGCACTTCACAATTTCAGAAGTACAGGGCCTTGGTTGACACAGGAGCTCAGTGCACCATAATGCCATCAAATTATCAGGGATCAGAGTCTATAACTATTTTGGGAGTCACTGGTGGATCTCAAGAGTTAAGTAAGGTGGAGCTTAATATAAATTTAACTGGTAAACAATGGAGGAAACATACAGTTGTGACCGGACCTGATGCACCTTGTATTTTGGGAATTGATTTTCTGAGAGAAGGGCGTTTCAAAGACCCTACTCTAATCTTGATATTGACTGGAAACACCAAGGTGAGATATTCTTAGCTCGGTGGGCTCATGATTCATCAGGACATCAAGGCAGAGATGCAACATACCAATGGGCTCGTGACAGATCCATAGACATTTCCATGGATGCTATCGCACAAGTCATCCATGACTGTGACATTTGTGCTGCTATTAAGCAGGCAAACAAATTAAGCCCTTGTGGTATGGTGACAGATGGTCCAAGTACAAATATGGTGAAGCTTGGCAGATTGACTACATCACTCTACTACGTTCTTGTTCTGGTAAGCAATACATGCTTACTCTTAGAGGCAAACACTGGATGGTTGGAAACTTATCCAGTTCCACATGCAACTGCACTCAACACCATTCTCGGTCTGGAGACACGGAACTCCAGAGAGGATTGAGTCAGACAACGGAACTCATTTCAAGAACAATCTTGTAAAGAGCTAGGCAAAAGAGCACGGTATTGAGTGGATATTCCATATTCCCTACTATGCACCAGCTTCAGGGAAGATTGAATGCTACAACGGTTTGTTGAAGACCACTTTTAAAGTCATGAGGGGTGGATCTTTGAAACACTGGGAAAAACATTTAGCACAAGCAACCTGGCTGGTAAATAGTAGAGGTTCAGTGAACTGAGCTGGACCTGCGCATTCAGATCTGCTACATAAAGTGGGAGGTGATAGAGTTCCTGTTGTTAGAGAAAAGAATCTGTTAGGTAAAACTGTTTGGGTATTTTCTCCCTCAGGAGAGGCTAAGCCTGTCTGAGGGGTGGTTTCAGCTGAAGGTCCGGGTCACACTTATTGGGTAATGCAAGAGAATGGTGAAATTCAGTGTATTCCACAAAGAAATTTAACTTTAGCTCAAAGAGTTTAATTTCAAACTGTTCTGCAGCTACATTGTGTCCAAAGGAAGAATCTACGAGGAAACTATGGTGCATGAACCCTGAGAACCCTGAGAGCCCTGAGTCAACTAAGAGATCTTGAGAATCCCTGTTTTCCTTTTCTTCGCTTCGTCGGCAAAGAGATAAACTGTTTTCCATTTTTTTCTTTTCCTGATTTTTCTTGGACTTCTGAATCATCTATATCTGAGTATAGCCGGAATGGACTATAAACTTTACTTATGAATTGTAAATATTGTTTTGGATTGGATGGACAGTATGAACAGCCAATGAAATTGTTTAGAAGGGGTGGAGTGTGACCATTTGAGGCTGTGCCTTTAAGAAAGAGGCAGTGCTGGGGCACTATGGCTGAATGTTTTGGAATATTAACGAAAACAAGCAGATAGTCTAAACGAATTTCATTGGTGGATTGGTAGAATGCAATTTTGGATTTAGATGCAGCTGGGATTTTTCTCTCAGTTCGCTCCTTTCCTTCTCCCTTTCCAGCTCGTCTGCTTCTGGGCTCCCTGCCAGAGTGACCCTGAACAAATAAGGCCTACTAACACTCTGCTTTATTAATCTCCTGCCTTTTTCTCTCTTTCTAACACTCTTTGGGGAAAAAGGGGAGAGAACGGGATACAAGGGGGGAACCCTCCTCCATAGGAAGGAATTTTGTTCCTGTATTATTGTTTTTTTTTACTTTGGTGTATATTTCTGTATATATGTTGTAAATATCGTAAATTGTGTACATATCCTGCATTCTCCAAATTGCTTGTAAAATATAGCATTTTTCCTTTTCCTTCTCCAGCTGGCTAGCTGTGGTTTTTCTTCCTCTTTGTGGGGGAGAGAAGGCTAGGCCCTTCTCTCCAAACCACCACAGGTGTACATGCACTTCAGCTTGGCTCCCAACTTCTCAATTGCTCCTAATTTGTGCCCTACTCTTTCCTCTGCAGAGGGACTGATTTCCTCACCCACCCCCTTCCAACCTAGTTTAAAGCCCTCCTAAGGAGCCCTGCCAACTCTAGTGCTAGGACTCTCTTACCTTTTCTAGATAAATGCACCCAATCAGGACCCAGCAGGTTGGATACAGTAAAAGTTGCCCTATGATCAAAGAAACCAAAATTGCACTGCTGGCACCATCTCCTGAGCCAATTGTTGATGGTATGGGTTCTCCCATTCCTCTCAGTGTACACCCCTTCCACTGAGGGAACTCAGTAGAACACCACTTGAGCTCCTGCCCTATCAATCAATTGTCCAATGGCCTTGAATTATTTTTTAATTGCCCTGGTGCCCTTGTCAATTTCATCACTCCCAGTTTGTACTACCAGCAGAGGGTAATAGTCAGTGGGGTGGATTAATTTAGGGAGTCACCTTGTGATGTCCCTAACCCGCACCCTGGGTAGGGAGCAGACCTCCTTGTGGGATGGGTCAGGACGACATATGGGTCCCTCAGTACATCCCAGGAGAGAGTCCCCAACAACTATAATCCTTCTCCTTTTCTTTGTGGAGCTGCTCGTTATAGTTGGTGGGGACTGCTTGGCCTCAGGCTCCACTCTGGATAGCTGCTCCTCAGCCCTCTCATCCCCACTGCCTTTGGCCTGCAGGGCCTCATACTTATTATGCAAGGGCAGTGCAGGAGGAGGAGTGGGCTGGGATAGATTTCTCTTGCCATCCCTGGCAGGGACCTGTATCCATCCCTTACCGTTTCCAGGGATCCTTCCCTCAGCAGGGGAGATCTGCAGAGCCTTCTCCCACAAATCTAACTCCCTTTCGCTTTCCCTTATTAACCTCAGCCTAGACACCTCCTCTTTCAGGTCAGCCACTTCATCCTTCAGCTCTGCCACCAGACTGAGGAGAAAGTTCACCTGGTCACACCTGACACAGGTGTTCTCTCCTTCCCCCTCTATTCCAAGTGCCAGGCTGAAGCACTCTCTGCAGCTGGGAGCCTGGACTCCAGCATGCTGATAAAGCAAGTCTGTCTGGGTAGATGCTGTTTTTCTACCCTTTGTCCAAGTGACTACCATAGTTCAAAGTTTGGTTGTTTTGTTGTTTTTTTTTTTTTTTTTTGTAAACACAATCAGCAGCAAGGCTAGCTCCCAAACCAAAATGGTGCCACGTGCACAGCCTGGGCAGGATTTAAAACCTCCTGTGGCTGATATCAAGCTCCCGTTCCCACGCAGGCTAGCAAGAGCACGATCCTCCTGGATCCTCCCTACCAGGAGTCCTCTCAACCCATGAAACCCTGAAAGGAAGGCGAAAAGCCAAGCAGAAAACCCACAATTCAAGCGTAGCAGTCCTGAACATCGGGTCCGATCGGCTCCCGAACCAAAATGGCCAATATTCTAATATTCTAATAGAAGTCTTCTCAGTTTTTAGCTTTCTAGATTTTTATTTGATTCTTGGAACCTTATACTATAGTTCTTTATTTTTAATGTTTTATTCTTGTCCGAGTAGGGTTTTCATTTCCATCCCTTATAAGGAACTTTATCAGTAAAGAAATCTTAATCACAGCATTGTCCTTAATCTGCCTAGAAATAATAAAATTTTTAATGATTTGGCACTTTTGGAGTTGGTTCAGCCATTACAGAACTAGCTCATATGGACTTTAATCAAGATTCAGAATTGGATTAATGATGTGGAATGTATCACCTATACTGATAGTAACAAGTATCTATAGAAATATTATAACAGGATCATGAGAAAGCACTATGCTCAACCCAGTTCTTCTCCAGAGGGAGTCTGAAGCCTTATTTTTAATACTTTATTTGTCTCTTATGCAGTCAGATTTGTAGACAGCCAGAAGTCTACAAAAAATAAGTCTTCAATGTACAGATGGAAAAAATGTTGAGATAGCTGAACTTTTAGTATGTGGAGGAGTGTGACATTATCTGAAGTCCAAATTAGTCTTGTAAGGCTTCTGTAGGAAAGATAAACCTTCTGGAAAAGGCATGTAATTGGTGAAATCTGAAAATGTTTAGAAATAAGAGATGCCTAGGAATCTCAATGTTTGAATGACTTTAACTGTTACTGAAGAGGAACAAAATCCAAGTGTATTCCATGATCTGCATCAGATGCAGCAATATCCGAAGTATAAAAAGAAATTTAAGAAGGTGAGTTCCTCCATAAGTCTTGCTTGGCTTAGCCTTGCTCTAGGCTAAGAGGATCAATGGATGGATTTACACGCCCCAGCCTAAAGATCTGTTAACCTAAAGGTAAGTACAGATTTCTCTCAGCTTTTTTTCTATCAGTAGGGAAACAAGCAGAGCTTCCATGGAAAGCATGGAGTTGCTGGAGGTTGCACAGCAGTAGTTTCATCAAAGCATTGTCATTAATAGAGGGGGCGGAAAATAAATATTTTTGTTGCTTTTGTTGGAGCTGTCTTCCAGGGAGCCTGGGACTCAGCAGAGATCCTGGATTAACCTGTGAGCATTCAAGGCTACCTACTGCATTATCAGTAGAGTATTCTCATCAAACTGTAGTTAGCAAGTGTCCCATGGACCTTAACTGCTATGCATCCAAGAGGAAAATAACTAACCAGTATTAAGTCAGAAGATGGAGACATGAGTCAGGCTCCATGCTCCCAATGGTTCTTTTTTATTCACAAACTACTTGAGAAAGCACACATACTTACAGGAATAAAAGACTCTTATGAGACTTTTCTTACTGGCCAGGCCTTAAATTTTTGGCTGGAGTCATACAAATGTTCATAGTATATGGAACAAGATAAATGTTACATCTTCATACCAAGTGACACAGTTTCCTCAGAGGAAAGAATTATTTCATCAGCACAGTTTTTTTGCCTCACGGTAGGAGAGATAAGATTAAAACCTTTTTCCTTCCCTGCTTACATTTCACAAGCTTAGAAACCAATGTTTGAAAAAACAGTTGATCATGATCTAGTTAGAAGACTAACAAAGCATGTGGTAAATAAGAAAGGTTTTTTTTGATTGTGATTTTCTATTGAAGCATTTCAAATTTACTTATGTTCTACAGGATAACTGTAAGACCTGCTTGTGAATCTAACCCCAACTTTTTCCCTGCTATATTTCTTTATTACTAACCTTTGAAATACAAAACTGAAAACTAGAAACAGAGGAAATCTAATTCTAGGTGTCAAACGACTTGCCAGTTATCAAACCTGAGGGGCAGAGTTGCCATGATGAACAGATATGAAAGGAATAAATGGGACAGTACTGGATTCCATTTGCAAGCTAGAGACTCAGAGGAGGAAAAACATGAACCTATATCAATTTACTTGCTGCATAATTGACCAGCTCTCATAAACTGCTAAGAGCAAATCCTACTGCTGCCTTCTGGCTTCAAACAACCCAAAATTCTCTCTGGCAGCAACTCAGGTTATTTCTCAGACACCCATCTAGGTAACATTACACTTTGCAGAAAACCTAGCTTTCTCCTAAACTAAAGTTCAAAGTTTAATCTCTACAATCAAATGACATTTCACCAGTGAAGTTACAAATTGCAGTTATTGTTCCTCAACAGACATTGCATACTGCAGTGGGTTCATGTCTTTACTTGGGTATCCCTCAGGAGAGAAAGAAGACTTGGCCTTAATACTTCATGCACAGATAATCAATAACACATGTGAGGCTGCTGCTAGGAAAAAAAAATCTTCCTGTTGTTTAGTACTTACCGAGTAGGTGTTAAAGCCTTCACAGCAGCAGGTTAATCACAGCACAGTTATGCAATAGTTTATATAAATTTTGCAAATATTGAAATTTAAGCAAAGAAACTGAATCTGTGTTTAAATAATTTCTCAAATGAATAAAAAAATGAGAAAAGTGGTAATGAAAAAAAAAAAAAAGAGGGGGGAAACAAAGAAAAGACAAACACTGATTTTTAAAGCAGAGAGAGTATCCAGTTCTGGGCCCCTCAAGGACATTGAGACACTTGAATGTTTCCAGAGAAGGGCAACAAGGCTGGGGAAAGGTGTTGAGCACAAGCCCTCAAGAACTACAAGGAGAGGCTGAGGGAGCTGGGGTTGTTTAGCCTGGAGAAGAGCAGGCTCAGGGTAGACCATATTGCTGTCTACAACTGCCTGAGTTTTAGCCAGGAGGGGGTTGGTCTCTTCTCCCAGGCAACCAGCACCAGAACAAGGGGACACACAGTCTCAAGCTGCACCAGAGGAAGTTTAGGCTCGAGGTGAGGAGAAAGTTCTTCACAGAGAGAGTCTTTAGCCATTGCAATGTGCTGCCCAGGGAGGTGGTGGAGTCACAGTCCCTGGAGGTGTTCAAGAGGGGATTGGACGTGGCAGTAGGTGCCATGATTTAGAATAGAATAGAATAGAATAGAATAGAATAGAATAGAATAGAATAGAATAGAATAGAATAGAATAGAATAGAATAGAATAGAATAGAATAGAATAGACCAGGTTGGAAGAGACCTTCAAGATCATCGCGTCCAACCTATCATCCAACACCACCTAATCAACTAACCCATCTAACCAAACACCCTGTCAAGTCTCCTCCTGAACACCTCCAGTGATTGTGACTCCACCATCTCCCCGGGCAGTCCATTCCAATGGGCAATCACTCTCTCTGTGTAAAACTTCCTCCTGACCTCCAGCCTGAAATTCCCCTGGCGCAGCCTGAGACTGTGTCCTCTTGCTCTGGTGCTGGCTGCCTGGGAGAAGAGACCAACCTCTGCCTGTTTACAACCCACCTTCAGGTAGTTGTAGAGAGCAATAAGGTCACCCCTGAGTCTCCTCCTCTCCAGGCTAAGCAGCCCCAGCTCCCTCAGCCTCTCCTCATAGGGCTTGTGTACCAAGCCCCTCAACAACTTCGTTGCCCTTCTCTGGACTCGTTCCAGCAAGTCAACATCCTTCCTAAACTGAGGGGCCCAGAACTGGACACAGGACTCGAGGTGTGGCCTAACCAGTGCAGTGTACAGGGGCAGAATGACCTCCCTGTTCCTGCTGGCCACACTGTTCTTAATGCAGGCCAGGATGCCATTGGCCCTCCTGGCTGCCTGGGCACACTGCAGGTTCATGTTCATCCTACCATCAACTGTTATGAGGTCTGTGGTGACAGGTTGGACTTGATGATATTTGAGGTCTCTTCCAACCTTGGTGATTCTGTGATTCTGAGAGCACTGGCAAAAGTTTCTAATCTGCTCTAAAGCTTGGTTTCGTAGGTAATCACTGCAGAAAAATCTGAAAATATTGCTCTCCCATGGGAACATGGTATGCATAATGCTATATCTAGCTACCTTTGTCCCTTTTTTATTTTAGTGGTACTTTTTTTTTTTTTTTTTTTTGAAAAATTGCTGTTACCTAACTAAAGAATACTTAAAATAAATGGGACAAGTACCAAAAATAACCCCAAAATCATCATTCATAGTGTGTTCAGTCCAATGTGGTAATATTTCTCAAACTCACAGTAAACCTTTGAGACTAAGATTTTCTCTATGTAACTTAATTTCAGAAACAACTATTGACAATTTTACTGCTGGAAGCTGATTCCCTAAACTACACAGAATAGAGTTGAAACCTACACTTAGTAAAACCCACACTGAAGTCAGAGAGGAGCAGACCAGTTTTATCCCACAGAAGCAGAAGTCAGGACATCTTTAGCCATAAAACGTCCTTGTAAAGTTGCCTCCTGGCAGCTGCACAAGGCAGTATGAACTGAGTCTGGAGAAGAAACTGTTTGGAGAATAAAGCTCTGATAGCTTTGTACTTAAAGAGATGAGTCTAAAGCTTGTATTGTATTCCAAGGCCAACACTCTCACTAAGTGGTTCTACCTTCATCACCAGCACTGTTAATTTCTGCATTAGTGGATATAGATAGCCACTACAAAAATTAACAGACTTTGAAAAACAATATTCACTAAATTTTATGGAATAACAGATGGGTGAAAAATATTTTCAGGTGCAAGATGCAAAGCTCTGAAAGACTAACTCTAAATATAAATTGCACGCACATTGGCACAACACTAATGCCCAATGAAATACTGGCCTATACTGATGAAGCCAAATGTAAAGTGAGGTTTTGAATGGGTTCAGCCTTGTCAAACCATACAGCAGAAACAGCCAAGAGACTCAGACTTCCTTTCCATGTCTGGATTCCACATTTTCTAACTAGTACCAGAAATGAGACATAATGGAATTGGTTTCTAGAAAATTTTTCTCCCAAAACAGCCCCCAAGAAAAATACTGGTGAAAAGGAAAGGCTAAAGAATGATGCATAGACAATAAAGATTGAAATCAGTGTCAGATTTTAACTCTCTGAATGTGCTACTGCTAGGTAAGTTCTCTAAGCAAAAAGAATGCACCACCTTCAAGTCATAAGCAGAAAAGGGGCATTGTCTATATTAATACAATTGCATACAGCATCAGGAGGAACAATCTTTCATGCTTTAGAGTTACATTAGAGTGAGGACACTGTAGACATTACTTTAGAGTGAGGAACACATGCAAAAATACCAGATTAGAGGATTAGCAAGACATCTTTCAGAATTTTGAAACAGTATTTCAGCATTTGTGTCTCTTGGCATACATACATCTATGCAGACAAACATTTCCAGCTTTCTTTTGCCTTAGAATCAGCTACAAGCACAGTCAATTCAGTATCACTAAGGTTGGAAGAGACCTCAAAGACCATCAAGTCCAACCTGTCACCACAGACCTCATGACTAGAGTAGGGAGGACACTACTCCCCACTGCAGGCTTGAACTCATGACCTTCCCATTAAGGGTCTTATGCACTACCAACTGAGCCACCTTGTGGCCGGTTGACGTTGCCCCCTTAAGAAAGGGAATATGGTGGATGGAAGTTGGTAAACGGAAGGAATAATCTAAACTATTTCATTGGTGAAGTGGAAGGAAGCACCTTCTGAACTGGGAGATATCCTGGGCACTCCGGAACTTTATCTTCAGTCTTGCTTCCGCCTCTCCATGGTGCAGCAGCTCTCTGTCTATGCTGGGCTTTCTGCCAAGGCCTCGGCCTTGAAGATTTGATAAAAGTCCGGTATTAACTCCCTTCCAATTAACACAAAACTGCTTTTAACCTCTTTCTCTCTCTCTCTCTCTCTCTCTTCTAACCTATTCTGGGGAAAGGGGGAAAGAGAGGGGAGAGCGGAGGTGGGGAACTCCCTCTGCCGAGGGGGGTTACTCTCATTTCTGTGTTACTCTGTTGTATATCTTTGTATATATTGTAGATATTGTAAATTTGTAAATATTCCCCTGCAAATCCTACATTGCTTTGTAAATATAGCTCCACTGCTTTGCTAATTCAGCTTGTGAGTTTTTTTTTCCTTTCCCTTCAATTTTTCTTTCCCTTTACTTACAGGGGGGAAGGAAGAGGCTTCTTGGCCTTACCCCTTCCAACCCACTACATTTTTTTTATTGGCGCCCAACGTGGGGCACGATAATTAGTTTAATTTATTACTTGATTGATTTAGTGTTTTCCAGCTGAATTAGCAAACATGAAGGTATTGTGGTTTGTGGAGCGATTATTCTTTTCAATTTTTGGGGCTCTGGTTTACAGATATTGTTTGGGTTTGATCTTGGATTACCTGGGTAAATATCTGGTGCGGACAATTTATATGTGGGTTATGTATAGAGTTAAATTATGGTATGGAAAATGTATTAATTTCCTATGGCCAGTGAGATACAGGAATGTTACCTCCACCACTCTCCCAATTTAGATAAAGGGTTTTAAGATTCCGCCTGAGGAGAGAGTAACTTTAGGTGATGCCTGGGACCCAAAGGTGATTTATGTGATGTGTATAATTCTGCTGCTGGTGATAACTAATGTGTTTTCTCTGTATTCCTTGTGGCGAGAGAAAAAGGTGTCCAGAGCTTGTTTTGTTATTAAAACTAGATCAAAAAGAAAACGCCGTGGCTCTCAATCAGTCCCAGAGTCATCTAGTGATGAGGAAGGTGGAGACTCTCTGTCAGTTAAAAAGAAGGCTAAAAAGTTAATTGGTAAAGCAGCTCTAAATGACTTTGCTGATTCCAGCAAGCTGCCAAAGGCGGCAGCTGGTATCAACATGGCTCCTACTCCTTCTCCTTCTCCTTCTCCTTCTCCTTCTTCTTCTTCTTCTTCTCCATCGGCCATTAGCGGAGCAACATCACTTCCGCCTACTCCCTCGGTGGGACCGGAAGTCACTGCCCCAGCAGCTGATTTATCTCAGGACCTGTCAGCTTCCATTAAGGTGGCTGTAAATTCAAACACAGCTCCAGTTAAGGTGGCTCCTTTAAAGACTAGAGATGCAAAGGCCAAAGATGGAGAAGAAGAGGAGCTGGAGACTGATCCTGGTGAGGGGCCCTCTACTCTAAAAGATCCAGCTGAGGAGGAAGAGAAGGTTTGTTTTAAAGATCTAGCTAACCTAGTGAGATCAAAGCAGGATAGAGATGAAGCTAGGAAAGCAGCTGGCAAAGGCGGTTCTCAGCTTAAAGAGATCCTTAGGAGAATGACAGCAGGATTATATGGACAAAAAGTTCAGGGAGATGAGGAGGGAGATGATATTTCAGACTGTTCTTCGCCCCGCGAGGAATTGCGAAATGTCTGTAAAGATTTCACCAGGGCAGATAAGGAGCCAGTTCTAGCTTGGCTTAGTAGGTGCTATGATACAGGTGCTCTAGCTCTAACAGTTGGAGACAAGTCAGCAGCTCAGTTAGGAACTCTCTCGAGGGACAATGGAATAGATAGACATCTAGGCAGAGCTCTCGGTAAGGTGAATCTGTGGATACGCCTTTTAATGGCGGTTGCCCTGAGATATCCTTCCCGTGATGATCTTCCATGGAATCCTAAACCCTGGACTACCATAGATGAGGGGATTAAGCGCTTGAGAGAATTTGCTGTTAGAGAGATACTCTATGGTGAACATGAAACTCTGAATCCTGATGACATTCCTGTGGGTATTGGTCTTGCTAAAAAGATCATCAAACTTGCTCCTTCTAATTATGCAAACATTCTGGCAAGCAGATTGTGTCAAGAAGTTATGGTGGAGCTTCTCCCACAGTTGGCCAATTCAGTGATCAAATGAGACAATTGGAGGATAGCATGACACGTGGTTCTTTGGTTTCAGCCATTGAAACTCTGTCTGGAAAAACTGAGAATTGCATAAGAGAGTTAAAAGATGAATTTAGAAATTCCATATCCCAATTGGCACAAAGGGATAATTTCAATTCTTCCTCCAGGTGGATACAAGTTTCATCTGTGAGGAATACACGTCCTCCAAAACAGGTCATTCCAAAACAGGTCATTCCAAAACAGGTCGTTCCAAAACAGACCACCAAGGCAATCACGTAGAACTATTTGGATAACTCTGCGTGATCAGTTTGGTGAGAACATGAACCGCTGGGATGGCCAACCAACTTCTAATCTTTTCAGGAGACTGAGGGAATTGCAAAGTGGCAGAACCCAAGGTAGCAATACCAGAAGGGTAGTTGTTACTTCTACAGTTCCCCAGAATGACTCTTATGGCTCCAACAGTGGCTCCAGTTATAACATGCAAAGTTATAACCCTGCAAACTATGTGCAATGCACATGTGCGCATGTTCCCCATAACTAGGGATGCCCTGCCTCCCGCCAGGGGGAGGAGAGGGATAACAGAGATAATAGAATCTATTGGGATGTGTACATCCAGTGGCCTGGAACTTCACAATTTCAGAAGTACAGGGCCTTGGTTGACACAGGAACTCAGTGCACCATAATGCCATCAAATTATCAGGGATCAGAGTCTATAACTATTCTGGGAGTCACTGGTGGATCTCAAGAGTTAAGTAAGGTAGAGGTTAATATAATTTTAACTGGTAAACAATAGAGGAAGCATACAGTTGTGACCGGACCTGATGCACCTTGTATTTTGGGAATTGATTTTCTGAGAGAAGGGCGTTTCAAAGACCCTAGAGGTTACAAATGGGCTTTTGGAGTAGCTTTGATAGAAATTGATGGACAAAAATTGAAGCTGTCTGCCAGACCTGAGCTTTCTGATGAATCTGCAGTTGTGGGACAACATAAGATACAGGACATTAAATTGCCGGTTGCTTCTCAGACTGTGCATCACAGACAATACAGAACCAACCGTGACTCTTTGTTGCCCATTCAGAATCTGATTCATCAGTTGGAGAGTCAGAAAGTCATCAGCAAAACTCATTCCCCTTTCAACAGTCCAGTGTGGCGTGTGCGAAAGCAGAATGGAGACTGGCGTCTGACAGTCGACTACCGAGCCCTGAATGAAGTGACACCACCTATGAGTGCAGCAGTACCAGACATGATGGAGCTACAGTATGAGCTGGAATCCAAAGAGGCCAAATGGTATGCTACCATAGACATTGCTAATGCATTTTTCTCTATTCCCATAGCAGAGGAATGCAGGCCTCAGTTTGCTTTCACTTGGAGAGGAATCCAGTACACCTTCAACAGGCTGCCAATGGGCTGGATCCACAGCTCAAACATCTCTCATGCAGTGATCCACGATGCTCTGGAGAAAGGCGGTGCTCCAGAACACATCCAGTTCATCGATGACATCATCGTCTGGGGTAAAACTGCTGAGGAAGTCTTCAAGAAAGGTAACAAAATCATTGACATTCTTCTGAATGCAGGTTTTGCCATCAAGCGAGACAAGGTGAAAGGACCTACCACAGAGATTCAGTTTCTGGGAGTGCGGTGGCAGGATGGATGCCGACACATTCCAGTGGATGTGGTAAACAGAGTCTCCACCATGGCAAGTCCCACAAACAAGCAAGAGACCCTACGTCTCTTGGGGATAGTGGGATTTTGGAGACTGCACATTCCTGGATATAGTCAGATTGTGAAACCTCTGTATGATGTGACTCGAAAGAGAAACCATTTCCACTGGGGACCTGAACAACAAGCAGCCTTTGACCAGATAAAGCAAGAGGTAGTTCAAGCAATGGGTCTGGGACCTGTCCGAGATGGTCCAGACATTAAGAACATTTTGTACACGGCTGCAAGTGACAATGGTCCAACCTGGTGCTTGTGGCAAAAAGCTCCAGGTGAGACACGTGGACGACCTCTTGGTTTCTGGAGTCGAGGTTACAGAGGTTCAGAGGCTAATTATACTCCAACAGAGAAAGAAATTCTAGCTGCCTATGAAGGAGTGAAAGCATCTTCTGAAGTGATTGGAACTGAATCACAACTTCTCTTAGCTCCCAGATTACCAGTTTTGAATTGGATGTTCAAAGTCAAAGGTTCCACCCCACATCATGCCACAGACTCAACATGGTCTAAGTGGATGGCTCTGATAAGACAGAGAGCTCGAATGGGAAATCTTGAAAGACCTGGTCTAGTGGAGGTGATCTCAAGTTGGCCTGAAGGTATCAACTGCGCCAAACCTCCAGAGGAGAAAGTAACTCGTGCTGAGGAAGCTCCTCCTTACAATGACCTGTCTGATGATGAAAAGAAATATGCTTTGTTCACAGACAGTTCCTGTCGTCTTGTTGGAAACAAGCAAAGGTGGAAGTCTGCAGTGTGGAGTCCAACACGCCGAGTTGCAGAGGCGAAGGATGGAGAAGGAGAATCCAGTCAGTTTGCAGAGGTAAAAGCTGTCCAGCTAGCTCTCGACGTGGCTGAACGTGAGAGATGGCCAAAGCTTTATCTCTACACCGACTCATGGATGGTAGCCAATGCTCTATGGGGTTGGCTAAAGAACTGGAAAAAGAGTGGTTGGCAGAGAAAAGGAAAACCCATTTGGGCAGCAGACCTGTGGCAGGACATTGCTGATCGAATCGAGAGAATTCCAGTGAAAGTGAGGCACATCGATGCTCACATTCCTAAGAGCAAAGCTACTGAGGAGCAGCAACACAACCATCAGGCAGATCTAGCTACAAGAGTTTCTCAAGTAGACATGGACTCTAATCTTGATCTCGACTGGAAACACCGAGGTGAGATATTCTTAGCTCGGTGGGCTCATGATTCGTCAGGACATCAAGGCAGAGATGCAACATACCAATGGGCTCGTGACAGATCCATAGACATTTCCATGGATGCTATCACACAAGTCATCCATGACTGTGACATTTGTGCTGCTATTAAACAGGCAAAACGACTTAAGCCCTTGTGGTATGGTGACAGATGGTCCAAGTACAAGTATGGTGAAGCTTGGCAGATTGACTACATCACTCTACCACGTTCTCGTTCTGGTAAGCAATACGTGCTTACTATGGTAGAGGCAAACACTGGATGGTTGGAAACTTATCCAGTTCCACATGCAACTGCACGCAACACCATCCTCGGTCTGGAGAGACAGATCCTGTGGAGACACGGAACTCCAGAGAGGATTGAGTCAGACAACGGAACTCATTTCAAGAACAACCTTGTAAAGAACTGGGCAAAAGAGCACGGTATTGAGTGGATATTCCACATTCCCTACTATGCACCAGCTTCAGGGAAGATTGAACGCTACAACGGTTTGTTGAAGATCACTCTTAAAGCCATGGGGGGTGGATCTTTGAAAAACTGGGAGAGACATTTAGCACAAGCAACCTGGCTGGTAAATAGTAGAGGTTCAGTGAACCGAGCTGGACCTGCACATTCAGATTTGCTACGGAAAGTAGAAGGTGATAGAGTTCCTGTTGTTAGAGAAAAGAATCTGTTAGGTAAAACTGTTTGGGTATTTTCTCCCTCAGGAGAGGCTAAACCTGTCCGAGGGGTGGTTTCAGCTGAAGGTCCGGGCCACACTTATTGGGTAATGCAAGAGAATGGTGAAATTCAGTGTATTCCACAAAGAAATTTAACTTTAGCTGAAAGAGGTTAACTTCGAACTGCTGTACAGCTACATCGTGCCCAAAAGAACAATCAACGAGGAATCTATGGTGCACGAACCCTGAGATCCCTGAGAGCCCTGAGTCAACTAAGAGACCCTGAGATTTCCCTGTTTCCCTTTTCTTCGCTTCGTCGGTGAAGAAATGAACTCTTTTCCATTTATCTCATTTTCTGATTTTCTTGGACTTTTGAATCATCTACATCTGAGCATAGCCGGAATGGACTATGAACTCTGCTCATGAACTGTAAATATCGTTTTGGATTGGATGGACAGTATGAACAGCCAATGAAATTGTTTAGAAGGGGTGGACTGTGGCCGGTTGACGTTGCCCCCTTAAGAAAGGGAATATGGTGGACGGAAGTTGGTAAACGGAAGGAATAATCTAAACTATTTCATTGGTGAAGTGGGAGGAAGCACCTTCTGAACTGGGAGATATCCTGGGCACTCCGGAACTTTATCTTCAGTCTTGCTTCCGCCTCTCCATGGTGCAGCAGCTCTCTGTCTATGCTGGGCTTTCTGCCAAGGCCTCGGCCTTGAAGACTTGATAAAAGTCCGGTATTAACTCCCTTCCAATTAACACAAAACTGCTTTTAACCTCTTTCTCTCTCTCTCTCTCTCTCTCTTCTAACCTATTCTGGGGAAAGGGGGAAAGAGAGGGGAGAGCGGAGGTGGGGAACTCCCTCTGCCGAGGGGGGTTACTCTCATTTCTGTGTTACTCTGTTGTATATCTTTGTATATATTGTAGATATTGTAAATTTGTAAATATTCCCCTGCAAATCCTACATTGCTTTGTAAATATAGCTCCACTGCTTTGCTAATTCAGCTTGTGAGTTTTTTTTTTCTTTCCCTTCAATTTTTCTTTCCCTTTACTTACAGGGGGGAGGGAAGAGGCTTCTTGGCCTTACCCCTTCCAAATCACCACACACCTCAAGGCCCTGATACAATAACACAATATAAACTATCCTGACAATATTTACAGTGGAAATATAAATTCTAAGGTGACAGACCCTGACCATAACTTCCCTTTCCAGCAAAGAGGGGAAAAATTATATATTTAAAACAAGTTTAGAGTATTTAAATTCTGGGGTATTGAAGTATAAATTTATCTTGCCTCCACAGAGAGTAATGGCATCCCTCTGTTATTGCAACTCAGTATAGTCTATTTTTATATGCAGTTGCTCACAAAACAGTTGAGAAAAGATGGGTTACGCCAAATTAAAAAGGCTCAGTATCTGATCTTTGCCATAGTGTTATAGCTTTGAAGAATCAATATTTTTCATATTGTCATCCATGAAAGCAAATTTCCTTCCATTCACCCAGACATGCAACATCTAGAACCATTATTATTTTTTTTTCCTTGAAACATGTATCTTAAAAACATTGAAATATTTACAGAATTTATCAGTGTTGAATAGTCTAAAAAAATATTGTGCAAGAAACTTCCCTTTGTGTTCAAGGGGTATCTTTAGTCCATATTTGGTTAAAGGAAAAGTTAATGTCTTCAAGCAATTTCTTTGTCCATTGTGTTGTCAGAATCCAGAACTCAATTCTCCTTGTATTAGTTATGAAGTTACAAAGCATAGATTAGAGTCCAGTGGCTTCAGGGGTCTTTCCACCTCATCTATTAATGAGATCTTTGAAAAAAACAGTTTTCAGATTAAATAGCCGATAGGATGGCAAATACCCCTTCTAATGAATTTTGTTACATACATCTCAGTGAAGTATCAGCTCAGAGAGATGATACAACTATAGATCCTGCAGTTAGGACACTCATCCTGAGACCCATGAATGTACAGATCTTTGTTTAACATGCAACTTATTCTCATTTGCTTACTTATTCTCATATTCAGGACTGTAATGGTTTCAAATATGTTTTCGAAAATTTTTTCTTGAAAGTATTATGTATGGCACCCTGTATAGTTCTGGAGAAACAAATAGAATAGAATAAAATAAACCAGTTTGGAAGAGACCTTCAAGATCATCGTGTCCAACCTATCATCCAACACCACCTAATCAACTAAACCATGCAACCAAACACCCTATAAAGTCTCCTCCTGAACACCTCCAGTGATTGTGACTCCACCACTTCCCCAGGCAGCCCATTCCAGTAGGCAATCTCTGTGTAAAACTTCCTCCTGACCTCCAGCCTGAACCTCCCCTGGTGCAGCCTGAGACTGTGTCCTCTTGTTCTGGTGCTGGCTGACTGGGAGAAGAGACCAACCTCTGCCTGTTTACAACCCCCCTTCAGGTAGTTGTAGACAACAATGAGGTCACCCCTGAGTCTCCTCTTCTCCAGGCTAAGCAGCCCCAGCTCCCTCAGCCTCTCCTCATAGGGCTTGTGTACCAAGCCCCTCAACAACTTTGTTGCCCTTCTCTGGACATGCTCCAGCAAGTCAACATCCTTCCTAAACTGAGGGGCCCAGAACTGGACACAGGACTCGAGGTGTGGCCTAACCAGTGCAGTGTACAGGGGCAGAATGACCTCCCTGCTCCTGCTGGCCACACTCTTCTTGATGCAGGCCAGGATGCCATTGGCCCTCCTGGCTGCCTGGGCACACTGCAGGCTCATGTTCATCCTACCATCAACCAGTACCCCCAGGCCCCTCTCTGCCTGGCCGCTCTCCAGCCACTCTGACCCTAGCCTGTAGCACTGCATAGGGTTGCTGTGGCCAATGTGCAGAACCCAGCATTTGGATGTGTTCAATCTCATGCTGTTGGATTCTGCCCATCTGTCCAGCCTGTTGAGGTCCCTCTGGAGAGCCTCTCTACCCTCCAGCAGATCAACTCCTGCCCCCAGCTTGGTGTCATCAGCAAATTTACTGATGATTGACTCAGTGCCCTCATCCAGATCATCAATAAAGATGTTAAAGAGCATGGGACCCAGCACTGATCCTTGGGGCACACCACTAGTGACTGGCCAGCAGCTGGATGTGGCACCATTCACCACCACTCTCTGGGCTCAGCCATCCAGCCAGTTCCTAACCCAGCTCAGAGTGCTGCTGTCCAAGCCATGGGCTGACAGATTGGCCAGCAGTTTGCTATGGGGAATGGGCTCAAAGGCCTTGCTGAAGTCTGGGTAGACTACATCCACAGGCCTCCCCACATCCACCAGACGGGTCACCTGATCATAGAAGGAGATCAGGTTGGAGAGGCAGGACCTGCCCTTCCTAAATCTATGCTGGCTGGGCCTGATCCCTTGGCCATCCTCTAAGTGCCGTGTGATTGCACTCAGGATGACCTGTTCCATGATCTTGCCTGCCACTGAGGTCAGGCTGACAGGCCTATAATTCCCTGGCTCATCCAACCGGCCCTTCTTATGGATGGGCACCACATTGGCCAGCTTCCAGTCTTCTGGGACATCTCCAGTGAGCCAGGACTGATGAAAAATGATGGAGAGAGGCTTGGCCAGCTCCTCTGACAGCTCCCTCAGCACCCTAGGATGGATCCCATCTGGTCCCATGGACTTGTGGGGATCCAAGCGGCTGAGCAGAGCTCCAACTACCTGCTCATGGAACATAGGGAAACTATACAGCTCCCTGGCTCCTTCTGCCAGCTCTGCAGGCCAGCTGTCCAGAAGACGTTCTGTCCTGCTAGTAAAAATTGAGGCAAAGAAGGTGTTAAGTACCTCTGCCTTTTCCTCATCCTTTGATACAATGTTTCCCTCCATGTCCACCAAGGAGTGGAGGTTGTCTCTGCCCTTCCTCTTGCTATTAATGTATTTATAGGAGGACTTTTTGTTGTCCTTCACAGCAGAGGCCAATCTAAGCTTCAAATACGCTTTTGCCTCCCTAATTTTCTTCCTACAACACCTAGCAACATCCTTAAATTTTTCATGGGTTGCCTCACCTTTCTTCCAAAGATGATACACCCTCTGTTTTTCCCCTTAGTTCTATTAAAAGTTCATTAACCATCCAGGCTGGCTGTATGCCCCGGCGGCTCATCTTCCAGCACATTGGCACAGCCTGTCCCTGTGCCTTCAACAATTCTTCCTTGAAGTAGGCTCAGCTCTCCTGGACCCCTTTGTTTTTAAGGGCTTTATCCCAAGGAACCCTCTGAATTAGTTCCTTGAGTAGCCTGAAGTCCGCCCTCCGGAAATCCAGAGTGGAGGTCTTCTTGCTACTCCTCTTAGCTTGACCAAATAATGAGAATTCAATTATCTCGTGGTCACAGGCCCCTAAGCACCCTCCGACCACCACATCACCCACCAGCCCTTCCCTTTTGGTGAAGAGGAGGTCAAACATAGGCTTACCCCTGGTAGGCTCTTGCAGCACCTGGGATAAGAAGCTGTCCTCCATGCACTCTAAGAACCTCCTAGATTGCCACTTCTCTGCTATGTTAAGATCCCAGCAGATGTCAGGCAAGTTGAATTCTCCCATGAGAACAAGATCAGGCGATCTTGAGACAGCCCTAAGCTGCCTATAGAATGCTTCATCAACATCCTCCTCCTGGTTGGGTGGTCTATAACAGACTCCAACCAGGATGTCAGCCCTGTTGGCCTTCCCTCTAATTCTCACCCACAGGCACTCAACCTGATGGTCCCTGATCTCCATCTCAATGGCATCTAGTGCCTTTCTGATGTACAGAGCCACCCCTCCACCCCTTCTTCCTTACCTGTCTCTCCTAAAGAGCCTGTAGCCATCAATTGCAACGCTCCAGTCATGTGAGTTGTCCCACCACGTCTCTGTGATGGCAACTATATCATAACTTTCCTGCTTCAGCAAGGCTTCCAGCTCCTCTTGTTTGTTGCCCATGCTTCATGCATTAGTGCACATGCACTTCAGCTGGGCTGCTGGTTTCACCTCTGGCTCTGGCTTATCACCCCCAGACCCCAGCCTGGGGGGACTGGTTTCAGCCCCTTCCCCCTTTGAAACTAGTTTAAAGCCCTATCTATGAGACCTGCCAATTCCCTTCCTAGAATCTTTTTCCCTTTGAGGGATAGGCCATTCTCGTACACTCTGATCTTACCCCTCCTCTGAGACAGATGTGCTCCATCTGTTGCCAGCTGGCATGGTGCAGTAGAAAGTTTTTCAAGATCGAAAAACCCAAAATTCTTTTGACTGTACCAGCTTCTAAGCCACTTGTTGACTATAGCTGCTGACCTGTTCCTTACGGTATTCCCCCCTGCAACTAAGGGTATAGATGAAAACATTATTTGTGCACCTGACCCCTCAACCAGGTCTCCCAGGGCCCTGAAGTCATCTTTAACATCCCTGGGAATTCTGGTTGCAACATCATCATTCCCTAACTGCATAACTATCGAGGGATAATAGTGAGAGGGCTGCATCATAACAAGCAGTCTTCTGGTAACATCTCCAACCATAGCTCCTGGAAGGCAACAAACCTCCCTGTGAGTAGGGTGTGGCCGACATATGGGGCCCTCTGTTCCCCTCAGGAGGGAATCTCCAATAAGAATTACCCTCCTCGTTTTTTTAAGGGAGCAAGTCCTGATACTGGGGGAAGGCTGTTTAACCTTAGGTTGTTTCACCTTAGGCTGTTTTTCCACAGGGAAAACCCCAGATAGTGTGTCCTCTGATATCAGAATCACCTCACCCTCAACCTCCAATGCCCCATACTTGTTTTCCAAGTGCAGTGGGGGGCGTGAGGGGAGGCAAGGAGGTTTAACCTTGTGTCTTTTGAGAGGAACCTGCGTCCATTCCCCTCTGCTTTTTGGATAACCAGCCTCTGCTGGGGGGGCCTGCAGAGCCTGGTTACTCAGGTTCGTCACCCTTCTACAATTGCTTACATCTTTAAGTCTAGCAACCTCGTCCTTCAGTCCGGCCACCAGGCTAAGCAGATAATTGATCTACTCACACCTAATGCAGGAGTTGTCTCCACTACCCTGCATCTCAAATGTCAGACTCCAGCACCGTCTGCAGCTAGATGCCTGGACACCTACCTCTTGCTTATGACACCTATATGCCTGCATATATTCCACCTCAGTCTGAGTCGAGACTGACTTTTTAAAGGAGTTATTGTGGCAAGTTACCACCATGGCTAGCCCTGCCCACGGAACCTACTGGAGAAAGTTTTTTTTTTTTTAAAAAAAAAAGTGTGGCAGCGCGTGTATCCGATCAAGAAACCGGGCTGAAACAGAAGCTGCTGCGGGTTGCCGTGGGCTTTTAAACTGCTGCGGCATTCAAGGGAGCCTGAACAATCCCTAACACGTGGAGAAACGGCGAGAGCTGATCCTTGCCGAGCATAGAGATTCCGCGCTGGTCCCTCAGACTGAAAAGGCAGCAGTTTGTGTTTTTCCAAGGCTCCTGCTCTCGGTGTGTTCCCAGTGGAGCTTACTGCTGAAACGATATGCATATAGTTTCTCCTGTCTGCTTAGGGTACTAACCTCCAGATGAATCACCTAGACAGATTTTCATTGATTGTACCGGTGTCTCAGACCAGATAGCTAAAGCTGGGGCAATGGAACAGCACCTCAGGGGTCAAACCTTCAAAGACCACTGGGTACCTAGGATAGAGGTACATGATCTTGGAGGTCTCTTCCAACCTGGTCTATTCTATTCTATTCTATTCTATTCTATTCTATTCTATTCTATTCTATTCTATGAGGAGGAGGTTCTTCACCATGAGAGTGGTGAAACCCTGGAATGGGTTGTCCAGGGAGGTGGTCGAGGCCCTGTCCCTGGAGGAGTTTAAGAGTAGGCTGGATGAGGCTCTGTCCAGCCTGATGTAGTGTGGGGTGTCCCTGCCCATGGCAGGGAGGTTGGAACTAGATGATCCTTGTGGTCCCTTCCAACCCTGAATGATACTATGATACTATACTATTCTACTCTATTCCAGTTGACAGACTTTTCACTTCTGTGAAGGTTGAAAATCTAACTCCTGCCCATCTCACTGTACAATCAGAGTTAGCTAAAGTAAGATTAAAACATGATGAAATAACATGCTGGTGAAATATTTGCATCAAATATCAAATCAAGAGAGATCATAAGGAGAGAAATTAACTACTTTGATTAGTTCCCATAAAATGCAAAGCCAAAAAACATCTGGCAGAATTCTAGAGATTTTAGGTCTCACTGTGAAAATGGCTTTGCTTGTGCAGTGGGCATATATATTGTCTCTTGAAACACTTTCTGCTCTTATGTTGAAACCACTCCTCTTTCAGACATATAACAGAGAAAATATTGGAAGTGGGTGAAGGCTTTATTCCAATAAAAAAGTAGATTCATCACAGAATTCTGTGGATTTTTAAATTCTATTTATTTTTAGTTCTGCATTCAGGTTAAACTTTCATATTGAGGTAGGTTTGATAAAAGCCAGATATTTTTACAGACAATCAGAATTCTTTCCTCCATTTTCACCTCAGTGAGTGTAGAACAAATGAGAAGGCATCACAGTGCAAAAACCAGCATACTGCCTTGGTTATTGAAGTAAAGAAATGCCAGGAAAAGAAAAACATTATATAAATTTCTTTGAAGATTAGAAAAAAATCAGGAATTAAGCCTTGCCTTTATGGTTCTCTTACGCTATATCTATATAACAATTATTTTCCTTAGCATTTACTTTTTGTGGTGAAGAGGTTATTACATTTATTAATATGAAATATGAATTATGAAAATATAATTTTTTATTAATTATCAAACTATTAATAACCGATGAATCACCAACTTACATACATGTTCCAGTGCACGTTCGTGAAATAGATTCCACAACTGGCTTAGTGTTATGATTATAATTGAACTATCTATAAACCCTTTCTGTATTTATATAACGAAGGGTGCAGTTCTGCCGCTTGGCCACTAGGTGGAGACTCGGCGGGACGCGGGCGGCTTCTGGCTATACACAGCAATGTTACAATCTGTCTATGCGTCAGCGCTTACTCTGCTAGACGCGGATACTTTGAACTGAGTGCTAGTGGGTGGAAAGCACGTGGATGATATTCAATCCCCTTCAGACAACAGGGATTGGTCGTGGTCGGGGTCGGTCCGTGGGATCGGCCCTCAGAAGTCGGCTTGCATGGCAGGGCGGGACGACAGTGGCCGGTAGGTGGGCTTGAACGACGGAAACAGGCGAAGCTACAGGGGTCGGCCCAACCACGGCGGTTCTCGGGGCTGATGCAAACAGCCTCGGGGAGAGAATGTGGCTGCGTTAGGTGGCGGGTTCTCTTTACCGAGCTTAAAGGAGCAACAGGACTCTCGCAGTGGTCCCGGGTCCGGTGCAGTATAAGCACGAACAATGCTTTGGTTTTCCCTGGGATCCACAGGGCTCAGAGCAGCACTCGGCGGCTCCTCAGAGCGGCACTCGGCGGCGTCTCTCCTGCTACGGCGGGGCTAAGCATACGTGGACTCGGTTATCAATCAAGTCCCTTCTCCCCGGTAACTGGGCAGATCTTACCCTCAGGGGTCAGTCCAGTCCTCCGGTGGCACGACGGGCTCTCCCGGTCGGCACAGCTGGCTGCAGCAATGCTGAACTCCTCAGGCTCAGCGAAGGTCCTCCCTCTAGGCTTCTTCACTATGCAGACGCTTCCAGTATGCGTGCATGTATAACAGAAGCTAACAACAATAAGCTCAATGGCAAAGGCTGCAGCTCGAGAGTTACTCTCTCGAGCAAGCACAGAGACAACGTAAATGAGGGGGCAACGTGTTCACCAACTGGGGTGACACTTATAGATTCCTCGAGGCTGGGCTTGACCAATGGGCACTCTCATAAGCAACTGGCTTCAACCTATAGAAAGCGTGAAGCTAGAATATGCCCATACTTGGTGTCAGCACGTGCGTTGCATGCGCTGGGTGCGTGCAAGCCTGGCTAATACCTTGGCTTTTATCTCCCTCCTAGAGGGAGGGGGAACTTGCCCACATGCTGGGACAAGATTCAGTATCTGGGCATAATGTGCCTTCACCACACTTTTTCAGTTTGTGCAAAGTATCAGCCTCCTTAATGCTACTGCATTGCAACCTGACATGCCATTTTGGAGCCATCTCCAGAACAATGACTTTGGTCACAGTTTTAAGAAAAATTCTATCATATATTGTCAAGCCTAAACCTTCCCTACATAACTTGATGCCTCTTGTCCTATTGCTTATTACCTGGGAGAAGAGAGCAACCCCCACCTTGATGCAATCTCCTTCCAGGTAATTCACTTGCTTAGCATTGAATGGATTGGTTTGGAAGGGATCTTAAAGATCATCTAGTTTCAACTCCCCTACCATGGGCAAGGATACCTTCCACTGGATCAATTTGAGTAGCCAAACCCTTGGTTGTGTCCCAAAACCAAAAGAACCTAGTCTCAAAGCAAAGAGACGTGAGCTGTCCAGCCTGGAGTGGGGCTTTCACCTGACCAAGCTGCCACAGCACTTACTCTGCTGATCAGGCAGCCATGGTGCTTTCATTGCACTATTACACACCTCAGTAGGATACAGCCATGGTTTTTCACAGAGCACAGCACCAAAATGAGTTTGTGTGCAACTATACCAAGGTTTCAGAGAATGGCAAAGGCTGTCAAGAGAGCAGAGGCCAAAGGAGAGGGTGAGGCATGGAGGAGACCAGGCCTGGGCTAAGGAGCAATAAAAGGCACAGGCCATGCCGGAATGGCTATATATTTTGCAGTAAACATAAAATGGGGACAGGCAAGTATACTTCTCACCAGCAGGGATAACTATCGAGGATGACAGCAATAGCACTGGCGTCTGCCCTGCCTGTAGTGAGCGACTAAGATTTTTGGGCAGTTTTCACAGTTTTATTTCATACTTACATAACTGATATAACTAAGATTCTAACAATTGCCTCCAAGTTACCCTGGGTGCCACCACATGTCCTAGCTGCTGGCCCAGCACTGGTTTCACTAGTTTCTGGCACACCCTAATTCTGTCCACAGTATGGCATCTTGTGGGCTTGAAAAGATCTAGGAGACTCTGGCCTTCCTCTTTGGTGGGCACTGGGGCTTCCTTTGTGGGCAGCCTCTGCCCTAGCCAAATGTGGAGGGTTCTGCAACCCCCAACCCGGTTATTTATGGGACAATCCCTCTTGCCTCTTGGGGCTGAGGCAGGATTCTCCCCTTGGAAGGTGATGGGGCCAAGGGTGTCTGCATGGCTGTCTTGCTTCTTGGCACTATGGCAGCCCAGGAATGACATCTTCCACAGCAGCAAGTCATTGCTGGTACACTCTGTGACCATGTTTGCTTGCTGTGGAAGGCTGGTGAGAGGACAAGCAGCTCCGCCCCCTTCATTGTTGTCACAGATTGCAGTATGGAGAGAGGTCATGGTCATTCTCTGTCCTGGACAGGGGCAGAAGAAATGTCCAAGCTTCTCAGGAAGGATACCCTCCTGCCTTCCCCATCACCCTCCCTGTGGTCATCACCTGGAGATATTTTCCCACACAGTTCACCTCTGCTACTGCTGTGCCTGGCTGCCTGAACCAGGCAGGGCTAAGGAAACAGAGTTAATGGCTTTGGGAGCTGAACCATGAGCTGCCAACAGCACACCCAAAAGTACTAGCAATGGTAGCTGTCCTGCTTGTAATGAGAGAGCTTTTGGGCAGTTTTCAAAGTTTAATTTTTACATAACCTACATCACTCTCATAACTTATATAACTAAGATTTTAACAATTGCTGTCAAGTCCCCTTGAGGCCCAGCACATGTCACTGCTGCCAGCCTGGCCCTAGCACTCTAGTGCTTTCAAAATTGTGGCCTCTTGTGAGGCCTGGGACCTACCAGCTTTTGAGGAGTGCTAGAGTCCCCTCTGTGGGCTGTTTCTGCCCTAGACAGATGCAAAGGGTTCTGTTTCCATGTGTCCTGGCTCCCCATGGGACAATTCTTCCTGTCTGCTGGTGCTGGGGGTAAGATTGTTCCCTTGGAACATGGTGGGGCCAAGGGTCTCTGTATGGCTGTCCTGCTCCTCAGCAGCATGGGAGCCCAGGAATAACATCTGCACAGCAACAAGCCATTGCACAGTCCACAGCGACACTGATTAGCTGGTGCACAATTGTCACTGTTTGGTCATGCAGGCAGGGCTGCAGGTCCTGGATCAAAGTCTCTTCATTCAGCTCATGGCAGTACAGATTTGATATGACAGTGCCCTGTGCCACAGACACCTCCCACCACTGGGCCTGGCTCAGTTTCTCTTTCAGCCAGGTCAGCACAGGTTGGAGAAACTCGACAGAGTCTCAGAAAAGGCTTGCCCAGAAGTCCCCCACGTAATTCTTGAGTTCCAGCTCTCCAGCCTCCTGCTCATTCTCATAGCCAGCATGTAATGGATTTGTGGGGTCTGGAAGAGCTATCATAGTCCATGATGCTCCTGACAGGCTGCCTGCAGAGGGGGCATGATGCCTTCCTCTTGGCCCATTGCAAAATGGGCAGATGGAGCAAAGTTTAGGATGCATGTTAGGAAGAACTTCTTTGCAGAAAGAATGATTGGTCATTGCCCAGAGGAGGGCAACAAAGCTGCTGAGGGTTTGGAGCACAAGCCCTATGAGGAGAGGCTGAGGGAGCTGGGGTTGCTTAGCCTGGAGAAGAGGAGGCTCAGGGGAGACTTCGTTGCTGTCTACAACTAGGTGAAGGAGGTTGTAGCCAGGTGGGAGTTGGTCTCTTCTCCCAGGCAACCAGCAGCAGAACAAGAGGACACAGTCTCAAGTTGCACCAGGGGAGGTTTAGACTAGATGTTGGGACAAAGTTCTTCATAGAGAGAGTGATTGGCCATTGGAATGGGCTGCCCAGGGAGGTGGTGGAGTCACCATCACTGGAGGTGTTTAGGAAGAGACTGGATGGGGTGCTTGGTGCCATGGTTTAGTTGATTAAATGGTGTTGGGTGATATTGGACTCGATAATCTCGAAGGTCTCTTCCAACCTGATCTATTCTATTCTATTCTATTCTATTCTATTCTATTCTATTCTATTCTATTCTACTGGAATGGGCTGCCCAGGGAGATGGTGGAGTCGCCATCTCTGGAGGTGTTTAGGAAGAGACTGAGTGGGGCAATTGGTGCTGTGGTTTAGTTGATTAGAGGGTGTAGGATGATACGTTGGAGTCGATGATCTCAAAGGTCTTTTCCAACCTGGTTTATTCTATTCTATTCTATTCTATTCTATTCTATTCTATTCTATTCTATTCTATTCTATTCTATCCTATCCTATCCTATCCTATCCTATCCTATCCTATCCTATCCTATCCTATCCTATCCTGTCTCTATGGCTACTTTTGCTTGCTGTGGCAGGCTGGTTAGAACTGTGAGTAAGTAGATGCTCCCTCTCAGTGGCATCACAGGCTACAAAATGGAGAGGTCATGATCACTCACTGTCCTGAGGAGGGGCAGAGGAAGTGCCCAAGCTTCTCAAGAAGGATGCTTTCCTAGATCCATGAGTTCTTTTAACTGCCACAGCTCACCTCTGGTGCTGAGGGCATGTCTTTGCAATGGCAGGGCACCTGAAGCGGGCTGGGATGGTTTCTGAGGCATGTTAGTGTTGCCCACTATGCCCTCCTGTGGGTTTAAGAGTCCTTGGGATCTCCAGCCTTCTTCTTCGATTAGCAGTGGATCTGTCACTGCCTGCTGTGTTTTTTTCTGTTTCTTCCTGAATGCTGGGGTTGTTTGAAGAGACTGTGGCAGCTACATGCACCCTGACAGAAACAGAACAGCCTGACAGACAACTGACAAAGGGCTGAGGCTTGCTAAAGACGGATACAGATGAGCTTGGGGTCTCTCAGAGATTAACTTCAGGACCTCCAGGCCCAGAACTCTTACCCTGCTTTTGGTGTGGTTCTCTGGTCTTAGCTCTTCAACTAATCAGAAATGACCACAGAAAGGGTATAAATGAGTCCTGCTACAGAGCCATTTTGAGTTTGTCTCTATGCAACAAATGTCTTGGTAGCAAAATGCTTTCCCCCTTAGAATGAGATACCATCTATGGAAACTTCTGCAGATTGAGTGAGTCCCCCCTCTTTGCTAAGGGTATATTTTGGGTACCTATGAGTGGGAGGTTTCCCCTTTATGAGTGAGTGTGCATACATTTTAGTTCATCTTTCTGTAAAGAATACTCATTAAAGTTTAAAGCTTAAAGCTTAATTTTTTGTGCAGTTTTATATTCCCAACTGACATCCAAATTTTTAATTTAATTGTGCTCAAAAAAGTGCTGTGTAAGTCTGGTTCTGGTAAGGACACATTTTTGGGTAGCTCTTGCTATCTGTTTTGTGGGTGTCTCCCTGATAGAGATGCTCCATGTGGAGGCAGTGGGGTGAGAGGTGGCCCCAGAACTTTTCTCCTAGTATTTCACAGCATGGTCTGCAGCCATCACATCACCCACAACTCCTTTGTTCCTGACATGTCTAGCAAGGTGCTTTCACTAATTGGATCACTCACCAGCTGTTTCAGGATGTTATGTTAATGTCAGGCTGGAGAGGTGTGCCCAAATGAACCTCATGTGGTTCAACAAGAGGAAGTGAAAGGTTCTGCACTTGGGCTGAAACAATCATAGAATCATAGAATCAATAAAGTTGGAAAAGACCTCAGAGATCATCAAGTCCAATCTATTACCTAACACCTCATGACTACCTAAACCATGGCTTCAGGTACCACGTCCAATACTTTTTTGAACACCTCCAAGAACAGTGATTCCACTGCCTCCCTCAGCAGCACATTCCAATGGCCAATTACCCTTTCTGGGAAGAACTTTCTCCTCACCTCAAGGCTAAACTTCCCCTGGTGCAGCTTGAGACTGTGTCCTCTTGTTCTGTCACAGGTTGCCTGGTAGAAGAGACCAACCTCCATCTGGCTACAACCTCATTTCTGGTTGTTGTAAACACCAATAATGTCTCCCCTGGGCCTCCTCTTATCCAGGCTAAGCAACCGCGGCTCCTTCAGCCTCCCCTTGTAGGGCTTGTGCTCAAGACCTTTCACCAGCTTTGTTGCCCTTCTCTGGACTCATTCAAGTGTCCTTCTTAAACTGAGAGGCCCAGAATGGGACACAGTACTCAAGGTGTGGCCTAACCAGTGCTGAGTCTTCACTATCAGTACATGCTGGGGAATGAGGTGATAGAAAACAGCCCTGTGAAAAAGGACTTGGGGATGCTGATGGACAAGAAGCTGGACATGAGCAGACAGTGTGCACTTGCAGCCCAGAAGGCCAATGGCAGCCTGGCCTGCATCATAAGAAGTGTGGACAGCAGATCCAGAGAGGTGATTCTGCCACTTTCCTCTGCTCTGGTGAGACCTCGCCTGGTGTACTGTGTACAGGTCTGGAGGCCTCAATATAGGAAAAACATGGACCTGAGGGAGTGGGTCCAGAGGAAAGCCATGAAAACTGTCAGAGGGTTGGAGTACCTCTGCTGCAATGGCAGGCTGAGGGAGCTGGGGTTGTTCAGCCTGGAGAACAGGAGGCTCTGGGGAGACCTAATAGGTTAAATGGCTTCAAACTAGAGAAGAGCAGATTTAGATTGGATTCTTTACTACGAGGGTGGTGGAACTGGAACAGGTTGCCCAAGGGGGTGGCCAGGGCCCCATCCCTGCAGATGTTCAAAGTGAGTCTTGACAGGGATCTGGGTATCCTGATCTAGTTGAGGATGACCCTGTTGACTGCTGAGGGGGTTGGACTACCTGATCTTTGGAGGTCTCTTCCAACCTAGAGCACTCTATGCTTCTATGATACATAGTTTCATAGTTTCATAGTTTCATTCAGGGTTGGAAGGGACCACAAGGATCATCTAGTTCCAACCACCCTGCCATGGGCAGGGACACCCCACACTACATCAGGCTGGACAGAGCCTCAGCCAGCCTGCTCTTAAACACCCCCAGGGACGGGGCCTCGACCACCTCCCTGGACAACACATTCCAGGGTCTCACCACTCTCATGGTGAAGAACCTCCTCCTCACATCCAGTCTGAATCTCCCCACCTCCAGCTTCATTCCATTCCCCCTACTCCTATCACTACCTGAGATCCTGAGAAGTCCTTCCCCAGCCTTCCTGGAAGCCCCCTTCAGATACTGGAAGGCCACAATGAGGTCACCTCGGAGCCTTCTCTTCTGCAGACTGAACAGCCCCAACTCCTTCAGTCTGTCCTCATAGGAGAGGTGCTCCAGCCCTCTGATCATCCCTGTGGCCCTTCTCTGGACACCTTCCAGCACCTCCACATCCCTCTTGTAATAGGGGCTCCAGAACTGGACACAGTACTCCAGGTGGAGTCTCACCAGGGCTGAGTAGAGGGGGAGGATCACCTCCCTCGACCTGCTAGCCACACTTCTCCTGATGCAGCCCAGGATCTGATTGGCCTTGCGGACTGCAAGTGCACATTGAGAGCTCATGTTGAGCTTTTTGTCCACCCGCACCCCCAAGTCTCTCTCCTCAGGGCTACTTTCCAGCCAGTCACTGCCCAGCCTGGATTTGTGCCTGGGATTGCCTCGACCCAGATGCAGGACCCTGCACTTGCTCTTCTTGAACTTCATGAGGTTGGCTTGTGCCCACCTCTCCAGCCTGTCAAGGTCCCTCTGGATGCCCTCCTTTCCCTCCAGTGTGTCTGCTGCACCACACAGCTTGCTGTCATCAGCAAACTTGTTGAGGGTGCACTCAATGCTACTGTCCACGTCACCCACAAAGATGTTGAACAAGACAGGTCCCAGGACTGATCCCTGAGGGACTCCGCTTGTGACTGGCCTCCACTGGGACATGGAGCCATTGACAGCCACTCTTTGGGTGCGGCCATCAAGCCAGTTCCTTATCCATCTAGTGGTCCACCCATCAAACCCATGTGTCACCACTTTGGAGACCTAGATGTGGTGTGGGACAGTGTCAAAGGCTTTGCTCAGGTCCAGGTAAATGACATCAGTTGCTCGCCCCTCATCTATTAATTTTGTCACCTGCTCATAGAAGGCCACCAGATTGGTCAGGCAGGATTTGCCCTTGGCAAAGCCATGCTGACTGTTCCCAATCACCTCTTCAGTATTCTTTTGAGCGAGTAGTGACTCCAGGAGGATCTGCTCCATGATCTTTCCAGGCACAGAGGTGAGACTGACTGCCTGGAGTTCCCTGGTTCCTCCTTTTTACCCTTTTTGAAGATGGGGGCAATGTTTCCCCTTTTCCAGTCTGTGGGGACTTCCCCAGATTGCCATGACTTTTGAAATACATGCTAAAATCTCCCATAATGTTCCCTTTTTGCTGTGTCATCTTTCTAGCAGACATACAGTAAGGTGAAGCTCCTCATCAGTACAAGGGCTAACAATCATAACACTTCACCAGCTGCTTATGGAATATTTCATCTGTCTCTTCACCCTGGTTGGATGGTCTGCAACAGCCTCCCCCTGTGCCATCTTCCTTGTGGGCCTTCACCTTGGTTCTTATTCATAAACACTCTACTCTTTCAGGACCGTCAAGCTCTAGGCAGTTGAAATTTAAATCCTTTGCTGAGGCAGTTCAGCTGTGCGAGGCATCCTACCGTGTTTCTATGATGGTGACTATACCATAGTTTTCCATCTATGCAACAGCTTCCAACTTCACAGTATGACAGTATCACAGAATCACCAAGGTTGGAAGAGACCTCAAATATCATTAAGTCCAACCTGTCAACACAGGCACTAGACCATGGCACTAAGTGCAATGTCCAATCTCCTCTTGAACACCTACAGGGACGGTGACTCCATCACCTCCCTGGGCAGCCCATTCCAATGACAAATGACTCACTCGGTGAAGAACTTTCTCCTCACCTCGAGTCTAAACCTCCCCTGGTGCAGCTTGAGACTGTGTCCCCTAAAATTCAGCTTCTGTATGACCACTGCAGATTTCCAACCCATGACCTCAACACTCATAGTTCCATGTCCTACCAACTGAGCCACAGGCAGCTGAACTTCTCTTTGCTGCCCATTTTGCACACACTGGTGTAGATGCATTTTGTGGAAGAAGTCCTAATTCCAACATGACCATTCCTAGGCACTTCCATGATTTCTAACACATCAACAATCCTTATATCTTTGATGTTTCATGGATATCCATTTCCTGTCTTCACTGAAACAGTAGACTAAAGGACCTCACTATCATGTCACCCCACAAATATTGACATGTCATCTCCAGGTCTACCTCTAGCAAGTCTAGTTTTACCTGTTTTGCCCTTTAAATCTAGTTTAAAGGTCTCTCAATGAGTCCTGCCACCTCCTGTACAAAGACCCTTTCTCTCTTTGAGATAGGTGTACAACGCCTGGTACCAGCAGGTAACCTGTTGTGCAGATGGGCCCATGACCAAAAATCCCCAAACTGTGCTAATGACACCAGTCTTGGAGCTGGGTGTTGATCAGATGGTTCTATCTCTTTCTTCCCTCTTCACTCCCTGCAATTGAATGAGGGAAGCTATGAGGTAAGGGAGATGCAAAATGAGGGAGAGAAATTTCTTAAATGCATACATTCAGAAGAAGGTTTCCTGTGTTAATGCAATGTGTAAATAATTCAGTGAAGGACTATGTTTACTTAAAAGATGAAGTCTATTCCTCATTTAACAGAAATATAGAATTTTGTTGACAAACACATGAAGTACTTCAATATCTTGTTGTTTGGGTTTTTTTTTTTTTTGTTTTGTTTTGTTTTTAATTAGGAACTAGTTTTTATTAAATCATAGAATCATAGAATTGTTTGAGCTGGAAAAGACCACTAAGATCATCCAGTCCAACCATCAACCCAACCCCACCATGACCATCAAACCATGGCCCCAAGTGCCATGGCCACAGGTTTCTTGAGCACCTCCAGAGATGGGGACCCCACCATCTTCCTGAGCAGCCTCTTCCAATCCCTGACCATTCCTGTATCAAAGAAATTTTTCCTCATCTCCAACCTAAACCTCCCCTGGTGCAACCTGAGGCCATTTCCTCTTGTCCTATCACCTGATCCTAGGAATGAGAAACCAAACCCTACCTGGCTCCAGTCTCTTCTCAGGGAGCTGTAGAGAGTCAGAAGGTCTCCTCTCAGCCTCCTTTTTCTCCAGGCTGTACATCCACAGCTCCCTCAGCTATTCCTCTCCAGCCCTTTTCTCTAAATCCTTCCCCAGCTTTGTTGCCCTTCTCTGGCCCTGCTCAATGTCCTTCTTGGAGTGAGGATCCCAAAACTGACCCCAGCACTCAAGCTGTGGCTTCACTAATGCCCAGTCCAGGGGCTGGCCACACTTCTCCTTTTGGCCACATTATTGCTGCTCAAGGCCAGGATGCTGGTGGCCTCCTTGGTCACCAGTGGGAATCATAAAACCACAGAATGTTGGGGGTTGGAAGAGAACTCATACTGGAAAGTTGTGATCCCTTTCTGTGATACAACAACTTCTTTTCTTGAAGTCATCAACCACTGACAAAATATCAGTCTTAAACAAAAACAATTGAAAATGCAACTCGTCTTACATTATCAAGGAACCTGTTTAATGAGATTTATGGAGACTGAAAACACCTATCAGACAACATCACTCCTTTCTTTTGGCAAAGCCATTTAGGGCTCTTGATGAGGAATGTTTACAATTTACAAATTGATTTAGTTTTCCTCAGACCTGATCCTAAAAAAAGTTGAATTCCAGAAAATGTGTTCACAACATAATAGCAGATACCTATATTGTGCAGTAATATTTAACAGATTTTATTGAAATCTGTAGCAAAATTACATTTACTTGCATAAATTCACATGCAAAAGTTTTCTTGACTGGTTAAACACAGCACGTGCCTCACCCAGATACCCTTTTTTCATGTTTCACTAACAATTTGCATGCAAGTTTTTGAAGTTGCGTGCATCATATAATCCCTCCAGCTCATTTTAGCTGTTTGCCTTTTTATAGATCTATTCAATATGATATTTTAAAGCTGTTATTGCAACATCCACGTGTATTTCTCACTCTTACTTGTGAATACTTGTACAAGTGCTTTACAGACGGAGCCAATGCAAAAGCATTCTCCTAGAGTAGAACATGGTATTGCTTGCGTATGTCCAGAAGGCTCCCAGACAGCAGATGTTCTGTATTTCAGTGTGGTATTTGACTGTAAAGCATCTTTAGCTTTTTTGTCAGAATAACTAGCTAACTGTATGGAACATATTGTAAAAAATCCTCCATATCTAATTTATAAATAATACTAACTTTCAAAACTTATTGTGTAACACAGCAATGCTTCAGCTGGCAGAGGAATGTGCCTACTTTGCTGACTGGTTTAGACACATTTAAAATTATAACTCTATAGAAGTCCATTTCCACTGCATCAGACTTGGATAATGCTCTTTGTAAATCAGATTACATAGCTTTATTAGCATAATAAAATTAATTAAATTTTTAAAACCTATGAATGATCACAAACTTAGTTATAGTTTATTAAGCTTCAAAGGCACTTGGTATTTTCTGTCAATACTGAGGCTGAGGGAGCTGGGGTTGCTTAGCCTGGAGAAGAGGAGGCTCAGGGAGACTTTATTGCTGTCTACAACTACCTGAAGGGAGGTAGCAGCCACGTGGGGGTTGGTCTCTTCTCTCATGCAACCAGCAGCAGAACAAGAGGACACAGTCTCAAGCTGCACCAGGGGAGGTTTAGGCTCAATATTAGGAAGAAATTCTTCAAAGAAAGAGTGATTGGCCATTGGAATGTGCTGCCCAGGGAGGTGGTGGAGTCACCATCACTGGAGGTGTTTAGGAAAAGATTGGATGGCCAAGGGCTCAGGTCCAGCCAACATGGATTTAGAAAGGGCAGGTCCTGCCTCTCCAACCTGATCTCCTTCTATGATCAGGTGACCCATCTGGTGGATGTGGGGAGGCCTGAGGATGTGGTCTACCTGGACTTCAGCAAGGCCTTTGACACAGTCCCCCACAGCAAACTGCTGGCTAAGCTGTCAGCTCGTGGCTTGGACCGCAACACTCTGTGCTGGGTTAGGAATTGGCTGGAGGGCCGGGCCCAGAGAGTGGTGGTGAATGGTGCCACATCCAGCTGGCAGCCAGTCACCAGTGGCATCCCCCAGGGATCAGTGCTGGGCCCCGTTCTCTTCAACATCTTCATTGATGATCTGGATGAGGGGGTCGAGTCAGTCATCAGCAAGTTTGCAGATGACACCAAGTTAGGAGTAGATGTTAGTCAGTTAGAGGGTTGAAAGGTTCTGCAGAGGGACCTCGACAGACTCGACAGATGGGCAGAGTCCAATGGAATGGCATTCAACAAGTCCAAGTTCTGGGTGCTACACTTTGGCCATTGCAATCCCATGCAGAGCTATAGGCTGGGGTCGGAGTGGCTGGAGAGCTCCCAAACAGAGAGGGACCTGGGGGTGCTGATTGACAGCCACCTGAATATGAGCCTGCAGTGTGCCCAGGTGGCCAGGAGGGCCAATGGCATCCTGGCCTGCATTAGGAATAGTGTGGCCAGTAGGAGCAGGGAAGTCATTGTGTCCCTGTACTCTTCTTTGGTTAGGCCACACCTGGAGTACTGTGTCCAGTTCTGGGCCCCTCAGTTTAAGAAGGACATCGAAACACTTGAGCGTGTCCAGAGAAGGGCAACAAGGCTGGTGAGAGGCCTTGAACACAAGCCCTATGAGGAGAGGCTGAGGGAGCTGGGATTGTTTAGCCTGGAGAAGAGGAGGTTCAGGGGTGACCTCATTGCCCCCTCTACAACTACCTGAGGGGTGGCTGTGGCCCGGAAGGGGTTGGTCTCTTCTCCCAGGCAACCAGCACCAGAACAAGGGGACACAGTCTCAAGCTGTGCCAGGAGAGGTTTAGACTCGAGGTGAGGAGGAAGTTCTTCACCGAGTGAGTCATTTGTCATTGGAACAGGTTGCCATCCCTGGAGGCGTTCAAGAAGGGATTGGACGTGGCACTTGGTGCCATGGTCTAGTCATGGGGTCTGTGTTGATAGGTTGGACTTGATGATCTCAAAGGTCTTTTCCAATCTGGCTAATTCTGTCCCCTCCCCTCCCCTCCCCTCCCTCCCCTCCCCTCCCTCTCCTCTCCTCTCCTCTCCCTCTCCTCTCCTCTCCTCTCCTCTCCTCTCCTCTCCTCTCCTCTCCTCTCCTCTCCTCTCCTCTCCTCTCCTCTCCGAACCTCTCCTCTCCTCTCCTCTCCCTCTCCTCTCCTCTCCCTCCTCCTCTCCTCTCCTCTCCTCTCCCTCTCCCTCTCCTCTCCCTCTCCCTCTCCTCTCCTCTCCTCTCCTCTCCTCTCCTCTCCTCTCCTCCTCTCCCTCTCCCTCTCCCTCTCCTCTCCTCTCCTCTCCCTCTCCTCTCCTCTCCTCTCCTCTCCTCTCCTCTCCTCTCCTCTCCTCTCCCTCTCTCCTCTCTCCCCTCCCCTCCCCTCCTCTCCGAACCTCTCCTCTCCGAACCTCTCCTCTCCTCTCCGAACCTCTCCTCTCCTCCTTGTGTCATCCTCCTTAAACAAACACATGTAGATTCTTTTATATAACTAAACATGCATTTTGTTTACACATACAGAGAAAACATTCCCTTACAGTTTTTCTGGGGCTACATAGTACAAATGTGGCTATATCCATTACACTATGAGTTGCATGCAGGAATACCCATTCGTGTGCAGTTTTATAAAAGTTCAGAACTTAAAAGAAAAGTGACATGTCAGGCACAGTTGTATGCAGCTGTGGTTACTTTTACCTGTTTTGATATAGGACATAGAATAATTCAGGGGAGAAAGATTGAGAGTTCAGGTTTTCTTAATGTAGGATATTAATGGAATTCTAGGTACACTATAAAATTTAGCTCTGTAAATGTGTTATGTTATTTTATGTCCACCTAGTAAATGGGTGGTGAAGGGAAGGTGCAGTAAGTGTTTGAGTTGAAGGCATGGCAACCAGAAAAACAGTAACTCTTGATCACCGCATCTCCAAGATTTAACTGGTTAAAAACGTAGCTTTTCTGACATTTTGGGGTTATTACTGTTTTTACTGCAAACCTTTTTCTTTCTTTTTTTTTTTTTTTTTTAATGTTTAAAAATTCCTCCATATAGTTTTATTTCCTCACCCCTACCTTTTCAATTTCCTATTATAAATAGATTCTGTTTCCACTTGCCTAGTGGAACATCACTAGAACAGGGTTTATCCCATGCTGCCTGACAGCACCTGGTACAGCAGGAGTTCTAAGCATGTTGTGATTGTAAAGTTTTGTAGGGCTCATTAGGTTTAAGGGAGACAGAGGTTTCAGCAATTAATTATGCAAAAATTCTCCAAACAGGTGTTATCAGAGATTTTACTTGTAGACAAAAATACCTGTGTTCACATGTACTTTGTACAGCAAATGTAATTTATACTGCAAATAAGTGCTGACCATGCACTAAGTATTGAAGGTTTAGATGAAAGTATATTTAGTCTGCAGTGCTTCAGACTTGGGAGAATAGGCTTATTATAAGTACTGGGTGGGAGGGAGAAAGGACATTTTGGTTTTGACACCAGCCACTCAGAATAGTGAAAGCCTTCCTGTAAATAGTTTGGTTGTAGAAAAAAAATAAAAGAGGCAAACAGAGTTTTAACTGATTTCTACCATTTGTAACCATGATGGTAAAAAAACCCAGTAAATATGAAAATACAATTTTTGTATGATGATCTAAATATTGGAATTGTATAAATGAATTATTCTGCATTTGGACTCGATGATCTCAAAGGTCTCTTCCAACCTGGTCTATTCTATTCTATTCTATTCTATTCTAGTCTAGTCTAGTCTAGTCTAGTCTAGTCTGGTCTGGTCTAGTCTATTCCAGTCTAGTCTAGTCTAGCCTAGTCTAGTCTATTGTAAAAGTGAATGTATTTGTTAAGCAGTCTAAAGTGACTTCAAAATTGTCGACCTTCTGAGCATCTATGCCAGACTACTGGAACACTTGAGTTGAACACCTTCAGACTGGATGTTAGCAAGAAATTCTTCACAGAGTGATTGCCCATTGGAATGGGCTGCCCAGGGAGATGGTGGAGTCACCATCATTGGAGGTGTTTAGAAGGAGACTTGATAGGGTGCTTGGTTGCATGGTTTAGGTGATTAGGTGATGTTGGATGATGGGTTGGATGCGATGATCTTGAAGGTCTCTTCCAACCTGGTTTATTCTATTCTATTCTATTCTATTCTATTCTATTCTATTCTATTCTATTCTATTCTATTCTATTCTATTCTATTCTACTTTGAAATCCTTTATTTAGAACTTTTAAGTTGTTTGCTATACAGAAATGTGACCACAGAGTAACATTAATTTTCTCTTAGAAAATTAAAACTGATTCTGATGAGCTGGGAATAGCTCAGTTTGTATATCTGAAGAGACAATATATATATATACTGCTGAAGGATGTGACATAGCCGTGAAAGCACCAGATACCAAGAACACAGGCAGAAGACATTACATATATATGATATGATATGATATGATATGATATGATATGATATGATATTATATTACATTACATTACATTACATTACATTACATTACATTACATTACATTATATTACATTACATATAATCTATTTTTCATCAGGTAAAATATTACAGAAAAAGTAATTTCATAAGCATTATGAGGAAAACTATGTAAAGAGCAGATAATCATAGGGAAGGATATAAGCAATAAAAATATACATGTTAGTTGCACAAAACAGATTAAATTTGTATTTTCTGCATGTGGGAATATGGAGAAAGCTGTGTCACTCTACCAAGAGTGCACAGGTTTGGGAAGAATTCTATATTACTAAGGAACACATATATAAGAATTTTGGCTGAGAATTGTTATTGTGTTGGGATTATGCTGGCCATAGGAGTGTTACAAAACTACTCCATCTTTGTAGCAAGCCAGAGGCATGGATGGGAGTAGAAGTCATCATTCAAATTAAAACTGTGTGAAAGGCCATCATTGCACCAAAGTTCATGTGGATTAGATAAATTAATAGAGTGCAGTGAATTAATAATGTAATGCAGTAGCAATTAAGACAAATTGTAAGGAATTTTATGAGCAGGGTGGCACAGAGTTTACTAATTACTGCTGATGTTGCATTAATTTTGGTTCACATGCATTATTGTGCTGGAAGGAGGCTAAAATCTAGCAGAATAATAAAAGAAATTAGCTATTCTTAATTCATATTCTATGGATTTCCCTTTCCTCCAGTGCACTGGAAAATTCTTTCAGAACTACCTATAGGGGTCTGTGAAGGAATCAGGATATATAACCTCAGTAGGATACTGATGATGCTGTAGCTGTGAATGGTAAATTCAAATAAAAGTCTTATCAGTGAGCTCAGGACTACAATTGCATCTATCATCTGAATTTGTCTATCAATAAAATCACTATGTGGTCCTGCTGCATAGGAGGGATCTATGAGGAGTTCTGAAGGATTTTCTTAATGAAATCATTGTTACATAATTTAATGAAATGAAGTGACCACAATAGCACCATATTTCCAAGAAAAGAATGGTGACTTCACTTCCAACCTGGGTGATCTTTTCTTCATCTCTCTTGAATAAAAAACCAAGCCATATTTATTTAATTTTAAAAGTAGGAAAGTTATGGGTTTGCTTCAAGGTGAATTTTAAGGAAAAATCAGTATCCAAACAATTAGGAAAGTTATCACTTGATAAGGAATTGGCTGGATGGTCACATCCAGAGGGTAGTGCTTAATGGCTTGAAACCCAGATGGAGAGCAGTGATGAGTGGTGTGCCCTAGGGGTGTGTACTGGGACCAGTGATGCTTACTATTTTTATCAGTAACATAGACAGTGGGATCAAGTGCACCGTCAGCAAGTGTGTAGATGACACCAAGCTGAGCAGGGTTGTTGATACAACAGAGGGATGGGATGGCATCTAGAGAGACCTGGACAAGCTGGAGAGGTGTGCCCAGGGAAATCTCATGAGGTTCAACAAGAGCAAGTTCAGGGTTCTGCACCTGGCCTGGAACAATCCTCACTATGAATACAGACTGGGGAATGAGGTGATAGAAAGCAGCCCTGTGGAAAAGGAAAAGGACTTGGGGGTGCTGATGGATAAGAAGCTGGACAAAAGCAGACAGTGTGCAATTCACAGGATCATAGGATGACAGGGGTTGGAAGAGACTCAAAGAGATCATCAAGTCCAATTCCCCTGCCAGACAATCTAGCTCAGGTCACACAGGAAGGCATCCAGACAAGCCCTGAAAGTCTCCAGAGAGAAGACTCTACAACCTTGCTGGGGAGTCAGTTCCAGTGCTCTGTAACCCTTACAGTAAAGAAGTTCCCCCTTGTGTTGAAGTAGAATCTCCTGTGCTGCAGCTTACATCCATTCCTCCTTGTCCTATCACAGGGAGCAAGTGAGCAGAGCCTGTCCCCTCCCTCCTGACTCCCAGCCCTCAGATATTTATAAACATTTAATAAATCCCCTCTAAGTCTTCCCTTCTCCAGACTAAAAAGCCCCAGGTCCCTCAGCCTCTCCTCACAGGCCAGTGCTCCAAGTCCCCTAATCATCCTTGTTGCCCTCCGCCGGACCCTCTCCAGCAGATCCCTGTCCCTCTTAAATGGGGGAGCCCAAAACCAAACACAGTACTCAAGATGAGGTCTCACCAGGGCAAAGCAGACGGGAAGGAGAACCTCCCTCGATCTGCTGGACACACTCTCCTTAATACACCCCAGGATCCCATTGGCCTTCTTGGCCTCCAGGGCACATTGCTGTCCCATGGATAACTTGTTATCCACCAGGACATCCAAGTCCATCTCCACAGGGCTGCTCTCTACCAGATCACCTCCCAGCCTGTACTGGTGCAGTTTAATATTCCTCCCTAGATGCAGGACTCTGCACTTCTCCTTGTTGAACCTAATCAGGATCCTCTGTGCCCAGCTCTCCAGTCTGTCCAAGTCTTGTTGGAGGGCTGCAGAGCCTTCAATTGTATCAGCCAAGCATCCCAGCTTGGTGTCATCAGCAAACTTCCTAAGCAGACACTCAGTTCCCTCATCAATGTCATTGATGAAGATGTTAAAGGGCACCAGTCCCAGCACTGATCCCTGGGGAACTCCACTAGTTATAGCTCACCAGCTGGACTTGACATCATTGGTCACCACTCTTTGAACTTTATCTTGTAAACAGTTCCTAACCCATCTCAGTGTCTGTTCTTATATCCCACACCTGCTGAGCTTACTCACTAAGTTGTCATGGGAGACAGTGTCAAAGGTCTTGTTAAGGTCAAGGTAGACCACATCCGCTGGTCTCCCTGCATCTACCCATTCAGTTATGGCATATAGAATGCTATCAGGTTAGCCAAACAGGATTTCTCCTTGGTGAATCCATGCTGACTACTCCTGATAACCACCTTTTCTTCCAAGTGCCTTGAGATGCCCTCCAGAAGGAGCCACTCCATCATTTTTGTAGGGATGGAGGTGGGGCTGACTGGTCAGTAATTCCCAGGAACCTCTTTCTTGCCCTTTTTGAAGATTGGAGTGAAATTGGCTCTTCTCCAGTCCTCAGGCAACTCTGCTGTCTGCCACGATTTGGCAAAACTGATGGAGAGTGGCAGAGCAACAACATCAGCCAGCTCTCTCAGCACTCTTGCATGCATCTCATCAGGGCCCATAGACTTGTGAATATTCAAGTTGTGTAACTGTTCCTTAACCCAGTCTTTCCTCCTCCAGGCTTCCTCTCCTTCATCCAGGGTCTGGAGTGCATAGGGCACTTCAGTCTTAGATGTAAAGACTGAAGCTAAGAAGGCATTCAGCAACTCTGCCTTCTCTGCATCCTCAGCTACCAGGCCTGTCTCATCATTCAGCAGTGGCCCCACACCTTCCCTATTCTTCCTTTTCCTACTGATATATTTTAAGAAGCCCTTCTTGTTCTCATTTACTTCCTTTGCCAGTTTCAGTTCCGAGAGGGCTTTGGCCTTCCTTGTTGCCTTCCTACATGCTCTGACAACTTCTCTATAGTTCTCCCAAGTGACAATTCCCTTCTTAGAGTTTCATAGTTTCATAGTTTCATTCAGGGTTGGAAGGGACCACAAGGATCATCTAGTTCCAACCCCCCTGCCATGGGCAGGGACACCCCACACTAGATCAGGCTGGACAGAGCCTCATCCAGCCTGCTCTTAAACACCCCCAGGGACGGGGCCTCGACCACCTCCCTGGACAACACATTCCAGGGTCTCACCACTCTCATGGTGAAGAACCTCCTCCTCACATCTAGCCTGAATCTCCCCACCTCCAGCTTCATTCCATTCCCCCTACTCCTATCACTACCTGAGATCCTGAGAAGTCCTTCCCCAGCCTTCCTGTAGGCCCCCTTCAGATACTGGAAGGCCACAATGAGGTCACCTCAGAGCCTTCTCTTCTGCAGACTGAACAGCCCCAACTGCTTCAGTCTGTCCTCATAGGAGAGGTGCTCCAGCCCTCTGATCATCCCTGTGGCCCTTCTCTGGACACGTTCCAGCACCTCCACATCCCTCTTGTAATAGGGGCTCCAGAACTAGACACAGTACTCCAGGTGGAGTCTCACCAGGGCTGAGTAGAGGGGGAGGATCACCTCCCTCGACCTGCTAGCCACACTTCTCCTGATGCAGCCCAGGATCTGATTGGCCTTGCGGGCTGCAAGTGCACATTGAGAGCTCATGTTGAGCTTTTTGTCCACCCGCACCCCCAAGTATCTCTCCTCAGGGCTGCTTTCCAGCCAGTCACTGCCCAGCCTGGATTTGTGCCTGGGATTGCCTCAACCCAGATGCAGGACCCTGCACTTGCTCTTCTTGAACTTCATGAGGTTGGCTTGTGCCCACCTCTCCAGCCTGTCAAGGTCCCTCTGGATGCCCTCCCTACCCTCCAGTGTGTCTGCTGCACCACACAGCTTGCTGTCATCAGCAAACTTGTTGAGGGTGCACTCAATGCCACTGTCCACGTCACCCACAAAGATGTTGAACAAGACAGGTCCCAGGACTGATCCCGGAGGGACTCCGCTTGTGACTGGCCTCCACTGGGACATGGAGCCATTGACAGCCACTCTTTGGGTGCGGCCATCAAGCCAGTTCCTTATCCATCTAGTGGTCCACCCATCAAACCCATGTGTCACCACTTTGGAGACCTAGATGTGGTGTGGGACAGGGTCAAAGGCTTTGCTCAGGTCCAGGTAAATGACATCAGTTGCTCGCCCCTCATCTATTAATTTTGTCACCTGCTCATAGAAGGCAGCCAGGTTGGTCAGGCAGGATTTGCCCTTGGCAAAGCCATGCTGACTGTTCCAAATCACCTCTTCAGTATTCTTTTGAGCGAGTAGTGACTCCAGGAGGATCTGCTCCATGATCTTTCCAAGCACAGAGGTGAGACTGACTGGCCTGGAGTTCCCCGGTTCCTCTTTCTTACCCTTTTTGAAGATGGGGGCAATGTTTCCCCTTTTCCAGTCTGTGGGGACTTCCCCAGATTGCCATGACTTTTGAAATAGAATAGAGAGGGGTTTAGCAACCTCCTCTGCCAGTTCTCTCAGTACCCGTGGGTGTATCCCGTCGGGTCCCATGGACTTGAACACTTTCAGGTTCTTCAGATGATCACGAACCTGATCTGCACTTACAATGGGCAGTTCTTCCTCCCCGTCCCTGGCTTTGACTTCCATAACGTCAGGAGTGTGGCTAGAGGCCCTTGCAGTGAAGACTGAGGTAAAGAAGTTATTAAGTACCTCAGCCTTTTCCTCATCACTTGTGACCATGTCATCATTTTCCTTTCTGAGGGGGCCCACACCTTCCCTAGTCTTCTTCTTCCCATTAATATACCTGTAAAAGTTCTTAGTGTTCCCTTTAATCTCCCTGGCTAGATTCAATTCAAACTCTGCTTTGGCTTTCCTAACCAGGACTCTTGCTGCTCGGGCAGCTTCCTTATATTCCCCCTGTTCTACCTGTCCTTCTCTCCACTTCCTGTAGAGTTTCCTTTTAAGTAATAGTGTGTCCAGTAATTCTTCCATGAATTCTAAGTTACTTTCTTCCTCGAGATTTCTTTCAGGAGTTCCTTGCTCAGCCATGCAGGTCTCCTAGCACATCTACCTAATTTTCTACTCAAGGGAACACACCAAGCTTTGGCTTGGAGGAAGTGGTCTTTAAAAATTGCCCAGCTTTCATGGGTTCCTTTACCCTCCAGGGTCTTAGCCTATTGGATTCCTGAAAGCATATCTCTGAAGACTACAAAGTTAGCTCTGCAGAAGTCCAGGGCTCTAATTCTACTTGTTGGTCTGCTTATACACTGCATAATACTAAACTTCACTGTCACCAAGGCTGTTCCCAACCTTGACGTTCTCAACCAGTCCTTCTTTATTAGTTAATACACGGTCCAGCAGGGCACCTCTTCTTGTTGGTTCCTCCACTACCTTCATCAAGAAGTTATCATTGATACACTGCAAGAGCCATTTGGACTGACTGTGCCTGGCTATGTGAGCTTCCAGCAAGTATCAGTGTGATTGAAGTCACCCATGAGTACCAGGGAGTTTGCTCTAGAGATTACCTCCAATTGACTGTAGCCTCTAGCCACTCGCAGCCCAGAATAGAATAGAATAGAAATAGAATAGAATAAACCAGGTTGGAAGAGACCTTCAAGATCATCGTGTCCAACCCATTAACCAATCTAACCCACCTAAACAACTAAGAAGGCCTATGGCATCCTGGCCTTCATCATAAGAAGTGTGGCCATCTGATCCAGAGAGGTGATTCTGCCAAACAAAGGAAATGTAGGAAGTAAACAGCCATAAGGCATTCTTTCCAATTGAATAGAAGTATTTTTATCATCATATGCCTCTAAAGTTTTCTGGTTTTGTTCCTTTCCTGAATAATTGTCACTTGCATATTTTTACTTCAGTTTACTAGCACTGTTTTTCTTCAAGGAAGAAGACAGGCAAACTGAAATATACAATTATATCTCTGAACTCTGTTGAAAGAAAATACATAAATGTTTGGAAGGGGAAAAAAAACCAAACCAACCACATCATAAAATGTTATCTTGGTCTTTGTTAAGTTTGTGTGGGAAGGTTGCACTTAAAATAGTTTTATTTCCTTTCCATTTTCATACCAAAAATACCCAAACAAACAAACAAACCCTCAACAATAACAACAACTAAAACCAGAAACAAACAAAAAAACCAAAAAAACTCAAACAAAACCAACGACAAAACCAAAAGTCAATCATGTATTTTAATAATCATTTCTTGTTAATTTAAATCTTTCCCCAAAGGCTCCTTAGGTATTAAACACGTTTTCTTTAGCCTGTAGAAATAGTTCATTTTAATTTAGTTTCTAAAACATCAAGCACATTCTGTGAAAGTCTTATGAAATCTGCATTAGGTAATGAAGTTACTCCGATTACCCTTCAACATACATCATATTTAAAGGGATGGTTTATGAACCATAAATGGATATAGCGTGGCATGGCTCAGCACTGTTACTGACTTATTTCAAAGCTTTGGAGATGGATTTAGCTATTCTAACTGAGTACGCTCCCACCACATGATTCCAGGAGAGGTTTAGAAAAATTGTTTGATCCTTTCATTGAACCTAACAGTGAAGTCATCAAAAACCTACAAAGGCAGTCTTCATATGTTTGTAATAAAGCGTACTCCTCTCTCTTTAGCAAAGCAGTCAATAGCAACTCCAGGAAAGATAACATTTCATGTGCTGTGCCTATGAAAGCTTGAACTCTCGGTAATGCACTCTCAGTAGTGCATGCCAGGGGAACTACGGCAACTTTCTGTAAGCATTTTTGTCTCCTTACTCTGCATGGATAAACATCTCCAAAGCAGTTCCTCTAGATTAAAAGAATGGACAAGCTTGGACAAAGTTGCTGGGTTTTGAAGTAGTGACAAATCACAGAATGGTGCAGGTTGGAAAGGACCTCCAGGGATCATCTAGCCCAATCCCCTTACTGAAACCAAGTTTATTTCAATTAGGTTGCACAGGAATAAGTCCAAGTGGGCATTGAAAGGCTCCACAGAAGGAGATTTACCAGTGATCTGTCATCCTCACTGGACAGTTTTTCCTTACATTTAGATGGATCTTCCTTTGTTCCTTTGTGCCCATTGCCCCTTGCCATATCACTGGGCACCACTTAAAAGAGACTGGCCCTATTCTCTTGACCTCTGCCCTTTAGATATTGATAAGCATTGATAAGATCCCCTCTGAGGTTGTGCTTCTCCAGGCTAAAGAGCCCCAGATCTCTCACCCTCTTCTCCTCAGAGAGATGCTATGGTCTCTTCATCATTTTCCTTGCCCTCCAATGAACTCTTTCCAGTGTTTTTCTCTCTTGAACAGTCTCAGGCTGCACCAGGGGAGGTTTAGGTTGGATGTTAGGAAGAAGTTCTATACAGAAAGAGTGATTGCCCATTGGAATGGGCTGCCCAAGATGGTGGTGGAGTCGCCGTCATTGGAGGTTTTCAGAAGGAGACTTGATGGGGTGCTTGGTGCCATGGGTTAGTTGTTTAGGTGGGTTGGATTGGTTGATGGGTTGGACGCGATGATCTTGAAGGTCTCTTCCAACCTGGTTTGGTTTATTCTAAAATAAAGGTTTATTCTAAAAATGGACCCAGGACTATAGGTGTGTTCTCACTAGGACAGAGTAGATGGGAAGAACAACATTGTTCACCAGGACTTCCAGGTCCTTCTCAGCGGAGTTGCAGCTTGTCAGCCATTTAATCTGTCCAGTTCAGGGGGTTATTCTTTTCAAGATGTAAGAGTCTACACTTGTGCTCGTTGAAATTCATCAGATGCCCTACTCTCCAGCCTGTCCGGGTCCTGCTGAATGGCAGCACAGCCTTCTCATGTGTTAGCCACTTCTGCAGGACATTTATGATCTGCAAACTTGCTTAGAGTACAATTTGTCCTGTTACCCAGGTTACTTATTATGCTGAACAAGACTAGACCCAGTACTGATCCATGTGGAACACAACTAGCTACAGGCTTCCAACTAGACACTGCACAATTGATAGCAATGCTCTGTGCTCTGCCATTCAGCCACCGTTCACTCACCTAACTCACAATTCCTAAGCCTACTAAGAGGATGCTATGGGAGATGGTGTTAAATATGCAGGGTAAGATCCACTTTCATGCATTTTGAATGCTTTTGGAAGATCTCCCAGTCTTTAAATGAAAATACAAAAGGTTTTAAGCACCTAGTTCCTTCTTAATGATCCTAAAAAACAATGACAGTGAATTTTCAGTAAAACTTCTGGCTTTTTTGTTTGTTTGTTTGTTTGGGGGGTTTCATGTTTGTTTGGTTTGTTTGTTTGTTTGTTTTTTCTCCCAGAAGACTAAAACTTTACTAAAGTTTTCCTTAGAATGCTTTCTTAGTTGGCTTTGGGGGAAACCTAGCCACATGTTTTTGCCAGTTCTGGGGGATTTTCTTTTCCTCAAAGAGATTGTTTTCTCATGAACACCTCACTTGCTGATTATCAATATAAGCTTCATGGGAACAAAGTTCAGACTTGTGGTGTGTTGTGGTTTGCTAAAGAAAAGGATGCAAAATGATAGTAATGGGGTGGATAGAGTACTATGGTCAATTTTTTGTGCTATCATATGTGTGCCCAACATTTTTCACAATTTACTCTTATCAGATCCTAAGCATCAAATACACAAACGACTGACTAGATTGGTGTAGTCAACAGCTACAAAAATCACATTACCTACTTCAAGCATATTTTAACACCTTATACGACACTTACATAGCTTCTATTAAATATTTAAGCCCTATGAGGGGAGGCTGAGGGAGCTGGGGTTGATTAGCCTGGAGAATGAGGCTCAGAGGAGACATTATTGCTGTCCACAACTACCTGAATGGAGGTTGTAGCCAGGTGGGGGCTGGTCTCTTCACGTGGGTGGACAGCACCAGAACAAGAGGACACAGTGTTAAGGCATGCCAGGGGAGATTCAGGCTAGATGTTAGGAAGAAGTTCTTCATAGGAACAGTGATTGGCCATTAGAATTGGCTGCCCAGGGAGGTGAGTCACCATCACTGGAGGTGGTTTGGAAGAGACTGGATGGGGTTCTTGGTGCCACGGTTTAGTTGATTAGATGGTGTTGGATGATGAGTTGGACTCAATGATCTCAAAGATCTCTTCCAACCTGGCCTATTCTATTCTATTCTATTCTATTCTATTCTATTCTATTCTATTCTATTCTACCTGGACCTCAGCAAGGCCTTTGACACCGTCCCCCATAGCAAACTGCTGGCCAAGCTGTCAGCCCATGGCTTGGACGGGAGCACACTGCGATGGGTTAGGAACTGGCTGGATGACCGAGCCCAGAGAGTGGTGGTGAATGGTGCCACATCCAGCTGGTGGCCAATCACTAGTGCTGTGCTCCAAGGATCAGTGCTGGGCTCCATGCTCTTTAACATCTTTATTGATGATCTGGATGAGGGCACTGAGTCCATCATCCGTAAATTTGCTGATGACACCAAGCTGGGGGCAGGAGTTGATCTGCTGGAGGGTAGAGAGGCTCTCCAGAGGGACCTCAACAGGCTGGACAGATGGGCAGAATCCAACAGCATGAGATTGAACACATCCAAGTGCCGGATTCTGCACATTGGCCACAACAACCCCATGCAGTGCTACAGGCTGGGGTCAGAGTGGCTGGAGAGCGGCCAGGCAGAGAGGGACCTGGGGGTACTGGTGGATGGTAGGCTGAACATGAGCCTGCAGTGTGCCCAGGCGGCCAGGAGAGCCAATGGCATCCTGGCCTGCATCAGGAACAGTGTGGCCAGCAGGAGCAGGGAGGTCATTCTGCCCCTGTACACTGCACTGGTTAGGCCACACCTCGAGTCCTGTGTCCAGTTCTGGGCCCCTCAGTTTAGGAAGGATGTTGACTTGCTGGAACGAGTCCAGAGAAGGGCAACAAAGTTGGTGAGGGGTTTGGAACACAGGCCCTATGAGGAGGGACTGAGGGAGCTGGGGCTGCTTGGCCTGGAGAAGAGGAGACTCAGGGGTGACCTTATCACTCTCTACAACTACCTGAAGGGAGTTTGTACACAGGCGGATGGTGGTCTCTTCTCCCAGGCAGCCAGTACCAGAACAAGAGGACACAGTCTCAGGCTACACCAGGGGAGGTTCAGGTTGGCTGTTAGGAAGAAGTTCTATACAGAAAGAGTGATTGCCCATTGGAATGGGCTGCCCGGGGAGGTGGTGAAGTCACCATCATTGAAGGTTTTCAGGAGGAGACGTGATGGGGTGCTTGGTGCCATGGGTTAGTTGTTTAGGTGGGTTGGATTGGTTGATGGGTTGGACACGATGATCTTGAAGGTCTCTTCCAACCTGGTTTGGTTTATTCTAAATAAAGGTTTATTCTAAATATTCTATTCTATTCTATTCTATTCTATTCTATTCTATTCTATTCTATTCTATTCATTTTCTATATACCTTACTCTTTTGTGTGTCTATTTTCAGTTAAGGAATTTTCTTGGAGAACTGAGACTGATTTTCTTATAAAGAGCAGTCTCTCTCATTCAGACATTCAGAAGAATCTGAAACTCCAGTCCATCTGAGACAGATTTCACGGATATGCTATCTGTGGACTACCATAGTTGTATAAATAATTTTGTGTTTGTTACCTCAAACATTTTCTCTTTAAGTGTTCAAAAATAAATGATGCTACAATGGATGTGTAGCATCTGCACATTTTGGTTATTAGTCATGTAATACGTTTATGGTTATTAGCAAAAAAAAAGAAGAGATAATACTTAATTACTTTTTCTCCATCCTCTTAGCAGTCTTCATGAAAATAAATTAGGTCTTTAAAGACCATGTTATCAATAAGCTCTGTGGCTCTCTGATTACAACTAGGGTATATAAAGTTCTAATTAAATAAAAGCCAAGCAATGTAAGCCATAACAGGTTAAAAATCTTGAAGCTTTTTCTTAGTTTAAACTTTTAATCAAATTCCTTGTGATTTGCAGTTCTCCATTGTTATTGCTTTAGATTATATTTCTTTATAGAGGTAGCAATATTTAAGACTACTTTGACACCTATTTTAAGCACATTTTTATTTTGCTAGGTTATTTAGTGGGTAGCTTTTACATGTTAATATTGACCAACTGTTGTAAGAAAAATGTCTTTTCTCCATATGGAAGATGAAGTGTAGGAACAAGTTGTTCAGACTGCTTCAGCTCCGTGCTTAGTGGTTTCCAAGACTCAATGGGACTGATCTCAGGCTGTGTCCTCTTCTGAACAACAGGCTCCAGTAGAAACCTCATTAGAATAGAATAGAATAGAATAGAATAGAATAGAATAGAATAGGATAGGATAGGATAGGATAGGATAGGATAGGATAGGATAGGATAGGATAGGATAGGATAGGATAGGATAGGATAGACCAGGTTGGAAGAGACCTTCAAGATCACCGCATCCAACCCATCATCCAACACCATCTAATCAACTAAACCATGCAACAAAGCATCCTATCAAGTCGCCTCCTAAACACCTCCAATGACAGTGACTCCACCACCTCCCCAGGTGGCACATTCCAACGTGCAATCACTCTCTCTGTGAAGAATTTCTTCCTAACATCCAGTCGGAACCTCCCCTAATGCAGCTTGAAACTGTGTCCTCTTGTTCTGGTGCTGGTTGCCTGGGAGAAGAGAGCAGCCTCCACGTGGCTACTACCTCCCTTCTGGTAGTTGTAGACAGCAGTAAGGTCTCCCCTGAGCCTCCTCTTCTCCAGGCTGTTCAACCCCAGCTCCCTCAGCCTCTGAGCTTCCTTCCAGCCTGAATAGTCTGATTTATATGGTGAAATCTTGGCACTAAACAATGACCTCAATTCAGGTAACAGTAGATTTCCAACAAGGCTGCTGCAGCCTTCCTAAAGACTTTATTGGACCACCTGTCCTCTGCTGCTGGGTATACCCTTCCAGGGTCAAGGTGGTTCATGCCACATGCAGCCCATGAAAGACAGCAGTTTTTCAGTCTAGCAGTAATGTGTCTTCTATGGAAAAAATGTGTAGGTTACAAATTTTGGAAATGTCTACAGATTGTTGTAACAGATGTTTCAAGTATGCTTGGAGAAAGGTTTATTTATCTATTGGGACTAGTAATTGTTACCTTCATCAAAAGCACTCTATCTGAGAAAGATTAAAAAATATATTATATATATTTAAAAGGTAATTACTGAAACTAATTTATTTTCTATCTATTAGTAATATTTTAAGCAGTCCTTGGCTGCCTTTAGGAAGGCCTTATGCCTTGCATAGTACTTTAGTGCAGAAGAATGATGAATTTAAATTATGCAGCATACAGGTAGAAAGATGATGAAAATAAAAGGAAGGATGACATTTCTGGTAAAAAAAGGTATTTTATGATGCAACTACTACCTGAAAAACATCATTGCTGTACTTCAGTTTTGCAAAGTATGATTTTTAATATTTTGCATTAGACCAATATGAATAAATTATGCACCATGAATGACATAAAGTTCAGAGCCCAGATAAAACTTTGTTAACAGCAGAGGCTTCTGCCCTACTGTGTGTTGCTACAGCTTAGTTTATAATCAAATAGTGGTTTACATTAGATATATTAAGACTCAATTTGTATTTGTCAAATATCAATAAATTATTGGATAAGTACTGATGATCTTAATAAGGAACAACACTGAATATAACACAGTTTAATTAACTCCAAATTATAAACAAAAAAAATTATCATACATTCATAATAAGAGAATAAATATTTACAACTATTTTGAACACTAGCATGAGCTAATTAAGATATGAAATGTATGGTGTTTAAAAGTTGTTTAATGCTGAATATTAGTGGAAAACTTATAAAATCACAAAAACCTTGATTTTATGGATCTATGTTTTCCATAGAATTAAACAAATATGGATAGTGTACACTATAAAGTGTGGTGCCAACTCTATGGAGCTGTATGGAAAATATCTGCAAATGTGTTTCACCACCATCATCTAAAATGAGCCAAGTTTTAGTGCATTGTAATATTTCTCTTTTATTTTGGTGTGCGTTTGCTTGCTTGCTTGCTTCTTTGTTTTGGTCGATTGGTTTGGTTTTGTTTTTTTCTGGTTTTGTTTTGGGTTGTTTTGTTTTTTGTTTAAAGAAGAATTCTTTGGGTTATAATAAAACTGAGGATATATTGATCAAGTTTGTACATTTTAAGTGGGAAGGTAAAGTTCTTATCAACTGTCGGAATTATTGCAAGGTTGTTGTCTGTGCTGAGTGTCCTGAGGCATTACCAAGACAGCTAAATCTGCTTTGAGCCACTGCCCATTTCTCTTCCCTCTCTGCTACAGGGTCCGGATTGAGGTCGAGGAGCCGAATAGGCAGGTGCCATTAAGGCTTCCTGGAGAGGAGTGGAAGCTGAGCCCAATCCCCGAGCCGCACGTTTCAGAGAGGTGATTGCACATGTCAGACGTCACAAGAGAAGGCGTGTGCAGTTTACTCACCACATATTTTGAATTGATTGGCAGGATTTGAATGGCTCATGTGCCATTGGGCCATTCTGTTTGCAAAAAGGGAATTTATAGGGGAAAACCTTCTATACCTTTGGCTTGTTACATTCACAGCTTGCATGCTCGTTACTCTCCCACCTCTCTCCCCTGTTCGTTAACGGGATTCAAGGCGGCGACAAGCACCCTACTTGCTTCTATCTTCAGAGCAATTAGCTTCTTTTGTTTTAGCGGCACAGTGCAAAAGTTGGGCCTTCACTGCAGCAGCCTGCTCTCTCATTTCCTCTAAATTTGTGGACACTGCACTTTGGACTATAACTACGAACTCAAATATCTCTTTGTTCAGCAAAGGTTTTGGTAGTTAGCAGCTCAGCAATTTGTGAGTAAAATACCCTATTTTACCTGGTTATTTCTGAGGTTTATAGCTTGTTACCTCTTAGCTCCATTGTGAACTCAGTGATGGTTTGTCTATGCCACCCGATGCAGCAGTGCTGTTTGGTTTCACATGCACAGGGAGATTCTAGGTTCTTCCTCTGTATTCCAAGTTCTGATTGTTATAGACTGTTACTCTACTGTTTGTTAGCCTTCTACCGTGTTTAAGCAACCTGTCATTGACTGGGCAAATGAACCTGAATATAATTGGCTCAGTAAAACAATTTTTTATATTTAATAAATAATATTCATATTTTATCGTATTTCTGGCCAATAAATTTATATAACTACAATACTGAGAAAGAATATTCAGTGGCAATAAAAGCAAATGCATTCACTTAGTATTCATTTCACTACACAAAGAAAAATTATTTTAAAAAAACCCAAAATTTCTCTGTGCTGTTTTTAATACAACACTGTGCATGAAGACTAAAGTTGCTAAGTGATGCATTCATCTTTCTGCCAACAAAATGTCTAACAGTAAGAAATAATGAAGACAAGTTTCCTCCAGATTTGACACAAGACAGTTTTATGTTAGTAACTTAAAAAGTGCAATGTGATTAAAACTTCTTCCTGCTTCTCCTGCCCCCAGCACCATATGGATCAAAGAATCACACAACGGTTTCATTCAGAAGGCACCTTTGAAGATCTAGTCCAACTACCCTCCATGGACAGAGACAGATTTCTCTAGACTAGGTTGTTCAAAGCTTCATCTGACTTGCCATTAAACACTGTCAATGATAGGGCATCCACAGCTTCTTTAGCCATTCCATTCTAGTCACTCACTGCTTGCTTTCTAAAAATTGTCTTCCTTATCCGCAGTTTAAATCTCCTTCAGTTTTAAATCATTGCTCATGCTCCTGTCACGATGAGTTGCACAGGTAATAATGCTATCTTTCTTAAAAGCCATTTTAGTGTATAGAAAGGTTGCATTAAGGTCTTCCCAGAGTCTTCTCTTCTCCAGACTGAACAACCTCAATTCTCCCAGACTTGCCTCATAGGAGATATGCTCTAGCCCTCTGATAATTGGCAATCCTCTGATTTCACTCTTGTTCCGAGGACCACAGAGCTGAATGCAATAGTCCACGTGGGTTTCAGAAAAACAGAGTAAAGAGGCAGAATCACCTCCTTAACCTGCTGGCTGCACTTCTTTTAATGCAGCCCAGGATGCAACTGGCTTTCTGGCCTGTGAATGCACATTGCTTGACCATGTCCACTTTTCTATCTGTCAATATTCCCAAGTCTTTCTCCATAAGGCTGTTCCTAACTAATTCATTCCCCACCCTGCAATAATCTTGGAGACTGACTGTGGTGGGTTAACGCCTTTTTCTGAAAACAAAAGAAGAAAGCAGGGTGGAGGGCTTGTAGGTACTTTACCCTCCCTGAAGGGCGTTTCCCCCTGGGAAACCTGCGTGTTCCACTCCCCCCTCCCTGCCCAGCTAGGGTATAAAAAGCGGGACATCATAGCTGTTGGGGCTCCTTTTTGGCTCCTTCCTCTGCTGGATGAGAGCTACTGCAGCTGCCCTCCTGCTCCTCAGCCACGTGGCCAGACCTGATCCTTTTCCCTGCTGCCTCCGCACCTCCTCAGAGAAAGACTGGTTTTGTATTATTCTTTTCTGTCCCACTCCCATCCATTCTTGTTCCTTGCCCTTGTGAACCTTTTTTTTCCCCTGTTATTGTTGTATATATAATTTGAAGAAAAAATTATTTGCCTCTCTACTTCCAAGCTGACTCCAGATTGTTGTTTAGTGGATTTGCTCCTTACCCTTTTATTTTTTTCCTCTCTCTGTTTGGAGGGAGGAGGTGGGGGGGAGTGGGGAAGAGATTCTCAGCCTTTTCCCCATTTGAGCTTTTAACTCTCAGTTAAGGCTCAAACCACTACAATTTTTGGTGCCTCCAACGTGGGCCTTGGAAATTAATCTTGTATTGGGAAAGCAATAATTTTTTCTGAAAAAGGAGCTAGAAGTAGAAATGGCAATTTTAAAGAACCTGATGGTCCAAGCCTTTACATGGGCTTTTGGCTGGATCTTTTGGACCCACATCTACAAATTAATAACTTACCATGTGGTGTGGTTAATGATAGAGATGCTGATCAAGTGGATATAAACTTTACCAATTAAGTTAGGCATGTATCTCTTGAATTCATTGAATTTCACTGTCAATGGTAACTTTTTTAACATAGGAAACTTTCTTGAAGCAAGTTTTGAAACCAATGGTGTAGATAAAAGTGCCTGTGATGGAAAATTGCTCTACGTTGCAATATGCTCGATATGCTTAAATGTAATCCTTATAGGGGCATTTGCTGGGACCGTGTTGGGTGGAGGACTAGCTAACCCATTAAGAGCTGTTTGGAGGGTGATAACACACTCCTTTGTGCTCTTTAATGACTGGGGCATGTCTGCTGTGGGCATTGTAAGCACTCTGTAGACACAAAGAGGGAGGGGTCGGGTTGTAATGACTGTGCCAGCTCTCAGTCTGAGCCCCAGGCACAAGGGTTTGCGCCACCACCAGCAGTTCCACAGTTGACCCCTGATGCTCCTGCCAATGCAGTCTCTCTAGCACCGGTCACCACACGCAGGAAAAGAAATCAAAAATCATCGCCAAGCACAGATGGTGAGGAAGGAACCTCAGCAGACCCCAGCACCTCACAGAACCCATTGGTGGATGAAGATGATTCAGACCAGAAAATAACTGTTACATCGCTGCCCAGAAAGGAACTAAGGCAAACTCGTCTGGATTACGCAAGGAAAGAGGGTGAGCCAATACTAAGCTGGGCCCTGAGATGCTGGGACGACAGGGTGGACACAGTGGACCTGGGTAAGAGGGAGGAGAAGCTTTTAGGCTCCTGACTCATGAGCTCCCAAACAGAGAGGGACCTGGGTGTGCTGATCGACAGCCACCTGAATATGAGCCAGCAGTGTGCCCAGGTGGCCAGGAGGGCCAATAGCATCCTGGCCTGCATTAGGAATAGTGTGGCCAGCAGGAGCAGGGAGGTCATTGTGCCCTGTACTCTGCTTTGGTTAGGCCGCACCTAGAGTACTGTGTCCAGTTCTGGGCCCCTCAATTTAAGAAGGACATCGAAACACTTGAGCGTGTCCAGAGAAGGGCAACAAGGCTGGTGAGAGGCCTTGAACACAAGCCCTATGAGGAGAGGCTGAGGGAGCTGGGATTGTTTAGCCTGGAGAAGAGGAGGCTCAGGGGTGACCTCATTGCCCTCTACAGCTACCTGAAGGGTGGTTGTAGCCAGGAGGGGGTTGGCCTCTTCTCCCAGGCAGCCAGCACCAGAACGAGGGGACACAGTCTCAGGCTGCGCCAGGGGAAGTTCAGACTCGAGGTGAGGAGGAAGTTCTTCACCGAGCGAGTCATTCGGCATTGGAACGGGTTGCCCGGGGAGGTGGTTGAGTCATCAACCCTGGAGGCGTTCAAGGGGAGATTGGACGTGGCACTTGGTGCCATGGTCTAGGCATGGGGTCTGTGTTGATAGGTTGGACTCGATGATCCCCGAGGTCCTTTCCAACCTAAGTGATACTGTGAACTCTGGTGATGCTGGTCCGCACAAAGAGTTAGCCAAACTTGATGGAATACACACTCTCTGGGCCCGGATTTTGAATGCCATCAAGAGCCAGTACCACTCAAGAGATGACCTGCCCTGGGCCCCAGTTAGATGGACAACTATGGAACAGGGCATTCGATATTTGAGGCAGATGGCCGTGATGGAAATAATTTATGGGGATGGCCAGCTCCCTTTGGAACCAGATGAGGTGCCCATGAGACGGCCCTTCGTAAAGAAACTCACCCAGGGTGCTCCTCAGAAATATGCTCACACATTAGGAGGGATACTCTTGACTGGACAGGATGGAAGTCCTAAAACTGTCTGTGAGTTTGCCAATTATTTAAGGGAATATGAGGACAGCGTAAATCAGAACCCCCTGATCTCAACCATAGAAACTATGGCTAAAGACATTGTCAAAGAGATCAAGACCTCCATGTCTGAACTGAAAAAGGGGAGCGATGTCTCCTTTTCCCCTTCTCCTTCAGAATGGGTCCAGGTTTCAGCAATCAGGAACAGGCGACCTTCCCCTAGGAGATCACCCCAAGCCAATCGGGTAATGTCAAGGGGGTCTCTGTGGAGGTTCCTCTGTGACCATGAAGAGGACATGGACACCTGGCATGGCCAACCCACCTCTGCCCTCTGGAACAGGGTGCGGAAACTGCAAGGTGGGCACCACGGGGATAACTCATCCAGGAGAAGGGCTGCCCCAGTTTCCCGGAATGGTCCCTCTTGCTCAAGAGACCTTTCCCCTAGTAACACAGGACCGTGTGACAAGTGTGGACATTGCCGCCAGCATTAGAAGTGCCCTACCTCCTGCCAGGTGGAGGCCAGGGATAACAGAGTATACTGGGATGTGTACGTGAAATGGCCTGGCACTTCAGAAGCCCTGAAGTACCGAGCTCTGGTGGACACAGGGGCCCAATGCACCCTGATACCATCGGGGTACAAAGGGGCTGAGCCCATAAGCATTCAAGGAGTCACAGGAGGCTCACAAGATTGACTGTACTGCAAGCTGAGATAAGCTTGACCGGAAATGAATGGGGAAAGCATGACATAGTGACTGGTCCAGATGCACCTTGCATTCTTGGCATTGACTTTCTGCGGGAGGGATGCTTCAAGACCCTAGGGGGGCACAAGTGGGTGTTTGGGGTGGCAGCTGTGGAGACTGCAGGCAAAGAACAGCTGTCAACCATTCCCAAGCTGTCGGATGACCCCTCCGTAGTGGGCAGCCATAAGGTGCAGGATTTGAAGTTACCTATTGCCTCTCGCGTAGTACATCACAGGCAATGCAGGACCAACAGAGACTCTCTGCACTCCATACACCAACTGATTCAACGACTGGAGAGCCAGAGGGTGATCAGCAAGGCTCACTCCCCCCTTCAACAGCCCAATATGGCCAGTGTGGAAGGCAAATGGGGAATGGAGACTGACTGTGGACTACCGTGGCCTGAATGAAGTGACTCCTCTGATCAGCACTGCCGTGCCTGACATGCTGGAGCTCCAGTACGAGCTGAAATCGAAGGTGGCCAAGTGGTATGCCACAATTGACATTGCTAATGCCTCTTTCTCCATTCCCATTGCAGAAGAATGCTGGCCACAGTTTGCTTTCACCTGGAGGGGAGTACAGTATCAATGGAATCAGTTGCCTCAGGGATGGGTCCATAGCTCAACCATCTGCCATGAGGTGATCCAGACTGCCTTGGAGAAAGGTGGAGCCCCTGAACATCTGCAGTTCATCAATGACATCATTGTATAGGGTGAGACAGCAAAGGAAGTTTACCAGAAGGGTAAGAGGATAATTGACATCCTGCTGGAGGCTGGCTTTGCCATCAAAAGAAGCAAAGTGAAAGGGCCTGCCAGGAGATCCAGTTCCTGGTTGTTCAATGGCAGGATGGCTGTCACCACATCCCTCGGGAGGTGGTGAACAGGGTAGCCAATATGGTGCAGCCCACGAACAAGAAAGAGACACAGTCCTTTTGGGACTTGTGGGCTTCTGGAAAATGCACATTCCCGGATACAGTCAAATTGTGAAGCCTCTCTTCCATGTAACAAGGAAGAAAAATGATTTTGTGTGGGGACCTGAGCAGCAGGTGGCGTTTGACCAGATCAAACGAGAGGTGGTCCATGCTATGGCTCTGGGACCTGTTCGAACTGGGCCAGAGATCAAGAATGTGCTGTACACTGTGGCTGGTGAGAATGGTCCTACATGGAGCTTGTGGCAGAAGGCTCCTGGTGAAACCAGGGGCAGGCCCCTAGGTTTCTGGAGTAAGGGGTACAAAGGCTCTGAGGCCAACTGCACCGCGACAGAGAAGGAAATCCTAGCTGCCTATGAGGGCGTCCGGGCTGCCTCTGAGGTAATTGTGACTGAGTCACCTTTATTTCTAGCTCCGAGACTTCCAGTCCTGACCTGGATGTTCAAAGGGAGAGGCTCAACCCCACATCATGCCACAGATGCTACCTGGAGTAAGTGGATGGCCCTGATAACTCAGCGAGCTCGGATGGGGATCTTGAATGCCCTGGCATAGTGAAAGTGATCACCAACTGGCCAGAGGGTGCTGACTTTGGAATGCCACCAGAGCAGACAGTGACCCGTGCTGAGGAGGCTCCCCCATATAACGATCTCCTGACAACGAGAAGGGCTATGCTCTATTTACAGATGGGTCCTGCCGGCTTGTAGGAAGCAAGTGGAGATGGAAGGCAGCTGTCTGGAGCCCAACAAGACAAGTGGCAGAAGCAAGGGATGGAGAAGGTGAATCCAGTCAGTACGCAGAGGTAAAAGCTGTCCAGCTGGCCCTGGATATAGCAGAACAAGAGAACTGGCCAGTGCTGTACCTCTACACTGACTCCTGGATGGTAGCCAATGCCTTGTGGGGGTGGTTGAAGGAATGGAGGAGGAACGGGTGGCAGAGAAAAGGGAAGCCTGTTTGGGCCACTGATCTGTGGCAAGACATCGCTGCACGCCTGGACAGGCTGCCAACCAAGGTACGGCACATCGATGTACACATCCCCAAGAGCAGAGCCACAGAGAAGCACAAGCACAACCACCAAGCAGACCTGGCTGCTAAGATCTCCCAAATAGACTTGGACTGGAAACACAAGGGTGAGCTGTTCTTAGCTCACTGGGCCCATGACACTTCTGGCCACCAAGGGAGAGATGCCACATACCGGTGGGCTCGGGACAGATCCGTGGACATCTCTATGGAGGCCATCTCACAGGTCGTCCATGAGTGTGACATCTGTGCTGCCATCAAGCAGGCCAAGTGCATGAAGCCTCTCTGGTATGGGGGGAGATGGTCGAAATATAAATATGGAGAGGCCTGGCAGATCGACTACATCACCCTTCCTCGGTCTCACAGTGGCAAGCAGTACGTACTGACCATGGTGGAGGCAAGTACAGGGTGGCTGGAGATCTATCCAGTACCTCATGCCACTGCTCGCAACACCATCCTGGGTCTAGAGAGACATATTCTGTGGAAACACGGCACCCCCGGGAGGATTGAATCAGACAATGGAACCCACTTCAGGAACCATCTCATAAGGGACTGGGCAAAGGAACATGGGCTTGAGTGGATTTACCACGTCCCATACCATGCATCAGCTGCAGGGAAGGTTGAGCGCTACAATGGCTTGCTAAAAACCACCTAAAAGGCATGGAGGGTGGAACCTTCAGGAACTGGGAAAAGCACCTAGCTGAAGCCACTTGGTTAGTGAACAGCAGAGGATCTGTGAACCGAGCTGGTCCTGCCCAGTCCCACCTGCTGCAAACAGTGGATGGAGATGGAGTTCCTGTGATTGCTGAGAAGAACCTGCTGGGGAAGTCAGTGTGGGTTTTCCCTGCTGCTGGTGGGGGCAAACCAACCCGAGGGGTGGTCTCGGCTGAGGGTCCTGGTCACACGTACTGGGTTATGTTTGAAACTGGGGACATTCAGTGTATCCCACAGCAGAATGTGACTCTGGCTGAGAGGGGATGAACTCAGAGGAGGCAACACTCATCAATGTAATTATGTGAATAGTTATAAGTTGTTCTAAGTTTGTCCATCCTAGCTTAATACCAGCCTAGCATCCAGGACTCAAGGTACCCTCTGCACACCAACCCAAAGAGCTCCTGCATCATCTCACCTGCACCTGTTCCTGATGTCCCTACAGCAACGGACTGTTCATGACTTTTTTTTTCCTTTCCCTTTCAAAGACAGACTGATTCCTGATTCTTCTCCACATGCCTGCCCAGTTCAAACACCACCTACAGTGACCATCACCGGAGAGAAAGAGAGACTGCCCTGGGAGAGAGCGAGCCAGGATAACAAGAGACTTGCACCAAGGATTCAAATACCACGTGTCAAAATTGCATGAAGGGGCTGTGGCAGGAGAGAAGAAGTGGAACAGAGGGGTGGATTGTGGCGGGTTAACACCTTTTTCTGAAAACAAAAGAAGAAAGCAGGGTGGAGGGCTTGTAGGTACTTTACCCTCCCTGAAGGGCGTTTCCCCCTGGGAAACCTGCGTGTTCCACTCCCCCCTCCCTGCCCAGCTAGGGTATAAAAAGCGGGACATCATAGCTGTTGGGGCTCCTTTTTGGCTCCTTCCTCTGCTGGATGAGAGCTACTGCAGCTGCCCTCCTGCTCCTCAGCCACGTGGCCAGACCTGATCCTTTTCCCTGCTGCCTCCGCACCTCCTCAGAGAAAGACTGGTTTTGTATTATTCTTTTCTGTCCCACTCCCATCCATTCTTGTTCCTTGCCCTTGTGAACCTTTTTTTTCCCCTGTTATTGTTGTATATATAATTTGAAGAAAAAATTATTTGCCTCTCTACTTCCAAGCTGACTCCAGATTGTTGTTTAGTGGATTTGCTCCTTACCCTTTTATTTTTTCCTCTCTCTGTTTGGAGGGAGGAGGTGGGGGGAGTGGGGAAGAGATTCTCAGCCTTTTCCCCATTTGAGCTTTTAACTCTCAGTTAAGGCTCAAACCACTACAATTTTTGGTGCCTCCAACGTGGGCCTTGGAAATTAATCTTGTATTGGGAAAGCAATAATTTTTTCTGAAAAAGGAGCTAGAAGTAGAAATGGCAATTTTAAAGAACCTGATGGTCCAAGCCTTTACATGGGCTTTTGGCTGGATCTTTTGGACCCACATCTACAAATTAATAACTTACCATGTGGTGTGGTTAATGATAGAGATGCTGATCAAGTGGATATAAACTTTACCAATTAAGTTAGGCATGTATCTCTTGAATTCATTGAATTTCACTGTCAATGGTAACTTTTTTAACATAGGAAACTTTCTTGAAGCAAGTTTTGAAACCAATGGTGTAGATAAAAGTGCCTGTGATGGAAAATTGCTCTACGTTGCAATATGCTCGATATGCTTAAATGTAATCCTTATAGGGGCATTTGCTGGGACCGTGTTGGGTGGAGGACTAGCTAACCCATTAAGAGCTGTTTGGAGGGTGATAACACACTCCTTTGTGCTCTTTAATGACTGGGGGCATGTCTGCTGTGGGCATTGTAAGCACTCTGTAGACACAAAGAGGGAGGGGTCGGGTTGTAATGACTGTGCCAGCTCTCAGTCTGAGCCCCAGGCACAAGGGTTTGCGCCACCACCAGCAGTTCCACAGTTGACCCCTGATGCTCCTGCCAATGCAGTCTCTCTAGCACCGGTCACCACACGCAGGAAAAGAAATCAAAAATCATCGCCAAGCACAGATGGTGAGGAAGGAACCTCAGCAGACCCCAGCACCTCACAGAACCCATTGGTGGATGAAGATGATTCAGACCAGAAAATAACTGTTACATCGCTGCCCAGAAAGGAACTAAGGCAAACTCGTCTGGATTACGCAAGGAAAGAGGGTGAGCCAATACTAAGCTGGGCCCTGAGATGCTGGGACGACAGGGTGGACACAGTGGACCTGGGTAAGAGGGAGGAGAAGCTTTTAGGCTCCCTGACTCATGAGCTCCCAAACAGAGAGGGACCTGGGTGTGCTGATCGACAGCCACCTGAATATGAGCCAGCAGTGTGCCCAGGTGGCCAGGAGGGCCAATAGCATCCTGGCCTGCATTAGGAATAGTGTGGCCAGCAGGAGCAGGGAGGTCATTGTGCCCCTGTACTCTGCTTTGGTTAGGCCGCACCTAGAGTACTGTGTCCAGTTCTGGGCCCCTCAATTTAAGAAGGACATCGAAACACTTGAGCGTGTCCAGAGAAGGGCAACAAGGCTGGTGAGAGGCCTTGAACACAAGCCCTATGAGGAGAGGCTGAGGAGCTGGGATTGTTTAGCCTGGAGAAGAGGAGGCTCAGGGGTGACCTCATTGCCCTCTACAGCTACCTGAAGGGTGGTTGTAGCCAGGAGGGGTTGGCCTCTTCTCCCAGGCAGCCAGCACCAGAACGAGGGGACACAGTCTCAGGCTGCGCCAGGGAAGTTCAGACTCGAGGTGAGGAGGAAGTTCTTCACCGAGCGAGTCATTCGGCATTGGAACGGGTTGCCGGGGAGGTGGTTGAGTCATCAACCCTGGAGGCGTTCAAGGGGAGATTGGACGTGGCACTTGGTGCCATGGTCTAGGCATGGGGTCTGTGTTGATAGGTTGGACTCGATGATCCCCGAGGTCCTTTCCAACCTAAGTGATACTGTGAACTCTGGTGATGCTGGTCCGCACAAAGAGTTAGCCAAACTTGATGGAATACACACTCTCTGGGCCCGGATTTTGAATGCCATCAAGAGCCAGTACCACTCAAGAGATGACCTGCCCTGGGCCCCAGTTAGATGGACAACTATGGAACAGGGCATTCGATATTTGAGGCAGATGGCCGTGATGGAAATAATTTATGGGGATGGCCAGCTCCCTTTGGAACCAGATGAGGTGCCCATGAGACGGCCCTTCGTAAAGAAACTCACCCAGGGTGCTCCTCAGAAATATGCTCACACATTAGGAGGGATACTCTTGACTGGACAGGATGGAAGTCCTAAAACTGTCTGTGAGTTTGCCAATTATTTAAGGGAATATGAGGACAGCGTAAATCAGAACCCCTGATCTCAACCATAGAAACTATGGCTAAAGACATTGTCAAAGAGATCAAGACCTCCATGTCTGAACTGAAAAAGGGGAGCGATGTCTCCTTTTCCCCTTCTCCTTCAGAATGGGTCCAGGTTTCAGCAATCAGGAACAGGCGACCTTCCCCTAGGAGATCACCCCAAGCCAATCGGGTAATGTCAAGGGGGTCTCTGTGGAGGTTCCTCTGTGACCATGAAGAGGACATGGACACCTGGCATGGCCAACCCACCTCTGCCCTCTGGAACAGGGTGCGGAAACTGCAAGGTGGGCACCACGGGGATAACTCATCCAGGAGAAGGGCTGCCCCAGTTTCCCGGAATGGTCCCTCTTGCTCAAGAGACCTTTCCCCTAGTAACACAGGACCGTGTGACAAGTGTGGACATTGCCGCCAGCATTAGAAGTGCCCTACCTCCTGCCAGGTGGAGGCCAGGGATAACAGAGTATACTGGGATGTGTACGTGAAATGGCCTGGCACTTCAGAAGCCCTGAAGTACCGAGCTCTGGTGGACACAGGGGCCCAATGCACCCTGATACCATCGGGGTACAAAGGGGCTGAGCCCATAAGCATTCAAGGAGTCACAGGAGGCTCACAAGATTGACTGTACTGCAAGCTGAGATAAGCTTGACCGGAAATGAATGGGGAAAGCATGACATAGTGACTGGTCCAGATGCACCTTGCATTCTTGGCATTGACTTTCTGCGGGAGGGATGCTTCAAGACCCTAGGGGGCACAAGTGGGTGTTTGGGGTGGCAGCTGTGGAGACTGCAGGCAAAGAACAGCTGTCAACCATTCCCAAGCTGTCGGATGACCCCTCCGTAGTGGGCAGCCATAAGGTGCAGGATTTGAAGTTACCTATTGCCTCTCGCGTAGTACATCACAGGCAATGCAGGACCAACAGAGACTCTCTGCACTCCATACACCAACTGATTCAACGACTGGAGAGCCAGAGGGTGATCAGCAAGGCTCACTCCCCCTTCAACAGCCCAATATGGCCAGTGTGGAAGGCAAATGGGGAATGGAGACTGACTGTGGACTACCGTGGCCTGAATGAAGTGACTCCTCTGATCAGCACTGCCGTGCCTGACATGCTGGAGCTCCAGTACGAGCTGAAATCGAAGGTGGCCAAGTGGTATGCCACAATTGACATTGCTAATGCCTCTTTCTCCATTCCCATTGCAGAAGAATGCTGGCCACAGTTTGCTTTCACCTGGAGGGGAGTACAGTATCAATGGAATCAGTTGCCTCAGGGATGGGTCCATAGCTCAACCATCTGCCATGAGGTGATCCAGACTGCCTTGGAGAAAGGTGGAGCCCCTGAACATCTGCAGTTCATCAATGACATCATTGTATAGGGTGAGACAGCAAAGGAAGTTTACCAGAAGGGTAAGAGGATAATTGACATCCTGCTGGAGGCTGGCTTTGCCATCAAAAGAAGCAAAGTGAAAGGGCCTGCCAGGGAGATCCAGTTCCTGGTTGTTCAATGGCAGGATGGCTGTCACCACATCCCTCGGGAGGTGGTGAACAGGGTAGCCAATATGGTGCAGCCCACGAACAAGAAAGAGACACAGTCCTTTTGGGACTTGTGGGCTTCTGGAAAATGCACATTCCCGGATACAGTCAAATTGTGAAGCCTCTCTTCCATGTAACAAGGAAGAAAAATGATTTTGTGTGGGGACCTGAGCAGCAGGTGGCGTTTGACCAGATCAAACGAGAGGTGGTCCATGCTATGGCTCTGGGACCTGTTCGAACTGGGCCAGAGATCAAGAATGTGCTGTACACTGTGGCTGGTGAGAATGGTCCTACATGGAGCTTGTGGCAGAAGGCTCCTGGTGAAACCAGGGGCAGGCCCCTAGGTTTCTGGAGTAAGGGGTACAAAGGCTCTGAGGCCAACTGCACCGCGACAGAGAAGGAAATCCTAGCTGCCTATGAGGGCGTCCGGGCTGCCTCTGAGGTAATTGTGACTGAGTCACCTTTATTTCTAGCTCCGAGACTTCCAGTCCTGACCTGGATGTTCAAAGGGAGAGGCTCAACCCCACATCATGCCACAGATGCTACCTGGAGTAAGTGGATGGCCCTGATAACTCAGCGAGCTCGGATGGGGATCTTCGAATGCCCTGGCATAGTGAAAGTGATCACCAACTGGCCAGAGGGTGCTGACTTTGGAATGCCACCAGAGCAGACAGTGACCCGTGCTGAGGAGGCTCCCCCATATAACGATCTCCCTGACAACGAGAAGGGCTATGCTCTATTTACAGATGGGTCCTGCCGGCTTGTAGGAAGCAAGTGGAGATGGAAGGCAGCTGTCTGGAGCCCAACAAGACAAGTGGCAGAAGCAAGGGATGGAGAAGGTGAATCCAGTCAGTACGCAGAGGTAAAAGCTGTCCAGCTGGCCCTGGATATAGCAGAACAAGAGAACTGGCCAGTGCTGTACCTCTACACTGACTCCTGGATGGTAGCCAATGCCTTGTGGGGGTGGTTGAAGGAATGGAGGAGGAACGGGTGGCAGAGAAAAGGGAAGCCTGTTTGGGCCACTGATCTGTGGCAAGACATCGCTGCACGCCTGGACAGGCTGCCAACCAAGGTACGGCACATCGATGTACACATCCCCAAGAGCAGAGCCACAGAGAAGCACAAGCACAACCACCAAGCAGACCTGGCTGCTAAGATCTCCCAAATAGACTTGGACTGGAAACACAAGGGTGAGCTGTTCTTAGCTCACTGGGCCCATGACACTTCTGGCCACCAAGGGAGAGATGCCACATACCGGTGGGCTCGGGACAGATCCGTGGACATCTCTATGGAGGCCATCTCACAGGTCGTCCATGAGTGTGACATCTGTGCTGCCATCAAGCAGGCCAAGTGCATGAAGCCTCTCTGGTATGGGGGGAGATGGTCGAAATATAAATATGGAGAGGCCTGGCAGATCGACTACATCACCCTTCCTCGGTCTCACAGTGGCAAGCAGTACGTACTGACCATGGTGGAGGCAAGTACAGGGTGGCTGGAGATCTATCCAGTACCTCATGCCACTGCTCGCAACACCATCCTGGGTCTAGAGAGACATATTCTGTGGAAACACGGCACCCCCGGGAGGATTGAATCAGACAATGGAACCCACTTCAGGAACCATCTCATAAGGGACTGGGCAAAGGAACATGGGCTTGAGTGGATTTACCACGTCCCATACCATGCATCAGCTGCAGGGAAGGTTGAGCGCTACAATGGCTTGCTAAAAACCACCCTAAAAGGCATGGAGGGTGGAACCTTCAGGAACTGGGAAAAGCACCTAGCTGAAGCCACTTGGTTAGTGAACAGCAGAGGATCTGTGAACCGAGCTGGTCCTGCCCAGTCCCACCTGCTGCAAACAGTGGATGGAGATGGAGTTCCTGTGATTGCTGAGAAGAACCTGCTGGGGAAGTCAGTGTGGGTTTTCCCTGCTGCTGGTGGGGGCAAACCAACCCGAGGGGTGGTCTCGGCTGAGGGTCCTGGTCACACGTACTGGGTTATGTTTGAAACTGGGGACATTCAGTGTATCCCACAGCAGAATGTGACTCTGGCTGAGAGGGGATGAACTCAGAGGAGGCAACACTCATCAATGTAATTATGTGAATAGTTATAAGTTGTTCTAAGTTTGTCCATCCTAGCTTAATACCAGCCTAGCATCCAGGACTCAAGGTACCCTCTGCACACCAACCCAAAGAGCTCCTGCATCATCTCACCTGCACCTGTTCCTGATGTCCCTACAGCAACGGACTGTTCATGACTTTTTTTTTCCTTTCCCTTTCAAAGACAGACTGATTCCTGATTCTTCTCCACATGCCTGCCCAGTTCAAACACCACCTACAGTGACCATCACCGGAGAGAAAGAGAGACTGCCCTGGGAGAGAGCGAGCCAGGATAACAAGAGACTTGCACCAAGGATTCAAATACCACGTGTCAAAATTGCATGAAGGGGCTGTGGCAGGAGAGAAGAAGTGGAACAGAGGGGTGGATTGTGGCGGGTTAACACCTTTTCTGAAAACAAAAGAAGAAAGCAGGGTGGAGGGCTTGTAGGTACTTTACCCTCCCTGAAGGGCGTTTTCCCCCTGGGAAACCTGCGTGTTCCACTCCCCCCTCCCTGCCCAGCTAGGGTATAAAAAGCGGGACATCATAGCTGTTGGGGCTCCTTTTTGGCTCCTTCCTCTGCTGGATGAGAGCTACTGCAGCTGCCCTCCTGCTCCTCAGCCACGTGGCCAGACCTGATCCTTTTCCCTGCTGCCTCCGCACCTCCTCAGAGAAAGACTGGTTTTGTATTATTCTTTTCTGTCCCACTCCCATCCATTCTTGTTCCTTGCCCTTATGAACCTTTTTTTTCCCCTGTTATTGTTGTATATATAATTTGAAGAAAAAATTATTTGCCTCTCTACTTCCAAGCTGACTCCAGATTGTTGTTTAGTGGATTTGCTCCTTACCCTTTTTTTTTTTTCCTCTCCCTGTTTGGAGCAAGGGGGGTGGGGGGGAGTGGGGAAGAGATTCTCAGCCTTTTCCCCATTTGAGCTTTTAACTCTCAGTTAAGGCTCAAACCACTACACTGACCCAACCCACCAACCTTGCCCTTGATGAAGGTTGCATGTGTCTATTCCTCCAGCTTGTCGAGGTCCATCGCTTTGGATGGCATCTCTTCCCTCTAGCGAACGAACCACACCATGCGGCCTGGTATCACTTACAAAGTGCACTCAATCCCACTGTCTAGGTTATTTATGAAGACATTAAATAGTACTGTTCCCAGTGCAAACCCTTGTGGGACATTATCATTCCTGATTCCTACTTTGGGCATTGAACTATTGATTTTAACACCTGGGTGTAACTATCCCTCCAAGTCCCCATCCTACTAGTGGTCTACCCATCAAATTCATATATTTCCAATCTAGCAGTAAGAATGTCAGTGAGGACCATGTCAAAGAAATTGCAGAAATTCAGGTAAATGACATGTCTTTTCACTGATATATTGATTCCATTCATTGTGGCTCAGTAGCTGATTGGGACCGCTCGTCCGGAACTGCTCCGCTTAAGCTGTGAGTTTCTCGGGGTTTTTTGCTTTCCTTTCGGGGCCTCGCGAGTCGAGAGAACTGCTGGTAGGGGAAGGAGCCGGCAGGATCGTGCTCACTTGAGTCTGCACAGGCACAGGAGCCTGACATCAGCCGCAGCAGTTTTAAAAGCCGCCCGGACTGTGCGCGTGGTGCCATTGTTGCTCAGTAGCTGTCTAACAGCTGGGTGATTAAAAAAAAAAAAAAACAAAAACCACTCAAACAGAAAAACCAAACCTTAAACGTTGCATCATGGTCGTCACTCGGACAAAGGGTAAAAAAGCAACATCTGCCCAGACAGGGCTGTTTTACCAACATGCTGGAGTCCAGGCTGCCAGCTGCAGAGAGTGCTTCAGCCTGGCACTTGAAATAGAGGGGGAGGGAGAGGACATCTGTGTCCGGTGTGAGCAGGTGAATTTTCTCCTCAGCATGGTGGCAGAGCTGAAGGATGAAGTGGCCGAGCTGAAGGAGAAGGTAGCTAGGCTAAGGACAATAAGAGAAAGTGAAAGGGAGTTAGACTTGTGGGAGAAGACTCTGCAGATCTCCCCTGCTGAGGGAAGGGTTTCTGGAGGTGGAGAGGGATGGATACAGGTCCCTGCCAGGGGTAGCAAGAGAAATCCACCCCGACCCTCTCCTCCTCCTCCGCTGCCCTTTCATAATAAGTATGAGGCCCTGCAGGCTGAGGGCAGTAAGGAAGAGAGGGCTGAGGCTGAGGAGCAGCCATCCAGAGGGGAGCCTAAGGCCAAGCGGACCCCCAACAGCTGTAATGACCAGCTCTGGGGGCAAGCCTAAGCCCAAGCGGTCCCCACCAGCTATAGCAACCAGCTCCACAAGGATAAGGAGAAGGGTTATAGTTGTTGGGGACTCTCTCCTGGGGGGTACTGAGGGACCCATATGTCGTCCTGACCCATCCCACAGGGAGGCCTGCTCCCTACCAGGGGCAGGGGTTAGGGACATTGCAAAGAGAATCCCTAAATTAATCCAGCCCTCTGACTATTACCCTCTGATGGTAATACAGGCTGGAAGTGATGAGATTGACAGGAAGGGCACCAGGGCGATTAAGAAGGAGTTCAGGGCCCTTGGACAATTGATTGATGGGGCAGGAGCTCAAGTGGTGTTCTGCTCAGTTCCCTCAGTGGCAGGGGTGTACACTGAGAGGAATGGGAGAACCCACACCATCAACAATTGGCTCAGGGGATGGTGCCAGAGGCAGAACTTTGGGTTCTATGACCATGGGGCAACTTTCACTGCACCTGACCGGCTGGGTCCTGTTGGGGTGCATCTATCTAGAAGGGGTAAGAGAGTCCTGGCACTGGAGTTGGCAGGGTTCATTAGGAGGGCTTTAAACTAGGTCTTAAGGGGGTGGGTGAGGCAATCGGTCCCTCTGCAGAGGTAAGAGTAGGGCACAAGGTAGGGTCAGTTGAGAAGTCAGGAACCCAGCTGCGATGCGTGTACACCAATGCACGCAGCCTGGGCAACAAGCAAGAGGAGTTGGAGGTCCTAATCCATCAGGGCGACTATGATGTAGTTGCCATCTCAGAAACTTGGTGGGACAGCACCCATGATTGGAGTGCTACAATGGGGCGTTACAGGCTCTTTAGGAGAGACAGGTGAGGGAGAAGAGGAGGAGGGGTGGCTCTGTATACTAGAGAGTCAATCTCTGCCACACAACTTGAGGTGGAAGATGAGGGAGTTGAGAGCCTGTGGGTTAAAATCAGAGGACAGCCTAACAAATCTGACATCCTGGTTGGAATCTGTTACAGACCACCCAACCAGGATGAGGAGGCTGATGAGTTGTTCTACAAGCAACTGGAGGTTGTCTCAAGATCATCAGATCTTGTCCTTATTGGTGACTTCAACCTCCCAGATATCTGCTGGGAACTTAATTCAGCAGAGAGGAGGCAGTCCAGAAGATTCCTGGAGCGAATGAAGGACTGCTTCCTGACACAGCTGTTAAGCGAGCCTACCAGGGGACAGGCTCTGCTTGACCTGCTGTTCTGCAATAGGGAAGGGCTGGTGGGAGACGTGATCGTGGGAGGCTGCCTAGGGTGCAGTGACCACGAGATAGTGAAGTTTTCAATATGCAGGGAGATAGGGAGGACCACCAACAGAACCTTCACCTTGGACTTCCAAAGGGTGAACTTCAGCCTATTTAAGAAACTTGTCTGCAAAGTCCCTTGGTACCAGCCCTCATGAACCAAGGGGTTCAGGAGGGTTGGACCTACTTCAAACAGGAACTCTTGAAGGCACAGAAATTGGCGGTTCCCACGTGCCGGAAGGCAAGCCAGCGGGGAAGGCGACCAGCCTGGATGAGCAAGCAGCTCCTGGAGGATTTAAGGGGGAAGAGGAGGCTGTATCACCTTTGGAAGGAGGGGAAGGCTTCTCGAGGTATGTTTAAGGAAGCTGTTAGATTATGTAGGAATAAAATTAGGGAGGCTAAGGCCCAGCTGGAACTGAAGCTGGCCACCTCAGTCAAAGAAAATGAAAAGCATTTTTATAAATATATTAACAATAAGAAGAAGGGCAGGAAGAACCTGCACTCCCTATTGGACCTGGAGGGGAACACGGTGACTGAAGACAAGGAGAAGGCTGAGGTCCTGAACACCTTCTTTGCCTCAATTTTTAACAGCAAGGCAGGAGTTCAGGACGAGTGGCCTCCTGAGTTGGGCAACGGGGTCGGGGAGCAGTGTAATGCCCCGGAAATCCATGAGGAGTTAGTTCGGGACCTGCTGAGCCACTTGGATATTCACAAGTCCATGGGACCGGATAGGATCCATCCTAGGGTGCTGAGAGAGCTGGCAGATGATCTTGCCAAGCCGCTCTCCATCATTTTCCTCCAGTCCTGGCTCACCAAAGAGGACCTAGGTGACTGGAAACTGGCCAACGTGGTCCCCATCCACAAGAAGGGTCGGATGGAGGAACTCCAGGCCAGTCAGCCTGACCTCAGTGCCAGGGAAAATGATGGAGCAGATTATCCTGGCAGCAATAACTGCGCACCTGAAGGATGGCCAAGGGCTCAGGTCCAGCCAACATGGATTTAGGAAGGGCAGATCCTGCCTCTCCAACCTGATCTCTTTCTATGATCAGGTGACCCGTCTGGTGGATGTGGGGAAGCCTGAGGATGTGGTCTACCTAGACTTCAGCAAGGCCTTTGACACCGTCCCCCACAGCAAACTGCTGACAAAACTGTCAGCCCGTGGATTGGACCATTACACTCTGTGCTGGGTTAGGAACTGGCTGGAGGGCCGGGCCCAGAGAGTGGTAGTGAACGGTGCCACATCCAGCTGGAGGCCAGTCACCAGTGGTGTCCCCCAGGGATCAGTGCTGGGCCCTGTCCTCTTCAACATATTCATCGATGATCTGGATGAAGGGGTCGAGTCAGTCATCAGCAAGTTTGCAGATGACACAAAGTTAGGGGCAGATGTTAGTCAGTTAGAGGGTAGAAACGCTCTGCAGAGGGACCTCGACCGACTGGACAGATGGGCAGAGTCCAATGGGATGGCATTCAACAAGTCCAAGTGCCGAGTGCTGCACTTTGGCTATGGCAATCCCATGCAGAGCTACAGGCTGGGGTTTGAGTGGCTGGAGAGCTCCCAAACGGAGAGGGACCTGGGGGTGCTGATCGACAGCCACCTGAATATGAGCCAGCAGTGTGCCCAAGTGGCCAGGAGGGCCAATAGCATCCTGGCCTGCATTAGGAATAGTGTGGCCAACAGGAGCAGGGAGGTCATAGTGCCCCTGTACTCTGCTTTGTTTAAGCTGCACCTTGAGTGCTGTGTCCAGTTCTGGGCCCCTCAGTTTAAGAAGGACATCGAAACACTTGAGCGTGTCCAGAGAAGGGCAACAAGGCTGGTGAGAGGCCTTGAACACAAGCCCTATGAGGAGAGGCTGAGGGAGCTGGGATTGTTTAGCCTGGAGAAGAGGAGGCTCAGGGGTGACCTCATTGTCCTCTACAACTACCTGAAGGGTGGTTGTAGCCAGGAAGGGGTTGGCCTCTTCTCCCAGGCAACCAGCACCAGAACAAGGGGACACAGTCTCAAGCTGCGCCAGGGGAGGTTTAGACTCGAGGTGAGGAGGAGGTTCTTCACCGAGCAAGTCATTCGTCATTGGAACGGGTTGCCCAGTGAGGTGGTTGAGTCATCGACCCTGGAGGCGTTCAAGGGGAGACTGGACGTGGCACTTGGTGCCATGGTCTAGTCATGGGGTCTGTGTTGATAGGTTAGACTCGATGATCCTCGAGGTCCTTTCCAACCTAAGTGATACTGTGATACTGTGATACTGTGATACTGTGATACTGTTATTTGTGTTTGGAGAACCCATGCTGGCTGTCTATCACCAGCATTCTGTCTTCCACATGTTTTGAAAAACCTTTCAGGAGGATGTGTTCTGTGATTTTACAGGGCAGAGAGGTGAAATTGAGTGGCTGGTTGTTCCCAAGGGTCCTCCTTCTCATCCTTTTAAAAAATGTGTATGATAATTCCCTCTTTCCAGCCACTGGTAACTTCTCCAGATTCTAGTGACTTTTGAAATATGATGAAAAGTGGCTTGGCAACTACATCCTCAAGACACTAGTGAGGCATCTCATTGAGTTCCGTAGATTTGTGTATGTTCTGGTTCCTCAGATGGTCTTAAATTTGATCTTACATTGTGAGGGATATTGTAACACTTTGTTATTTCAGCACAGTCTGCTGTAAGTTAGATTTTGAATTGTCTTTGTTTTCTGTCTTGGCAGAGTGATTGGAAGTTTTTCATAAATTTTTGCTGAGAATGTAAAAATTATTGAATAGAGGAAAACAGTTGGGATTTGATTCCTCTAGGTTAGTCATTTAACTGTATTTGGTTCCCACTTACAAGTCCTCATGAAATAATATTACTGGTTATCAGCAAAATTCCAAAGAGGTAAGTGCTTTTGCCTTATCTGAGATAACAATCTTCTTGTTCAGGGCTGCATTTGCCAATTGTATTCAAGGTGCTCCTAGCCTACTAGATTCATTATGATGCAGGGAAAGAGTAATGCTTAAAGTGTGATACTTGGGTATCTTTAACAGAAACAAAAGCACCTTTTGTGTTTAAATGAAATGGAAGCTCCATGAATTCCACCTCTGGACTTGAGGAAAAGCAAAGTTATTTAAGTTTCTCAGTCTTTTGTAAAAGTTAAATAATTCAGAAGTGTATGATATGGAGGATAAAGTACGTCAATTAAGTGAAATAAATAGCTCAAATGGTAAAGAATAAGATGTATCTGAAGGTGGATGTGCGTTAGCCTAACTTTAATTTTTTATTTATAACTGTATATTATATATTTTTTAACATTTTTAACATTTTTTTCATTTTTCTACATATTGATGTGAAAATTTGTACCTCTTGAGTTTTATGCATATAATTTTAAAGGCCATACCAATGAAATGTTACTTATCTCCATCTTCTATTCAGGTTGAAATAATTCTTTTCTTGTTCACATAGTAGTAGTAGAGAGGTGATATTAAATAGACAGGGTGGCAGGTTAAAATGTAAGTGATTCAATCCTGTTAGCCTTTGTTTTAAATAATTGGGGAAATCCAATTGTTTAGAACAGAGAAGTAATTAATCTTCCTTTTTCCACTTGAAGGTTGAAGAAAGATTACCTCCATGGTGGTAGAAGGAGTTAATGCTACTTGTTAAATAACCAGTCTTTTACCAAAATAATTTTCCTGGATTCTGCAGCACAGTACCATATAATAGCTCTCTGCTTTATACTTTTGTAAGGGCCACGTTTTGTTTTCCTGTCAGAACATTTTAACATTGGGAACATAATGCAATTCACATATTTCTAAAGGGTATTAAAAAAAAAAAAACAAACACCACAACACCACAGTAAAATCGGCTGCTGAATAATAAAAGGCCTCTTTTTTAAAAATGGTTGCTGTTTATCATAGATATTTTTTCTGATTAAAGTTAACATGGTCTGAATATTCATGATTCTCATTTGACAAACTGTGCCTAAAACCATGTTGCTCTAAGCCGTGATGGATTATCCTTATTAATTGCTCAAAGGTAATTAGAATTGGTATATGTAGAAATAGGCTTATACACTCTCTAGCTGTTATAAGAATTGTGTCTATTTTTTTAAGCATAAGTTAACAGGAGTAAAATAAATTAAAGACTTAATCATAGTGACATGCTATCCAGCACTGCCTGTTGCCTCATACCTCAGAAACCTTATGAATCTCAAAAACCTTAAGAATCTCAAAATTAATTTATTAGGCATTTGGCAGAATTCTATCTGGGAGCAACAACTTTTCCACAGCATCTGTTATTAGACTGCTTTGAACATGGTGATTTACAGTTGAATGCAATTGGATTATCTATAATGTTGATCATTTATTTTTGTGTAGCAACCAGATGCTTTCTGGTTGTCTCTCCTCCTGTGTCTGGGGTTTTATGGCACCTGTTGATAACCCTCAGACTGACCTTAGTGAAACTTATTTTTTTGATCACACACTGGAACTGAAAATTTTTTACTATAAAGATTTCATCAATTGTACAATAAATGAAGTTTTAGAGTGTCATGTTGTAAACAGATGTCCTATAAAGTGAATAGTGCTTGTTAGGTGTCAAGATTAAAATATGTGCCTGTAGAGTATTTTTCTGTAACTTTATGTTAAAATGTACTTTTCCTTTAAATATTTTCAATATACCACTTCTATGTCATGTGCTTATAGCATTCATATTCAAATGCAGGATTTCACAGATTCATAAAATATTCACTTCCAGTCTAGAAATCATGGGTATTACACAGGCCATAAATGATTACAAAAGGTAACTAGAACTGAAGTTACATACTAGAATTATGATATATGTTTTAAAGAAAGCAAGTATTCAGGAGACGAAAGCATTTAGTTAGAGAAAAACTTTCTTCCCAAAAGTACACTGGAAACTTAACTAAGGTTAAGAAGAAGTGGAGTAGGTTGGAGGTTTTTCTCAAGCTTTGTACCACTTTCAATCCTTTCAGACTGGACCTCTAAATTATACAGTGGCTATCATGCATGTCAACATCTCAGACTAAAATTAAATTCAGGAGTGGTAGTTGGATAAAATTTCTTTTCATTTTCCTTTTGATACTTTTTCCAGGATATAATGGATTATGATATTGTGAGTGTTGAGGAACGTATTTCCTTACTGTGTCTTTCAATATCTCTTTATACAACTTTCTGGAAAAAGTACAGTTAAACTCACCATCAAGGAACATATTTTCTCTGTTATACTCACTGACATTATTTTCCCATAATTTTGCATATGTGTTCCAAACCTTTGGGAGGTCCTCTGCCATACAAGGGAAAACTGCCTGCCTTAGTTTATGGAATTTAACTCCTATTTCCTACATGTTATGACAAAAAAGTGATTGAGCTAAAGCACTGGATGTTTCACCAGACTTTCAGATTGAAGAGATGCAGACTGTATAACTAAATAACCTTGGGCTATTGTCAAACAAGAGTAGCTATCATCAGAGGAAAAAACATAAATTATCAATATGCTGTATAACTCTGCATAAAGGCTCAAAAAAAACTCCAAACAAACAAACAAATCAGGTCTTATGTCCTGTAATGGAGACTTATTGATATCAAGAGAGATTAATGTTTTTCAGGATGCAAATTTGTATTAACAGTCTTCTGCATATGCATTTTCACTTCTGTTGTCCCTGGTAAGTATAGTGTACTAACCAGACTGCCAGCTCTATTTCCTGTCCTGAAAGGAAAGACAAAGCAAAAACTCTCCATGGCTCCATCTTTCTTGACATATGCTATTAAAATAACAGCACTTGACTCAGTATGCCAGATCATTCTTCCTCGCTTGAGGGTGACTTGTGTACAATTTAATATTATGAAGAAATACTTCACCTAATTGGAAATGAGCTAGCTAGGGAGCCAGAAGCAGTACAGTTCTATATGCACGGCACTGTATGTGTACTAATTAGCTATCCTGAAACATGCAGCATTCACTAAAGCAAGCATAGTGCTACATTAAAGTCACTGCAATATTTGTGGGATATAATTCAGCACTGGGCTGTGCAGCTTTACTGTCATCTTCCTTTTTCTCTTGAGATCTGCCTTGTACCACAAGAAAGAAGCTGGGATATTTGTTTTGGTTTGTTTGTTTGTTTTTATACTCTAGTATTTTTGAGATTTGAGTTTAAAGGACTAACGTAGTGACTTCAGACTGAAATTTGGTGGGGCATTATTATCACTAAACCATTGGAAAGATCTTCCATTGGAAATCTTTTGAAGAAGCAAGTTGCAGAGCTTCTCTGACTTGTATCCACTTTGTTTGAATGCATGGCTAACAAGAATGCAGAACAAAAAGGATTCTGTTATTGTAAGATAAAAAATATGGATTGTGTACTTTTGGGTAGTTTTTTCTTGCATCCAAATTAATTAAGGTACTGAGTGACTTGGATGTGCCAGGTTACTAGACACAAATCTGGAAGAGGTAAAAAGCTGATTGAGCTTAAATTACTGTAATGGGTTGGGGCAGACCCCCTCCCCACCACGCGCAGAAATAACGACTCAGACAAACAGATTGCAAAAGTGATGGAAAGTTTAAATAGAACAGTGAGTGCATGCAGAGAACTAGAAACACAGTGACAAGAGAGAGAACCCAAAACAGACCCAGAGAAATCCCATCCCTACCTGAGGGTGCACCCAAAACCCCCAGGGCTCCTCCTTCCCCCCCCACTGCTAGGCTAATCTCAGCTGGCCAGATCTGAGACTGCCCATCCCCCTGTGGCCTTGGGCCTAACCAGGCCCATGGCCGGGATATCTCTACCCCAGTTACCGGGCGGCGAGGAGGAAGGAAAGAGGAAATGCCAGACCCCGCCATGAAACTTAGAGTGGTGCAAGGGATCATGGTAGGAAATAACCTAATTTCCTGTGTCCACCCACTGGGCTGGACTTCTGGACACAGGAAACACCCCTGTAGCAGAGGACACCCAGCCCAAACTACGACAGGATCCACCCCTTATTTCCTATCATGGTCCCTGCACCCAAACACATCATCAAATCAGAAAACTGATGACATGTCCGGCGAAGTCCGTGTCTTCATCTGGGCGTCCACTCAGTCTCTCAGTCATGCTCAAGTGTCTGTCCATTCCAGTTCTTCCTCCTTCATCCAGCAGAACCTCCCGGCGATGCACAGCTCATTCTCCTGCGGTGCAAGTTCTCCATGGATCTGTTGGGCATCCTGGTCACCTGGAAAAGCCTCATGACTTCTCAGCCAAGCCTCTACTTTTCACCTATATTCACTCGGCGGCATATTCTCCACCCCTGGGGCAGGCCAGTCGAAACAATCCAACCCACGACTGCCTTTTTCAATCCATCCAGGGTGCCGCAACCAACCGCTTCCAACTGCGGTCCAAAACTACACAGATGCATGTCTGAGGTACTCCGCCCCCCCACTAGGCTTACCCGTACCAAAGCAAGACAGCATCCGGCTGCACACCCCCCCCTTTGAAAAGGGAGGGGCTGCACCACAGCTCACTGAGAAGAAGAGAGGTGGAGCCAGGTGCTTGGCGCCATTTTCTGAACTTGTCCGAAAAAGTCGGGGAAGAGACTAGGGCCGGCCCCGCCGCAGCCCGAGCACATGGCCGGGTCCGCCGCCGCCGCTCGGCACACAGCAGGGCTCCACCCACCTCTGCCGCCGCGGCACAGAATCAAAATCACCTCCACCCCTCAGACACTCAAACGGCTTCTCCAGCGAAAGCCATACGCGTGTTCTCAGAGCCCTTGAAAACGGCTTTCCAGCTGGAGTCCTCGTCGGCCCCCCGGGGCTTCGGGAGCTGGCTCGCCCGCTCGCAGCGGCTGGCTCTATCCCCGCAGCGAGAACGGACCTGACTCTGATCTGCTCGCCGCTGCCCCTCCCCCACTTCGCTTCCTGCCACGGAGGAGGGGCAGGTTCCACGTTCTCAAGCGGTACCCCGATGCCGATGGGCGAGAACCACCCCTGCCTGAAATAGCAGGACAGGGTCCACGCCACCGGCAGCGCACCAGTTATCCCCCCACAATCCACAAGAACTCACACGGTCGCCCCGTCAACATCACTTGAGCCCCCAACTGCCAAACCCAAACCGACGCCCAGAACTAAATTTAAACTCTCCATCCTTTGCAATCGATCTGCAGAGTGGGCACAACAGCCAGCCCCACGTTGGTGCGCCAAAATGTAATGGGTTGGGGCAGACCCCCTCCCCACCACGCGCAGAAATAACGACTCAGACAAACAGATTGCAAAAGTGATGGAAAGTTTAAATAGAACAGTGAGTGCGTGCAGAGAACTAGAAATACAGTGACAAGAGAGAGAACCCAAAACAGACCCAGAGAAATCCCATCCCTACCTGAGGGTGCACCCAAAACCCCCAGGGCTCCTCCTTCCCCCCCCACTGCTAGGCTAGTCTCACCTGGCCAGATCTGAGACTGCCCATCCCCCCATGGCCTTGGGCCTAACCAGGCCCATGGCCGGGATATCTCTACCCCAGTTACCGGGCGGCGAGGAGGAAGGAAAGAGGAAATGCCAGACCCCGCCGTGAAACTTATAGTGGTGCAAGGGATCATGGTAGGAAATAACCTAATTTCCTGTGTCCACCCACTGGGCTGGACTTCTGGACACAGGAAACACCCCTGTAGCAGAGGACACCCAGCCCAAACTACGACAATTACATTTTCAGTTAAAAATCAAAGAGAATCTAAATATTTTCATCCCCAAAGGGCAAAATTGGCTAAAGGAAATAGTGTCAAGATAAGTGTAGCTGAGAAGTCAAAGGAGAATAATTATCAACTTCTTTCTGTATATACAGGAATATACATCTTGGTTAAAGAAATGGAATTTGGGGTGTTACAAAAGAACTGACCAGTGAAGAAAACCACCTATTTCTACTAGAAACACCTGAAGAACTGTCATGAGTAAAATCAAGAGATAATACATCTTGTTATGAGAAAAAGATCAGAGAAAAATTATTAAATATATACCCCCCAAAAAGTTTAAATAATATGTAAGAACAATTATAATTCATAAAAGTAAAAGGCCACAATTTTTCAATACAGTCACAGACAAGGGTTGGTGTGTGTAACACAAAGCCGTATATAAGAATTATCAGAACCACATTTCAACAAAATGTTGACTGAAGGTCACTGTTACTTATGTCTTGCTTTTGACTTTTCACATAGGGTAGAGATTACTTAGGGCAGAGAACTAAGCTTTATTTTTTTTTCCCCAGACCAAGTATTTTGCATAAAGCACATGTAGTCATTTTCTATTGTCCATCAGAAAGTCTGCACAGAAGTCCTTTTCTATTGTTACTCTATTTCAAGCCAAACATCAGTTCCCTATTCATTCCCCTGATTTAGCAAGATTTCCAAAATCTTTAGTCACACAGAGGACATTTTTGAGACAAATGTGTTCTGCTAAAATTAGAGACTGAGCATGTCAATGTGTTGGTTGAGTGGTTTTTACTTTTTGCTACTTCAACAGTGTTAATTTCTGAATAGTTTAAAATGAAAATCTGTAAATTTTCTGGGCTCATGGAGAACATACAGTTCCATTATTCCCATCTTTTAAAACACCATAGAATCATAGAATCAATAAGGTTGGAAAAGACCTCAAAGATCATCAAGTCCAACCTGGCAACCAAGACCTCATGCCTACTAGACCATGGCACCAAGTGCCACGTCCAATCCCCTCTTGAAAATCTCCAGGGACGGTGACTCTACCACCTCCCTGGGCAGCACATTCTAGTGCCTGGCAACTCTCTCTGTGAAGAACTTTCTCCTCACCTCAAGCCTAAACTACCCCTGGTGCAGCTTGAGACTGTCTCCTTGTTCTGGTGCTGGTTGCCTGGCAGAAAAGACCAACAACCCCCCCGCCCCCTTCATGTAGTTGTAGACGGCAATAAGGTCTCCTCTGAGCCTCCTCGTCTCCAGGCTAAACAACCCCAGCTCCCTCAGCCTCTCCTCATAGGGCTTGTGCTCGAGGCCGATCACCAGCCTCGTTGCCCTTCTCTGGACACTTTGCAGCAACAAAACATCTTTCCTAAACTGAGTGGCCCAGAACTGGACAGAGTTCTCAAGGTGTGGCCTAACCAGTGCTGAGTAGGGGGCATAATGAGTACCCTGCTCCTGCTGGCCACACTATTCTTGAAGGCCAGGATGACATTGGCCTTCTTGGCCACCTGGGCACACTAGTAAAACGCCTTAAAAGCTTTCAAGTGACAGAACGGTTTATAGTATTTACAGTTACAAAACACTGGTTTGGCTTTTTTTGGTTTTTTTTTTGGAGAAGGGTTGATTCTCATAAATGTTCTAAGTATGGTAACTAACTATCCTCTGCTGAAGTGTCCACAGTTCGATGATACAAGCTGATATATTTATTTGCTTATACACATACATCTATCTGTCTGTGCATGTGTGTGTATATATTTATATGTGTGTGTTTACATATATGTCTGTCTATACACACTTACACATGCATTCCTATACCATCATGTTGTGACTATGACGCAAAATACTCTCATGTCAATCTTTCTCATTTTGAATATTGATAAGGAGGATCATCTTTTGTGTAATTGATCTGGACCAAAACAAAGAAATTTTGCAAAATTCATTAATTCACATTTTAGTATCCCAGGAAAATTACTGCTATGTATTATCAGCTCATAAAACACATTATTCTTTTTTCCAAATATTAGAAGAACACACTTGTGCTGTTCTTAGCCATTTGAACTGCTTTGCTTGATTTTGAGTGAGGAATTTGGTACATTGCCATAAATAATACAAAACCCAAATAATACATTCACACTTTGGAAACACAGCTTTTTCCTCATTTATAGGAAAAAACATCTTTTGAGAAAACAGAGAAAACTCCAAGTACTGAAAAAGCTTCCTCTATTTGGAAGGGAACTGAACTCAGGTAAGAAAAGCTGAACTGAATCAAACAAAGGTTCATCTAACACCATTAGCTAAGTTAGTAAAAGCAAAGTTACAGTACCTTGCTGACTGACATGCTTGAACTCCATGCATGGCTTGAACTCCTTCACTACTTACCATCTAACGCTTTGATTGCTTGTGTTTCTTAAATTGACTCCACAATGACAAAAGTCTGCAAGGGGTATTCCCAGTCCTCAGAATTTGAATTTCTTCCTGTAGAAATCACACATCACTTTGGTTAGGAAACTGGCTCCTTATAACTGTGACTGAGTTAAAGACAGACTGAGTGACCAAAATAAGAAAACAAAACAAAACAAAACATGCACACACACAAAACCTAAGTAAACAAAAAACTCCTTAGTTGTTATTGTTTACCGCTATTTTGCTTTTGTTAGTTGCCTTGCCTTTTGTTTGAAAATAATACATAAGAAGACTAATAGAAATGTGCATATATTAAATGTTAGTGTTATCCTCTTGAGACTATTCACTCTTCTTTTCAGGAGACAACAGAATGTTCATTAGAATAATTTCATTTCAGTATTTCAGACAAAGTTATTAATGGAAAAAAAAATCTGTAGCTCATTAAGTATGTTCTTTCTTTTTAATTAAAAGCTTTTAAGTAAATCTACAGGTTTGTATTCTTGTTAAAATTTATACTCAGCTGTAGTTACAGTATTTAAGATTAAATTATTCTTCATAGTTATATATGTATATATTATGCAAATGGAGAAATCTTTCATGAAACAACATAAATAGATGTGTAGTGCACTTTCAAAGCTAAGATTTGGATAAACTTGTATACAAGTGTCATTCTTGTGTTATTTGATTTAATTTGTTGAAAGAAAGAAATGCACTTTAAAAAGTCTAGAATGTCCTGTTAAGATTTTGATTAGATTAACAAGATAATAAAATGATCATTATTCTAGTTACAATGATTTTGATGCTCCAGATTACGCACACTTAAAATTATTATGCTTGTATTTCCTATTATCTACCCTTTCCAATTGTTTTGTATTTGGAATGACACTGTAAGGTCATTGGCATCAGGCACAGAAGTTTGGAGCATGTGGTATATTGTTACCCTCCTGAGCTTATTGTCAGAAGGCCTTGATGATGGTGATCAACCCTACCCTCACTGTAGCATCTGCTTTAGGTCATTTTCATGTATTTGCTGCCACAGACTGCATTTTGTGCTTTCTTGACTTGTCTGCCATTAACCTTCCATTCAAATTCACTCTACTTCATGTGGTTTGTGTTTGCTCATCACTTGTTTTCCACAAAACTTGTTTCTTGCAGGTTATAAGGTTGCAATATTTGACCATGGAAGAGCTGTTTATACCCCTTGTCTTTCAGATCTCTCTTTACAAAGGAAGTTACTAACAAATCAGTAAGTGCTTTTCAAACTGTAGGTTCTAAACTGTGTGTTCAATTAACTTAGAAATATTTTTGCAAAGGGATATCATGCTTATCAGAACAAATTCTCCATCTGAATTTATAAGATTATCAAACTGAAAATGCAGATTTAATAAAATAATAAAAGATTTGAATTTTTATGTAGTTACTTAATCTGCAGATTCCAAAGGAATTAGCATTTGCAAGTTCTGCACCTATGGTTTCTGTACAGAAATGAGTATAACAAACAGGAAACTTGTGTATATTTCCCAAAGAAATGAAAGATGCAATGCCTGTGCAGGCATCATGGTCAATGTCTGTTAATATTTAATTTAGCAGTATCCTGAAAGTTCTGAGAATTCTAAACATTCTTGAGGTGATGATTGTCTCTGCTACAAAAGCTTTGGATATATACTATTTCTTACTTTTTGTTTCATACCCAATAGATCCATTTATGTGACAGTGTAACGGAATCTATTGAATTTATAACTAAAATATGGCAAATATGGGTATTAATAAAAATATTAATAACTTTGTATTAATAAGAACAGTTGCCAAAATGTATTAAATAGGTTCTCTGTATGGTTAGAACATATATTTACAGTGGGAACGTACAGTATTTAGGCAAATATATCAACTTTAACAATTTTAAGCAAGCTGGTAAGAATAGTAGAAAGACAGAATTCCCCAGTACAAAATGGTGCTAGACCACGGGGTGGGGAGACTTTACAAGAACCATTAAGCCAAAGAGGCAATGAATTTATTACTCACAGCTGGTTCCACCCAAGTGGGGAGTGCTGCTGCTATGTATTAGCTGTTGAGGCTTTTTGGGGTGCTCTCATGCACCAGGCACAGCTGGTTGCCAGCAGGAATGCCATAGGGTCTCAGGGCTGGTCTGGCTCCAGCAGGACAGCAGGTAATATGATGCTATTACTGTGATGGGTTCTTGGCTTTCCTGGGAAAACTGAGGCACGACAAAATTCTAGTCGCAAGGGGAAGCAACTCTTGGCTCTGGCTCCTAGGGCTTGTGGCTTTTATCCCAGGCTTTAGACCAAGCAACTCAAGGAGAAGCAACTCAAGGCAAGACAGCTTCAAGCAAGGCAGGTCCAAGCAGGCAAGCAAAGGCAAAAATGACTAGAGATTGGCCTTGCCTGAGAATCAATTGGGTCTATAGGGCAAATGAAGCCAGCACCCAATGAGAAGGGGTTCTGCCAGTCTGTGGCCATAAAAGGCAGAAACACAGGGCTGGTCAGGGAGAAGCAGTGGATGGCACATGTGCTCTTACCCCAGAAGGAAAGTTGTTTACCAGACATGTCAGGTCCTATCCCTTTGTTCCTTTTCCTGTGTTATCCTGACTTTCTGTAGGCTGGGCCCTACCATGACAGACAGTATAAGTAACTCCTGTATTCCTTCATGTTATTGGTAAAAGATTCCAGAGACTTGGTTTAAATCTTGATTCTTTCAGTAATTCTGTAGCTGCTTTAGTTTGAAATGTCATGTATAATAAACAAAGCATATATTTATCTATAACTGAATTTCCATCTAATTATCTACCAGCCCATTATGAATAGTAAAAAGGAACTTATTTCTACACTAGAAAAGAATTGATTTATACTTTCAATTAAAAATAATTATTTTGAACCAGCCATGATTCTGCAGACTCTGTGTGTCTGTGATCAAATACACACATTTTTGCCTAGTACAAATGAACAATTCTTTAAATGTTGTGTCTTGGCAGTTTGAAATATTATTCTTTTCCCAACTACAAGAACAATCTATTCTAGTAAGTAAAATACCACTGAGATTTACAGCCTGCAGAGTTTTTCCTACATAAATGGTAATAACATAAAGTCAGTTCGTGCAGATTTATTAAAAATGTAGAAAAAATTTTACTAAAACCAAAATTGTTGCTGCAAATGTCTGTGCCTGCACAGTGTTTTTATAAGATAAAACATCTATGCAGTTGTTTGGAATATTAGTGATTTAGCATGCATTACAAACACCTCTTCTCTAAATCTCATACATCGCTTGAGTTCTAGTTTGAAGTTCTTTTGCCTCATGTTGGTTACTACAGGAAACCTACTGTAACACAATTGTAGGTTTCCTTCCAGTAAGGACTTGTGAAATGCAAGAAACATTAGGTTCAATTTTGCTATACACACTATAGCAGCCATGGTTTTATCACACTATAGATTTTATTTTTGACCTTCCAGGAGATTTCCAATGTTTCCTCAGAATCCATTATAACCAAGGAAGGGAATCCCTGATGACAGCTGTAGAAGTTTTGGTTGGTGGGGTTTGGAAGAAGAGGAGTATTTGATTTAGGTGTTTGATTTTGGTTTAGTTTAATCCTAATTTTCTGTTTTGTTTGGTGTTTTATTTATTTAGTTAGTTAGTTAGTTAGTTATGGATAAGGCTGTTGGTAAAAGTTAAACCAGGTCTGCAGTATGGCAAGACACTTTTCAGTATTTTAGTATCTTTCAGGAAAGTTCAAAATTAAAGCGGCAAAAATAGCAGTCCTCCTGTTTCTCATTATACTAAATGGATGTATAGGACTGCAATTACTTCTCCAGGGAATTTATTTTAAATGACACTAATGACTTTACACTCATATCTTTAGAATAACTTCTGTTATTCTCTGTGAAGTGCTTTTCTTTCTTTTTTTATCCTGGTCTTGAACCACAACTGTTTAGCTGATTAGGCAGTTCTCCATGCCAACTGACCTCCTATGCTGCAGGTACCAACTGAAATAAAACTTCAAAACTCTGTTTTTTTTCAGTGTCTAAACAGATACATTTCTGCAGCAAAAATTGTAACTTTAATAGAATTGTGTAAAATCTGTAGGATATCTTTTCCTCCACACAGAACTTGGTTGTTAGAGTAGATGAAATAGGACCCTGCAGGTTCTGTCCTGGTCGATTTTAAGAGCTTTAAAAAAAATAATATACTGATGGTTTAAACAGAAATCCAGTTTTCTTAAGACTATTTTTATACATCATAATTGTCTGATATTTTTCTATCCTAGAGGCCTCTTGAAAATAATTCTGTTTCTATGTGACTTTTCATAGCTTCCAAAGCAGATTGGATTCATCAAGAAGAAGGGAGGTCATTCTGCTCCTGTTCACTGCATTGGTTAGGCCACACCTCGAGTACTGTGTCCAGTTCTGGGACCCTCAGTTTAGGAAAGATGTCAACTTACTGGAACGTGTCCAGAAAAGGGCAACAAAGTTGGTGAGGGGGTTGGAACATGAGCCCTATGAGGAGAGGCTGAGGGAGTTGGGGTTGTTTAGCCTGGAGAAGGGGAGGCTCAGGTGAGACCTTATTGTTCTCTACAACTACCTGAAGGGAGGTTGTAGACAGGCAGGGCCTGGTCTCTTCTTCCAGGCAACCAGCACCAGAACACGAGGACACAGTCTCAAACCAGGGGAGGTTCAGACTGGATGTTAGGAAGAAATTCTACAGAGATAGAGTGATTACCCATTGGAATGTGCTGCCTGGGGAGGTGGTGGAGTCACCATCATTGGAGGTGTTTAGGAGGCGACTTGATAGGGTGCTTTGTTGCATCGTTTAGTTGAGTAGATGGTGTTGAATGATAGGTTGGATGCGGTGATCTTGAAGGTCTTTTCCAGCCTGGTTTATTCTATTCTATTCTAATATATTAATCTCAATTCAGTTTTGTGTCTTTATTTTTGGAGATACCAACTAGAAGAGTAGAAGAGTCTGTGCCACATGTTTGGAAGTGATATTACCATTGCTGAATATTTTGAATAGTACCAAAATAAATTGGAATGTTTCATTATTTCCCTATCTTTGCCTTCAAATGTTTTGCACCAGCTTTTGTGAATTACATTCATTGGCCCCCTATGAGCAGTAAGTTTTCTGAATGACAACATTGAGATTATAGTAATATTTCAGTTTTTGAATCTATAGTTCCAATATTTTTGGCATTTCTAATTAAATGGAAATTTTTTCAGGAAAAACTGACTATATGATTGTATGGAAGATGAGTAGGGGATCTGAATAAAATCAGTGCCACCTTGGTTCTTTTTTTTTGAAAGACAGGAAGAATGTACTTAACCTGTACAAAATTTAAATACATGATGGATGCCTACTCCTTGGCATGGTTTACAAAATAGGAGTTATTTTTCTCTAAGAAATAGTGGTGTAACATCTCTTTCAGCAAGCTGGCAGCATTGCAGAGAGAAATGGAGTAGGATCTACTCATGTATCTAGGCTGATAGAGCAGTTTAGCAGACCGAGTACCTAATTCAATAGCTGGGGGAAATGGTTTGAACAATGTTAGAACACTTTCCCTGCTATGTTGTCAGAAAGATACTGTTCATTTTGTGTGGTCTCATGCTTTGAAAAGAAAGATCAGAAGGTGAACTAGGGAATCCTGCATCTCACACTCTGATCCTCTTCTTCCCTCTAGCATTATTAGAGTGAAATGAAGAAAAAGGACATCAGAAACTGTTCTACAGTGTTTTTTTTAAGACCTGAGGGACTGAGACAGTCACTCCTTTTTTGTTAGCCATAACATTCTGTCTGCATCATCTTAAAACGCTTTTCTCCCACCAGTACAAGAATTCTTAATCATGGTAGGAAAAATAACCCAAAACACTGCAATAAAGTGCAGTTGCATGCAGAAACTCCTAAAATTATCTCAGAAAGTATATTTGCACCTTCTCTATTAATTTTCAAAGCTTTGATTGAACTTTGTAGACAGAAATAGTAGAAAAAGTGAAAGAATAATTGTGTTATCTGTCATGATCTGGAAATTTTTTCTTAGAATTACTGTCTTACCTTTGTTTAAACAAATATTCTTCTGATGAAAAGTCCTCAGACACTCATGACTTCAGTAAAAGCTTATTATTTTCTTCTAGTTCAACTCTAAATAGATTCTATTTTCAGGAAAAAAAATAAAAATTCCTTCCATGCCATTGCTAGCATGGGAATTCTAATTGACTGAACGAACTCCAAGGGGTGAAATGTGGCTGCCCAATAAATCCCTAAAATGGCTCGATGGAGATAGGCAAGGGCAATGTACTTGTGAAGCTCAGGAAATAACGTGGAGTGTGACTGAGCACAGTTGTTAAAATGAGGCTGACTTTATCTCAAGACAAAAGGGACCAGAGTGTGGCCAGACCATCATCGGAGGAGTGAACACAGCTCTGTCCAACAAGGAGAACAAAAACTAGACAATTCACAAAGGGAATCTCATGTAGTATCAAATATCTTCAGATAAGTATATCTGATATTAAACATTGCACAATATGTGCACAGAATATGTAAAGAACCTAGTCAGAGACTGATGGACTCACATAGGGATTTTCTACTGTCATGTTTTCAATTTCCCTACAGATATCTGAAGATTAAGTATTCACTCAAATATGTTATGGTCAAGTTCAATGGGTGGACTCTACTGAGTATTTGATTCAATGCATAATTGTGGCACTAAGGTAATTTGTTCTTCATCCTCATTCATCTGATTGCTTAGTATTTCTTAATGGTGTAAAAGAATCTGATTATTACCATGTCAGCAGATGAACAGCAGGTTGTACCATAGTCATTACTTTATTCAGTTAAACATTGTGCTTGTTTCTTGATAGTCTAAAAATAATCATTTCAAAGTAAGGAAACAAATGTCTTCTACAACAAAACAGGCATCTAGTTAGGTTGGAAAGACTATTTATGGGCTTTAACTTCAGTTACTTAGAGCCTTTCAATAGATTTTAGAACATACTCTGTTTCGCTGATATTTGAAAATACTGGGGTTTTTTTGCACTGTTAAGCAGTAATGTTATTGATATTCTTTCTCTCCTGTTTTCTAAGTCTATTAATACTGATATCCTGCATGCCTTCTACCAGTTCATAAATGTGATTTCTACTCCATTTTTCATTCTTAAGGAATATTCATATTCCCATTCTGATGTTTTCCTGGGGACAAATAATACTGTCTAGGAAATGATAGCTTCTCCACACTAAATAGTGAGCTGTATGAACTAATTCTAGCTTCAAAATAAAGAAGAAAATACTAGTATTTGCCACAAATTACTTCTCTTTTGTTTTGAGTTCATTATCTTGATCTTTTGATTCTTCTAAGAGACTAGGCGATATGAACATAATTCATTGCATTGCTATTGCAATGCTAATTGCTACTATGAGGCAATCAAAATATTTACTACTGCAGTGAAATCATGTTTTCTTAATTTTTTATTTTGTTAACTCTATCTGTAAATAGTCTATCTTCCTGTAATTCCATTATTTTGAGTTTGGGACCATGTAGAAAATGAAAAGATTTAACACTTCTGTCACACATTGAATTCTCTGTTGCTTTGGTAAATTGTTGCTTTTCTTTCCACTTCAGAGAAGACAGTGCAAAGAGGTGTGTGGAACTGCCATTTTACAAAAGAAAGTCTAGGGGAATTATCAACCACAAGACAACCTGTGATGCAGTTACCTTGAAGCACACAGGTAAATGATTTTGACCTCTGAATAATAACAATAACAATGACAATAACAATAACAATAATAAAAAAAATTAAAAAATATTATTACTTGATTTATGAAGTTACATCTCTTTCCTGGACCACTTCAAACATTTGTGGCGTCTTGAAGTGATGCAATTTTTATTGCACTGTGTTGAAGTGCTTGACGCTGCATTCCCTTCTCTCATACCCTTTTCATGTTTGCTACTGTAGTGTTAATGACTCGTTACATTTACAAGCTGGTAACTAATTGTGACCTTCAAAGGCAAAATTAATGTAGCTGACAGGTGTACTCTCTGTAAAGATAAAGACAAACAAGTCTCTGCCACCCTCAGGGAGAGAGTGAATCAGGGAACAGTGGAACTCAGTTCTGAGTCTAAAAGAGGATAGTTGGAAACTTTCTTTTTTTTCTTAGTAAACTGAGTTCAAGAAAGGACTGCTGGTGTGAAAGGGATACAGGATTGTAGAACATTCATCTTAAGGGTGGAAGTCTGTGAGAATTGGCAATAGGAGTCAAAAAGAAGAGCTGTAGAGAATCCTGACCCAAAATGAACAGACCTAAGAGCTTTAAATGAAACAGCATTGTGATCCTTTTTTATAAGCTGAAACGGCTGGAAGATACATAAATCTCAGATTCCTATGAATTTAAATAGCTTTTTGAAAATGCTGTACTAGAGTGTTTGTGGGCATACTAGCAATTTCACTTTCAAGATCACTTTAAAATACCTAAATACATGCCCCAGAAAATGCCCATTGTCCCTGACAGGGGCTGATTTTTTTTTTTTTTTTCAGTTTTTGACAAGTGACTCTTAAAACTGTCTCAAAATTGAGATGTTGATTTACTTGTGAGTCATTATTTGTATGAAAGATTAGTACTGCACTGAAGAGTCCTGCAAGCTCTTGTTTTTATAAAAAGCCTTGGCTCAGCAGAAAGCAGATTGGAACCATAGCATTCTGAATTCTCCAGTCCTCCTGATAAATGTTCAAAATTTATTGAATGTGAATGTATAAGTGTTTAGGATTGAATTTAGGGAAAATACCAACTGGACTCCAAAATGACTGTGGATGCAAGTAACAGAAAATGGTATTTTAAAGTACACACTATCCATGCTCTTTTCCCCCATAATTTTTCTGACAACCTGAACAAGGCTCAGTGGTCTTTAAAGGCTGGAGTGTAGACGCTAAGGATGCTGCAGTCTTATCAATATTGATCTTTTTTTCCTTTTAATTTTTTTTTTGTCTCTACACAGATGATACCTACATAAAAATGCTGAATAAATAAGATGAAGAAGGAAAGCCAGAACAAATTACATTGAGCTGGCCTGCCCCAAGGGTGGCAGTTGATTGATTTTTATTCTAAAAGTGCAAATATAGTTTTGTTAAATGTGCCTTATTCTCACACACACAACTAAACCCTTCTTAGTGTGTTGATTTTTTTTTTTTTAATATCACCAATACAATCTTCATCTGTCTTCAGACAAACACTACTGGGGCTGGGTAGTAGGACACTTTTTGGCTTGATGCATAGCATTTAGCAAAACCTCTGCCTCCTGGTGTCTCAGTCACTTATCTATCCCTTAAAATTAAACAGTGAGAGACAATTTCAATTATAATATATATATTTTTTACTGTAAAGTTCTAAAAGATGTTCAACTTCAAAGCCCTAAATCAATTAAAAGGAAGCATATTTATTGTCTGACTTGAATTTGTTCTCATTCTCTTTTGATAACAAGTCTGAAATGTAAAATCAGTACCTTTTTTCAAGATAAGCCATTATCATTAACTTTTAATGCAAATTTATTTCTGCTTTAGCTACACTTACACAATACATCTCCTCCTATCAGCCTGGTATTGCTTGGAGCTCTGCTCTCCAAGTTTAACCCCTCAGTTCAGTCATTAGGACATCATCCTATTTTTCTATTTTCATTTTCTGTTAGATGATTTGTGGCAGAGTTCACACTTGGTCAAAAGTTACTGAACATTTTTATTTTTTATTTTTTTTATCATGAAAAGCACACAAAAATATTAATGAAATAGCTAATTCAGTTTTAGCTACACTGGTTCTGCACTTACTCTAGAAGTGGTAAATTTTTATGATTGCCACAAAGCTTAGTATATGCAACTAAATATGCAGATAGAGCATTTCCAAAAAGAAAGATACTTCTACTTCTGTGAAATGACATGTTTCACAAATGCTGCTTCATGCAGGTTTTGACTCTTTATGCAAACAACACAGAGTACTATGACATTTTATGAAGATATTACATCTGATGATACAGTCTGTGGATTCTCTGTGCATTATGAATTTCAGTGTCTTAAAATGTCCTGTGTATAATGAAAATATACACTTTTATTTGCAGTTCAGATGGACTAATACAATTTGATGTATCTGTCAATGATCTTATTAACATAAGTTGTAAAGCAGTACCTGCAAAGGACACTGCATAATAAGCCTATTCAGCTATGTGAATTGTATCTGAAGTTGCTCCTAAGAGATGATCAATTAGAAAAAATGGTATTTTACAGGTGGTGTGTTCTATACTATAAATCATCTGGTGTTAAGTGTTTTTCTAATGTGGATTATTGCCTGCAAACTCTGACAGTACCTAGCTCTGGGGTTCCTGAGTGGTCCTGTGCTTCCCTGAAGTCCCTCAGAGCACTGGAAAAATTTCTGTCTCTTAGTCTGAAATATAGGAATGTGTGAATTTGTTGGACATACAGATGTCTTCAAAAGGTTGACAGGATGTTCCAGAGTGAGTCTGCTAATGTGTTTCCTATATGTTTCTTCATGTTTCCTGTGGAATCATGGAAAACAATCTCTGAAAAGAGTATACTGTCTTTTACTCCTTTTGAAAACTTCAGAGATCCTGAACATCCTTTTTCTCTGCTGACTACACAAGGAAATCAATACCATTATTATTGACTAATGAATATGTTTTTACCATGTATGTGTAATTAGAATGTTGAAATGAAAGATCTGCTCTTTTAACCTTCTCCCTCTGCTTAAGCAATATTCCAAATCCAGACATGCTGTCATGTATTTGGACCATATCTGATTATGTAAAAAAAAACCTTCAAGTTGAACTTTATATTTTAGCTTGGGTTGGATTAAAACTCTAATGTACTTATTTTTAATAATTTGTTAACTTATGGTTCAAATATTACTTTTTCATATTTTGTTTTTTTAATGTTGAGAAAGCCTCTTAAGGGGCCAATAAATCAATATCTGAAGCTAAATATTAGAAGACATTACATAGAAAAAATATATATTTAATGTAATCTGCAGGTGAACTTTATATCAATATGTACTAGTAATTGCCTAATTGTAACAATCACACACTTAGTGCACAGGTAAAAAGCTTTGATTTCATTATATACTGTACTGTAAACCAAGGAGGAGTGCACTTTATAAACTGAAATGGATGCAATTGGGTTAATATAGCAGGTGTTAAACACTGTAAGAAATCCAAATGCTGCAATAAAATGCCTACAGAAAATTTCTAGGAGTATTTAAAATTCCAGGGAATACTGAACTTGAAGACAGCTTAGTGTCTAAAGTCTAAAAATACTTCTTACCACGGTAACATGGATTACACAAAACACTGCAACATCTAAATTCATTACAAAAGTAAATTTATTTGAGAAATATTATCATCTTAGTTTATCTTTCATATTTGCTGCTATTTTATCTCTAATTTCCACTCTGTGTCTCAGAAGTGTGAAATCTCACAAATGATTTTTGGTTTCAACGTCAATTTTCATTTAAGAAGGAAATCCCCATAGTTCAAAATTTTCATTTGCTCTGGAAATCTCAGAGCCTAATTCCACCTGTTTTTGTAACTGATAAGAAGAGAACTCCAAACTGTTCAGAGTGGTTGTCTCTTATAATAAATGTATGATATGATAAAGCCTGTGATCACTCAAAGCCTACATTTTCTGTTTCTTCTGCACTCAACTCTTAGAAGTTGCAAAGCTTCCAAGATGCCGTGTTCATAGAATTATATTTTTTTAGTCTAAACTGCAGTGGTTAAAAGAAATGGATAATTTGAACTTTTCCCCCAAGATGCTAAAATACTCATCTTTTCATTCAAGACAGAGCCAAGTCCTTGAAATATTCACTGAAATAAAAATGTAAACATTTCCATTGTAGCATTCAATAACAGCTAAGGCAGTTGTTCTTAGACATCACTGCAAGCTGATTGTTAATTCAGCTGACTATGGTAATGTAATAATAATACAAGCTTGACAGAAAAACTGGGTTCAAATCCTCACTCATTAACTACTGTTTGAGGCTTTGAAATTTTATCAAATTATCTTATTTTTCAGTGATGCAGTGTATTTTGCTGAATATTTGATGTCTGCACAGTACCCATCCAAACCTTCACAACTTGGACATACTGAAGGTCTTCCATATCTCTTGAACCAAAGCTTACATTTTAATATTGTGCAGGTTGTCATTTGTTTGGGTGGGTTTTTTGGTTTTGATGGGCTTTTTTTGTTTGTTTGGTTGGGATGTTTTTTATGGTTTTGTTTTTTCTTTTTTGTTTCTTTGGATTTTTATTTGCTTGTATTCTTCTAATAATAACAAAAGTCAATCATAGAATCATAGAATCATAGAACCAATAAGGTTGGAAGAGACCTCAAAGATCATCAAGTCCAACCCATCACCCAAAACCTCATGACTACTAAACCATGGCACCAAGTGCCACATCCAATCCCCTCTTGAACACCTCCAGGGATGGTGACTCCACCACCTCCCTGGGCAGCCCATTCCAATAGCTAGCAACTCTAACAATCAGTATAGTTGTCACTCTGAGTCGGCATATGGAAGGTGTATGTCAGATACTGCTTTACTTTACCCTGACTCTTTAAAAGATCATTAATAAATAATTTAAAATATAATTAATAAATAATTTAAAAGATCAGAATCAGACCTCTAAGATCTAGTCAGAAATTAAAGTGCCTTAAATTTCATCTTATTAACTAGGTAAAATTAACTAACCATTAACTAAGATATCATTAACTACGGCATTATTTCTAGATGTTAATGACGAGAAATCTGGGTCTATGAATGCTGATATGGAAACAGTGTGATGTTTCTTTTAATCTGAATTTCTCAGTCAGGTATTTTGACATCCTACATTTGACCACTCCAAGGCATTGCTGCAGTCCAGCCAGCCAGGGGAATGGTTCTATGGGTGTTCCCAGAAACAGATCAAGATTCAGAAAGGAGTCAAGCATCAAGCAACTTTATTTGCTTATCAACGAGTACACAAACATAAAGGAGTGAGAGAGAGAGAAAAGAGAGAAAGGAAGAAAGGCCAAAGGCCAGAATTCCAAAGGCCAGTTCCATGTCCAGTTCTGTGGGGGGGAACCTACAGTTTGAAGTTAGAGGTCTCTTCCTTTTTATTGGGTTACCTTGTTATATATTCATGCAACCACTTAGCATATTACAAGAACAGTTTTGCCTAGCCCTGCCCACCAGTGGTGGTGGGGTGCATGCTCAGTACCATTGCTTGGGGGTCTTCAGGCATCTCCAAGTGTGGTCACGGTTCTCCAAGTCCCTCCACCTGCCAGGAGTTAGTCCTGATTTCTCATCAGTGGTTCCAAATTCAGAAAATGGGAAGCATCTAGTCCTGCAGTTGGAGAACAAATAACCTCCTGTCTGGTGGCCTAGTTGAAATTAGTTCCATGGTCATGATGGTGGTGTCCATCAGTGGTCTGTGTACCAACTTGAGACAAAAAATGAGGAACCAGTCCAGTCTCTAACAGTTGCTTAAAATATTCTACCAGAGAACCTGACTAGTCATGTGGTGAAACTGAGCTGGATTTGAGAAGAGACACAACAGACATACAAGAACACAGGGTACAGAGATGGTTAAGTGCTAGTTTCTGACTGAATAAACAGTGCATCTAACCACAAGCATACATGGAACAAGAAGTTAAACAGTCTTGTAATCCTGTTGGTTTTGAAAGTGAGAAAATTAATTTATCTTTTCAGGGAATGTATCAGGACCTGATTAAGTCCTATATTTCAGAGAGCAAGACTCCATTTCTGTCATCCTGAAAGAAAAATCAGTTTCACTAAGAGGGACAGGTGAATATGAGAACTGTCCACACAGGTTGTGGTGGGTTGGAAGGGCTGAGGCCAAGAAGCCTCTTCCCTTCCCCCTTGTAAGGTAAAAGGGAAAAAAAAATTGAAGGGAAAGAAAAAAAAACTCACCAGCCGAATTAGCAAAGCAGTGGAGCTATATTTACAAAGCAGTGTAGGATTTTGCAGGGGAATATTTACAAATTTACAATATCTACAATATATACAAAGATACACAACAGAGTAGCACAGAAACGAGAGTAACCCCCTCGGCCGAGGGGATCCTCACCTCCGCTCTCCCTCTCCTCCCCCTTTCCCCAGAATGGGATAGAAAGAGGAAGAAAAGAGAGAAAAAAAATGTTAGAAGCAGTTTGTGTTAGTTGGAAGGGAGTTAATACAGGCCTTATCAGTTTTTCAAGGCCGGAGCCTTGGCAGAAAGCCCAGCACAGGGGAGCTGCTGCACCGAAGGAGATGCGGAAGCAAGAGTGACAGAGAAGTGCTGGGAATGCCCACTTCACTCTCAAGCCAGATAGTGCTTCCTCCCACTCAACCAATGAAATTGTTTAGAATATTCCTTCCGTTTACCAACTTCCGTCCACCATATTCCCTTTCTTAAGGGGACACCGTCAACCGGCCACAGTCCACCCCTTCTAAACAATTTTCATTGGCTGTTTATACTGTTCATCCAATCCAAGATGATATTTACAGTTCGTGAATAGAGTTCATAGTCCATTCCGGCTATGCTCAGATGTAGATGATTCAAAAGTCCAAGAAAATCAGAAAGTGAGAAAAAATGGAAAACAGTTCATTTCTTCGCCGAAGAAGCAAAGAAAAGGGAAACAGGGAAATCTCAGGGTCTCTTAGTTGACTCAGGGCTCTCAGGGTTCTCAGGGTTCGTGCACCGCAGATTCCTCGTTGATTCTTCTTTTGGGCGCGATGCAGCTGTACAACAGTTCGAAGTCAACCTCTTTCAGCTAAAGTTAAATTTCTTTGTGGAATACACTGAATTTCACCATTCTCTTGCATTACCCAATAAGTGTGACCCGGACCTTCAGCTGAAACCACCCCTCGGACAGGTTTAGCCTCTCCTGAGGGTGAAAATACCCAAACAGTTTTACCTAGCACATTCTTTTCTCTAACAACAGGAACTCTATCACCTTCTACTTTCCGTAGCAAATCTGAATGTGCAGGTCCAGCTCGGTTCACTGAACCTCTACTATTTACCAGCCAGGTTGCTTGTGCTAAATGTTTTTCCCAGTTTTCAAAGATCCACCCCCATGGCTTTAAAGTGGTCTTCAACAAACCGTTGTAGCGTTCAATCTTCCCTGAAGCTGGTGCATAGTAGGGAATGTGGAATATCCACTCAATACCGTGCTCTTTTGCCCAGTTCTTCACAAGGTTGTTCTTGAAATGAGTTCCGTTGTCTGACTCGATCCTCTCTGGAGTTCCGTGTCTCCACAGGATCTGTCTCTCCAGACCGAGGATGGTGTTGCGTGCAGTTGCATGTGGAACTGGATAAGTTTCCAACCATCCAGTGTTTGCCTCTACCATAGTAAGCACGTATTGCTTACCAGAACGAGAACGTGGTAGGGTGATGTAGTCAATCTGCCAAGCTTCACCATACTTGTACTTGGACCATCTGTCACCATACCACAAGGGCTTAAGTCGTTTTGCCTGCTTAATAGCAGCACAAATGTCACAGTCATGGATGACTTGCGTGATAGCATCCATGGAAATGTCTATGGATCTGTCACGAGCCCATTGGTATGTTGCATCTCTGCCTTGATGTCCTGACGAATCGTGAGCCCACCGAGCTAAGAATATCTCACCTCGGTGTTTCCAGTCGAGATCAAGATTAGAGTCCATGTCTACTTGAGAAACTCTTGCAGCTAGATCTGCCTGATGGTTGTGTTGCTGTTCCTCAGTAGCTTTGCTCTTAGGAATGTGAGCATCAATGTGCCTCACTTTCACTGGAATTCTCTCGATTCGGTCAGCAATGTCCTGCCATAGGTTGGCTGCCCAAATGGGTTTTCCTTTTCTCTGCCAACCATTCTTCTTCCAGTTCTTTAGCCAACCCCATAGAGCATTGGCTACCATCCATGAGTCGGTGTAGAGATAAAGCTTTGGCCATCTCTCACGTTCAGCCACGTCGAGAGCTAGCTGGACAGCTTTTACCTCTGCGAACTGACTGGATTCTCCTTCTCCATCTTTCGCCTCTGCAACTCGGCGTGTTGGACTCCACACTGCAGACTTCCACCTTCGCTTGTTTCCAACAAGACGACAGGAACCGTCTGTGAACAAAGCATATTTCTTTTCATCATCAGACAGGTCATTGTAAGGAGGAGCTTCCTCAGCACGAGTTACTTTCTCCTCTGGAGGTTTAGCACAGTTGATACCTTCAGGCCAACTTGAGATCACCTCCACTAGACCAGGTCTTTCAAGATTTCCCATTCGAGCTCTCTGTGTTATCAGAGCCATCCACTTAGACCATGTGGAGTCTGTGGCATGATGTGGTGTGGAACCTTTGCCTTTGAACATCCAATTCAAAACTGGTAATCTGGGAGCTAAGAGAAGTTGTGATTCAGTTCCAATCACTTCAGAAGATGCTTTCACTCCTTCATAGGCAGCTAAGATTTCTTTCTCTGTTGGAGTGTAATTAGCCTCTGAACCTCTGTAACCTCGACTCCAGAAACCAAGAGGTCGTCCACGTGTCTCACCTGGAGCTTTTGCCACAAGCACCAGGTTGGACCATTGTCACTTGCAGCCGTGTACAAAATGTTCTTAATGTCTGGACCATCTCGGACAGGTCCCAGACCCATTGCTTGAACTACCTCTTGCTTTATCTGGTCAAAGGCTGCTTGTTGTTCAGGTCCCCAGTGGAAATGGTTTCTCTTTCGAGTCACATCATACAGAGGTTTCACAATCTGACTGTATCCAGGAATGTGCAGTCTCCAAAATCCCACTATCCCCAAGAAACGTAAGGTCTCTTGCTTGTTTGTGGGACTTGCCATGGTAGAGACTCTATTTACCACATCCACTGGAATGTGTCGGCGTCCATCTTGCCATCGCACTCCCAGAAACTGAATTTCGGTGGTAGGTCCTTTCACCTTGTCTCGTTTGATGGCAAAACCTGCATTCAGAAGAATGTCAATGATTTTGTTACCTTTCTCGAAGACTTCCTCAGCAGTTTTACCCCAGACAATGATATCATCGATGAACTGGATGTGTTCTGGAGCGCTGCCTTTCTCCAGAGCATCGTGGATCACTGCATGACAGATGCTTGAGCTGTGGATCCAGCCCATTGGCAATCTGTTGAAAGTGTACTGGATTCCTCTCCAGGTGAAAGCGAACTGAGGCCTGCATTCCTCTGCTATGGGAATAGAGAAAAATGCATTAGCAATGTCTATGGTAGCATACCATTTGGCCTCTTTGGATTCCAGCTCATACTGTAGCTCCATCATGTCTGGTACTGCTGCACTCATAGGTGGTGTCACTTCATTTAGGGCTCGGTAGTCTACCGTCAGACGCCAGTCTCCACTCTGCTTTCGCACAGGCCACACTGGACTGTTGAAAGGTGAATGAGTTTTGCTGACGACTTTCTGACTCTCCAACTGACGAATCAGATTCTGAATGGGCAACAAAGAGTCACGGTTGGTTCTGTATTGTCTGTGATGCACAGTCTGAGAAGCAACCGGCAATTTAATGTCCTGTATCTTATGTTGTCCCACAACTGCAGATTCATCAGAAAGTTCAGGTCTAGCAGATAGCTTCAATTTCTGTCCATCAATTTCTATTGAAGCTACTCCAAAAGCCCATTTGTAACCTCTAGGGTCCTTGAAACGCCCTTCTCTCAGAAAATCAATTCCCAGAATACAAGGTGCATCAGGTCCGGTCACAATTGTATGCTTCCTCCATTGTTTACCAGTTAAACTTATATTAACCTCTACCTTACTTAACTCTTGAGATCCACCAGTGACTCCCAGAATAGTTATAGACTCTGATCCCTGATAATTTGATGGTATTATGGTGCACTGAGCTCCTGTGTCAACCAAGGCCCTGTACTTCCGAAATTGTGAAGTGCCAGGCCACTGGATGTACACATCCCAATAGATTCTATTATCTCTGTTATCCCTCTCCTGCCCCTGGCGGGAGGCAGGGCACCCCTAGTTATGGGGAACATGCGCACATGTGCATTGCACATAGTTTGCAGGGTTATAACTTTGCATGTTATAACTGGAGCCACTGTTGGAACCATAAGAGTCATTCTGAGGAACTGTAGAAGTAACAGCTACCCTTCTGGTATTGCTACCTCGGGTTCTGCCACTTTGCAATTCCCTCAGTCTCCTGAAAAGATTAGAAGTTGGCTGGCCATCCCAGCGGTTCATGTTCTCACCAAACTGATCACGCAGAGTTATCCAAATAGTTCTACGTGATTGCCTTGGCGGTCTGTTTTGGAATGACCTGTTTTGGAATGACCTGTTTTGGAATGACCTCCTTGGAGGACGTGTATTCCTCACAGATGAAACTTGTATCCACCTGGAGGAAGAATTGAAATTATCCCTTTGTGCCAATTGGGATATGGAATTTCTAAATTCATCTTTTAACTCTCTTATGCAATTCTGAATATCACCAGACATCGTTTTAATGGCGAAACCAAAGAACCACGTGTCATGCTATCCTCCAATTGTCTCATTTGATCACTGAATTGGCCAACCGTAGGAGAAGCTCCACCATAACTTCTTGACACAATTCTGCTTGCCAGAATGTTTGCATAATTGGAAGGAGCAAGTTTGATGATCTTTTTAGCAAGACCAATACCCACAGGAATGTCATCAGGATTCAGAGTTTCATGTTCACCATAGAGTAGCTCTCTAACAGCAAATTCTCTCAAGCGCTTAATTCCCTCATCTATGGTAGTCCAGGGTTTAGGATTCCATGGAAGATCATCTCGGGAAGGGTATCTCAGGGCAACCGCCATTAAAAGGCGTATCCACAGATTAACCTTACCGAGAGCTCTGCCTAGATGTCTATCTATTCCATTGTCCCTTGAGAGAGTTCCTAACTGAGCTGCTGACTTGTCTCCAACTGTTAGAGCTGGAGCACCTGTATCATAACACCTACTAAGCCAAGCTAGAACTGGTTCCTTATCCGCCCTGGTGAAATCTTTACGGACATTACGCAATTCCTCCCTTGGAGAAGAACACTCCAAAATATCATCTTGCTCTTCATCTCCCTGAATTCTTTGCCCATATAATCCTGCTGTCATTCTCCTAAGGATCTCTTTAAGCTGAGAACCACCTTTGCCAGCTGCTTTCCTAGCTTCATCTGTATCCTGCTTTGATCTCACTAGGTTAACTAGATCTTTAAAACAAACCACCTCTTCCTCCTGAGCAGGATCTCTTAGAGTAGAGGGCCCCTCACCAGGATCAGTCTCCAGCTCCTCTTCTTCTCCATCTTTGGCCTTTGCACCTCTAGTCTTTAAAGGAGCCACCTTAACTGGAGCTGTGTTTGAATTTACAGCCACCTTAATGGAAGCTGACAGATCCTGAGATAAATCAGCTGCTGGGGCAGTGACTTCCGGTCCCACTGAGGGAGTAGGCGGAAGTGACGTTGCTCCGTTAATGGCCGATGGAAAAGAAGAAGAAGGAGAAGGAGTGGGAGAAGGAGTAGGTGCCATGTTGATACCAGCCGATGCCCTTGGCTGCTTGCTAGAATCAGCAAAGTCATTTAGAGCTGCTTTACCAATTAACTTTTAGCCTTCTTTTTAACTGACACGGGTTCTCCACCTTCCTCATCACTAGATGACTCTGGGACTGATCTCAAGCTACGGCGTTTTCTTTTGGTCTAGTTTTAATAACAAAACAAGCTCTGGACATCTTCCTCTCTCGCCGCAGAGAGAACAGTAAATATGCAATCACCATCACCAGCAACAGATTTATACACATCACATAAATCACCTTTGGGTCCCAGGCATCACCTAAAGTTACTCTCTCTTCAGGCGGAATCTTAAAACCCTTTATCTCAATTGGGAGAGTGGTGGAGGTAACATTCCTGTATCTCACTGGCCATAATAAATTAATACATTTTCCATACCATAATTTAACTCTATACATAACCCACATATAAATTGTCCGCACCAAATATTTACCCAGGTAATCCAAAATCAAACCCAAACAATATCTGTAAACCAGAGCCCCAAAAATTGAAAAGAACAATCGCTCCACAAACCACAAGACCTTCATGTTTGCTAATTCAGCTGGAAAACACTAAATCAATCAAGTAATAAATTAAACTAATTATCTGCCGCACGTTGGGTACGCCAATAAAAAAATGTGGTGGGTTGGAAGGGCTGAGGCCAAGAAGCCTCTTCCCTTCCCCCTTGTAAGGTAAAAGGGAATAAAAAAATTGAAGGGAAAGGAAAAAAAAACTCACCAGCTGAATTAGCAAAGCAGTGGAGCTATATTTACAAAGCAGTGTAGGATTTTGCAGGGGAATATTTACAAATTTACAATATCTACAATATATACAAAGATATACAACAGAGTAGCACAGAAACGAGAGTAACCCCCCTCGGCCGAGGGGGATCCTCACCTCCGCTCTCCCCTCTCCTCCCCCCTTTCCCCAGAATGGGATAGAAAGAGGAAGAAAAGAGAGAAAAAAAAAAATGTTAGAAGCAGTTTGTGTTAGTTGGAAGGGAGTTAATACAGGCCTTATCAGTTTTTCAAGGCCGGAGCCTTGGCAGAAAGCCCAGCACAGGGGAGCTGCTGCACCGAAGGAGATGCGGAAGCAAGAGTGACAGAGAAGTGCTGGGAATGCCCACTTCACTCTCAAGCCAGATAGTGCTTCCTCCCACTCAACCAATGAAATTGTTTAGAATATTCCTTCCGTTTACCAACTTCCGTCCACCATATTCCCTTTCTTAAGGGGACACCGTCAACCGGCCACACAGGTATCAAAAGTTTTCTTACCATCTAAACTTTTCACATAATTCAAGAGCAAAATCTTCTAACAGCCTGTAGTGAAATATAAAATTAGACATAAACAAATATACATTAAAAACTATTTATTTGTTTAAAAGTCTGTTTGGCTAGTTTGGTTTCACAGGTTCTCGAGGGAGTCAGCCTGACAACTGAAATGAAACCAGAGAAGGCTTTCACTGCAGAAAAGGTCCATGTGTTATATTAAATTCAGGTGAAGTTATAAAAAATTGACACTCATTTTTTTTACCACTCCTAAGACACAGCTTATGTCTTAAACCTGTGAGGTTGATATCTCAGCTGTAGCACAAAGAAGCTGTGAAAGAACTGAAGGAACACCTTTTGCTCATGTTGTGTCCCAAGTTTGTATCAGAGTGAGAATAAAGCAATCAGTCTCTTTCTTCACATCTAGAAAAAGGAAAGAAGAGTGCACAAGAACATCTGGAGGAATGGGACCATGCAGAAGGACAGTGCTACTGTCATGGCTAGGCATGAGTACCAAGCATATTTCTCCTCTCTTGGAAACTAGATGGGTCTGCAGTAGTAAATTATAGTGTAACTTAAAATGGAATAAGATAATTCATATATTGACCCCAAAGCTGTGTTTGCTGTCTTAGATTTACTCCTGCATCTGTCACGCTTTCAAGAGATACATAAAACTTTTTTTATTCTTTTCCTTTTTTACTCTTCCTAAAGTCTGTGTCAGTAGTGAATCAAAACTGCTGGGCATTTTGCTTGGAGGAATACTTTGGTTGATATCAAGCTACCACAGACAAAGTGGAAATGCATTATAACTTCTCTAAGTGCCTCCTTTTGAAACAAAAAGGAGATCTTTTGGCTTTCTGTTCTCAGTTAACATCCAGAATGTTCTGATATGCAGTGTACTACTTCCATTAGAAAACTGTGTGATTGTTCTGGATACCCTCAGACAAGAAACAAGAAAATGTCAGCTAAGCACAGGCTAATCTTAACTATTTCAGTTGAAAGAAAAGTCAGCTAAAGTAATGACATGCTACACTGAGAGCTTCTTTGCTTCTGCTTATAAAGAAATCTGGACAAATGCAACCTCTAGACAGACAATGGTGCAGAAAATCCTAATGATCTATTTTTGTCAGATGGTGTGGCACTCCCTTTTACCAAACCATTTTCAAATTCAGTCTGCGGATTGTCAAGTGGTACTTTGATCTGCAGATTGTGAGCGTTTACCTGCTTTTAAAAGCACGAACTTCAAATTAAGCTTTTCTCTTGAGTTTAAGCAGGCTTTATATTAATGTGACAACGAGGATTTGGACAAGCTAAAATGTATTTCAAAGTTTGTTTTACAACTTCTATTTTTTTGCCTATGTGCCCAACCATTTGGAAGATGTTTTTGGAAAATAGCACAGCTAAAAGTCTTGCAGGTCCAACCAATGGACTGATGGCACAATTTCACCTTTCGTGCTGTAGCTGGAGTAAATATACATGTGCCATCAACACACCATTTGAGAGCACACTGTGGTGTGGCTCTGTGTGAATGTGAATACCAATTGCTACTCATATTGTGAACCAAATTTTGCCATCTGGTACAATGACACTCCTTTACTGAACTGAATGGAAGAGAGAGTGTGTGTATGTCAGATAAAAGAAAGAGTACTAATTCATATTCATTAACATTCATTGCTTCTTCTTTTGCATCTCTTTTGCAAATGGATTGTAAAATTCACCAGCAAGAGTTATTCACAAATATTCATTAATTTCTATGTGCAATTTTCTCTTTCATGTCTAGTGTACAAAGAAGTTCCTATAAATATTCATAATGCAGAATGTGTTGACTGGTTGCGTAAGTCATAGGATGTTACTTCTGCTTTTGGCTGGTTAATTTACGTAAATAATAAGTACAAGAAGCATGTCAAATTTTGAATGTTAAAACTAAATGTGGAGATCAGAATTAGCATGAAGGAAATTAACTTTTTGAAAACACATACTGAAAAAGATAGAACAGACTTTTCAAGAGCATATATGGGATTTGTAATATTTTTCCAGGAATTTCAGTGGGCTGTGTCTTCAATTTCCTGTGGGATTTTGAAAATTAATTTGAGTACTTATGGGAGGGAATATATAATATTTGAATATGAAAGCAAACTCATGATTCTTCCAAAACATATCTCTCAATTTACCAGTGCCACTATTGAATATTTACACTTTTGAAAAGATGTGTTTTAAGATGTTAATAGCAGCTTGTATAGTGTAAGTACTATGTCATAACAGTGGGTACACAGTTATAATGAAACTAAAACTTCATAAATAAGCCTTTCCTTATGTTTGCTGAATCCTCAGTGCTCTGCTAAAATAATTATCAAATGATCTCCCTAGTAAACACTGAAGATACCAGGACTGAGGCATTAAAATCCTTCATTACTTGCTATAAATATTAGGACTAGAGTACTTTACTCTCAAATAAAAAAGGGCAGTCCAATAGATGTAGGTCTTTAATCTACTCAGCAAAAACTACTTACCAGCACTGACTGTCTCCCTTGACATTTTTCACTCTTACATTACCCACATAAACCTGAACACCTGAACACCTACTTCCTCATTGTGTAACTGTCACTAATCCTAATTTCAGGTCAAGTGATGACAGGCAGCACCCTTCCAAAGGATATGGCATAGGCCAATGTCCAGGCAGCTCCACTCAGTAATCACAGAATCACAGAACTGTGGGAGTCGGAAGGGACCTCTGGAGGTCATTGACTCCTAATCCCCTGCTAGAGCAGGATTATCTAACCCATACTGGATTTCAGAACTGTGCTACACAGACATTGTCTCATAGTAGGACAGATTTTGAATTTCTGATTCATTTTGTGCTTGTGTGCTCCTGCCAGGAATTGTTTTGTCTTCTGTTAATGTGTTTTATCTTTGTTATTTGCTCTGATAAATATCTGTATTCTGTGGACTTTTTCCTCAGTAGGGCTGGGTAGTTCCCTTTTAATTAATGGAGTTTTGTCCACAATTCCTGAATCAGAAGCACAAAAAGTGAGGGTGGATATACACTGAGGGGTGCTGTAATGGAGGAAAAAAAAAAAATATTTTTTTTTTTTCATAATGTAAAGAAAACCTTTAGCTTGCACACACTATTTGAACACAAAGATGTCTATTTGTGCTATTATGGTGGTGTATGAAGATGTACGTTACACTGTAGTAGAAGTTCATTGATTCATAGAATCCTAGATTGCTTTAGGTTGGAAGGGACCTTAAAGATCATCTAGTTCCACACCTCCTGTCGTTGTCAGGGACATCTTCCACTAGACTAGGTTTCACAAGGCCTCCTCCAACCTGGCCTTGAATACTTCCAGGGAAGGGGCATCCATGACCTCTGTGGGCAACGTGTTCCAGTGTCTCACCACCCTCGCTGTGAATAATTTCTTTCTATTATCTAGCCTAAAGCTACCCTCCCTAAGCTTCAATCCATTCCCTCTCATTCACTACACAGGTTCTCTTTCTCTTGCAGGTTTCTCACTCCAGAGATGATGGCAGCACATGTGTAGGATGGGGAAGCTCAGACATGCTCCTGCTGGCTGGGGTGTTTCTGGTCCAAAGTCAGTATCTCTGCAGTTTATTCTGCTGTGTATGTTAATTAGCTTGACATTGATAAGAAGATCCTTCAATATGTGTTATAGTCAAAGCTTGCATGTTAATACTGCTGAAATAAAAATGTGGGTATTTTGTGGGTTTTGTTGCTGTCTCTTTTTATTTTTTCCCCAACTGAAGAGAAAGGCTTTTTGCTGTTAAACTCTGTAACCAATGCACCTATTGCCTCCTTGACATACTGTTGGTACTCATAGGAAAAGAAAACAGCAAACTAAAATGACGAGCTGTATTAAGTGATCTTTTACATATTTTTACAAATACATTAACACTAAATAGAAGGGCAAGAAGAACCTGCACTCCTTATTGGTCCTGGAAGGGAACAAGGTGACTGAAGATGAGGCAAAGGCTGAGGTCCTGAACACCTTCTTTGCCTCAATTTTTAACAGCAAGGCAGAAGGAGTTCAGGGTGAGTGGCCTCCTGAGCTGGGTGACGGGGTCAGGGAGCAGTGTAATGCCCCGGAAATCCATCAGGAATTAGGTTGGGACCTGCTGATTCACTTTGACACTCACAAGTCCATGGGACTGGATGGGATCCATCCTAGGCTGCTGAGAGAGCTGGCAGATGATCTTGCCAAACCGCTCTCCATCATTTTCCTCCAGTCCTGGCTCACCAAAGAGGACCTAGGTGACTGGAAACTGGCTGATGTGGTCCCCATCCACAAGAAGGGCCAGATGGAGGAACCTGGAAACTCCAGGCCAGTCAGCCTGGCCTCAGTGCCAGGGAAAATGATGGAGCAGATTATCCTGGCGGCAATAACTGCACACCTGAAGGATGGCCAAGGGCTCGGGTCCAGATAACATGGATTAAGACGGGTCAGGTGACCCATCTGGTGGATGCAGGGAAGCCTGTGGATGTGGTCTACTTGGACTTCAACAAGGCCTTTGATACCGTCCCCCACAGCAAACTGCTGGCTAAGCTGTCAGCTCGTGACTTGGACCACTACATTCTGTGCTGGGTTAGGAACTGGCTGCAGGGCTGAGCCCAGAGAGTGGTGGTGAATGGTGCCACATTCAGCTGGCAGCCAGTCACCAGTCATGTCCCCCAGGGATCAGTGCTGGGCCCCATCCTCTTTAACGTCTTCATTGATGATCTGGATGAGGGGATTGAGTCAGTCATCAGTAAATTTGCAGATGACACTAAGTTAGGAGCAGATGTTAGTCAGTTAGAGGGTGGAAGGACACTGCAGAGTGGCCTCGACTGACAGGAGAGATGAGTAGAGTCCAATGGAATGGCATTTAAAAAGTCTAAGTGACGAGTGCTGCACTTTGGCCACGGCAACCCCATGCAGAGCTACAGGCTGGGGTCAGAGTGGCTGGAGAGCTCCCAAACGGAGAGGGACCTGGGGGTGCTGATTGACAGCCACCTAAACATGAGCCAGCAGTGTGCCCAGGTGGCCAAAAGGACCAATGGCATCCTGGCCTGCATTAGGAATAGTGTGGCCAACAGGAGCAGGGAAGTCATTGTGTCCCCTGTACTCTGCATTGGTTAGGCCGCAGCTTGAGTGCTGTGTCCAGTTCTGGGCCCCTCAGTTTAAGAAGGGCATTGAGACACTTGAATGCGTCCAGAGAAGGGCAAAGAGGCTGGTGAGAGGCCTTGAACACAAGCCCTGTGAGGAGAGGCTGAGGGAGCTGGGATTGTTTAGCCTGGAGAAGAGGAGGTTCAGGGGTGACCTCATTGCCCTCTACAACTACCTGAAAGGTGGTTGTAGCCAGGAGGAGGTTGGTCTCTTCTCCCAGGCAACCAGCACTAGAACAAGGGGACACAGTCTCAAGATGCACCAGGGGAAGTTTAGGCTCGAGGTGAGGAGAAAGTTCTTCACCAAGAGAGTCATCGGTCATTGGAATAGGATGCCTGGGGAGGTGGTGGAGTCACCATCCCTCAAAGTATTCAAGAGGAGATTGGACGTGGCACTTGGTGCCATGGTCTAGTCATGAGGTCTGTGGTGACAGGCTGGACTCGATGATCCTCGAGGTCTCTTCCAACCTTAGCGATACTGTGATACTGTGATACTGTGATCTCTTTATTACCTGGGGAGAAGAAAGGATGATCTCATGGTGGATGGGTGAGGCCAGGCAGCCCCAGGTCCCCAGGTGGGGACTGTCCTCCCCTGGGAGAGTGGGGCTGATCCCAGATGGGCACCCCCAATACCTAACTGGAGCACCTTGTGGTATGTTCAGGAGCAGATGCAGCGGACTGCCGTGGACATTCCCTTGCCTGAATCTCCCTCCAAAACAAACCCGGGCCGAGGTGCTGGACTCAGTCTGTTCTGGGTTGAATGCCTGGCGGTGGGTCAGGCTGTGGTCTTCCGAGCCCAACATCAGAGCTAAACCCCGGGTGAAGATAGTGCCGAGGCACAGGTGTCTGCCAGGCCTGGGTGCCACAACGTGGAATGGACTCATTGTCTCCTGCAGAACCCTCTGGGGATGGGTCTGCGACTCAGCACACCTCCGGGCTTCTCTTCCAGCACACCTGAGCGTCTCCTACTGCCGGAGCAGCAGCCTGGGCAGGCAGCATGGCAACAGAGGTGAGGAAGAGGTTACATCAGTGATGTGAGGGCTGAAACTCCTCTACTGTGAGGACAGGCTGAGCCTGTTGGGGTTGTTCAGCCCAGGGAAGAAAAGGCTCTGAGGCAACCTTCTGGCCTTTTCAGTAGTAAAGGGATCAATCACAAAGCTAGGGAAAGATTTTTTTATCCAAGACTGTTTGTGACAGGAGAAGGGGTCATGGGTTTAAAGTAGAAGAGGGAGATTTAGACCAGATAGAAGGAAGAAATATTTATATATATTTTTACATAAATTGTAATATTTTAGCTGAGCAGAGGTAATTACATACAGAATTACATACAGAATGAACCAGGTTAGAAAAGACCTTCGAGATCATCAAGTCCATCATGATCTAATCCACTAAACCATGGCACTAAGTGGCCCATCCAGTCTCTTTTTAAATACTTCCAGTGATGGTGATTCTACCACCTCCCTGGGCAGCACATTCCAATGGCCAATCACTCTTTCTATGAAGAACTTCTTCCTAACGTCCAGCCCAAACCCCGCCTGGTGCAGCTTGAGACAGTGTCCTCTTGTTCTGGTGCTGGTTGCCTGGGAGAAGAGACCAACCCCCACCTGGCTACAACCTCCCTTCAGGTAGTTGTAGAGATCAATAAGGTCACCTCTGAGCCTTCTCTTCTCCAGTCTAAGCAACCCCAGCTCCCTCAGCCTCTTCTCATAGGGCTTGTGCTCCAAACCCCTCATCAGCCTTGTTGCCCTTCTCTGGACGCGTTCAAGCAAACCACCCGCAAACTAGAGATGCTACTGCACAGTCATGTTAAACAACATTTTGAGTAGTACCTCATGCTTTCTTTCAAAGTTCGGGTTTTGTTTTTGTTTTCTGCTTCAATAAAAATAATTGAAACATTCAGAAAATTGGACCATTTTAAGCTGATTTCCACCTTCCCCCCCACCCAGAATGTCAGAGGCTAGAGGGGACCTCAAAAGATTATCTAGTTCAACCCCCCTGCCAGGGCAGGATCACCTATACCAAACACACAGGAATGCATCCAGGTGGGTTTTGAGTATCTCCAGAGAGGGAGACTTTGCAACACCCCTCCCCCCCCACCACTTTTGCCTTCAACAGATCCATTAAAAAAAAAACCAAACACTTCAATTCCTGATCTAAAAATCTGTAAGTAACACAATCCCACAATGCTACCTGTTATGTTTTAAAAGCTGTGTATATTCTTCAATGAGGAATAAAAAGACCTCCTCATTTAATCATGTTATGGTGAGTCCTGTGAGGAAATAACTAGCTATTGGAATTTTCCTAGTTTAAGTATCGTTTACTCACCTTGTTTTTTTGAGAAACATCTACAAAAGACCAGTTTCTGTGAAATGCTAGATTAAAGAACATCAAAACAAAACAACCCAGAAAAGCACCTTGCATAAAACGTTTCTAGCAAAATCATTGCATTTTAGTTTTAAAATGCTTTCATTTTGATGGAATTCATTTTAATGAATTCATAAATGTGAGTAATAGTAATTAATGAAACATGGCCTTAGCATTGTTAAGGTTCAACATTTACACTGATGCAATCTAACTATGCTGTTTTATTGTTGCTTTACAAATGTTGATCATGTATCCTGACCCAAATATAGGAAAATAAAGCTGTTCAGCTGTTTGAAGACAAGAAAACTGCTTCCTCCTCTCTAAAGTTAAGAAAGCCCAAATACTTCTCTCTCTCTTTTTTTTTTTTTTTTTTCCATGCTGATATGGCATTTCTAGTAACTGTTCTCTCTTATCAATATGATTTTATTCTTAGTTTGATGTATTTTTAAATACTTTTCCCTAATTGATCATCATACAGTGGGTTGCTTACATGTTCCCAAAAGACACAAAATACTAGTAGAATACTCCTAACTGTACTATGATAAGATTAATCACAGTATCACAGTATCACCAAGATTGGAAGAGACCTCAAAGATTGTCAAGCTCAATCTGTCACCACAGACCTCATGACTAGACCATGGCACCAAGTGTCATGTCCAACCCCCTCTTGAATCACAGAGTAGGCACGAGAAGTGCTTGCTTGTATTTCTCAATTATTCTTTTGTGTGGTTTATTTTTTTTCATTTTAGAATCATTGAATAATAGTATTGTTAGGGTTAGAAGGGACCTCAAGGATCATCTAGTCCCAACTCCCCTGCCATGGGCAGGCAGCAAGGGCTGGTAAGCAATGTGAGGCTCAGAGATGGCCCTGGCTGCAGTGACCATGAAGCAGTTGAATTTAACATCCTCTGAGCAATCAGGAGGAAGTATTCCAAGCTTACGACCCTAGCCCTTAGGCATGCTGATTTTGATCGCTTCAGGGATCTGCTAGCCAAAGTGTCATGGGACAAAGCCCTGGAGGGAAGAGGGACCCAGGACAGCTGGTCAGTATTCAAGGACAATCTCCTCTGTGTCCAGGAGCTCTGTGTACCAACAAAGAGAAAAGCAGGTAAGAATGCTAGGAGGCCTGCCTGGATGGGCAAGGAGCTACTGGACACACTATTACTTAAAAGAAAACTCTACAGGAAGTGGAGAGAAGAACAGGTAGAACAGGGGGAATATAAGGAAGCTGCCCGAGCAGCAAGAGCCCTGGTTAGGAAAGCCAAAGCAGAGTTTGAATTGAATCTAGCCAGGGAGATTAAAGGGAACACTAAGAACTTCTACAGGTATATTAATGGGAAGAAGAAGACTAGGGAAGGTGTGGGCCCCCTCAGAAAGGAAAATGGTGACATGGTCACAAGTGATGAGGAAAAGGCTGAGGTACTTAATAACTTCTTTACTCAGTCCTCACTGCAAGAGCCTCTAGCCACACTCCTGATGCTATGGAAGACAATGCCAGGGATGGGGAGGAAGAACTGCCCATTGTAAGTGCAGATCAGGTTCATAATCACTTAAAGAACCTGAAAGTGTTCAAGTCCATGGGACCTGACAGGATACACCCACGGGTGCTGAGAGAACTGGCAGATGAGGTTGCTGAAGCCCTCTCTATCATATTTCAAAAGTCATGGCAATCTGGTGAAGTCCCCACAGACTGGAAAAGGGGAAACATTGCCCTCATCTTCAAAAAGGGTAAGAAGGAGGAACCAGGGAACTCCAGGCCAGTCAGTCTCACCTCTGTGCCTGGAAAGATCATGGAGCAGATCCTCCTGGAGTCACTACTCGCTCAAAAGAATACTGAAGAGGTGATTGGGAACAGTCAGCATGGCTTTGCCAAGGGCAAATCCTGCCTGACCAACCTGGTGGCTTTCTATGAGCAGGTGACAAAATTAATAGATGAGGGGCGAGCAACTGATGTTGTTTACCTGGACCTGAGCAAAGCCTTTGACCCTGTCCCGCACCACATTGTGGTCTCCAAAGTGGTGACACATGGGTTTGATGGGTGGACCACTAGATGGATAAGGAACTGGCTTGATGGCCACACCCAAAGAGTGGCTGTCAATGGCTCCATGTCCCAGTGGAGGCCAGTGACAAGTGGAGTCCCTCAGGGATCAGTCCTGCGACCTGTCTTCTTCAACATCTTTGTGGGTGCCATGGACAGTGGCATTGAGTGCACCCTCAGCAAGTTTGCTGATGACACCAAGCTGTGTGGTGCAGCAGACACGCTGGAGGGAAGGGAGGCCATCCAGAGGGACCTTGACAGGCTGGAGAGGTGGGCACAAGCCAACCTCATGAAGTTCAAGAAGAGCAAGTGCAGGGTCCTGCATCTGGTTTGAGGCAATCCCAGGCACAAATCCAGGCTGGGCAGTGACTGGCTGGAAAGTAGCCCTGTGGAGAGAGACTTGGGGGTGCTGGTGGACAAAAAGCTCAACATGAGCTCTCAATGTGCTCTTGCAGCCCGCAAAACCAATCAGATCCTGGGCTGCATCAGGAGAAGTGTGGCTAGCAGGTCGAGGGAGGTGATCCTGCCCCCTCTACTCAGCCCTGGTGAGACCCCACCTGGAGTACTGTGTCTAGTTCTGGAGCCCCTAATACAAGAGGGATATGGACATGCTGGTACGTGTCCAGAGAAGGGCCACAAGGATGATCAGAGGGCTGGAGCACCTCTTCTATGAGGACAGACTGAAGGAGTTGGGGCTGTTCAGTCTGCAGAAGAGAAGGCTCCGAGGTGACCTAATTGTGGCCTTCCGGTATCTGAAGGGGGCCTACAGGAAGGCTGGGGAAGGACTTCTCAGGATGTCGGGTAGTGATAGGACTAGGGGGGATGGAATGAAGCTAGAGGTGGGGAGATTCAGGCTAGATGTGAGGAGGAGGTTCTTCCCCATGAGAGTGGTGAGACCCTGGAATGGGTTGTCCAGGGAGGTGGTTGAGGCCCCGTCCCTGGGAGTGTTTAAGAGCAGGCTGGATGAGGCTCTGTCCAGCCTGATGTAGTGTGGGGTGTCCCTGCCCATGGCAGGGTGGTTGGAACTAGATGATCTTTGTGGTCCCTTCCAACCCTGAATGAAACTATGAAACTATGAAACTATGATGAGGTTGCTCAGAGCCACATCCAGCCTGGTCTTAAAAACCTCCAGGGATGGGGCTTCTACCACCTTCCTGCGCAACCTGTTCCAGTCTTGCACCACCCTCATGGGGAAGAACTTCTTCCTAACATGCAATTTGAATCTATGCACCTCTAGTTTTTCTCCATTCCCCTTAGCTCTGTTACTGCCCAACACCCTAAATAGTTCCTTCCCAGCTTTCTTGTAGCCCCCTTAAGATATTGTAAGGCCACAAAAAGGTCTCCTCGGAGCCTTCTCTTCTCGACTGAACAGCCCCAACTCCTTCAGTCTATCCTCACAGGAGAGGTGCTCCAGCCCTCTAATCGTCCTCGTGGCCCTTCTCTGGACGCCTTCCAGCACCTCCAGATCCTTCCTGTAATAGGGGCTCCAGAACTGGAGACAGTACTCCAGATGGGATCTCACCAGAGCAGAGTGGTGGGGGTGAATTACCCTGAGCACACTGCTGGCTCATGTTGAGCTTCTCATCCACTAGCACCACCAGGTCCTTTTTTTTGCAGGGCTGCTCTCAAGCCAGTTGTTGCCCCGCTTATATCAGTGTTCGGGATTGCCCCAACCAAGATGCAAGACCTTGCACTTGGTCTTGTTGAACCTCATTTTGTATCTTTTTTATCCTTTTTCTTTTTCCAATGAAAATTTAAAGTCCAACTGTGTGTACTGTTTGAATGCACACTGCATGAGAGCAGAGCTAAATACATTTCTATTCCAGTTGAACTGTCTACCTTTGCCACCAGATCTCAGACAAAATATTTACTGTATGAAACAACCTTGTCTTGAAAAACTAGTGATAGTTTTAACTTAAAATTAAAAAAAAAAATAGCTATTTTGTCCACAAAATCAGTGTCCCCCCAAAGAATTAAAAAGTGCAAAGACGATGAAAATAATTAAATTGTTTATTTTCAGAAAAGCATAAGAAATAAAGCTGTTATAGACCTCCAAAGCTTGTTATGTTCATCCTCTTGCTCAAAGGCAGACCTGTAGGCACTGATGTCTTTCATGGTAGATGTATGACTTGGCAGAAGATTCCTTTTCTTTCTTCTAAGGATGGAAATTCATTAAATCTTAATGTGGAATAATTATTTAGGCCCAGATTAGTCTACCACGAGACTAGACATTTATCAGAGATTCCTAAAATAAGATGCTATTCACATTACATTTCTATTTCCACTCTGGGGGAAGAAATATTGCAGAGAATGGCTGAACTCTGAGCGGATTGATCATCCTCTTCATAATTTTCTGTGCATGTGTCGACTTTATGAAGGGTTTTCAGGAGCCCCAGCATCTTAAAGGTTGACAAAATCTTGGATTTAGCTCTGCACCAACAGCTAGCAGTAATCCCATCTTTCTTTGCTGTCTAGAAGGCACTCAGCTGAAGGAAGGGGCCATCTATATCAGCCTGGTGGTGATCACACCATCATTGTCTGCTCAAGGATAGTGCTGAGATTAACAGAGCATCTTCTGCTTCGTTTTCTTCCTGATCATCTCTCTACCATGTTTTCTGTTTATGATACTGAATTAGCTCTTGGGGGTTACTGCCTTAAAATTTATTGCTTAAATTATAGAAAATCATTGGGAAAATGTGAACATGTCTTAATCTATTCACTTGTTAAATAGAAAATAGCAGATACAGATAAGAAAATTCTTTTAAGGAGCAAATACATGGTTCACAGGGGTACCAAAGACAAGCAAACATGAGAAACGTGGTTTGTTTTCAATACTGAACTGGATAGCACTCTGAAACAGTAAGGGAAAAGACTAAGAAACACAGTTGAGCTTGTAAGTAGCTGAAGCATAGATTGTCTTTATATTGTTTTTCTGTCTTCCTCCATAGAGGTAAGAGGGAAGGCATAATTGAGGGCTACTAACATAATTGAGAGCCTGATATGCCTATGAAATTAATTTATGTCTGTGCAATGTGGATTTAAACACTTGCAAATCAACACTTAGTTACAAGAACAGTAAAACAAAACTTTTGTCTGTATAATCAAATTATAAACATGATTTAGGGTTTTGTAACACTGTTTTCTTAAAATTGCTTATTTTCAAGTAGTAACCCTCCCTGTGTGTTTTATGCTGTTATATTCTAGCAATTTAAATGTGCTTGCATAATCCAGACTGTCTTTTTTTGATATTGAAGTTGTAAAACTTTTCTGAAGATGAAAATTTAAATTTCTATTTTTTAAATTAATTTGTGGGTTTTGTTTTGTTGGGTATTTTGGGTTTTGGGTTTTTTTATTATTATTTGCAAACTTCCTTAAACATGAAAATCTGGCAGAGATTTCAGATACTAATTAATTTAGCTTAACTGTTAAAATTTCATTTTTCGTATATATATTTGCAGTGTAAGAACAGTGATATTATGTCATGTGCATGTAGTTTTTTGCCTTATGTACCTTACCTTCTTTTGCAATACCTATTGATTCCTCTTTTTCAATAACTACTATGGGGATAGTAGTTACACTACATGTGTCTGGTAAGCTACAGTGCTTCCATCTAGTTGCTGGGAGTTTAGGTTAATCTAATGTGGCTGCACAACTCATAACCTTTCTTTCTACCTCATGAGAAAGAGATAAGAAAGGTCATTGTAAATTTAGGAACAGCTACGTTCATAAAAATTGTCTTCAGAGTCTGAGATTATCAGGTAGAATATTGCAAGACAATGCTTTTTATTTATTTATTTATAATTTATGTTAGAATTTTTAAATGGCTATTACATGGTTTGGCAGGATATCTGGCATTTGTTCTTTTCACTAATGCATTTCTTTAATTTCCAATTGCTTTATTTATCTGATACTGTAACCAAGCAGGTATAGAGTACAGTGTAAATATTTTTTACATCATTAATAACAGTGCTGTAGTTACTCAAAGGCCACTGTAGTTTAGATTTAATCTTCTTTCTGAAGGTCAATGCCAGTACTGTATTATACACTATAATTTCAAAGACAAAATGCAAGTTTGGAAGGGACCACAAGGATCATCTAGTTCCAACCACCCTGCCATGGGCAGGGACAACCCACACTACATCAGGCTGGACAGAGCCTCATCCAGCCTGCTCTTAAATACCCCCAGGGACGGGGCTTCGACCACCTCCCTGGACAACCCATTCCAGGGTCTCACTACTCTCATGGTGAAGAACTTCCTCCTCACATCAAACCCATGTGTCACCAGTTTGGAGACCAGGATGTGGTGCGGGACGGTGTCGAAGGCTTTGCTCAGGTCCAGGTAAATGACATCAGTTGCTCGCCCCTCAGCTATTAATTTTGTCACCTGCTCATAGAAGGCCACCAGGTTGGTCAGGCAGGATTTGCCCTTGGCAAAGCCATGCTGACTGTTCCCAATCACCTCTTCAGTATTCTTTTGAGCGAGTAGTGACTCCAGGAGGATCTGCTCCATGATCTTTCCAGGCACAGAGGTGAGACTGACTGGCCTGGAGTTCCCTGGTTCCTCCTTCTTACCCTTTTTGAAGATGAGGGCAATGTTTCCCCTTTTCCAGTCCGTGGGGACTTCACCAGATTGCCATGACTTTTGAAATATAATAGAGTGCAGAAACCCACAAGTTGTTTTTTAATTACTGTTGCAAAACACACTTCTGCTGGGCCTGCAACAACAGTCTTACAGAGGATGCATCATTCTACTTGTGTACTGTGGGAAGTTAAGTCCTGGTGGATGTGGGAGTGTAAAGCTGTTCTTGGCCCACCAGAACACACTTCGGTGGTGCCTAACTCAATGGATGACCTGAAGCACCACAGAACCTGCTCAGGCGAAGATACACATCAAGACAGAGCAGTCAGTGTCTGTACTTGCAGACACTTAATCTCCTTCTAAATAAACAACCCATACATATTTGGTTTTTTCCCTCTTGAGCCTTGTTTTGCTATATTTGTACCCAGATTTGTTATTTCTCATACCAGTGTTCTGTGATACTACTGTATGTGACATGCCATGTCATAACACGGCAGTCATGTAAGGTATAATTAGTGAATGCACACAGATGCTGTGAGCTCGTCCAGACTGCAATAGCGGGAGGAACCTTCTCCCTCCCACGGGAGGAACCTTCTCCCTCCCACGGCAGCAGAGAGGGCGCAGAACGTAGGCTAGCCGGTAAGCAGACTCCCTTCAGAGGACTCAGGCGGCTTCTTCCGGACAGCAGGGAGTCAGGGAGTGCTCCTATAGGGTCAGCCCGGCAGGGCTGGTAGGGCTGGTGCCTGGACAGGGTCAGCCCTCGTGGCAACAACCTTCGGGGCCAGTGAGGACAGCCCTGGGGAAGAGGCGTGGCTGCAGGAGTGGTGGCTTCATCTTTGCTTGGCTCGAAGATGGGCAGAGTCCAACGGCATGAAATTTAACACATCCAAGTGCCGGGTTCTGCACATTGGCCACAACAGCCCCATGCAGAGTTACAGGCTGGGGTCAGAGTGGCTGGAGAGCAGCCAGGTAGAGAGGGACCTAGGGGTACTGGTCAATGGAAGGTTGAACATGAGCCTGCAGTGTGCCTAGGCAGCCAAGAGGGCCAATGGCATCCTGGAATGTATCAGGAAGAGTGTGGCCAGCAGGAGCAGGGAGGTCATTCTGCCCTTGCACACTGCACTGGTTTGGCTGCACCTCAAGTACTGTGTCCAGTTCTGGGCCCCATAGTTTAGGAAGGATGTTGACTTGAACGAGTCCAGAGAAGGGCAACGAAGTTGGTGAGGGGTTTGGAACACAAGCCCTATGAGGAAAGACTGAGAAAGCTGGGGTTGCTTAGCCTGGAGAAGAGGAGACTCAGGGGTGACCTTATCACTCTCTACAACTACCTGAAGGGAGGTTGTAGACAGGCAGATGATGGTCTCTTCTCCCAGGCAGCCAGTACCAAAATAAGAGGACACAGTCTCAGGCTGCGCCAGGGGAGGTTTAAGGTGGATGTTAGGAAGAAGTTCTATACAGAAAGAGTGATTGCCCATTGGAATGGGCTGCCCGGGGAGGTGGTGAAGTCACCATCATTGGAGGTGTTTAGAAGGAGACTTGATGGGGTGCTTGGTGCCATGGGTTAGTTGTTTAGGTGGGTTGGATTGGTTGGTGGGTTGGACACGATGATCTTGAAGGTCTCTTCCAACCTTGTTTGGTTTATTCTGGTTTATTCTGGTTTACTCTGGTTTATTCTGAAGGAGCAGGCAGGACCCTCTTGGAGTGGCCCCAGCTTTGGAGCACAGGGCCCGGATGGTGCTCTGGATTTCCCTGGGGTTTACATGGCACAGAATGGTGGAATTGGCAGCTCCTCTTCTCTCCCGCAATGGTGGGGTCATGCAGGCATGTGGCTAGGCGCTGGTACTGCTTTATATGAGCCCGTATGCACGGAGGTGGCTTGTCAGTCTTCTGCTTAAGGCTGAGGCGGATGTTTGGGCTGCCAGACTCAGCTAAGTCCCTTCCCCAGCAACTAGGCAATCTTACCCTCGGGGGTCCAGTCTGATTGAAGACATGGTGGGCTCTTCTGACTGGTGAAGGATGGCAATACAACGCTGTAGCTTCTCAGGCTTTCAGCGAGGGTCCCTCCTCTGGAGACTCTCAGGGCTGAGACTTGACAGGCCTTTCTAGGTGCTGGCTTCTCCTTGTCTTGCAGAGGCTGCTAGCTTGCTTCCTTGTAGGAGAGAGAAGACTTACTAACAATGGCTTAATAGCAAATGCTGTGGAACATAGGCAACAAGCTTAGCAGTTCGGCCAAAGAGATAGGCAACTTGTTTACAAGTTGGGGTAATACTTATACTTCAGTAGAATGCTTAAGTCATATACTTTAGTAGCCATGAGTTCTTGGGTGACAGGTTGGACTTGATGATCCTTGAGGTCTCTTCCAACCTTGTTGACTCTAGGATTCTATGATTTATAAGTTTCTCGAGGCTGGATTTGGCCAATGGGTACTCTTGTAAACAACCATCTTTAGCCTATGGAAGGTGTGAAGCTAGAATTATGCCCATTCTTGGTAGTAGCATGAGCGTCCCACGTGAAGGGTCCATGCAGTTGTTTATGTCACCTGGCTAACACCTTTTTTCCCCTCAGGAAAGGAGGGAGATTTGTCCACACATGCTGGGACATGTTTCAGTATCTGGGGCATAATTCTGGCCATATGGTGCCTTCATCACAATCTGGAATTGAAAACTGTACCTGATACACGTTGAGAAATAATTTTGGACCCAAATTCCAGTAAACTGCTGAAATACTGTATAGTTACTGTTTTATAAATGTGCAGTCTATCCAGTTACAGGCTGGATTACCTGCAATATTTATAACTCCTGGGAGCTGTTGTATCCACATTTCCTGTAACTGTGTTTTGATGAAATAAAAAAGTTTAAAAGCTACATGTAAGGGAATACTTTGAGCTACAGTAATATACTGAGAATTATCCCATGATGCTATATTAAATGAGACTATTTTAAAGGAGGACAATTCCAACACTAAAAGAGCAAATGTAGGACTTGCAGAAACCTGCAAGACTGGCTAAAAATGTTCAGCTGCATGGGGAAGAAACAAAAGATTGTGAAAATATTTTTTACTTCAGCATGGAAGTGATTCAATGGGAAGGTAATATCCTTTAAATATTTTCCTGTAAAGATTGTTAATGTGATAACATGGCTAATACATTTTACAGAATGCTAAATTTATTTTACCTTTCAAAAACTGTTCCTTAAGATATTCATGAAGGTTAAGTTTGTATTAATTACAGAGCAGTTTAGTTTGATTTTTCTACCAGACAATTTACTCATCTACTCACCAGGTTCCATGAGGAAGGAAGGCTATATAATTTTGACCATAGTAGGAACATATGAAAATACTTGTGATTAGTTTCATGACTGCCATAATATAGTAGTGTGGTAGCATTTTCTATTCATATTACAGCTTTTACCAGATGAGCAGAAGAGGATACTGCCTTCCACATTCTATAGTGCTTAAGAGTGCTCTATCCAGCTTTTCAGCATTCACAAGCTCTACAGTATGCTCTCTGCCACCCATTTTCCTCCTTAACTCTTTGGGGGTGACAAACCTGTCATCATTCTATGGTTTCCTGTAGGGAAACCATAGAATGGCTTAACCAATTAAAGTACAGAATGCTGGAAAGGCCAAAGCAACGCAAAACCCTGCTGTACATGAAATGTATCAGGTGCTTCACAGTTGGTTCTATCTGTAGATAAGGAGAGGAGAGAAGAAACAAGGCTAAATCCAAACTGATTTCCACTAATAAAAGATTCAAATCTTTGTTAAAGTAGAATGGAATGGAATGGAATGGAATGGAATGGAATGGAATGGAATGGAATGGAATGGAATGGAATGGAATGGAATGGAATAGATGAATAGAATAGAATAGAATAGAATAGAATAGAATAGAATAGAATAGAAAGAATAGAATAGAATAGACCAGTACCCCTAGGTCTCTTTCTGCTCTCCAGCCACCCTGACCCCAGCCTGTAGCAGTGCATGGATTTGTTGTAGCCAATGTGCAGAACCCATCACTTAGATGTGGAAAATCTCATTCCATTGGACTCTACCCATCTGTCTGATCAGCACCTACCCCCAGCTTGGTGTCATGTGCAAATCTACTGATGATGGACTCAATCCCCTCATCCAGATCATCAATAAAGATATTGAATAGAATTGGGCCCAGCACTGATCCCTGCGGGACACCACTAGTGACTGGCTGCCAGTTGGATGTGGCACCATTCACCACCACTCTCTGGGCTTGGCCCTCCAGCCAGTTCCTAACCCAGCACAGAGTGCTGCTGTCCAAACCACGGGCTGGCAGCTTGGTCAGGACTATGCTGTGGGGGATGATGTCAAGGGCCTTGATGAAGTCCAGGAAGACTACATCCACAGCCTTCCCCACATCCACCAGGCGGTCACCTGATCATAGAAGGAGATCAGGTTGGTCAAGCAGGACCTGCCCTTCTTAAATCCATGCTGGCTGGGCCTGATCCCTTGGCTATCCTGTAAGTGCTGTGTGATTGCACTCAAGATGACCTGTTCAATAATCTTGCCTGGCACTGAGGTCAGGTTGACAGGCCTGGAATTCTCTAACTCCTCCTTCCAGCCCTTCTTGTGGATGGGCATCACATTGGCCACTTCCAGTCATCTGGGACCTCTCCAGTGAGCCAGGACTGTTGAAAAATGATGGAGAAAGGCTTGGCCAGCTCATCTGCCAACTCTCTCAGCACCCTAGGATGGATCCCATCCGGTTCCATGGACTTGTGGGGATCCAAGTGCCTCAGCAGGTCTCCTGGATTACAAGGGGCCTATGCTGCTCCCTGACTCATTTGCCAGCTCAGGAGTCCAATTGTCTGGAAGACAACCTATCCTGCTATTAAAATTTGAGGCAAAGAAGGTGCTAAGTACCTCTGCCTTTTCCTCTTCTTTTGTTGCAATATTCCCCTCCATGTCAACCAAGGAGTGGAGGTTGTCCTTGCCCCTCCTCTTGCTATTAATGTATTTATAGAAGGATTTTTTGTTGTCCTTCACAACAGAGGGCAGTCTAAGCTCTAAATGGGCTTTTACCGCTCTAATTGTTTTCCTACATTAGTTTGATAGAAGATGAGCACCCAGTGTCTGCTGGGCATTAGAGTCTGAAAGCATTTTTGATGTGAGCCAAATGTCCATTTCAAGTGAAATCTTATTCATACAGGTAAATTTCTCATTGATATAAATTATTCCAGGCTTTCTAGCCTCCAAAGAGATAGTTTCTGTCAGCTAGATCATTTTAACTTTATGGATAGAAATTTTGGAGTAAGAAATATCTCTTTCTACGTTAACAAGTAAGCTATCAGAGTTATAGAGCCATGTAAGTAAGAAATGTCATATTCTATAGAATATTAATTCCTTCTTTACCAACAACAGAATATTACAATTTGTCGTAGTTTGGCTGGGTGCCCTCTGCTACAGGGGTGTTTCCTGTGTCCAGAAGTCCAGCCCAGTGGGTGGACACAGGAAATTAGGTTATTTCCTACCATGATCCCTTGCATCACTGTAAGTTTCACGGCGGGGTCTGGCACTTCCTCTTTCCTTCCTCCTCGCCACCTGGTAACTGGGGTAGAGATATCCCGGCCATGGGCCTGGTTAGGCCCAAGGCCACGGGGGGATGTGCAGTCTCAGATCTGGCCAGCTGAGACTAGCCTAGCAGTGGGGGGGGGGGGGGAAGGAGGAGCCCTGGGGGTTTGGGTGCACCCTCAGGTGGGGATGGGATTTCTCTGGGTCTGTTTTGGGGTTTCCTCTTGTCACTGTGTTTCTAGTTCTCTGCACGCACTCACTGTTCTATTTAAACTTTCCATCACTTTTGCAATCTGTTTGTCTGAGTCGTTATTTCTGTGCGTGGTGGGGAGGGGGTCTGCCCCAGCCCATTACACAATTTTGCCTGTAAATATACTTAATTGATGCTACATCAGAGCACAATTTTGTTTCTTGCTTTAAATTTTACAGCCAGGGATGTGGGATTGCAGCTGTCAACAGATTCTTTTTTTCTACAGCATGGTCATTGCAACAAAGCAGCACTTTGTTATACTAGTGTGAATCTTAAATAGCTGCCTTTAGTGCCTTGAATCAGTCATTTGCTTTGAGTGAGTGATCTGTTTTGTAGGTGGAGGAAATAATTTTTCTCCTTCAAGAGGATGATTGGTTCATCCTCTTGGCTGTCTGACAGTTCTCAGCATCATGACATGTTAGTAGGTAGTTCCAGAAACTCAGTAAGGAGATGCATCTGATAAGAACATAGATCCAACAGAGTATGTTGTAATTCTTAACCATAACATATTCTAGACTACAGTTATTTGGGTTTGGGATTAATTAAACAGTTTTAGTCTGGACAAAGAATTGCATGTGTATTTCGAACTGCAGTACAAATTAAAGGTATATACTTTCATGTATTTGAACTGGCCAATAAGATACTGGAAAGATATAGCTGAAGTAGGTCTGTCTTTGTTACTCATATTGAACAAAGACTTAACAGATAAAGTTCTTCTAGTAGAAAGCAGAGACTTACTGAAGTATTTAATTCATTGTTGTAGGGTTGGAAGGGTAAGGCCCAAAAGCCTCCTCCCTCCCCCCTGTAAAGTAAAGGGAAAGAAAATTGAAGGGAAAGGGAAAAAAAAACCTCACAGCTGAATTAGCAAAGCAGTGGAGCTGTGTATTTACAAAGCAATGTAGGATATGCAGGGAAATATATACAAATTTACAGTATGTACAATATATACAAAGATATACAACAGAGTAGCACAGAAATGAGAGTTCCCCCCCCTGCTGAGGGGGGTTTCCCACCTCCGCTCTCCCCTCTTTCCCCCTTTCCCCAGAGTGGGTTAGAAAAGAGAGAGAAAGAGAAGAAAATGTTAGAAGCAGTTCGTGTTAATTGGAAAGGAGTTAATACAGGCCTTTATTAGTTTTTCAAGGCCAAAGCCTTGGCAGAAAGCCCAGGAGCTGCAAGCTGCTGCCCGAAGGAGAAGCGGAAGCAAGACTGAAGATAAAGTGCTGGAATTCCCGGTATACCCTCCTGCACTCCCAGTTCAGAAGGTGCTTCCTCCCACTTTACCAATGAAATTAGTTTAGATTGTTCTTTTCATTCACCAACTTCCGTCCACCATATTCCCTTTCTTAAAGGCACAGCCTCAAACGGTGACACTCATCTGAGAGGTAACTGTCTGAGGAATGTCTTCCAAGCTCAGATTTATCCACCTAGGGCCCTGGAATGGTAGAAAGCAAGACTTAGTAGACAAATCTTACCTGCAGTGGTATAGATCTTCTGCTCCCTCTGGGCTGCTTTGGAGAATTTGCATCAGGTGTTTTGCTGTTGTTTAATTACAAATTTCAGGAAACTGGTAAAGCCTCTCTGGCGGCTTTGTAGCTGAAAGCTTTGTAGAAAAGAGGCTGCTGCCAAAGCTTACAGGCCTTGTTGGCTTTGGAGCTTTGCCTGTTTTGGAGAGGTTTTCCAGCTGCAATCTTTGCAGCCATGCTTGTTGTTTCTTCCAATAACATAAAACTATCATGAGGACTCTCAGCTCCTCCTGAGGTTCGTCTATGAGCCTGGCTCCTGGGTTTTACAACTTTATACAGCGAGGGCTCTGTGCAGTCTTGTCTGGGTAAACTGAAGCACAGCTAGGATTCCAAGCAAGGCTTGTGACTTCTCCCAGAGTTTAGACAATTACAAGGCAAGGCACTGGCTCTTCAAGCTGGTATTTATAGATTTCCCAAGACAATTATGGCCAATGATAGCAAGGATAAAGAGATAAAAACCTGACACCTTAACCTATAGAAATGAGTTTTCTCCAAACATGGCCAAAGGCACACACAACTGGCCCACTTGGACTCCAGGGCATCACAGTTTCACAGTATCACAGTATCACCAAGGTTGGAAGAGACCTCAAAGATCATCGAGTCCAACCTGTCACCACAGACCTCGTGACTAGACCATGGCACCAAGTGCCACGTCCAATCTCCACTTGGACACCTCCAGGTGAATATAGCTGTATGCATATGTGTGACCGTTTGAGGCTGTCCCTTTAAGAAAGGGGACATTGTGGCTGAATGTTTATAAACAAAAGATAGATCTAAACTAATTTCATTGCTAGATTGGTAGAAAGCACCTTTGAACTTGTAGTACAGCAGAGTATTCTGGGCAGTCCTGCACTTTCTTTTCTTCCTTCTGGCAGCTTGCAGCTTTCTGGGCTTTCGGCCAGACTGACCGAAGAGATAAGGCTTTTTCTAACACATAACTGCCTAACTGCTTTTAATTAACATTTGCTCTCTTTCTTTCTTTCTAACCTTCTCTGGGGAAAAGGGGAGAGAAGGGGGATACAGGGGTGGGGAACCCTCCTGAACAGAGGAGGGAAATCTCATTTCTGTGTCACTTTGTTGTATATTTCTGTATATATTGTAAATACTGTAAATTCTGTATATATTTCCCTGCATTCCCTAAACTGCTTTGTAAATACAGTGCACATTCCTTTGCTAATCTGGCTATGCATTTTGTTTTTTCCTTTCAATTTTCTTCCCTTTACTTACGGAGAGGGAAGAAGGTTTTGCGGCCTTCCCTTCAACCGTCGACATTTTTTTTCTTGGCTTCCCAACGTGTGGCCGATAATTAGCTTGATTTATTGCTTTATTGTTTTATAGCCGGATTAGCAAACATGAAGGTGCTGTGGTTTTTAGAACGCTTATTTTTTTCAATTTTTGGGGCTCTGGTTTACAGATATTGTTTGGGTTTGATTTTGGATTACCTGGGTAAATATTTGGTGCGGACAATTTATCTGTGGTTTATGTATAGAGTCAGATTATGGTATGGAAAATGCGTGGATTTCTTATGGCTGGCGAGATACAGAGATGTAACCTCTAGCACTCTCCCAATTGAGATAAAAGGCTTTGAGATACCAGCGGAGGACAGAATAACTTCAGGTGATGGCTGGGATCCAAAGGTGATTTATCTTATGTGTATAATCCTGCTGCTGGTGATAACTAATGTGTATTCTCAGTATTCTTGGCATCGGGAGAGGAAGGTATTGAGACCGTGTTTTGTTATTAAAACTAGATCAAAGAGAAAACGCCGTGGCTCTGGGTCAATCCCAGAGACATCTAGTGATGAGGAGTGTGGAGAATCTGTGTCAGTTAAAAAGAGGGCTAAAAAGTTAATTGGAAAAGCTGTTCTGAACAGTTTTGCTACTGATTCTGGCAAGCTGCCAGGGGCAGCGGCAGATATCAACATGGTGCCTACTCCTTCTCCTCCTCCTTCTTCTCTGTCGGCCATTAACAGAGCAATATGAGTTCCGCCCACTCTTTTGGTGGGACCGGAAGTCACTGCCCCAGCAGCTGATTTATCTCAGGACCTGTCAGCTTCCATTAAGGTGGCTGCAAATTCAAACACAGCTCCAGTTAAGGTGGCTGTTTTAAAGACTAGAAGTGGAAAGACCAAAGATGATCCAGGAGCTGATGGAGAAGAAGAGCAGGAGACTGATCCTGGTGTGGGGCCCTCTATTAGAAGAGATCCTGCTGAGGAGGAAGAGAAGATTTGTTTTAAAGATCTAGCTGACCTAGTGAGAGCAAAGCAGGGTAGAGATGAAGCTAGGAAAGGAGCTGGCAAAGGTGGTTCTCAGCTTAAAGAGATCCTTGAGAAAATGGCAACAGGATTATTAGGACAACAAGTTGAGGGAGAGGAGCAAGAGGATGATATTACTGAATGTTCGTCACCCCGGGAAGAATTACAAAATGTCCATAAAGATTACACCAGGGCAGATAAGGAGCTAGTTCTAGCTTGGCTTAGTAGGTGTTATGATACAGGTGCTCCAGCTCTAACAGTTGGAGACAAGTCAGCAGCTCAGTTAGGAACTCTCTCAAGGGATAATGGAATAGATAGACATCTAGGCAGGATTCTCGATAAGGTTAATCTGTGGATATGCCTTCTAATAGCAGTTGCCCTGAGATGCCCTTCCCGAGATGATCTTCCATGGAATCCTAAACCCTGGACTACCATAGATGAGGGAATTAAGCACTTGAGAGAATTTGCTGTTAGAGAGATACTCTATGGTGAACATGAAACTCTGAATCCTGATGATATTCCTGTGGGTATTGGTCTTGCTATCAAGCTTGCTCCTTCTAATTATGCAAACATTCTGGCAAGCAGAATTGTGTCAAGAAATTATGGTGGAGCTTCTCCTATGGTTGGCCAACTCAGTGATCAAATGAGACAATTGGAGGATAGCATGACACATGTTTCTTTGGTTTCAGCCATTGAAACTCTGTCTGGAAAAATTGAGAATTGCATGAGAGAGCTGAAGGATGAATTTAAAAAATCCATATCCCAATTGGCATAAAGAGATAATTTCAATTCTTCCTCCAGGTGGATATAAGTTTCATCTGTGAGGAAAACACATCCTCCAAGGACATCATTCCAAACCAGATCAAATCAAAACAGACCACCAAGGCAATCACATAGGACTATTTGGATAACTCTGTGTGATCAGTTTGGTGAGAACATGAACCGCTGGGATGGCCAACCAACTTCTAATCTTTTCAGGAGACTGAGGGAACTGCAAAGTGGGAGAACCCAAGGTAGCAATACCAGAAGGGTAGCTGTTACTTCCACACTTCCCCAGAAGAACCCTAGTAGCTCCAACAGTGGCTCCAGTTATAACATGTAAAGCTATAACACTGCACACTGTGTGCAATGCACATGTGGGCATATACCCCATCACTAGAGGTGCCCTGCCTCCCGCCAGGGGGAGGAGAGGGATAACAGAGAGAACAGAATCTATTGGGATGTGTACATTCAGTGGCCTGGCACTTCACAATTTTGGAAGTACAGGGCCTTGGTTGACACAGGAGCTCAGTGCACCATAATACCATCAAATTATCAGGGATCAGAGTCTATAACTATTTTGGGAGTCACTGGTGGATCTCAAGAGTTAAGTAAGGTAGAGGTTAATATAAGTTTAACTGGTAAACAATAGAGGAAGCATACAGTTGTGACCGGACCTGATGCACCTTGTATTTTGGGAATTGATTTTCTAAGAGAAGGGCATTTCAAAGACCCTAGAGGTTACAAATGGGCTTTTGGAGTAGCTTTAGTAGAAATTGATGGACAAAAATTGAAGCTGTCTGTTAGACCTGAGCTTTCTGATGAATCTGCAGTTGTGGGACAACATAAGATACAGGACATTAAATTGCCGGTTGCTTCTCAGACTGTGCATCACAGACAATACAGAACCAACCGTGACTCTTTGTTGCCCATTCAGAATCTGATTCGTCAGTTGGAGAATCAGAAAGTCGTCAGCAAAACTCATTTATCTTTCAACAGTCCAGTGTGGCCTGTGCGGAAGCAGAATGGAGACTGGCGTCTGACGGTAGACTACCGAGCCCTGAATGAAGTGACACCACCCATGAGTGCAGCAGTACCAGACATGATGGAACTACAGTATGAGCTGGAATCCAAAGAGGCCAAATGGTATGCTACCATAGACATTGCTAATGCATTTTTCTCTATTCCCATAGCAGAGGAATGCAGGCCTCAGTTTGCTTTCACCTGGACAGGAATCCAGTACCCTTCCAACAGGCTGCCAATGGGCTGGATCCACAGCTCAAGCATCTGTCATGCAGTGATCCACGATGCTCTGGAGAAAAGTGGTGCTCCAGAACACATCCAGTTCATCAATGATATCATTGTCTGGGGTAAAACTGCTGAAGAATTCTTTGAGAAAGGTAACAAAATCATTGACATTGTTCTGAATGCAGGTTTTGCCATCAAGCAAGACAAGGTGAAAGGACCTACCACAGAGATTCAGTTTCTGGGAGTACGGTGGCAGGATGGATGCCGACACATTCCAGTGGATGTGGTAAATAGAGTCTCTACCATGGCAAGTCCCACCAACAAGCAAGAGACCCTACGTTTCTTGGGGATAGTGGGATTTTGGAGACTGCACATTCCTGGATACAGTCAGATTGTGAAACCTCTGTATGATGTGACTCGAAAGAGAAACCATTTCCACTGGGGACCTGAACAACAAGCAGCCTTTGACCAGATAAAGCAAGAGGTAGTTCAAGCAATGGGTCTGGGACCTGTCTGAGATGGTCCAGACATTAAGAACATTTTGTACACGGCTGCAAGTGACAATGGTCCAACCTGATGCTTGTGGCAAAAAACTCCAGGTGAGACACGTGGACAACCTCTTGGTTTCTGGAATGGAGGTTACAGAGGTTCAGAGGCTAATTATACTCCAACAGAGAAAGAAATTTTAGCTGCCTATGAAGGAGTAAAAGCATCTTCTGAAGTGATTGGAACTGAATCACAACTTCTCTTAGCTCCCAGATTACCAGTTTTGAATTGGATGTTCAAAGGCAAAGGCTCCACACCACATCATGCCACAGACTCAACATGGTCTAAGAGGATGGCTCTGATAAGACAGAGAGCTCGAATGGGGAATCTTGAAAGGCCTGGTCTAGTGGAGGTGATCCCAAGTTGGCCTGAAGGTACTAACTCTGCTAAACCTCCAGAGGAGAAAGTAACTCGTGCTGAGGAAGCTCCTCCTTACAATGACCTGTCTGATGATGAAAAGAAATATGCTTTGTTCACAGACGGTTCCTGTTGTCTTGTTGGAAACAAGCGAAGGTGGAAGTCTGCAGTGTGGAGTCCAACACACCGAGTTGCAGAGGCGAAGGATGGAGAAGGAGAATCCAGTCAGTTCGCAGAGGTAAAAGCTGTCCAGCTAGCTCTTGACGTGGCTGAACATGAGAGATGGCCAAAGCTTTATCTCTACACTGACTCATGGATGGTAGCCAATGCTCTATGGGGTTGGCTAAAGAACTGGAAGAAGAGTGGTTGGCAGAGGAAAGGAAAACCCATTTGGGCAGCCGACCTGTGGCAGGACATTGCTGATCGAATCAAGAGAATTCCAGTGAAAGTGAGACACATTGATGCTCACATTCCTAAGAGCAAAGCTACTGAGGAACAGCAACACAACCATCAGGCAGCTCTAGCTGCAAGAGTTTCTCAAGTAGACATGGACTCTAATCTTGGTCTCGACTAGAAACACCAAGGTGAGATATTCTTAGCTCGGTGGGCTCATGATTCGTCAGGACATCAAGGCAGAGACGCAACATACCAATGGGCTCGTGACAGATCCATAGACATTTCCATGGATGCTATCACACAAGTCATCCATGACTGTGACATTTGTGCTGCTATTAAGCAGGCAAAACGACTTAAGCCCTTGTGGTATGGTGACAGATGGTCCAAGTACAAGTATGGTAAAGCTTGGCAGATTGACTACATCACTCTACCATGTTCTCATTCTGGTAAGCAATACGTGCTTACTATGGTAGAGGCAAACACTGGATGGTTGGAAACTTATCCAGTTCCACATGCAATTGCGTGCAACACCTTTCTCGGTCTGGAGAGACAGTTCCTGTGGAGACATGGAACTCCAGAGAGGATTGAGTCTGACAACAGAACTCATTTCAAGAACAACCTTGTCAAGAACTGGGCAAAAGAGCACGGTATTGAGTGGATATTCCATATTCCCTACTATGCACCAGCTTCAGGGAAGATTGAATGCTACAACGGTTTGTTGAAGACCACTTTTAAAGTCATGAGGGGTGGATCTTTGAAACATTGGGAAAAACATTTAGCACAAGCAACCTGGCTGGTAAATAGTAGAGGTTCAGTGAACTGAGCTGGACCTGCGCATTCAGATCTGCTATGTAAAGTGGGAGGTGATAGAGTTCCTGTTGTTAGAGAAAAGAATCTGTTAGGTAAAACTGTTTGGGTATTTTCTCCCTCAGGAGAGGCTAAGCCTGTCTGAGGGGTGGTTTCAGCTGAAGGTCCGGGTCACACTTATTGGGTAATGCAAGAGAATGGTGAAATTCAGTGTATTCCACAAAGAAATTTGACTTTAGCTGAAAGAGGTTAATTTCAAACCATTGTACAGCTACATTGCGCCCAAAAGAAGAATCAACGAGGAATCTACGGTGCATGAACCCTGAGAACCCTGACAAACAGATTGCAAAAGTGATGGAAAGTGTAAATAGAACAGTGAGTGCGTGCAGAGAACTAGAAATACAGTGACAAGAGAAAGAACCCAAAACAGACCCAGAGAAATCCCATCCCTACCTGAGGGTGCACCCAAAACCCCCAGGGCTCCTCCTTCCCCCCCCACTGCTAGGCTAGTCTCAGCTGGCCAGATCTGAGACTGCTCATCCCCCCGTGGCCTTGGGCCTAACCAGGCCCATGGCCGGGATATCTCTACCCCAGTTACCAGGTGGCGAGGAGGAAGGAAAGAGGAGGTGCCAGACCCCACCGTGAAACTTATAGTGGTGCAAGGGATCATGGTAGGAAATAACCTAATTTCCTGTGTCCACCCACTGGGCTGGACTTCTGGACACAGGAAACGCCCCTGTAGCAGAGGGCACCCAGCCCAAACTACGACAGACCCTGAGAATCCCTGTTTCCCTTTTCTTCGCTTTGTTGCCAAAGAAACAAACTGTTTTCTGTTTTTCTCATTTTCTGATTTTCTTGGATTTTTGAATCATCTACATCTGAGTATAGCCGGAGTGGACTATGAACTTTACTCACAAACTGTAAATATTGTTTTGGATTGGATGGACAGTATGAACAGCCAATGAAATTGTTTAGAAGGGGTGGGCTGTGACTGTTTGAGGCTGTCCCTTTAAGAAAGGGGACATTGTGGCTGAATGTTTATAAACGAAAGACAGATCTAAACTAATTTCATTGCTAGATTGGTAGAAAGCACCTTTGAACTTGTAGTACAGCAGAGTATTCTGGGCAGTCCTGCACTTTCTTCCTTGCAGCAGCTCGCAGCTTTCTGGGCTTTCGGCCAGACTGACCGAAGAGATAAGGCTTTTTCTAACATATAACTGCCTAACTGCTTTTAATTAACATTTGCTCTCTTTCTTTCTTTCTAACCTTCTCTGGGGAAAAGGGGAGAGAAGGGGGATACAGGGGTGGGGAACCCTCCTGAACAGAGGAGGGAAATCTCATTTCTGTGTCACTTTGTTGTATATTTCTGTATATATTGTAAATACTGTAAATTCTGTATATATTTCCCTGCATTCCCTAAACTGCTTTGTAAATACAGCACATTCCTTTGCTAATCTGGCTGTGCATTTTTTATTCCTTTCAATTTTCTTCCCTTTACTTACGGAGAGGGAAGAAGGTTTTGCGGCCTTCCCCTCAACCCTCGACAATATGTATGATTTAATTTTAAATGTGTTCTTATGTATGTATGTATGCAGTTTTAATTGCTGCCATCTCAGAATTATATAGAATGCACAATGCTGTGTTAAAGCACTACACGGAAGTCCCAGTACTCAGTTTCAGTCATAAACCATTGACCAAGTCAGGGACTATAAGTAGACCTTATGTCACTTTCTGGAGGAGTTTGGAGAGCAAGGGATATATCCTGAACCTCATCACTCATCAAGAAGGCCTTCATTATGTCTGTCATTCCTCTGTATTCTTAGATATAAATCTTTGACCAAGTGTGGGTCTAAGGGTTTATCTGACCTTACTCTCTGAAAGAGTTCAGAGAGCTAGGAGTTTGGTTCTGCAACTTGTGACACAAGGGGAGTATCACTTATACACCTTTTACTCCCAGTCTCAGATGATTTTCATTATTAACTGTCGACTAGTTCTAAGATTGAATTCGGCCAACCATAGGCTCCTTTCTGAGGAATTTGGAGAGTATGTGGGTCTATTCTGAAAATTAGTGACTCAATGGTAAGGCAAGTCTGACCACTTCTATTCCAAATTCCTGTGAAGATCACCCTGCCCTATGTCCCAAGTCTATTTCTCACAGAATTATTCTGATCCAATCATTCTAAACAATTTACCTTTCTACTGAGTAATGTGATGACCTGATTATCAAACTGAACGTTGGCTAACCTTTGTTAAACTTGGATGAATTCTATTAAATTAATTTATGATTTAATATTAATGCACCTTAATAAACGATATTACTGCTTTCCTATTGAGTGATGTGCATTTAACTCATTCTGAAGCAAGAACAGAATCCTAAACTGTGATTCTTTGTGAAATGAGTTAAGTAATTTCAAGGGGAAACACTCCTCCCATGACATTGCCATGAATGACCAAGGCAACCAAGTCACTGAGTATCTTGGTATTTTCATTTTAACAGATCTGTTCCACAGAAAGCTTCACAATAATGAAAAGTCCATGTCTATCCTTTATTTAAATTTTAATTAGGAATTTATTTTAGGAATATAATCCATTTAAGTATGTACTTTGCCAAGTTCACTCAACTGTACCATGCTAGCAACATCTGGAAGTAACTCAGTACATCATCTGGGCCTTCCAGATATTAGAGCTGCTACCACAGTTAAATATAACTACCTTCTTTCCATCTCAAATTTGGTATTTCATTGTCATATATTGCTAGCCAATTGAGAAAACAGACTTCTGAAACTTACTGGTGTTAACTAGAGACAATGTAGTGAAACTATTTAAATATTTGCAAATTCATCAGTTAATGAAGAGCTCTGACTTCTTGACATTATCTTAAAAACCTCTCCTCCTCTGCATTGAAAAGTAAGATCTTATGTATTTTAAGCTTGGAGTATACTAAAACAGAACATAAGTGTAAAACCTGTATTCAAAATGCAGGTAGTTCCTGTCAATTACAATTTTGACTGGACAATAATTCTTATTGTAAACAGTGCTCTTGATGTAACTCAGCAGCAAAAATCTGCCTGGGAAAACAAAACAAAACAAAACAAGCCCCAAAGAAAACCAACGAAACAGCCCAAACAAAAGAAAACCAAATAACCCCAAACCAACAAATTCAGAAAAATCCTATTCTAGTCCTGCATTTATGTTATACAACTGAACAGACTATATGCACAAATGTAGTCATTGTCATGGAGTCTTCTAATATTTCCATATCCAGAGAAACCTCTGACTCTTCAAGTGCCTGTTCATTTTTACCTGCATAAAGTTTCTATAAGACTTTAAAAATGCAAGTAGCAAATGTCCTCATTCACCTTTGGTCTGAAACTTGGAGTCTTTGGAAACTGTAGAAATTAAATCTTCTAGTGTTTACAACACAACATTGAAAAGTTTTGTGGGATCAAGCACACAAAATCAGTTATCTTAACTACAAAAAATCCTTACAGTCATACTGCTATAAAGTGTTAGAGTGCCTTTTTCTACTCTCAAAACCAAATGTACATTTGTTCATGTATTTATTTAATTATTGGGCTGAGAGGTGTGCTGAGCAGTGTATTTCACAGAAATAAACCTTTTCCTTTTAGGTAGGCTGCAGGATTCCTTCTGCAGAAACAAAAGGATGAAATATTTATGTTTTATCATATAAGGTTAGATATATCTTGTGGTTTGTCTTTGTCCTACTGGAATTGCTTTCTAATACAGAAGTCTGGAATGATATTTGCTCAGATTTATGTTTCTCCCATGTATTTTTCTTGTTCATTCTTCTGCACCTAGATGGATTGAGTAATCACAATTTTTGATGAATCTGCTTTAAGGGTGTACATACTAGTGCTTGACTGAGCAGTAAATGTAGTAGTCACTCACATAATCTGTATAAAGGGCTTCCCCAGCTTGAGTTTTTAGGGTAGTCCATGAATCAAAAATACAAATTTGAAGCGTAAAAGTAGTGAGAAAGAGCACCAATATTTGATACTTGCTTAAAATTAACTGTATTAAAGTAAGTGTATTAACCCATACACTGTGCTGCAATGCTACTGATGCTGCTCATTTACAATAATTTGCTGTTAAAATGAAATGTTCCAGTAGCTCAAGACCACAAACCAGACTGCATTGAACACAAGAGTGTGGGACTTAAATGGGTCTGTCAGCTGATTTTGTCTTTAGCTGCTTGTATGTTTTTTTCACTATTGTGCAAATAGCATTGAAATCTATGTTTGAAGAGTACCATCATGCAATGTTCTGCAAGGTCAGGAAATTTCAGAAGTATTTATAGACAAAATGCTGAGACTTCCATCAATTTATGCTTTCATCAGAAAGGCTCATATAATGGTAGAAAGTTTGGTGCCAATTGTATACCAAACATTTATTAAGATGGGCTGCAGATGGACTTCATTATCATTCCTAAGAGATCCTGTTCTGTTTAATAGAAGTCATTGTTCAATAGCTACATATCTATAGGTTTTCTAAGATTGCAACATAAAAATGGTAATTTTCTGTTAAAAAAAGAAAATCATAAAATACATTTTCATAAATCTGTGAAATACATTTAAAATTTCAGGGAAGAAAGAAGAGATACAATGTTCTTCTTCATTCTTTTTCCTTTTATCCTGAAGGTTCTCAGGCAAATATGCATAGCTGACTTTTAAGTTCCTCTCTTGTCATTAAGAGATGAGCTCAGTGTTTAACCACCTCCCCTAAAATAAAAATAACACTTGGAAACTTATTTTGTATTTAAGATATTTGAGAGGAATGAGCTGGAGGGTCTGTCTTGATCCCTTTAAATTACATGAGTTTTAATAATTATAGTATTTGTGAAGAAAGTAGGTCTCAAGGCATGAGGAGGAATTAATTTTCCCTATCTTTTTTAAGCCTGACCTTCTATATGAACATGCTGTGGGTATATGAATATTAACAACACTCAAAGTTAGTCAATGTGTTAAAAGATTGCTCTGCTCACCAGTGGAGATACTGAAAAATGCTTGCTAAGGACTGAATGCTTAATGTATAAGGGTATCACAAATCAAATGAAGCACAATTGGGAAAAAGTAGAATAGAATAGAATAGAATAGAATAGAATAGAATAGAATAGAATAGAATAGAATAGAATAGAATAGAATAGAATAGATAATTAACCAGGTTGGAAGAGACCTTTGAGATCATCAAGTCCGACCTGTCATCCAACAGCATCTAATCAACAAAACCATGGCACCAAGTGCCCCATCCAGTCTCTTCCTAAACACCTCCAGTGAGGATGACTCCACCACCTCCCTGGGAAGCACATTCCAATGGCCAATCTCTCTTTCTGTGAAGAACTTCTTCCTAACATCCAGCCTAAACTTCCCCCGATGTAACTTGAGACTGTGTCCTCTTGTTCTGATATTGGTTGCCTGGGAGAAGAGACCAACCCCCACTTGGCTACAACCTCCCTTCAGTAGTTGTAGAGAGCAATAAGGTCTCCCCTGAGTCTGCTCTTCTTCAGGATAAGTCACCCTTGTTCCCTCATAGGGCTTGTGTTCCAAACTCCTTCCCAGCTTTGTTGCCCTTCTCTGGACATGTTCCAGCAAGTCAACATCTATCCTAAAAGTCAGCATGGATTCACCAAGGGCAAATTGTGCTTGCAAACCTGATCTTCTTCTATGATAAAGTTACCTACTAAGATGATGTGGGGCAAGTGGTGGACACCTCTCCAAAGATTTTTAATATGATTTCCCACAGCCTTCTTCTCAGAGATGTGGGGGTGGTCTACACTCAAAGGTTGGTGGTAAATATCTCCTTTTCAAACAGGCAACCTGTCACATGTGAGGGTCCTTCAGGAATGAATATTTGGTCTAACACTGTTTGATACCTCCATTAGTGATGTAGACAACAAAATCAGCTGTGCTCTGAAGTTTGACAATGATACTAAAGTGAATTGGGAAGCTGACACCTCAAAAAAAAGAGTCACTCTGCAGGAAGACCTGTATAGGCTGGAAGAGTAGGCTAACAAGAGCCTGAAGTTCAACAAGAGGAATGTCTTGCGTCTTGAAAAACATGATCCAGGAATGCAGCACAGACCAGGATCCACCTGACTGGAGAGCAGTTCTGTGGCAAGGGACCTGGGAGTCCAGCAAACTGAATGTGAGTGAAGAGTTGCTGCTGCAGTAAGGAAAGCCAACAGCATGATGGGCTGCATCAACAAGGGCTTAACCAGAAGAGGTAAAGAAGTCATTCTCCCACTCTTCTCAGCACTTCTTAGGCCTCACCTGCACTGCTATGTTCAGTTTTGCTCTCTGCTATGTAACTAAAGATTTGCACAGGCTTTAGAGGCTCCAGTGAAGAGATGCAAAGATGATTGAAGGATTAGCTAGCTGATATACAAAGAAAAGCTGAGAGAAATGGGTTTGTTCAGCCTGGAGAAAAGAAGGCCTGGAAGATACCTTGCCATCATGTTCTACTGTTTAAAGGAAGGTTACAAAGAAGATGCAAGGCTAATAAGTTACTCCTGGGGCCATTCCAGTTGAATATAAGAGAAAAAACAATCATGATGAGAACAATCAGCAAATGGAATAATCTTTTAAGATTCATCTGGACCGGGTACTGGGCCATCTTGTCTAGACTGTGCTTTTGCCATGAAAGTTTTGGCCAGGTGATCCTTGAGGTTCCTTCTAAGTGGTATTCTATGATTCTTGTTTTCTCAGTGATATTCAACCTTTTAAAAATCTCCTGTCTGCTAGCCACAGACTAAGCAAGATATAATCATCACAGAGATGTAGAAACAAGGGAAACATTACCCCCATTTTCAAAAAGGGTAAGAAGGAGGAACCAGGGAACTACAGGCCAGTCAATCTTACGTCTGTGCCCAGAAAGATCATGGAGGAGATCCTTCTGGAGGCACTAGTGGCTCAGAAGAATAGTGAAGAGGTGATTGGGAACAGTCAGCATGGCTTCGCCAAGGGCAAATCCTGCCTGACTAACCTAGTGGCCTTCTATGAGCAGGTGACGAAATTAATAGATGAGGGGTGAGCAACTGATGTTGTTTACCTGGACCTGAGCAAAGACTTTGACCCTGTCCCGCACCACATCCTGGTCTCCAAGCTGGTGCCACATGGCTTTGATGGGCGGACCACAACATGGATAAAGAACAGGCTTGATGTCCGCACCCAAAGAGTGGCTGCGAATGGGTCCATGTCCCAGTGAAGGAAAGGGAAGGTTTGGGAAAGGAAGGTTTGGGAAGGGAAGGTTTGGGAAGGCATGGGAAGGGAAGGTTTGGGAAGGTTTGGGAAGGTTTGGGAAGGGAAGGTTTGGGAAGGGGGAAGGTTTGGGAAGGGAAGGTTTGGGAAGGGAAGGTTTGGGAAGGGAAGGTTTGGGAAGGGAAGGGAAGGTTTGGGAAGGGAAGGTTTGGGAAGGGAAGGTTTGGGAAGGAAGGTTTGGGAAGGGAAGGTTTGGGAAGGAAGGAAGGAAGGCTTGGGAAGGAAGGTTTGGGAAGGAAGGGAAGGTTTGGGAAGGAAGGAAGGTTTGGGAAGGAAGGAAGGAAGGGGAAGGGAAGGAAGGTTTGGGAAGGAAGGAAGGTTTGGGAAGGAAGGAAGGAAGGGAAGGAAGGGAAGGGAAGGAAGGAAGGGAAGGAAAGGTTAGGGAAGGTTTGGGAAGGGAAGGTTTGGGAAGGAAGGAAGGTTTGGGAAGGTTTGGGGAAGGGAAGGTTTGGAAGGTTTGGGAAGGAAAGTTTGGGAAGGAAGGGAAGGTTTGGGAAGGTTTAGGAAGGAAGGTTTGGGAAGGTTTGGGAAGGAAGGTTTGGGAAGGAAGGTTTGGGAAGGAAGGTTTGGGAAGGAAGGAAGGAAGGAAGGTTTGGGAAGGGAAGGAAGGAAGGGAAGGAAGGAAGGGAAGGAAGGGAAGGGAAGGGAAGGGAAGGTTTGGGAAGGAAGGTTTGGGAAGGAAGGGAAGGTTTAGGAAGGAAGGAAGGTTTGGGAAGGAAGGGAAGGAAGGAAGGGAAGGTTTGGGAAGGAAGGAAGGAAGGAAGGAAGGGGAAGGAAGGAAGGAAGGAAGGGAAAGGAAGGAAGGGAAGGGAAGGAAGGAAGGTTTGGGAAGGAAGGAAGGAAGGTTTGGGAAGGGAAGGAAGGGAAAGGTTTGGGAAGGAAGGGAAGGAAGGAAGGGAAGGGAAGGGAAGGAAGGAAGGGAAGGGAAGGAAGGAAGGGAAGGAAGGAAGGAAGGAAGGAAGGGAAGGAAGGAAGGAAGGAAGGGAAGGGAAGGGGAAGGAAGGGAAGGAAGGAAGGGAAGGAAGGAAGGAAGGAAGGAAAAGGAAGGAAGGGAAGGTTTGGGAAGGGAAGGTTTGGGAAGGAAGGAAGGAAGGTTTGGGAAGGGAAGGAAGGGAAGGAAGGGAAGGTTTGGGAAGGAAGGAAGGTTTAGGAAGGAAGGAAGGAAGGGAAGAGAAGGGAAGGAAGGAAAAGGAAGGAAGGGAAGGAAGGAAGGAAGGGAAGGAAGGAAGGGAAGGGAAGGGAAGGGAAGGGAAGGAAGGAAGGAAGGAAGGAAGGAAGGAAGGGAAGGGAAGGAAGGAAGGGAAGGGAAGGAAGGTTTGGGAAGGGAAGGTTTGGGAAGGTTTGAAGAGAAGGTTTGGGAAGGAAGGTTTAGGAAGGAAGGTTTGGGAAGGAAGGTTTGGGAAGGGAAGGAAGGTTTAGGAAGGAAGGTTTGGGAAGGAAGGGAAGGAAGGGAAGGTTTGGGAAGGGAAGGTTTGGGAAGGGTTTGGGAAGGAAGGAAGGGAAGGGAAGGAAGGAAGGAAGGAAGGAAGGGAAGAAGGAAGGAAGGAAGGAAGGAAGGAAGGTTTAGGAAGGAAGGAAGGAAGGGAAGGGAAGGAAAGGAAGGAAGGAAGGTTTGGGAAGGAAGGAAGGAAGGGAAGGAAGGGAAGGAAGGAAGGAAGGAAGGAAGGAAGGGAAGGAAGGAAGGGAAGGGAAGGGAAGGAAGGAAGGGAAGGAAGGAAGGAAGGAAGGAAGGGAAGGAAGGAAGGAAGGTTTGGGAAGGAAGGAAGGGAAGGAAGGTTTGGGAAGGTTTAAAGGTTTGGGAAGGAAGAAGGAAGGAAGGAAGGAAGGAAGGAAGGAAGGGAAGGGAAGGAAGGGAAGGAAGGGAAGGAAGGAAGGTTTGGGAAGGTTTGGGAAGGGAAGGTTTGAATATTTAGGAAGGAAAGGAAGGTTTGGAAGGGAAGGGAAGGGAAGGGAAGGGAAGGGAAGGTTTGGGAAGGAAGGGAAGGTTTGGGAAGGAAGGTTTGGGAAGGAAGGTTTGGGAAGGAAGGTTTGGGAAGGGAAGGAAGGGAAGGAAGGGAAGGAAGGGAAGGAAGGAAGGAAGGAAGGGAAGAAGGAAGGAAGGAAGGGAAGGAAGGAAGGGTTTTGGGAAGGGAAGGTTTGGGAAGGGAAGGGAAGGTTTGGGAAGGGAAGGTTTGGGAAGGTTTGGGAAGGAAGGGAAGGTTTGGGAAGGAAGGAAGGTTTGGGAAGGTTTGGGAAGGGAAGAAGGAAGGGAAGGGAAGAAGGAAGGAAGGAAGGGAAGGAAGGGAAGGAAGGAAAGGAAAGGGAAGGAAGGAAGGAAGGAAGGAAGGGAAGGGAAGGTTTAGGAAGGAAGGGAAGGTTTGGGAAGGGATTTAGGAAGGGGAAGGTTTGGGAAGGGAAGGTTTGGGAAGGAAGGGGAAGGAAGGTTTGGGAAGGAAGGGAAGGGAAGGAAGGAAGGTTTGGGAAGGGAAGGAAGGGAAGGGAAGGAAGGGAAGGAAGGGAAGGAAGGGAAGGGAAGGGAAGGAAGGAAGGGAAGGGAAGGGAAGGAAGGAAGGAAGGGAAGGAAGGTTTGGGAAGGAAGGGAAGGTTTGGGAAGGGAAGGTTTGGGAAGGGGAAGGTTTAGGAAGGGAAGGAAGGAAGGAAGGAAGGAAGGGAAGGGAAGGTTTGGGGAAGGGAAGGGAAGGAAGGAAGGAAGGTTTGGGAAGGAAGGGAAGGGAAGGAAGGGAAGGAAGGAAGGGAAGGGAAGGAAGGAAGGGAAGGAAGGTTTGGAAGGTTTAGGAAGGGAAGTTTGGGAAGGAAGGTTTTGGAAGGAAGGTTTAGGAAGGCTTGGGAAGGGAAGGAAGGGAAGGTTTGGGAAAGGTTTGGGAAGGACCATTTGGGAAGGAAGGTTTAGGAAGGAAGGGAAGGAAGGAAGGGGGGGAAGGAAAGGGAAGGGAAGGAAGGGAAGGAAGGAATTTAGGAAGGGAAGGTTTAGGGGAAGGTTTAGGAAGGAAGGAAGGTTTTTGGAAGGAAGGTTTGGGAAGGAAGGTTTAGGGAAGGTTGGGAAGGAAGGAAGGTTTGGGAAGGGGAAGGTTTGGGAAGGGAATTTGGGAAGGTTTAGGAAGGTTTGGGAAGGGAAGGGAAGGGAAGGGAAGGAAGGGAAGGTTTGGGAAGGAAGGGGAAGGGAAGGTTTGGGAAGGTTTGGGAAGGGGAAGAAGGTTTGGGGAAGGGAAGGAAGGAAGGGAAGGAAGGAAGGTTTGGGAAGGGAAGGAAAGGAAAGGAAGGGAAGGAAGGTTTGGGAAGGGAAGAAGGAAGGGAAGGAAGGAAGGGAAGGGAAGGAAGGTTTGGGAAGGAAGGAAGGAAGGTTTGGGAAGGAAGGAAGGGAAGGAAGGAAGGGAAGGGAAGGGAAGGGAAGGGAAGGAAGGAAGGAAGGTTTGGGAAGGAAGGAAGGGAAGGTTTGAAGGTTTAGGAAGGAAGGGAAGGGAAGGTTTGGGAAGGAAGGAAGGAAGGAAGGGAAGGAAGGTTTGGGAAGGAAGGAAGGTTTGGGAAGGAAGAAGGAAGGAAGGGAAGGTTTGGGAAGGGAAGGGAAGGAAGGGAAGGTTTGGGAAGGAAGGAAGGGAAGGGAAGGGAAGGAAGGAAGGGAAGGGAAGGAACTTTTGGGAAGGAAGTTTTGGGAAGGAAGTTTTGGGAAGGAAGGAAGGGAAGTTTTGGGAAGTTTTAGGAAGGAAGGAAGGAAGTTTTTAGGAAGGAAGGAAGGAAGAAGGGAAGGAAGGAAGTTTTAGGAAGAAGGGAAGGGAAGGAAGGAAGGAAGGGAAGGGAAGGGAAGGAAGGGAAGGAAGGGAAGGAAGGGAAGAAGGAAGGAAGGGAAGGGAATGGGAAGGTTTGGGAAGGAAGGAAGGGAAGGAAGGAAGGGAAGGTTTGGGAAGGGAAGGGAAGGTTTGGGAAGGGAAGGAAGGTTTAGGAAGGAAGGAAGGGAAGGAAGGAAGGAAGGAAGGGAAGGTTTTGGGAAGGAAGGGAAGGTTTAGGAAGGAAGGAAGGAAGGAAGGGAAGGGAAGGAAGGAAGGAAGGGAAGGGAAGGAAGGGAAGGGAAGGGAAGGAAGGGAAGGGAAGGGAAGGGAAAGGAAGGTTTGGGAAGGAAGGAAAGGTTTGGGAAGGAAGGTTTAGGAAAAGGAAGAAGGAAAAGGAAGGGAAGGGAAGGAAGGGAAGGAAGGGAAGGAAGGAAGGGAAGGGAAGGAAGGGAAGGAAGGAAGGAAGGAAGGAAGGAAGGAAGGAAGGAAGGAAGGAAGGGAAGGAAGGGAAGGAAAGGGGAAGGGAAGGAAGGTTTGGGAAGGGAAGGAAGGGAAGAGAAGGAAGGTTTGGGAAGGGAAGGGAAGGAAGGAAGGAAGGGAAGGGAAGGGAAGGAAGGGAAGGGAAGGGAAGGGAAGGAAGGAAGGGAAGGAAAGGAAAGGAAGGAAGGGGAAGGGAAGGGAAGGAAGGAAGGAAGGAAGGGAAGGAAGGGAAGGGAAGGGGAAGGAAGGGAAGGAAGGAAGGGAAGGAAGGAAGGAAGGAAGGAAGGAAGGGAAGGAAGGGAAGGGGAAGGAAGGAAGGGAAGGAAGGGAAGGAAGGAAGGAAGGAAGGAAGGAAGGAAGGAAGGAAGGGAAGGAAGGTTTGGGAAGGAAGGAAAAGGGGGAAGGGAAGGAAGGGAAGGAAGGAAGGAAGGAAGGAAGGGAAGGAAGGAAGGGAAGGAAGGAAGGAAGGAAGGAAGGGAAGGAAGGGAAGGAAGGAAGGAAGGAAGGGAAGGAAGGGAAGGAAGGAAGGGAAGGGAAGAAGGAAGGAAGGAAGGAAGGGAAGGAAGGAAGGTTTGGGAAGGAAGGAAGGGAAGGTTTGGGAAGGAAGGAAGGTTTGGGAAGGAAGGAAGGAAGGGAAGGGTTTGGAAGGAAGGAGGAAGGAAGGAAGGAAGGAAGGGAAGGAAGGAAGGAAGGGTTTGGGAAAGGGAAGGAAGGAAGGAAGGGAAGGAAGGAAGGGAAGGAAGGGAAGGAAGGGAAGGAAGGGAAGGAAGGGAAGGAAGGGAAGGAAGGGAAGGGAAGGAAGGAAGGGAAGGAAGGAAGGAAGGAAGGAAGGTTTGGGAATGGGAAGGGAAGGAAGGGAAGGAAGGAAAGGAAGGGAAGGTTTGGGAAGGAAGGTTTGGGAAGGAAGGGAAGGTTTGGGAAGGGAAGGTTTGGGAAGGAAGGTTTGGGAAGGAAGGTTTGGGAAGGGAAGGGAAGGGAAGGGAAGGTTTGGGAAGGGAAGGGAAGGGAAGGGAAGGGAAGGGAAGGGAAGGGAAGGGAAGGGAAGGGAAGGGAAGGGAAGGGAAGGGGAAGGAAGGGAAGGAAGGAAGGAAGGGAAGGGAAGGGAAGGGAAGGGAAGGGAAGGGAAGGAACTTTTGGGAAGGGAAGGGAAGGGAAGGGAAGGGAAGGGAAGGGAAGGGAAGGGAAGGGAAGGGAAGGGAAGGGAAGGGAAGGGAAGGGAAGGGAAGGGAAGGGAAGTGAAGGTTTGGGAAGGTTTGGGAAGGGTTGGGTTTGGGAAGGTTTGGAAGGAAGGGGAAGGGAAGGAAGGGAAGGAAGGGAAGGGAAGGGAAGGGAAGGAAGGGAAGGAAGGAAGGAAGGAAGGTTTGGGAAGGGAAGGTTTGGGAAGGAAGGTTTGGGAAGGGAAGGTTTGGGAAGGGAAGGTTTGGAAGGGAAGGGAAGGAAGGTTTGGGAAGGGAAGGGAAGGGAAAGGAAGGGAAGGGAAGGAAGGAAGGGAAGGGAAGGGAAGGAAGGGAAGGGAAGGGGAAGGGGAAGGGAAGGAAGGAAGGGAAGGGAAGGTTTGGGCAGGGAAGGTTTGGGCAGGGAAGGAAGGAAGAGAAGGAAGAAGGGAAGGAAGGGAAGGAAGGGAAGGAAGGGAAGGGAAGGAAGGAAGGGAAGAAGGAAGGGAAGGAAGGAAGGGAAGGTTTGGGAAGGAAGGAAGGGAAGGGAAGGAAGGGAAGGAAGGGAAGGAAGGGAAGGGAAGGAAGGGAAGGGAAGGGAAGGGAAGGAAGGGAAGGGAAGGGAAGGAAGGGAAGGGAAGGGAAGGAAGGGAAGGAAGGAAGGGAAGGTATGGGAAGGTTTGGGAAGGGAAGGAAGGAAGGAAGGAAGGGAAGGGAAGGAAGGGAAGGGAAGGAAGGAAGGAAGGAAGGAAGGAAGGGAAGGAAGGGAAGGAAAGGAAGGTTTGGGAAGGGAAGGTTTGGGGTTTGGGAAGGGAAGGAAGGTTTGGGAAGGGGAAGGGAAGGGAAGGTTTGGGAAGGGAAGGTTTGGGAAGGGAAGGAAGGAAGGAAGGTTTGGGAAGGGAAGGGAAGGGAAGGGGAAGGTTTGGGAAGGGAAGGGAAGGGAAGGGAAGGAAGGAAGGGAAGGAAGGGAAGGGAGGGGCGGGAAGGGAAGGAAGGGAACGGAAGGGAAGGAAGGTTTGGGAAGGGAAGGAAGGTTTGAAGGGAAGGGAAGGTTTGGAAGGGAAGGGAAGGGAAGGGAAGGAAGGAAGGAAGGGAAGGGAAGGGAAGGAAGGAAGGGAAGGAAGGGAAGGGAAGGTTTGGGAAGGGAAGGGAAGGTTTGGGAATGAAGGTTTGGAAGGAAGGTTTGGGAAGGGAAGGTTTGGGAAGGGAAGGGAAGGAAGGGAAGGGAAGGAAGGGAAGGAAGGGAAGGGAAGGAAGGGAAGGAAGGAAGGGAAGGAAGGGAAGGGAAGGAAGGGAAGGGAAGGGAAGGGAAGGAAGGGAAGGGAAGGGAAGGAAAGGAAGGAAGGAAGGGAAGGGAAGGGAAGGTTTGGGAAGGAAGGAAGGGAAGGTTTGGGAAGGTTTGGGAAGGAAGGTTTGGGAAGGAAGGTTTGAAGGGAATGGGAAGGTTTGGGAAGTGGGAAGGTTTGGGGGAAGGTTTGGGGAAGGTTTGGGAAGGTTTGGAAGGAAGGTTTGGCCGGGAAGGTTTGGGGGGAAGTTTGGGGGAAGGGAAGGTTTAAGGAAGGAAGGAAGGAAGGGAAGGTTTGGGAAGGAAGGGAAGGTTTGGGAATGGGAAGGTTTGGGAAGGTAAGGGAAGGGAAGGTTTGGGAAGGGAAGGGAAGGGAAGGTTTGGGAAGGAAGGAAGGGAAGGGAAGGAAGGGAAGGAAGGGAAGGAAGGAAGGAAGGGAAGGGAAGGAAGGGAAGGGAAGGGAAGGAAGGAAGGGAAGGAAGGAAGGGAAGGAAGGAAGGGAAGGGAAGGGAAGGGAAGGTCTAGAATGGGAAGGGAAGGGAAGGTTTGGGAAGGGAAGGGAAGGTTTGAAGGGAAGGGAAGGGAAGGTTTGGGAAGGGAAGGAAGGAAGGAAGGAAGGAAGGGAAGGGAAGGGAAGGAAGGGAAGGGAAGGAAGGAAGGAAGGAAGGAAGGGAAGGGAAGGGAAGGAAGGGAAGGGAAGGAAGGGAAGGGAAGGGAAGGGAAGGAAGGGAAGGAAGGTTTGGGAAGGAAGGGAAGGGAAGGGAAGGAAGGGAAGGGAAGGGAAGGAAGGAAGGAAGGGAAGGAAGGGAAGGAAGGGAAGGAAGGTTTGGGAAGGGAAGGGAAGGGAAGGGAAGGGAAGGGGAAGGGAAGGAAGGGAAGGGAAGGAAGGGGAAGGGAAGGAAGGTTTGGGAAGGGAAGGGAAGGAAGGGAAGGGAAGGAAGGAAGGAAGGAAGGGAAGGGAAGGGAAGGAAGGGAAGGGAAGGGAAGGGAAGGAAGGAAGGTTTGGGAAGGAAGGAAGGGAAGGGAAGGGAAGGAAGGAAGGAAGGAAGGAAGGGAAGGAAGGAAGGAAGGGAAGGAAGGGAAGGTTTGGGAAGGGAAGGAAGGAAGGGAAGGGAAGGAAGGAAGGAAGGAAGGAAGGAAGGGAAGGAAGGGAAGGAAGGAAGGGAAGGAAGGGAAGGGAAGGGAAGGAAGGAAGGATTTGGGAAGGGAAGGTTTGGGAAGGAAGGAAGGGAAGGGAAGGAAGGAAGGGAAGGGAAGGGAAGGAAGGGAAGGAAGGGAAGGAAGGAAGGTTTGAAGGAAGGAAGGGAAGGAAGGGAAGGAAGAAGGAAGGGAAGGAAGGGAAGGAAGTTTTTGGGAAGGAAGGGAAGGAAGGAAGGAAGGAAGGAAGGAAGGGGGAAGGGAAGGAAGGAAGGGAAGGGGAAGGGAAGGAAGGGAAGGAAGGGAAGGAAGGGAAGGAAGGAAGGGAAGGAAGGTTTGAAGGAAGGAAGGAAGGTTTGGGAAGGGAAGGAAGGTTTGGGAAGGGAAGGGAAGGGAAGGGAAGAAGGAAGGGAAGGAAGGTTTGGGAAGGGAAGGGAAGGGAAGGTTTGGGAAGGAAGGTTTGGGAAGGGAAGGGAAAGGGAAGGGAAGGGAAGGAAGGGAAGGTTTGGGAAGGGAAGGGAAGGTTTGGGAAGGAAGGAAGGGAAGGGAAGGGAAGGGGAAGGGAAGGAAGGGAAGGAAGGGAAGGAAGGAAGGAAGGGAAGGAAGGGAAGGGAAGGGAAGGTTTGGGAAAGGAAGGAAGGTTTGGGAAGGGAAGGTTTGGGAAGGAAGGTTTGGGAAGGAAGGAAGGGAAGGTTTGGGAAGGTTTGGGAAGGAAGGTTTGGGAAGGTTTGGGAAGGGGAAGGGAAGGTTTGGGAAGGTTTGGGAAGGGAAGGGAAGGAAGGTTTGGGAAGGGGAAGGAAGGTTTGGGAAGGTTTGGGAAGGGAAGGGAAGGAAGGTTTGGGAAGGTTTGGGAAGGAAGGAGGGTTTGGGAAGGTTTGGGAAGGGGAAGGGGAAGGTTTGGGAAGGGAAGGTTTGGGAAGGAAGGAAGGTTTGGGAAGGGAAGGTTTGGGAAGGAAGGTTTGGAAGGGAAGGTTTGGGAAGGAAGGAAGGAAGGGAAGGGAAGGAAGGAAGGAAGGGAAGGGAAGGAAGGGAAGGGAAGGGGAAGGGAAGGGAAGGAAGGGAAGGGAAGGGAAGGGAAGGTTTGGGAAGGTTTGGGAAGGAAGGGAAGGTTTGGGAAGGGAAGGTTTGGGAAGGTTTGGGAAGGTTTGGGAAGGGAAGGAAGGAAGGAAGGGAAGGGAAGGGAAGGAAGGAAGGAAGGGAAGGAAGGAAGGGAAGGGAAGGGAAGGAAGGGAAGGTTTGGGAAGGGAAGGAAGGAAGGAAGGGAAGGGAAGGGAAGGGAAGGGAAGGAAGGGAAGGAAGGGAAGGGAAGGGAAGGGAAGGGAAGGGAAGGAAGGAAGGGAAGGGAAGGGAAGGAAGGGAAGGGAAAGAAGGAGGAGGAGAAGGAGAAGGAGAAGGAGAAGGAGAAGGAGAAGGAGAAGGAGAAGGAGAAGGAGAAGGAGAAGGAGAAGGAGAAGGAGAAGGAGAAGGAGAAGGAGAAGGAGAAGGAGAAGGAGAAGGAGAAGGAGAAGGAGAAGGAGAAGGAGAAGGAGAAGGAGAAGGAGAAGGAGAAGGAGAAGGAGAAGGAGGAGAAGGAGAAGGGGAAGGAGAAGGAGGAGAGAAAAGAGAAGACTCCAGCTGCCTTCCAATACCTGAAGGGATCTTACAGGAAGGCTGGAGAGGGACTTTTTGTAAGGGTGTCTAGTGACAGAACTCCCTGCCTAGCTGAGGGAGAACTACCTAGCCTATCTAGCTGATTGGATGAGGGACAGTAGGTTTAGACTGTATCTTTGGAAGAAGTTCTTCAGTATGAGGGTAGTGGGACTCTACAATGGGTTTCCCAGGGAAATTGTGGATGCCTCCACCATGGGGCTGTTCAAGGACATGTTGGATGAGTCTTTGAGCAGCCAGGTGCAGTTGAGAGCCGTGCCTGTCCATGTTGGGGAGGTCCCTTCCAACCTACACCATTCTATGATAATGTGTTAAAAAGTAATGCATGCAAGTCTTCCTCATTGGCTTCTATTGATACACCCGGCTCTCAGTATTTCTAGCATTGGAAAGTTCCAGAATCTCTGTCTGCTTCAGGTTCCTGTATAGTATTCTGTGTCTGTGCCACTGTGAAGAAATTGTGTTTGCCAGCAGCAATACAGACTTCGTTATATTAGCCAAGGAAAGATATGGACAGATGTCTTAGGACTGGGTGGTGATCTCTGTGTGCTCTTGTATATAAAGTGATTCTGCAGGGCACCTGAACATTTTGAATGAATCTGACTGGACTTTGTTTTTAAAATGCAGTACCTCATGGACCCAGAGCCAGACAGTCTGTCTCTAATACTATAGTTTCAGAAATACTGATTCCGCAGTGCCTTCATGTAATATAAATCTCTCAAAGCACTAAAGTGGAAACATAAAAACCCAGTAAATTTGGAGGTGAAGGAAACTAAATGAGAAAGACTTATTGAGGATGAATTTCATGTTATTTTTTTTTTTTTTTTGGGGGTAATTTCTCTCCATGTTAGACTCCTAGATTTAATGGTTATTTCACTATTTACAAAGGTTTTAACTCCCCCTGCTAATGTGCTTCTGCAGTTCACAAGGTATCTTAGTTATTGCTTGTTTGGACATTACTTTTGGACATAAAAGCAAAACATTAGTAAAGTTGTATAATTTCTGTAGGTGTACTACTGCAAATAATTTAAATACAACTTTCAGTGAGCTTCATGAATGACCTTAAGTGTGATTTAAGTTTCTGTTTTCCTTCTGTGTGATCAAAATTAGTAACTGTTCTGTAGTTTAACTTGTATGAATATTCATGAATACTCAGTATCTGAGTTTTGTCCTGTCACTGCATTTGTGCCATTACATCTACTGTTTAGTGATTCATTCATACTGTATATGGTGGGTTGAATTTTCCCATTCACATTAACTAAACACATCGAACTCAGTTGGAAGCAAATGGAAGCTGTATTTACAAGCAAAAACTATACTCTACAATGGAATACAATGAGTATTTACAAAATTTGTTTAGAATAATCTTTTGTTTTCCTTTTACACCCAGTAGTGAAATATTTACATTTTTCTACTTTTCTGCTTGAAATCTGCAGCTAAATTGTAAAGGCATAGCCTAAAACTGCTACACTATCTCCCAATAGTGTATCCATTTTTTGATGTGAAGATGTTACATTCAGAGACATGCAGGGGACTTGTTTGGGATGAAAACCCAAGCTAAGATACTTTTATTTTGTATTTTTGAAAACTGGATTGCAAATAGAAATTGGAAGTCTAAAGATTATAAAAGGCTTCAGTGTTTGAAAATGAATGTGTAATTAATTTAAAATGTTTTTATTTTAAAAGAGGTAAATAGGAGATAAAATCAGTTAGGTGGATGGTGACACATTTTGAGATGTTTTCTTGATTGATTTTTGAGCTACAGGAAAACAGAGTGATTAATCAACAGCATCTATTAATGTCTTCACCATGAGAGTGGTGAAGCCCTGGAATGGGTTGTCCAGGGAGGTGGTTGAGGCCCCATCCCTGGAGGTGTTTAAGACCAGGCTGGATGAGGCTCTGTCCAGCCTGATCTAGTGTGGGGTGTCCCTGCCCATGGCAAGGGGGTTGGAACTAGATGATCTTTGTGGTCCCTTCCAACTCTGACTGATTATATGATTCTATGATCACAGAAGGCCATAAAATAATCTCTGAAAAAAAACATATTGTTCTTTGTAAGCTCATTGTCAAGGTTTTGTGTCTGAATTCACTTAATTCTGTAGTGATTCTCTACATATGTACATGCACTTGCACACATACATGTGCACAAAAGCACATACATATAAACATGTACACACAAAAGCACACATACACACAGAAACAGTCTTTCTCACTTAGATTTTTCAGCCTAAGCAGCATTCTTGATCAAATCAAAAACCTTTGGACCTCAGTGGAAATGTTCTTTTAATTACAATGGAATCCATGTAAGATTTTAGGATGAAACACTATCTTAAAGGTTACAGAGACATTCTCTTTATCATACCTTTCTGTTTTCTGCATTTGCAATGATTTCAAGTCACTGATTATATCATCTCTAACTGCCCAGGTATGTATGATCAGTCTATGTTTCTTATGTTGCTGACACGCTTGTTTCTGACTGACTTCATCGAGATCATGTCTTCAGGTAACATTTCTTATTTGTCTGTTTTCTGGGTTATTGTTATTAAATGTGACAAATAGATCTGGAAATTTTTCTTTATGCAAGACCAGGCAGAAGCTTAGTGTGTTTAAAATGTCATATTTGGGCTGCGGATGTGACGAGTGCTGTGAATTTGATGACAGGCCTGGCATAAGTGTTTTTGACAATATTGGAGGACACTAAAAATTCTAAACAATTTTAAAAAACCCTATCAGCAGTGCTGTAAGATAAGTAGTGCTGGTGTTCTCAGGATTTTGTTTTTCTTAGAGCTCTTGTTAGTAGTTTTCATGTAACTAGTAGCTATGTTTCTTTTCTTCTGTCCCGCAGTATGGTTAAAAGTCGGTTGTGGAGTCTTCTCTGGAGACTCTTGAAACCTTCCTGGATGCATTCCTGTGCAGATTACCCTAGGTGATTCTGGCAAGGGGGTTGGACTTGATGATCTCTGGAGGTCCCTTCCAATCTCTAACATTCTGTGATTCATTGAGTCATAGAATCATTAATTTTGTGAAAGATCTTTAAGATCATTGAGTCAAACTGTAACCCAACTACCATTACCACTGAACTATATCCAGAAGCACCACATCTTCATGTTTCTTGAATACCTCCAGGGATGGTGGTACCACCACCTTCAGCCCCTTCCAATGCCTTACATCCAAACTTAACCTCCCTGGCACATCTTAAGCCCATTTCCACTCATCCTATTGCTGGTTACCTGGGAGAACAGACCAACACTGGCCTCTATACAACCTTCTTTGAGGTAGTTGTGGAGAGCAGTACAATCTCCCAATAACCTCTTCGCCACACTAAACAGATGTCAGTTTCCTCAGCTGCTTCTCATATGATATGTCCTCACCAGTCTCATTGCTCTTCCCTGGACATGTTCCAGCACCAAGGTCTTTCCTATGGCCTCAGCCCATCAATCTCACCTGTGCAAGTCTTTCTGCAGAGTCTTCCTGCCCTCAAGCAGATCAACAGTCCTGCTCAATTTAGTGTCACCTGCAAGTTTGCTGAGAGTGTACTATATCACTTCATCCAGATCTTTGATGAAGATGTTAAACAAAACTGACCCAAATGCAAGCCCCGGGGACACCACTTGTGACAGACTGCCAGCATGGTTTAACTCTGTTTCCCAAAACTCTTATGGGCCTGCTATCAGGTCTGCTTTTAATCCAGCAAGACTGGATTGATTTTGTTTCTTCTGTATTACCTGCCTTTGTCTTCTTTAGTTCATGAGAAGTTCTGTTTGGCTTTGGTTATTGTTGCATGCAAGAACTTAAAAATCAAAACCCTCTGCACATTTGTGGGAGAAGGCTCTGCAGATCTCCCCTGCTGAGGGAAGGGTCCCTGGAAACGAAGAGGAATGGAGACAGGTCCCTGCCAGGGGTGGCAAGAGGAATCCACCCCAACCCTCTCCTCCTCCTCCACTGCCCTTGCATAATAAGTATGAGGCCCTGCAGGCTGAGGGCAGTGGGGATGAGAGGGCTAAGGCTGAGAAACAGACATCCAGAGGGGAGCCTAAGGCCAAGTGGCTCCCACCAGCCGTAAAGACCAGCTCCACAAAGAAAAGGAGAAGGGTTATAGTTGTTGGGGACTCTCTCCTGGGGGGTACTGAGGTACCCATATGTCGTCCCGACCCATCCCACAAAGAGGACATATCCCTACCCAGGGCATGGGTTAGGGACATTGCTAGGGGACTCCCTAAATTAATCCACCCCACTGACTATTACCCTCTGCTGGTAATTCCTGGTGGATGTGGGGAGGCCTGTGGATGTGGTCTACCTAGACTTCAGCAAGGCCTTTGACACCGTCCCCCACAGCAAACTGCTGACTAAGCTGTCAGCCCGTGGATTGGACCATTACACTCTGTGCTGGGTTAGGAACTGGCTGGAGGGCCGGGCCCAGAGAGTGGTAGTGAACAGTGCCACATCCAGCTGGAGGCCAGTCACCAGTGGTGTCCCCCAGGGATCAGTGCTGGGCCCTGTCCTCTTCAACATATTCATCGATGATCTGGATGAAGGGGTAGAGTCAGTCATCAGCAAGTTTGCAGATGACACAAAGTTAGGGGCAGATGTTAGTCAGTTAGAGGGTAGAAAGGCTCTGCAGAGGGACCTCGACCGACTGGACAGATGGGCAGAGTCCAATGGGATGGCATTCCACAAGTCCAAGTGTCGAGTGCTGCACTTTGGCTACGGCAATCCCATGCAGAGCTATAGGCTGGGGTCGGAGTGGCTGGAGAGCTCCCAAACAGAGAGGGACCTGGGGGTGCTGATCGACAGCCACCTGAATATGAGCCAGCAGTGTGCCCAGGTGGCCAGGAGGGCCAATAGCATCCTGGCCTGCATTAGGAATAGTGTGGCCAGCAGGAGCAGGGAGGTCATAGTGCCCCTGTACTCTGCTTTGGTTAGGCCACACCTTGAGTACTGTGTCCAGTTCTGGGCCCCTCAGTTTAAGAAGGACATCGAAACACTTGAGCGTGTCCAGAGAAGGGCAACAAGGCTGGTGAGAGGCCTTGAACACAAGCCCTATGAGGAGAGGCTGAGGGAGCTGGGATTGTTTAGCCTGGAGAAGAGGAGGCTCAGGGGTGACCTCATTGCCCTCTACAACTACCTGAAGGGTGGTTGTAGCCAGGAGGGGGTTGGTCTCTTCTCCCAGGCAACCAGCACCAGAACGAGGGGACACAGTCTCAAGCTGCACCAGGGGAGGTTTAGACTCGAGGTGAGGAGGAAGTTCTTCACCGAGTGAGTCATTCGTCATTGGAACGGGTTGCCCAGTGAGGTGGTTGAGTCATCGACCCTGGAGGCATTCAAGGGGAGATTGGACGTGGCACTTGGTGCCATGGTCTAGGCATGGGGTCTGTGTTGATAGGTTGGACTCGATGATCCCCGAGGTCCTTTCCAACCTAAGTGATACTGTGATAATACAGACTGGGAGTGATGAGATTGACAGGAAGGGCACCAGGGCGATTAAGAAGGAGTTCAGGGCCCTTGGACAATTGATTGATGGGGCAGGAGCTCAAGTGGTGTTCTGCTCAGTTCCCTCAGTGGCAGGGGTGTACACTGAGAGGAATGGGAGAACCCACACCATCAACAATTGGCTCAGGGGATGGTGCCAGAGGCAGAACTTTGGGTTCTATGACCATGGGGCAACTTTCACTGCACCTGACCGGCTGGGTCCTGTTGGGGTGCATCTATCTAGAAGGGGTAAGAGAGTCCTGGCACTGGAGTTGGCAGGGTTCATTAGGAGGGCTTTAAACTAGGTCTTAAGGGGGTGGGTGAGGCAATCGGTCCCTCTGCAGAGGAAAGAGTAGGGCACAAGTTAGGGTCAATTGAGAAGTCAGGAACCCAGCTGCGATGCATGTACACCAAAGCACGCAGCCTGGGCAATAAGCAAGAGGAGTGGGAGGTCCTGATCCATCAGGGTGACTACGATATAGTCACCATCTCAGAAACATGGTGGGACAACACGCACGATTGGAGTGCTACACTGGGGGGTTACAGGCTCTTTAGGAGAGACAGGTGAGGGAGAAGAGGAGGAGGGGTGGCTCTGTATAATGGGGAGTCACTCTCTGCCACACAACTTGAGGTGGAAGATGAGGGAGTTGAGAGCCTGTGGGTTAAAATCAGAGGACAGCCTAACAAATCTGACATCCTGGTTGGAATCTGTTACAGACCACCCAACCAGGATGAGGAGGCTAATGAATTATTCTACAAGCAACTGGAGGCCGTCTCAAGATCACCAGATTTTGTCCTTGTCGGCGACTTCAACCTCCCAGATATCTGCTGGGAACTTAATTCAGCAGAGAGGAGGCAGTCCAGAAGATTCCTGGAGCGAATGAAGGACTGCTTCCTGACACAGCTGTTAAGCAAGCCTACCAGGGGACAGGCTCTGCTTGACCTGCTGTTCTCCAATAGAGAAGGGCTGGTGGGAGATGTGATTGTGGGAGGCTGCCTAGGGTGCAGTGACCATGAGATAGTAAAGTTTTCAATATGCAGGGAAATAGGGAGGACTACCAACAGAACCTTCATCTTGGATTTCCAAAGGGCGAACTTCAGCCTGTTTAAGAAACTTATTTGTAAAGTCCCTTGGGTACCAGCCCTCATGAACCGAGGGGTTCAGGAGGGTTAGACCTACTTCAAACAAGAGCTCTTGAAGGCACAGGAACTGGCGGTTCCCACGTGCCGGAAGGCAAGCCGGTGGGGAAGGCGACCAGCCTGGATGAGCAAGCAGCTCCTGGAGGATTTAAGGGGGAAAAAGAGGGTGTATCAGCTTTGGAAGGAGGGGAAGGCTTCTCGAGGTAAATTCAAGGAAGTTGTTAGATTATGTAGGAATAAAATTAGAGAGGCAAAGGCCCAGCTGGAACTGAAGTTGGCCACCTCTGTCAAAGACAATAAAAAGCATTTTTATAAATATATTAACAATAAGAAGAACAGCAGGAAGAACCTCCACTCCTTATTGGACCTGGAGGGGAACACTGTGACTGAAGACGAGGAAAAGGCTGAGGTCCTGAACGCCTTCTTTGCCTCAATTTTTAACAACAAGGCAGGAGTTCAGGACAAGTGGCCTCCTCAGCTGGGTGATGGGGTCAGGGAGCAGTGCAGTGCCCTGGTAATCCATGAGGAATTAATTTGGGACCCGCTGAGCCACTTGGACACTCACAAGTTCAAGGGACTGGATGGGATCCATCCTAGGCTGCTGAGAGAGCTGGCAGATGATCTTGCCAAGCCGCTCTCCATCATTTTCCTCCAGTCCTGGCTCACCAAAGAGGACCTAGGTGACTGGAAACTGGCTGATGTGGTCCCCATCCACAAGAAGGGTCGGTTGGAAGAACCTGAAAACTCCAGGCCAGTCAGCCTGACCTCAGTGCCAAGGAAAGTGATGGAGCAGATTATCGTGGTGGCAATAACTGTGCATCTGAAGGGTGGCCAAGGGCTCAGGTCCAGCCAACATGGATTTAGGAAGGACAGGTCCTGCCTCTCCAACCTGATCTCCTTCTATGATCAGGTGACCCATCTGGTGGACGGGGGGAGGCCTGTGGGTGTGGTCTACCTGGACTTCAGCAAGGCCTTTGACACCGTCCCCCCCAGCAAACTGCTGACTAAACTGTCAGCTCGTGGCTTGGACCACTACACTCTGTGCTGGATTAGGAACTGGCTGCAGGGCTGAGCCCAGAGAGTGGTGGTGAATGGTGCCACATCCAGCTGGCGGCCAGTCACCAGGGGCGTCCCCCAGGGATCAGTGCTGGGCCCCGTCCTCTTTAACATCTTCATTGATGATCTGGATGAGGGGGTCAAGTCAGTCATCAGCAAATTTGCAGATGACACCAAGTTAGGAGCAGATGTTAGTCAGTTAGAGAGCAGAAAGCCACTGCAGAGGGACCTCGACTGACTGGACAGATGGGCAGAGTCCAATGGGATGGCATTTAACAAGTCCAAGTGCTGAGTGCTGCACTTTGGCTATGGCAATCCCATGCAGAGCTATAGACTGGGGTTGGAGTGACTGGAGAGCTCCCAAGCGGAGAGGGACCTGGGGGTGCTGATCACAGTATAACTCAGGTTGGAAAAGACCTCGAGGATCATTGAGTCCAACCTATCAACACAGACCCCATGACTAGACCATGGCACCAAGTGCCACGTCCAATCTCCTCTTGAACGCCTCCAGGGATGGTGACTCCACCACCTCCCTGGGCAGCACATTCCAATGACGAATGACTCACTCGGTGAAGAACTTTCTCCTCATCTCGAGTCTAAACTTCCCCTGGCATAGCTTGAGACTGTGTCCCCTTGTTCTAGTGCTGGTTGCCTGGGAGAAGGGACCAACCCCTTCCTGGCTACAATCACCTTTCAGGTAGTTGTAGAGGGCAATGAGGTCACCCCTGAGCCTCCTCTTCTCCAGGCTAAACCATCCCAGCTCCCTCAGCCTCTCCTCATAGGGCTTGTGTTCAAGACCTCTCACCAGCCTTGTTGCCCTTCTCTGGACACGTTCAAGTGCCTCAATGTCCTTCTTAAACTGAGGGGCCCAGAACTGGACACAGTACTCCAGGTGTGGCCTAACCAGTGCAGTGTACAGGGGCAGAATGACTTCCCTGCTCCTACTGGCCACACTATTCTTAATGCAGGCTAGGATGCCATTGGCCCTCCTGGCCACCTGGGCTCACTGCTGGCTCATATTCAAGCAGCTGTCAATCAGCACCCCCAGGTCCCTCTCCATTTGGGAACTCTCCAGTCACTCTGACCCCAGTCTATAGCTCTGCATGGGATTGCCGTAGCCAAAGTGCAGCACTCGGCACTTGGACTTGTTAAATGCCATCCCATTGGACTCTGCCCATCTGTCAAGTCTGTCGAGGTCCCTCTGTAGAGCCTTTATACCCTCTATCACAGTATCACAGTATCACTTAGGTTGGAAAGGACCCCGGGGATCATCGAGTCCAACCTATCAACACAGACCCCATGCCTAGACCATGGCACCAAGTGCCACGTCCAATCTCCCCTTGAATGCCTCCAGGGTCGATGACTCAACCACCTCCCTGGGCAACCCGTTCCAATGCCGAATGACTCGCCGGTGAAGAACTTCCTCCTCACCTCGAGTCTGAACTTCCCCTGGCGCAGCCTGAGACTGTGTCCCCTCGTTCTGGTGCTGGCTGCCTGGGAGAAGAGGCCAACCCCCTCCTGGCTACAACCACCCTTCAGGTAGCTGTAGAGGGCAATGAGGTCACCCCTGAGCCTCCTCTTCTCCAGGCTAAACAATCCCAGCTCCCTCAGCCTCTCCTCATAGGGCTTGTGTTCAAGGCCTCTCACCAGCCTTGTTGCCCTTCTCTGGACACGCTCAAGTGTTTCGATGTCCTTCTTAAATTGAGGGGCCCAGAACTGGACACAGTACTATAGGTGCGGCCTAACCAAAGCAGAGTACAGGGGCACTATGACCTCCCTGCTCCTGCTGGCCACACTATTCCTAATGCAGGCCAGGATGCCATTGGCCCTCCTGGCCACCTGGGCACACTGCTGGCTCATATTCAGGTGGCTGTCGATCAGCACACCCAGGTCCCTCTCTGTTTGGGAGCTCTCCAGCCACTCCGACCCCAGCCTATAGCTCTGCATGGGATTGCCATAGCCAAAGTGCAGCACTCGGCACTTGGACTTGTTGAATGCCATCCCATTGGACTTTGCCCATCTGTCCAGTCGGTCAAGGTCCCTCTGCAGAGCCTTTCTACCCTCTAACTGACTAACATCTGCCCCTAACTTTGTGTCATCTGCAAACTTGTTGATGACTGACTCTACTCCTTCATCCAGATCATCAATGAATATGTTGAAGAGGACAGGGCCCAGCACTGATCCCTGGGGGACACCACTGGTGACTGGCCTCCAGCTGGATGTGGCACCGTTCACTACCACTCTCTGGGCCCGGCCCTCCAGCCAGTTCCTAACCCAGTACAGAGTGTAATGGTCCAATCCACGAGCTGACAGCTTAGCCAGCAGTTTGCTGTGGGGGACGGTGTCAAAGGCCTTGCTGAAGTCTAGGTAGACCACATCCACAGGCCTCCCCACATCCACCAGACGGGTCACCTGATCATAGAAAGAGATCAGGTTGGAGAGGCAGGATCTGCCTTTCCTGAATCCATGTTGGCTGGACCTGAGCCCTTGGCCATCCTTCAGGTGCGCAGTTATTGCCGCCAGGATAATCTGCTCCATCACTTTCCCTGGCACTGAGGTCAGACTGACCGGCCTGTAGTTTCCAGGTTCCTCCATCCGACCCTTCTTGTGGATGGGGACCACGTTGGCCAGTTTCCAGTCATCTGGGACCTCACCTGTGAGCCAGGACTGGAGGAAAATGATGGAGAGTGGCCTAGCTAGCACATCTGCCAACTCTCTCAGCACCCTAGGATGGATCCTATCCGGTCCCATGGACTTGTGAATATCCAAGTGGCTCAGCAGGTCCCGAACTAACCTCATGGATTTCCGGGGCATTACACTGCTCGCCGACCCCATCGCCCAGCTCCGGAGGCCACTCGTCCTGAACTCCTGCCTTGCTGTTAAAAATTGAGGCAAAGAATGTGTTCAGGACCTCAGCTTTCTCCTCATCCTCAGTCACCGTGTTCCCCTCCAGGTCCACTAGGGAGTGCAGGTTCTTCCTGCCCCTCTTCTTATTGTTAATATATTTATAAAATGCTTTTTATTGTCTTTGACAGAGGTGGCCAACTTCAGTTCCAGCTGGGCCTTAGCCTCCCTAATTTTATTCCTACATAATCTAACAGCTTCCTTGAACATACCTCGAGAAGCCTTCCCCTCCTTCCAAAGGTGATACAGCCTCCTCTTCCCCCTTAAATCCTCCAGGAGCTGCTTGCTCATCCAGGCTGGTCGCCTTCCCCGCCGGCTTGCCTTCCGGCACGTAGGAACCGCCAATTTCTGTGCCTTCAAGAGCTCCTGTTTGAAGTAGGTCCAACCCTCCTGAACCCCTTGGTTCATGAGGGCTGGTACCCAGGGGACTTTACAAACAAGTTTCTTAAATAGGCTGAAGTTCGCCCTTTGGAAGTCCAAGGTGAAGGTTCTGTTGGTGGTCCTCCCTATCTCCCTGCATATTGAAAACTTCACTATCTCGTGGTCACTGCACCCTAGGCAGCCTCCCACGATCACGTCTCCCACCAGCCCTTCCCTATTGCAGAACAGCAGGTCAAGCAGAGCCTGTCCCCTGGTAGGCTCGCTTAACAGCTGTGTCAGGAAGCAGTCCTCCATTCGCTCCAGGAATCTTCTGGACTGCCTCCTCCCTGCTGAATTAAGTTCCCAGCAGATATCTGGGAGGTTGAAGTCACTAACAAGGACAAGATCTGATGATCTTGAGACAGCCTCCAGTTGCTTGTAGAACAACTCATCAGCCTCCTCATCCTGGTTGGGTGGTCTGTAACAGATTCCAATCAGGATGTCAGACTTATTAGGTTGTCCTCTGATTTTGACCCACAGGCTCTCAACTCCCTCATCTTCCACCTCAAGTTGTGTGGCAGAGAGTGACTCTCTAATATACAGTGCCACCCCTCCTCCTCTTCTCCCTCGCCTGTCTCTCCTAAAGAGCCTGTAACCCCCCATTGTAGCACTCCAATCGTGGGTGCTGTCCCACCAAGTTTCTGAGATGGCGACTACATCATAGTCGCCCTGATGGATTAGGACCTCCAACTCCTCTTGCTTGTTGCCCAGGCTGCGTGCATTGGTGTACATGCATCGCAGCTGGGTTCCTGACTTCTCAACTGACCCTACCTTGTGCCCTACTCTTACCTCTGCAGAGGGACCGATTGCCTCACCCACCCCTTCAGACCTAGTTTAAAGCCCTCCTAATGAGCCCTGCCAACTCCAGTGCCAGGACTCTCTTACCCCTTCTAGACAGATGCACCCCATCAGGACCCAGCAGGTCAGGTGCAGTGAAAGTTGCCCCATGGTCATAGAACCCAAAGTTCTGCCTCTGGCACCATCCCCTGAGCCAATTGTTGATGGTATGGGTTCTCCCATTCCTCTCAGTGTACACCCCTGCCACTGAGGGAACTGAGCAGAACACCACTTGAGCTCCTGCCCCATCAATCAATTGTCCAAGGGCCCTGAATTCCTTCTTAATTGCCCTGGTACCCTTCCTGTCAATCTCATCACTCCCAGCCTGTATTACCATCAGAGGGTAATAGTCAGTGGGCTGGATTAATTTAGGATTCTCTCCGCAATGTCCCTAACCCCTGCCCCTGGTAGGAGCAGACCTCCCTGTGGGATGGGTCGGGACGACATATGGGTCCCTCAGTACCCCCAGGAGAGAGTCCCCTACAACTATAACCCTTCTCCTTTTCTTTGTGGAGCTGGTTGTTATAGCTGGTGGGGACCGCTTGGGCTTAGGCTTCCCCCCAGAGCTGGTCGTTACAGCTGGTGGGGACCGTTTGGCCTTAGGCTCCCCTCTGGATGGCTGCTCCTCAGCCTCAGCCCTCTCTTCCTTACTGCCCTCAGCCTGCAGGGCCTCATACTTATTATGAAAGGGCAGCGGAGGAGGAGGAGAGGGTCGGGGTGGATTTCTCTTGCCACCCCTGGCAGGGACCTGTATCCATCCCTCTCCTCCTCCAGGAACCCTTCCCTCAGCAGGGGAGATCTGCAGAGTCTTCTCCCACAAGTCTAACTCCCTTTCACTTTCCCTTATGGTCCTTAGCCTAGCTACCTCCTCCTTCAGCTCGGCCACTTCATCCTTCAGCTCTGCCACCATGCTGAGGAGAAAATTCACCTGCTCACACCAGACACAGGTGTCCTCTCCCTCCCCCTCTATTCCAAGTGCCAGGCTGAAGCACTCTCTGCAGCTGACAGCCTGGACTCCAGCATGTTGGTAAAACAGCTCTGTCTGGGCAGATGCTGCTTTTTTACCCCTCGTCCGAGTGACGACCATGATGCAACGCTTAAGGTTTGCGTTTGCTGTTTGGGTTTTTGGTTTTTTTTTGTTTTTGGTTTTTTTTTTTTTTTTTTTTTGGTCCCCCAGCCGCTAGCCTAGCTACCGAGCCGAAATGGCGCCGCGCGCACAGCCCGGGCGGCTTTTAAAACTGCCGCGGCTGACGTCAGGCTCCCGTGACCCGTGCAGGCTCTCGTGAGCACGATCCTGCCGGCTCCTCCCCCTACCAGCAGTCCTCCCGACCCGCGAAGCCCCGAAAGGAAAGCAAAAGAAAAACCCCGAGAAACTCACAGCTTAAGCGGAGCGGTTCCGGACGAGCGGTCCCGATCAGCTACCGAGCCGAAATGGCTCTAACTGACTAACATCTGCCCCTAACTTTGTGTCATCTGCAAACTTGCTGATGACTGACTCAACACCCTCATCCAGATCATCAATGAAGATATTAAAGAGGACAGGGCCCAGCACTGATCCCTGGGGGACGCCCCTGGTGACTGGCCACCAGCTGGATGTGGTACCATTCACCACCACTCTCTGGGCTCAGCCCTGCAGCCAGTTTCTAACCCAGCACAGAGTGTAGTGGTCCAATCCACGAGCTGACAGCTTAGCCAGCAGTTTGCTGTGGGGGACGGTGTCAAAGGCCTTGCTGAAGTCCAGGTAGACCACATCCACAGGCCTCCCCCCTAGACCACATCCACAGGCCTCCCCCCATCCACCAGATGGGTCACCTGATCATAGAAGGAGATCAGGTTAGAGAGGCAGGACTTGCCCCTTCCTAAATCCATGTTGGCTGGACCTGAGCCCTTGTCCATCCTTCGGGTGCACAGTTATTGCCGCCAGGATAATCTGCTCCATCACTTTCCCTGGCACTGAGGTCAGGCTGAGTGATCCTCAAGGTCCTTTCCAACCTAAGTTATACTGTGATACTGTGATACTGTGAAAAGAAGATTCTCCATTAACAGCTCTTGCAAAGCTGGGAAATGCAATGGGGCACTCTTCTACCCAAGAGCAGCAGCTATATTTGGGGTTTACTTTTCTTTCAGAAAATCAATAGCCTTTACAGGACATCAGCTAAAATATTAGTGAAGAAATGCATTTTATTACCCTGCTTCAGAGCATAACCTGATTGCCAGCTAGAGATTAAGAAGAAACATCTCCCACCTCAGTTGTGTGTTACTGTGGAGGTGGTATACATTCTTTTGCATTGTTCAGTGTTTGCCATTAGGGAGATAAAGACATCTTTTGTTCCTTTTAAAGTGTCTAGGATACTTTGAGTGATTCTTTGTAGCATTTGATTAGAAGCTCTGATGGCTGAAGAAACCTTTCCAGTTTGATTGGGACAGTAATAATAGATTGAAAAATAGATTTAAATTTTCAGGCAGATAACAACAGAAAATTGTCAGAAGATCACAATTGGCACAAACACTCAGACTTCACATCACATTGAAAAAAATATTACTCTCCCTCTCCTCCATTTACCACTAATCTAAAATCAGCCTTGGAAATAATATCAGCTGACAGTCCTAGGTAGTGCTGAAATACATTTTGTCTTGCATCAGAAACATGTGGAAGTGACTCATAGAATACCAGAATATTTGGGGTTGGAAGGGACCTTGGAAGATCAACTGCCCTGCCAGAGCAGGGTCACCTAGAGCAGGCCATACGGGAACACATCCAGGGAGATTTTTAATGTCTCCGTATGTAGTGGTTTTGGAGACCAATTCTCCCACCACAGTCAAAAGAAAAGACTCAGACAAAAGGATTGTAAAAATGGTGGAACGTTTAAGTGGAATGTAGTGGGGTGGAAGGGTAAGGCCAAGAAGCCTCCTCCCTTCCCCCTTGTAAGGTAAAAGGGAAAAAAAAAATTGAAGGGAAAGAAAAAAAACTCACAAGCTGAATTAGCAAAGCAGTGGAGCTATATTTACAAAGCAATGTAGGATTTGCAGGGGAATATTTGCAAATTTACAATAGTTACAATATATACAAAGATATACAACAAGGTAGCACAGAAATGAGAGTTTCCCCCTCGGCTGAGGGGGGTTTCCCACCTCTGCTCTCCCCTCTCTTCCCCCCTTTCCCCAGAATGGGATAGAAAGAGAAAGAAAAGAGAGGAAAAATAATGTTAGAAGCAGTTCATGTTAATTGGAAAGGAGTTAATACAGACCTGGTATCTTGTCTTCAAGGACGAAGTCTTGGCAGAAAGCCCAGCACAGAAAAGAGCTGCTGCCCAAAGAAGAGGCGGAAGCAAGAGTGACAGAGAAGTGCTGGAAATGCCCATTTCACTCCCAGTTCAGAAGGTGCTTCCTCCCACTTCACCAATGAAATAGTTTAGATTATTCTTTCCGTTTACCAACTTCCGTCCACCATATTCTCTTTCTTAAGGGGGCAATGTCAACCGGTCACAATCCACCCCTTCTAAACAATTTCATTGGCCGTTCATTCTGTCCATTCAATCCAAAACGATATTTTACAGTTCGTGAGTAAAGTTCATAGTCCATTCCGGCTATGCTCAGATGTAGATGATTCAAAAGTCCAAGAAAATCAGAAAATGTGAAAAATGGAAAAGAGTTTGTTTCTAGGCCGATGAAGCAAAGAAAAAGAAAACAGGGAAATCTCAGGGTCTCTTTGTTGACTCAGGGCTCTCAGGGATCTCAGGGTTCGTGCACCGTAGATTTCCTCATTGATTCTTCTTTTGGGCGCAATGTAGCTGTACAATGGTTTGAAATTAACCTCTTTCAGCTAAAGTCAAATTTCTTTGTGGAATACACTGAATTTCACCATTCTCTTGCATTACCCAATAAGTGTGACCCGGACCTTCAGCTGAAACCACCCCTCGGACAGGTTTAGCCTCTCCTGAGGGTGAAAATACCCAAACAGTTTTACCTAGCACATTCTTTTCTCTAACAACAGGAACTCTATCACCTTCTACTTTCCGTAGCAAATCTGAATGTGCAGGTCCAGCTCGGTTCACTGAACCTCTACTATTTACCAGCCAGGTTGCTTGTGCTAAATGTTTTTCCCAGTTTTTCAAAGATCCACCCCCCGTGGCTTTAAGAGTGATCTTCAACAAACTGTTGTAGCGTTCAATCTTCCCAGCATAGTAGGGAATATGGAATATCCACTCAATACCGTGCTCTTTGGCCCAGTTCTTTACAAGGTTGTTCTTGAAATGAGTTCCGTTGTCTGACTCAATCCTCTCTGGAGTTCCATGTCTCCACAGGATTTGTCTCTCCAGACCGAGAATGGTGTTGAGTGCAGTTGCATGTGGAACTGGATAAGTTTCCAACCATCCAGTGTTTGCCTCTACCATAGTAAGCACGTATTGCTTACCAGAACGAGAACGTGGTAGAGTGATGTAGTCAATCTGCCAAGCTTTACCATACTTGTACTTGGACCATCTGTCACCATACCACAAGGGCTTAAGTCGTTTTGCCTGCTTAATAGCAGCACAAGCGTCACAGTCATGGATGACTTGTGTGATAGCATCCATGGAAATGTCTATGGATCTGTCACGAGCCCATTGGTATATTGCATCTCTGCCTTGATGTCCTGACGAATCGTGAGCCCACCGAGCTAAGAATATCTCACCTTGGTGTTTCTAGTCGAGACCAAGATTAGAGTCCATGTCTACTTGAGAAACTCTTGCAGCTAGAGCTGCCTGATGGTTGTGTTGCTGTTCCTCAGTAGCTTTGCTCTTAGGAATGTGAGCATCAATGTGTCTCACTTTCACTGGAATTCTCTTGATTCGATCAGCAATGTCCTGCCACAGGTCGGCTGCCCAAATGGGTTTTCCTTTCCTCTGCCAACCACTCTTCTTCCAGTTCTTTAGCCAACCCCATAGAGCATTGGCTACCATCCATGAGTCGGTGTAGAGATAAAGCTTTGGCCATCTCTCACGTTCTGCCATGTCGAGAGCTAGCTGGACAGCTTTTACCTCTGCAAACTGACTGGATTCTCCTTCTCCATCCTTCGCCTCTGCAACTCGGCGTGTTGGACTCCACACTGCAGACTTCCACCTTCGCTTGTTTCCAACAAGACGACAGGAACCGTCTGTGAACAAAGAATATTTCTTTTCATCATCAGACAGGTCATTGTAAGGAGGAGCTTCCTCAGCACGAGTTACTTTCTCCTCTGGAGGTTTAGCACAGCTGATACCTTCAGGCCAACTTGAGATCACCTCCACTAGATCAGGCCTTTCAAGATTTCCCATTCGAGCTCTCTGTGTTATCAGAGCCATCCACTTAGACCATGTTGAGTCTGTGGTATGATGTGGTGTGGAGCCTTTGCCTTTGAACATCCAATTCAAAACTGGTAATCTGGGAGCTAAGAGAAGTTGTGATTCAGTTCCAATCACTTCAGAAGATGCCTTTACTCCTTCATAGGCAGCTAGAATTTCTTTCTCTGTTGGAGTATAATTAGCCTCTGAACCTCTGTAACCTCGACTCCAGAAACCAAGAGGTCGTCCACGTGTCTCACCTGGAGCTTTTTGCCACAAGCACCAGGTTGGACCATTGTCACTTGCAGCCGTGTACAAAATGTTCTTAATGTCTGGACCATCTTGGACAGGTCCCAGACCCATTGCTTGAATTACCTCTTGCTTTATCTGGTCAAAGGCTGCTTGTTGTTCAGGTCCCCAGTGGAAATGGTTTCTCTTTCGAGTCACATCATACAGAGGTTTCACAATCTGACTGTATCCAGGAATGTGCAGTCTCCAAAATCCCACTATCCCCAAGAAACGTCGGGTCTCTTGCTTGTTTGTGGGACTTCCATGGTGGAGACTCTATTTACCACATCCACTGGAATGTGTCGGCGTCCATCCTGCCACCGCACTCCCAGAAACTGAATTTCTGTGGTAGGTCCTTTCACCTTGTCTCGTTTGATGGCAAAACCTGCATTCAGAAGAATGTCAATGATTTTGTTACCTTTCTCGAAGACTTCCTCAGCAGTTTTACCCCAGACGATGATGTCATCGATGAACTGGATGTGTTCTGGAGCACCGCCTTTCTCCAGAGCATCGTGGATCACTGCATGACAGATGCTTGAGCTGTGGATGCAGCCCATTGGCAATCTGTTGAAAGTGTACTGGATTCCTCTCCAGGTGAAAGCAAACTGAGGCCTGCATTACTCTGCTATGGGAATAGAGAAAAATGCATTAGCAATGTCTATGGTAGCATACCATTTGGCCTCATTGGATTCCAGCTCATATTGTAGCTCCATCATGTCTGGTACTGCTGCACTCATGGGTGGTGTCACTTCATTCAGGGCTCAGTAGTCTACCGTCAGACGCCAGTCTCCATTCTGCTTCCGCACAGGCCACACTGGACTGTTGAAAGATAAATGAGTTTTGCTGACGACTTTCTGATTCTCCAACTGACGAATCAGATTCTGAATGGGCAACAAAGAGTCACGGTTGGTTCTGTATTGTCTGTGATGCACAGTCTGAGAAGCAACCGGCAATTTAATGTCCTGTATCTTATGTTGTCCCACAACTGCAGATTCATCAGAAAGCTCAGGTCTAACAGACAGCTTCAATTTTTGTCCATCAATTTCTACTAAAGCTACTCCAAAAGCCCATTTGTAACCTCTAGGGTCTTTGAAACGCCCTTCTCTCAGAAAATCAATTCCCAAAATACAAGGTGCATCAGGTCCGGTCACAACTGTATGCTTCCCAATAGATTCTATTATCTCTGTTATCCCTCTCCTCCCCCTGGCGGGAGGCAGGGCACCCCTAGTTATGGGGAACATGTGCACATGTGCATTGCACATAGTTTGCAGGGTTATAGCTTTGCATGTTATAACCGGAGCCACTGTTGGAGCCATAAGAGTCGTTCTGGGGAACTGTAGAAGCAACAGCTACCCTTCTGGTATTGCTACCTCGGGTTCTGCCACTTTGCAATTCCCTCAGTCTCCTGAAAAGATTAGAAGTTGGTTGGCCATCCCAGCGGTTCATGTTCTCACCAAACTGATCACGCAGAGTTATCCAAATAGTTCTACGTGATTGCCTTGGTGGTCTGTTTTGGAACGACCTGTTCTGGAATGACCTGTTTTGGAATGATCTCCTTGGAGGACGTGTATTCCTCACAGATGAAACTTGTACCCACCTGGAGGAAGAATTGAAATTATCCCTTTGTGCCAATTGGGATATGGAATTTCTAAATTCATCTTTTAACTCTCTTATGCAATTCTGTATATCTCCAGACATAGTTTTAATGGCCGAAACCAAAGAACCACGTGTCATGCTATCCTCCAATTGTCTCATTTGATCACTGAATTGGCCAACTGTAGGAGAAGCTCCACCATAATTTCTTGACACAATTCTGCTGCCAGAATGTTTGCATAATTAGAAGGAGCAAGTTTGATGATCTTTTTAGCAAGACCAATACCCACAGGAATGTCATCAGGATTCAGAGTTTCATGTTCATCGTAGAGTATCTCTCTAACAGCAAATTCTCTCAAGTGCTTAATTCCCTCATCTATGGTAGTTCAGGGTTTAGGACTCCATGGAAGATCATCTCGGGAAGGGTATCTCAGGGCAACCACCATTAAAAGGCGTATCCACAGATTAACCTTACCGAGAGCCCTGCCTAGATGTCTATCTATTCCATTATCCCTTGAGAGAGTTCCTAACTGAGCTGCTGACTTGTCTCCAACTGTTAGAGCTGGAGCATCTGTATCACAACACCTACTAAGCCAAGCTAGAACTGGCTCCTTATCTGCCCTGGTGAAATCTTTACGGACATGCCGCAATTCTTCACGTGAAGACGAACACTCTGAAATATCATCTTCCTCCTCGTCTCCCTGAACTTTTTGTCCATATAATCCTGCTGTCATTCTCCTAAGGATCTCTTTAAGCTGAGAACCACCTTTGCCAGTTGCTTTCCTAATTTCATCTCTATCCTGCTTTGATCTCACTAGGTTAGCTAGATCTTTAAAACAAACCTTCTCTTCCTCCTGAGCAGGATCTTTTAGAGTAGAGGGCCCCTCACCAGGATCAGTCTCCAGCTCTTCTTCTCCATCTTTGGTCTTTCCACTTCTAGTCTTTAAAGTAGCCACCTTAACTGGAGCTGTGTTTGAATTTACAGCCACCTTAATGGAAGCTGACAGGTCCTGAGATAAATCAGCTGCTGGGGCAGTGACTTCCGGTCCCACCGAGGGAGTGGGTGGAAGTGACATTGCTCTGTTAATGGCCGACGGAGAAGAAGAAGAAGGAGAAGGAGTAGGAGAAGGAGTAGGAGCCATGTTGATACCAGCTGCCGCCTTTGGCATCTTGCTGGAATCAGCAAAGTCATTTAGAGCTGCTTTACAAATTGACTTTTTAGCCTTCTTTTTAACTGACAGAGAGTCTCCACCTTCCTCATCACTAGATGACTCTGGGACTGATCTCGAGCCATGGCGTTTTCTTTTTGATCTAGTTTTAATAACAAAACACGCCCTGGACACCTTTTTCTCCCGACATCACTAATATAGAGAATACACATTAGTTATCACCAGCAGCAGAATTATACACACCAAATAAATCACCTTTGGATCCCAGGCATCACCTAGAGTTACTCTCTCCTCAGGCAGAATCTTAAAACCCTTTATCTCAATTGGGAGAGTGGTGGAGGTAACATTCCTGTATCTCACTGGCCATAAGAAATTAATACATTTTCCATACCATAATTTAACTCTATACATAACCCACATATAAATTGTCCGCACCAAATATTTACCCAGGTAATCCAAAATCAAACCCAAACAATATCTGTAAACCAGAGCCCCAAAAATTGAAAAGAATAATCGCTCCACAAACCACAAGACCTTCATGTTTGCTAATTCAGCTGGAAAACACTAAATCAATCAAGTAATAAATTAAACTAATTATCTGCCGCACTTTGGGTATGCCAATAAAAAAAAAATGTAGTGGGGTGGAAGGGTAAGGCCAAGAAGCCTCCTCCCTTCCCCCTTGTAAGTTAAAAGGGAAAAAAAAATTGAAGGGAAAGAAAAAAAACTCACAAGCTGAATTAGCAAAGCAGTGGAGCTATATTTACAAAGCAATGTAGGATTTGCAGGGGAATATTTGCAAATTTACAATATCTACAATATATACAAAGATATACAACAAGGTAGCACAGAAATGAGAGTTCCCCCCTCGGCTGAGGGGGGTTTCCCATCTCCGCTCTCCCCTCTCTTCCCCCCTTTCCCCAGAATGGGATAGAAAGAGAAAGAAAAGAGAGGAAAAAAAAAATGTTAGAAGCAGTTCGTGTTAATTGGAAAGGAGTTAATACAGACCTGGTATCTTGTCTTCAAGGACGAAGTCTTGGCAGAAAGCCCAGCACAGAAAAGAGCTGCTGCCCAAAGAAGAGGCGGAAGCAAGAGTGACAGAGAAGTGCTGGAAATGCCCATTTCACTCCCAGTTCAGAAGGTGCTTCCTCCCACTTCACCAATGAAATAGTTTAGATTATTCTTTCCGTTTACCAACTTCCGTCCACCATATTCCCTTTCTTAAGGGGGCAATGTCAACCGGTCACATGGAAAAACAATGAAAGTTTTACAGAAAACCACAAGCAGTGTGACAAAGAGAGAGAGAAACCCCAGAACATACCCAAGAACATCCCATCCCCACCTGGTGGTACATCCAACCCCTCCCACTTTGACTTTAAAAAACAATGTTGCTGTTTTTTCATATTCATAAGGAGCTTTAGAAGCGTTGTTCAACTGTTAATTAATGAGCTACAGAATGATTCACTAGACTATTCACATGAAAAATGAGAATTTCCAAAAGAGTGTGTTGTCCTATTTTGCATTTTGCCCCCCCACCCCCCTTCTTCAGTTTTGTATACATAGCATCTTTTTAACCCTAGTTTATTGGTAAACCATGAGTAGTAAACAATGTGTTTCCTGGGTATTTTCTGAACTATGACAATTACTGGCATAGCTATGTCTTAAGGGTCAGAAAGGTCAAAATCACTCTGTTTGGGGAAAAAAAGTTTAAAAAAAAAAGTGAAGACAGTACATTTCAGCAAATATTGAACTGAACTTAGATATTCCCTATTGCTTTGGAAAAAGATAATACCTGAACTTCACACATATGTATAGTATTTTCCTCTGAAACTATGGCATAATACAGAATGTTCTGTTTATGTTTTGCCAAGATTTAAGTAGACGTAGCTGGAACTTGTAGTAGTTTATCAGTCCATTGTAAAATGTTATATCAATAATAGTAATACTAAGCTTTAATCAGGAATGTTATAATAGATTATTTGCTATTACATAGCTTAGAATCAACCACGTTGAAAAAAAAATAGAATTAGAGTACAATTAACCAGGTTGGAAGAGAATTTGAGATCATCGAGTCCAACCTATCATCCAACACTGTCTAATCAACTAAACCATGGTAACAAGAGCCCCATCCAGTCTCTTCTTAAACACCTCCAGTGATGGTGACTCCACCACCTCCCTGGGCAGCTCATTCCAACAGCAAATTGCTCTTTCCACAAAGAACTTTTTCCTAACATCCAGTCTAATCCTCAGAGATCATCATGTCCAACCTTAGTATGTAGATATTCTGGAAGAAAGTGAAGCTTTGTTCCTAAAAGAAAACAACAAAATTGCCAAAGATAATACATTTGCAATGCATGCTGTCACACATGCTTTAGCCTCTGACAATGAGACTGTCTTCAACCTGTTAAGTAATAATTTGCTCAGAAGATAGAGTCATCAAGAAAATAATATATTGTTATGTAATTTTCAAAGGACCTTGTGAGAAGGAGGCACTTCCTATTAAATTTCAGGGGTTTTGTGCTCTAAATAATTCATTCACATGTGAAGTTATTGCTCTTAATTTCTGTGTGCCTCTAGCATAATTTCTCAAATAATTAGTACCTTTTATTGCCAAAATAGTGACTGATTTTCTGAGATAACTTTACACTGTATTTCTTGAATGCATGTATTTTAACCATACGTTGTCGTGTACTAGTATACTGAATGTCATGTGAAGTTGAGAACACTGCCCACACAGAATCACAGAATCAACCAGGTTGGAAAAGACCTCAGAGATCATCAAGTCCAACCTGTCACCACAGACCTCATTACTAGACCATGGCACCAAGTGCCATGTCCAGTCCCCTCTCGAACACCTCCAAGGACAGTGACTCCACCACCTCCCTGGGCAGCACATTCCAATGGCCAATCACTCTTTCTGTGAAGAACTTTTCTTCACCTTGAGCCTAAACTTCCCCTGGCACAGCTTGAGATTGTGTCCTCCTGTTCTGGTGCTGGTTGCCTGCGGAAGAGAGCAACCCCCACCTGCCTACAACCTTTCAGGTAGTTGTAGATAACAATAAGGTCTCCCCTGAGCCTCCTCTTCTCCAGACTAATCAATCCCATAGAATAACAAGCTTAAGTTTTATGCAGATGCCATAAATTCTGCATCATTCTGAAGGCAAAAAAGAGAGAGGGAAACAGCATACAAGAGCATAGGACAGAGCAGTTGCAATCCATGCAGGAGATGTTGATCCTTCCTTCACTCTGGTGCAGAGGACACTTTAGCCATGTTGCAGAAGACTAAATATAGATGCCCTGTGTTATGCAGTCCCACATGTAGAAGCCAGGTTATCTGGTATGCTACAAAAAGATTTGAGGAGACTTGACAGGGTGCTTGATTGCATGGGTCAGTTGATTAGGTGGTGTTGGATGATAGGTTGGATGCAATGATCTTGAAGGTCTCTTCTAACCTGGTTTATCCTATTCTATTCTATTCTATTCTATTCTATTCTATTCTATTCTATTCTATTCTATTCTATTCTATTCTATTCTATTCTATTCTATTCTATTCTATTCTATTTTTTGATCCAGGGAAGGAATGAAGGAGGAGAGTGGAAGTACAGAGAAGTCATCATGGAATCAGACATACAGGAGTATTTTTAAAAGCTGCTATGACTTTAAAGAAGAAGGGAAGCACTGCATCTACTGGTGGGTCCAGATTGAACACCATAGGTACTCTGAACTAACATATTTTATAGCTATATGGTTTTTACAGATATCTTAGGGTTGCTTTGCCTGTTGTCTGAGTTGAACAAAAATAATTCAACTCTGATGTAAAAGCCATGTTTCTAAACAAATGTGGCAAGACAGTTTAATCAATAAATGCTGTTTATTAACAGAGACTGTGGTTTAGGCTCAGCCACTGATTAATATGAATGTGCTATTTCAGAAAATAGCTTTCAACCCAGATTTTTTATTTGAAAGCACTAAGTTTGCTGCTCTGTTGGGTAAAGCCTATCATGCCTGTTTATTTTGAAAAATTTAAGATTATCAGTGTGTCTGACACATACATTTCCCCATTCTTTGCTTAGAAACAGCCTCAGAAATACAATTTATGTTCCTAGTCTAAATGCATTCATGGCCATATAGATCTGTTTAATCCTCTGTCAGCTTTAAAAGCTCTTCTTCTGGTCTGCAGTTGCGCTCCAATGTATTCGTGGACTGCAGTTATAGGATTTTTTAACCTTTGTTTTGTTAGACTAAACCAAACTGGACTGATTGTTACTCAGAACTGTATCTTTTTCTATAACATATTTCATGGAATTTTCTCTAGTTTCAACTTATTTCTTGAACTCCCATGTCCAGTTACTTTCAGACAAGTCTGACATGGATCTTGTTCAGTGTCACAGACCAACCTGATCTCCTCCTATGATCAGGTGACCACCTGGTGGATGTGGGGCAGGCTGTGGATGTAGTCTACCCGGACATCAGCAAGACCTTTGACACCATCCCCCGAAGCAAATTCCTGGCCAAGCTGTCAACTGGTGACTTGGACAGCAGCACTCTGTGCTGGGTTAGGAGCTGGCTGCAGGGCTGAGCCCAGAGAGTGGTGGTGGATGGTGCCACATCCAGCTGACAGCCAGTCAGTAGTGGTGTCCCCCAGGAATCAGTGCTGGGCCCCATCCTGTTCAATATCTTTATTGATGATCTGGACAAGGGCATTGAGTCCATCATCAGTAAATTTGCAGATGACAGCAAGCTGGGGGCAGGTGTTAATTTGTTAGAAGGTTGAAGGGCTCTGCAGAGGGACCTTGACAGGCTGGACAGATGGGCAGAGTCCAACAAGTCCAAGTGCCTGGTGCTGCACTTTGGTCACAACAACTCCATGCAGTGCTACAGGCTGGGGACAGAGTGGTTGGTGAGCAGCCAGGCAGAAAGGGACCTGGAGGTACTGGTTGACAGTCGGCCAAACATGAGCCAGCAGTGTGCCCAGGTGTCCAAGAAGACCAATGGTATCCTGACCTGCATCAGGAATAGTGTGGCCAGCAGGAGCAGGGAGGTCATTCAGCCCCTGTACTCAGCACTGGTTAGGTCACACCTTGAGTCCTCAAACCAATTCTGGGCCCTTCACTTTAGAAAAGATGTTGAGTTGCTGGTACATGTCCAGAGAAGGGCAACAAAGCTGCGGAGGGGTTTGGAGCACAAGCCCTATGAGGAGAGGCTGAGGGAGCTGGGGTTGCTTAGCCTGGAGAAGAGGAGGCTCAGAGAAGACCTTATTGCCATCTACAACTATCTGAAGGGAGGTTGTAGCCAGATGGGGCTTGGTCTTTTCTCCCAGGCAGCCAGCAATAGAACAAGAGTACACAGTCTCAAGCTGTGCCAGGGGAAGATTAAGCTGAAGGTGAGGAGAAGGCTCTTCACAGAAAGAGTAATTGGCCACTGGAATGTGCTGCCCAGGAAGGTGGTGGATTCACTCTCCCTGGAGGTGTTCAGAAAGGGATTGGATGTGGCACTTGAAACTATGGTTTAGTTAGTAATGAGGTGTTGGGTGATGGGTTGGACTTGATGATCTCTGAGTCTTTTCCTACTTTATTGTTCTATGATTCTATGATTCCATTTCCTTCAAAGTACTTCTGTTTCTTTATGGCAGCATCACATTTTGATGTGGTACAAACCACTAGTATATCCAAAGCTCACTACTTGGTAAGGCTGGGTGTTGTGATTCACCTTTCTAATTTTCTCCTTTTTATCTCTCTTCATGGTCCTCCTCAATCTCTGCAACTTGTTTTTCACTGGTTAACGATTTCTACATTAATCTACCAATATCTTCATTAATGATGTTTCATGTGGTCCCACATCAATTGCTCCAAGCCCAGAGCAATTAAATCTATTCAACTCCTTCTATCTAGAAAGTCAGGTCAGCGACCTTGTTGCAGAAGAGGGGTAGAGAGTTTATTCTTGAATAATCTAAATTCTGTTCTGTTTTTTCTTACATTCACCTTACTCTGCAATAATTTAAATATATTTATTTATATATGTGCATGTACTTTTGGCTTCCATTATCCTCGCTAGCTTTCCTCCAGGCTTAATACTATCTACTTTCTTCTAAACTAAAGCCAACTGCTTATGCACTTTTTATCTTGTCGAGGGTTGAGGGGAAGGCCCAGCCTTCTCCCCGCCCTGTAAGTGAAGGGAAGAAAATTGAAAGAAAACCACAGCCAGATTAGCAAAGGATTGTGCTGTATTTACAAGTAGTTTAGGAAATGCAGGTTTATATACACAATTTACAGTATTTACAATATATATACAGAAACATACAACAAAGTAACACAGGAATGAGATTCCTCTCCCCCGCCAGGAGGAAGGGTTTTCCCCCCTGTACCCCCTTTTCTCCCCCTTTTCCCCAGAGAGAGTTAGAAAGAGAGAAAAGGAATAATTGTTAATTAAAGGCAATTATAATTAAAGCAAATGTGTTAGTAAGTTTAGTACAGGCCTTATCTGTCCAAGGTCAGTCTGGCCGAAAGCCCAGAGGCTGCAAGCTGCGAAAGGAGGGGGAAGAAGTGCAAGACTGACCCAAATCTCTTTGGGAATCAAAACTTAAGGCAGCACTCTGCCACTCCACCAATGAAATTAGTTTAGACTTGTCCTTTGTTCATAAAACATTCAGCCATGGTGTCCCTTTGTTAAAGGCACAGCCTCAAACGGTCATATATCTTTTGTTAGCTATCTCTTCTTACTGCAGTTGCAATTTTCCCCCTTTTTCCTCACCAATGTGGAGGACTCACTGTGAATTATAGAATCATAGAATTGTTAGGGTTGGAAGGGACCTCAAGGATCATCTAGTTCCAACCCCTCTGCCATGGGCATGGACACCTCACACTAGATCAGGTTGCTCAGAGCCACATCCAGATTGGCTTTAAAAACATCAAGGCATGAGGAGGCTTCTACCACCTCCCTGGGCAACCTGTTCCAGTGTCTCACCACCCTTGTGGGGAAGAACTTCCTAACATCCAACCTGAATCTACCCATTTCTAGTTTTGGTGCATTCCCCCCAGTCCTATCACTACCTAACACCCTAAAACGTCCCTTCCTAGTTTTCTTGTAGGCCCCCTTCAGATACTGGAAGGTCACAATTAGGTCTTCTCAGAGCCTTCTCTTCTGCAGACTGAACAGCCCCAACTCTCTGTCTGTCCTCATAGGAGAGGTGCTCCAGCCCTCTAATCATCCTCATGGCCCTTCTCTGGACACATTCCAGCACTTCCAGATCCTTCCTGTAATAGAGGCTCCAGAACTGGACACAGTACTCCATATGGGGTCTCACCAGAGTGGAGTAGAGGGAGAGAATCACATCCATCAACCTGCTGGCTATGCTTCTCTTGATGTAGCCCAGGATCTGATTGGCTTTCCGGGCTGCAAGTGTACACTGCAGGCTCATCTTGAGCTTCTTGTCCACCAGCACCCCCAGGTCTTTTTCTTCAGGGCTGCTCTCAAGCCAGTCACTGCCCAGCCTGTATCGGTGCTTGGCATTGCCTCAAACCAGATGCAAGACCTTGCACTTGGGCTTGTTGAACTTCATGAGGTTGTCACGGGCTCACCTCTCCAGCCTGTCAAGGATGGCCTCCCTTCCCTCCAGCGTGTCTGCTGCACCACACAGCTTGGTGTCATCAGCAAACTTGCTGAGGGTGCACTCGATGCCACTGTCCATGTCACCCACAAAGATGTTGAACAAGACAGGTCCCAGGACTGATCCCTGAGGGACTCCACTTGTCCCTGGCCTCCACTGGGACATGGAGCCATTGACAGCCACTCTTTGGGTGCGGCCATCAAGCCAGTTCTTTCTCCATCTAGTGGTCCACCCATCAAATCCATGTTTCACCAGCTTGGAGACCAGGATGTGGTGCAGGACAGTGTCAAAGGCTTTGCTCAGGTCCAGGTAAACGACATCAGTTGCTCAGCCTTCATCTATTGATGTTTTGATATTCGCCAAGGGCAAATCCTGCCTGACCAACCTAGTGGCCTTTTATGAGCAGGTGACGAAATTAATAGCAAAGTCTGAGCAAAGCCTTTGACATTTCATAAAACTGGGACACTGTTGAAAAAGTTTTATGTACCCATATAATTTAAACTTACCTCATAAAAAATGCACTACAACACCCAATCTCAACTATCCTTACTCCTATTGTAGCATAATTTATTACAGAATCATGGAACCACAGGATGGTTTGGGTTGGAAGGAATGATAATGAGCATCTAGTTCAACCAGCCTGTCATGGTCAGGTTTTCACGAGAACAGTTTACTCAAAGATAGTAAAGTTTACTTTGCTCCAAGTTCAAGCTGAACTTGGAAGATTCCAGTGATGGGGCATTCACATCTTCTCAGTAATCCATTCCAGTGTCTTGCCACCTGCATAATAAAAAATATATCTTCCTTATGTTGAAACTACCTTCTTTCAGTTTAAACTCATTGCCCTTTTCCCTGTCAATACAGGCTCTGGTGAAAAGTCTCTTTACATCTGACATGTAGGTGCTTTTTACATATTGAAAAGCCACAATGAAGTCTCTATGGAGCCTTCTTTCTCCAGGCTGAACAACACCCAACTTTCTCTACATTTTTTCACAGGAGAGATGTTACAACTGCTCACCCTTCTTGTGACTGTCCTGTGGACCCATTCTTTGTCTTTCCTGGGGGGCCCCAAAGCTGAATGCAAACAGTCCAGATAGGGTCTTATGAGAGCAGAACAGATTAAGGCAGAGTCACCTCTGTTGACCTGCTGGCTGCATTTGTTTTGGTGCAGCCCAAGAGAAGATTTGCTTTCTGGGCTGCAAGCAAAATTTCTGGCTGTTTAGTCTGAATTACCATTAAATCAATTAATTATTAATCTATATTAATTAATATTATATGAGACTATTAATTAAAATATAATTTTAATATGAGATCTGTTTGGTTTCTATAAGCTAGTATCACATTATTTACAAAACCTTAAGAAGGAAATTAATAGCTAAGTATATCATAAATCTTACATTGACCAGATCAAACTAGCACATTTTTCATACTGAGTAAAAATGTAAATTTCATGCCACACCCCAGCAGCTTTACTAATGAACTATAGATTATTTCTAAGATTCTTTTTCTCTAAAACTGACTCCTTATCTAAAAATATAATTTTTTTTCAGAGTTAAGTGGAATAAGAAAGGACCTTCTCCTAAGGTTCACTTCTCTGGAATAGCAGGAATTGATGTAATAGATATTTTCAACAGATGGGACAGGACTTGTTTTCGACTAACTAGCACATTTTATGGACAACAATTCCTATCAGACATCAGATCTTCCATATGGGTGTGGAAAACATGAGCACTGACTGTGTTAGTAGCATACATATCGGGTTATCTATCCCTTGACCACCTCAATGGCCATCCCACCTCCTGGGTGTGCAGTTACAGCCATCACTAACTGTGCAATCATCATTCTACCTTTCAAGCATGAACGGTCTAATGGACACCGTGTGTCCTTACCTTCCTTGAAACAAAATTTGTGATAACTTTCTAGATTTATTCAGTTATCTTTGAGGTATCTGTCTTTTAGGAGAGGGATGGAATTCAGGTACAGTTGAGAAGGCAGCCTGGTAAGAGTGTTGATTCACTTCTCATTTTGTCCAAGTAATTGCAATAGGTAAGAGTGAGTGACTCATAACTAATCTGTCAGTTTCTATCAGGCATTCCTAGGGAATTCTAGACCATTATCAATTACTTCATTGCTAGCTTTTTGCTGGCAGCTGATTTTTCTGTTCACTGAAAAAATATTCTTTCATAAGTGTATCACTTATAGACTATGTCTTCTGGGAATTTGAATCTATAATGAAGTAAGTAAAAGAAAAAATGAATACTAGAACTATGAGAATGAAGTTTAATATAACAAAAAATATATGGAGTTCATGATGTCTAATGAGTACCCCCAAATTATAAAATACAAATTTAAGAAATATGAGTTGTGTACATGTAACTATTTAATGGGATATTTTTCTAATTAAGAATGGAGCCTTTGGTAATGTCTTACTTAAAACATGCATCTGTACAACTTTTTGGGGAAAAAGGCTACTAGTGCAAATACTGTTATTACTCAGGATCATCAATTATTAAAATAAAATGCTATGATAGCCAAAACAGAGCTTCACTTTTAGAGCTCGATAAAATTTTATCTACTGAGAAGTTACTAATTCTCCTAATGGCAAGAACAGATGTTTTCATAAGCTAAACAGAGATATACCCCAAATGTGCAGCTGATCAGAGTCTTCCTTGATTTCAGAGAAATTTTTATCTGCTATAGTGATACATGTTAATAATTCAATCATCCTGAAAGGAAGACGTGTTGAGTGGCAACAGCTTTCTATCTTTTGTGTGCTTTTGTCTTCCACATACATTCAGAAAAAATATTTTGCATCTAAATTTAAACTTCACTTTTGGATGAATGGTTACAGCTGCCACTTAACTCCGATGTTTGATTGCCATATCAAACTTGTAAAAAATTGATTTTTTTGGCTCAAGCATTGAATAACTAGCTACCACACTGGAGTTCCTGTTCATTTCAGTGATGCAAAGGACAATAAAAATTATTTTCCTATTTTTTTTCTATGTAAAATGCAGAATTTCCTTAAACTTTTTTTTTCCTACTGTATTTCTATGTGGACTGTACAGCTTATTTTTTCACATCATTCTTCAAAAGAAACAGACAAAAATATTCTAAATGTACTTTCCTACTACTATGTATAGCAGAGGAGAATAAACAAAAAATCCATTCTAGAGCAGATGTATTTTTTTACTTCCCTTTTTAAACCTGGTAAGTATTTTAAAATGCATGTTTTATTAAATTTCTTGCTGTGCTGTCTAAATGAACTCTTTCATGGTGAAGCTGAGAGTGATTAATATTTGACAGATAATTTTTCTTCTTGTTTTCTAAAAAAAATAATAAATTAATAATTTTTATAAATCAGAAAATTCATAAATCTTTCCTTCCATTATCAAAATAATTAAGAGTATAACTGATTCCTTTTACTTTCAAACTTCCATAATGTACGCTTAGATATTTGTTGAGTATCTACATGATTAAATAATTATTTTAGGCTTAGGTTATAGCTGTATAAAATTGTGATTTGTGTATCTATTCAACAAGTTTCCTCCTGCTGAAACTCTTGACTTTTCAGCCTCTGCTTTAAGATTGTGGCAGTGACATATATGCGTCAGGATGATTATGACAACATACATGAGCAGCTTTTACAATATAAAACTGAGATTCACAGCCCTACTCTGTGCCTCCTTATTTAGGAGAAGATGAAATAGCAGTAATGAGGAGCAGATCAGCTCAATATGCCTGAAAACATGAAACATTAGCCTATTCAGCAAGGATGCAGAGGCTTCCCAACAAAAGTATGAATGGACACTTCTACTACAGTTAAGTGTCTAAGTGCTAATCTCTCTGTTATTTTCAGTTGGGAGATCTGTTTTTCTGATGAGAGGTGTAAACTTTTCAAAACATTTTGGTCTGTTCCGATCATGAGCTGATTTTTTCCTGTGGAAAAACTGCAAAGTCTGGAAATTCCTGACCAGCTGTTACACTGAATCTGTTTAGCCCAGAGCACAGAATATTTAGAATTGTGTCAGGATTTAAATGGCATATGGTTTAAAGCTGCTGTGAGCCAATAAACTATCTTGCTGACAAGGAAAAGACAATTGCTTTCAGAAATGCTACTCTTAATGTTCACATTCATTTTGGCATTACTTTCCCTAAGTGTTAAGTGAATTGGGAAATAAGAATAGGATCTATGATCAGGGAATATGTGGCTGAATTCTAGATAGATATGATAGGTCTATCCTTGGTGTATGTGTGTGCAAGCACATTAGGAAATAACTAGAGGAGGAATAAGAGCGATTCATATACTTTATCTCAACAGCAACAATGATCTGTGCCAAATGAAGGGCTACCTAAGGGAGAAAGAAACACTTTAACTCACACTGTGCATGAGTGGATCAGCTGCTACAAATGTTGTCATAATCCAACCACAACCTAGGTTGCACAGTCATGTCATAACAGCTAAGAGCAGCTTGCACTTAGTTCCTTACCCTCAATATTTCAAATAATTCCTGTTTCTCTAAGAAGCTTGACTGATGATTTGCCTTTTCATGGGTACCTAACTTTCATGTTTAAATATATGTAATTCCTCTGTGCTTCACGAAACAGTGAATAATTTTTAATTTTCTATTGAACAGAAGCTCAAATAGGCTGATCCAAAAAAAGTCTGTATCTGTACACTGCTGACATGTGTCTGGATTGCTCCCTCTGAATAGAGATACATGTTGAAAGTAAAATGCATTTAGGTACATGTATTACAGAGAAGTACCTAACAGGATTTTCAGAAGTATTTAATTGTAGAATTAGAAAAGTAGCCTAAATCAAGCATTTTTCCAAGCTCTTAAATGATAAAAAAAATATATCCCTTATAATCTGCTTAACAATTCCTACCAAGTCTGCTTCAAAGCATCAAATTGAATGCATGTCATCACAGTGCTAAGTTAATGACCTAATGGCTATCTGTTTTTCCCTAACTATGCTTTGTTATTATGTTAGCAATTAATTAACTGAGCAATAAAGGCATAGGAGTTTTGTTAGATAAGTTCTCTTCAAATTATGCTTTTTTTAGGTGGCAACCCAAATCCATAACTTAGTAGAATTTTTTTTTTCCTGCTTGAAGTTTAATATGCCTCTGCTTATTTTTTTCAGCTAAGGTTTTAACCAGTTTCTTAATTTATAACTTTAAAACTACATTGAAGCTCGATGGGAAAGTTCCCCAGCTTTGTCTCATTCCTGATTATGAGAGATAATTTCTTCATGAGGGGTGCACACTAAAGGTATCTAACTATGTATAAATGCCAAACCTGAAGTTCCAGACATATTATAAGAATCAGTTTATAGCCAGATGATGGAACAGTATGTTTTTCTAGACAGGTGTAGGTAGATGTTAGCTTGTGTGAAAAAGAAAGAGAATTAGAAGCCAAGAGGCGGTTGCTAGTCTTTGAAACAGATCAACGTGCCATATGGCTCCCATACAGGATTTGGCTAGTGCCTTGTCAGATCTGAGTGTGGGCAGAAGATCTTTAATCATATTGCAGTTCATAGACCTTTCCTTCTCATTTCTGTAATTCTGCTCTCTTTCATGTGACAGGTACATAACCTATGCTAACTATATCCATCCAAACATTAAACAGCTTGTTTTGAGAACATGTACTTTTACAATAATTTCCTTCTAATCTACAAGTCTGTAAACTTTCTTGCATGAGTCTTAGTAGAGGTTCCAATTTCTGCAATGTCTAACAATAAATAACTTATGTCTCAGTGTTTCAAGATGTAGCCATCTTTTTCTTCTTTTCTTGGATAGACGCATAGAATCATAGAATGTTAGGGGTTGGAAGGAATCTCTAGAGATGAGTCCAACCACCCTGTCAAAGCAGGCTCACCTAGGGCAGGCCACACAGGAGTGCATCCAGACAGGTTTTGAAAGTCTCAGAGAAGGCAATTCCACTACCTCTCTGGGCAGCCTGTTCTAGTCCTCCTTCATCCTTACAGTAAAGAAGTTTCTCCTCATGATGAGGTGGGAATTCCTGTGTTCCAGCTTGTACTCATTGTTCCTTGTCCTGTTACCAGGCACTATGAAAAAGATATCATCACCTTCATCTTGATGCTCACCTCTCAAATATTTCTAGAAGTTAATAATATCTCCTCTCAGCCTTTTTTTCTCAAGACTGAACAGCCTTAGTTCTCTCAGTCTTTCTTCACAGGAGAGATGTTTAAGTCCTGCCATCATCCTCATAGCTCTGTATTGGAAAGCCAGTTTCCAAACTACCTCACAGTCCAATAATCTAATCCACTTTTCTTCAGAAAATCCACAAAGATGTTATTAGAGATAATATCAAAAGCCTTACTGAAGTCAACATAGATAATATCCACTACTCTCCCCTCATCTACCTATTTGGTCATGCCTTCATAGAAGGCTGTTAGATGAGTCAACCGAGACTCCGCTTTAATAAATCCATGTTGACTACTCCAGATAAATATTTCTTCCATGGGGTAAAGGTAGAATGCTGCTACTCCTTTAATTTGGGCTTGGGGACTTGAAGGGCAATAGATGTTAGTTAGTTAACTGTAATCGTTTTACTGCGAGTGCTGATGTGGAGGTAACACTGCAGTGCAGCTTTGGCTTACACAAATAAGCTTTGGCAAGCACCTCTGAAAAGATGGCAGAGGGTCAAGGAAACCAGCAGGAAAGAATACTAAAAACCTCATATTATTATCCTAATGCTTAAGGACAGTAGTTTTTATTATGAATTTATAAAATAGAATAGAATAGAATAAACCAGGTTGGAAGAGACCTTCAAGATCATCACGTCCAACCTATCACCCAACACCACCTAATCAACTAAACCATGCAACCAAGCACCCTATCAAGTCTACTCCTGAACACCTCCAGCGATGGCGATTCCACCACCTCCCCGGGCAGCCCATTCCAATGGGCAATCACTCTCTCTGTGTAAAACTTCCTCCTGACCTGAAGCCTGAACCTCCCCTGGTGCAGCCTGAGACTGTGTCCTCTTGTTCTGGTGCTGGCTGCCTGGGAGAAGAGACCAACATCTGCCTGTCTACAACCCCCCTTCAGGTAGTTGTAGAGAGCAATAAGGTCACTCCTGAGTCTCCTTCTCTCCAGGCTAAGCAACCCCAGCTCCCTCAACCTCTCCTCATAGGGCTTGTGTTCCAAGCCTCACACCAACTTTGTTGCCCTTCTCTGGACATGCTCCAGCAAGTCAACATCCTTCGTAAACTGAAGGGCCCAGAACTGGACACAGTATTGGAGGTGTGGCCTAACCAGTGCAGTGTACAGGGGCAGAATGACCTCCCTGCTGCTGCTGACCACACTCTTCCTGATGCAGGACAGGGTGCCATTGACCCTCTTGGCTGCCTGGGCACACTGCAGGCTCATGTTCAGCCTACCATCAACCAGCACCCCCAGGTCCCTCTCTGCCTGGCTGCTCTCCAGCCACTCTGACCCTAGCCTATAGAACTGCATGGGGTTGCTGTGGCCCATGTGCAGAAGCCGGCACTTGGATGCATTAAATTTCATGCTGTTGGATTCTGCCCATCTGTCCAGCCTGTCGAGATCTCTCTGCAGAGCCTCTCTACCCTCCAGCAGACCAACTCCTGTCCCCAGCTTAGTGTCGTCTGCAAATTTACTGATGATCGACTCAATGCCCTCATCCAGATCGTCAATAAAGATGTCAAAGAGCACAGGGCCCAGCACTGATCCCTGGGGGACTCTACTAGTGACTGGCCACTAGCTGGATGTGGCACCATTCACCACCACTCTCTGGGTTTGGCCCTCCAACCAGTTCCTAACCCATCACCCTTCGTGTCCACCAAGGAGTGGAGGTTGTCCTTGCCCTTCCTCTTGCTATTAATGTATTTATAAACATTAATGTATATATGTATTAATGTACTTTATGTATTATAATTAATAATTGTTGCAGTTTGAGCTGGGTGCCCCCCTGCAATGTTTACTTCCTGTGTCCAGAAGTCCAGCCCAGAGGGGTGGACACAGGAAATTATGTAGTATTTCCTACCACAATTCTTCGCACCACTATAAGATCTAGTGCGGAGTCTAGCACACTCTCTTTTCTTCCTCCTCCATCAGCCGGTAACTGGGGGAGATGCCTCCTGGCTTTGGGCCTGGCTAGGCCCAAGGCCATGGGGGGATGGGCAGTCTCAGCTCTGGCTAGCTGAGACTAGCCTAGCAGTGGGAGGGGGAAGAAGGAGCCCTGGGGGTCTTGGGTGTACCCTCAGGTGGGGATGGGATCTCTCTGGGTCTATTTTGGGATCTTTCTTTGTCATTGTGCTTTTGGTTTTCTGTAAATGTTCACTACTTTCTATTTAAACTTTCCATCACTTTTGCAATCCGTTTGTCTGAGTGTTTACTGTTGCCAGTGGTGGGGAGAGGGGCTGCCTCAACCCAGCACAATAATTAATAATTAATAACTATAATAATTTAATTTAATAATTACTATATATTGTTACATAAATTGTTACATAGTATTGTTATAATAATTAATATTTAATAATGTATTTAATGTATTTATAAACATTATTATCTTGCCAAAGCTGTTAAAAAAATATTTTTATCATGTTAATTATTTACAATATTTTCATCCATGGAAACACTGCAACTTGTTCCATTTTTATGCTGTACATAACACACATGTAGCGTTGCATTCCTACCTGCAGAAACTGACCGGGAAGTTATGAGTCTGAAGCTGCACCTTTCTCTGTGCTGGAACAAAACAAAATGGAAAGAGGGTGTTTGTGACTTCAGATAACTTTCATTTCCTCTCAAAAAGATATGTTGCATAATATTGTTCTGAAACCCTGGTGGTAGTGAACTAGAAGCAGTTGTGGCTTTTCTTGCTGTAGGATACATCTGTTTCAGGTGAGTGCAATGGCATCCGCAAACATGATCCAGAATAGGGGTAAAAGCCTACCATATTATTTCCAAAATAGTCATTGAATATAGATATAGTTGTATTTAATGGCATAAGTCTCACAAAAAAGATGCAGAAGTTCCATTCTGAAAATGGAAGAAAGCTCAGGAATGCTGTGGTAAATTTATGGTATTAAGACCTCAAAGGAAGGGAATAAAATAAAATAGCAAAAGAATCACAGGCAATGAAATAAAATTTTCAGCATTACAGACTACATTTTCACTAAGTAAAGTAATTCAATTTGTATCAATTCAACACTTGTCTTTAGCCACAAAAATTTGTGAATAACGTACTGAGCCCCTTTGTTCTTCAACTCATGTAATAGTCTTCATCCTGGGGATGCACACACAGAGCAAAGCCTTATCAGAGAAAGTATTTGAAAAACCTCTAACTTTTCCATTAAACAAATAAAGTTATGGTATAATCATATTAAACAGAATTCTTAGCAAAGGACGAAAATGCATACAAAATGATCAATATAATGAGCTATATACAATCAATAACTGATGTAAGAATAAAATCAAAAGCAGATTAAATTTTGACAAAAGACTTTATCAGGCACTTAAATCAGACTTGTTAATAGGCAAGCAAAATCAATAATAAGTATGAAATCTAATACAAGCTTAATACTCCATTATTCTGTAACTAGAGGCAATGCTATACTTAAAATTTCAGCTGTGAAGTTCTACTCATTCTTTTTTTATTTTTTTTTCCTCTCTCTGCATGCACAGGAGCCCACATAGAGTACAATTCTTCCACTTAAGTGTTTACTAAAATTTAGTGAAAAAAGAAAACAACTAGAAAACCTTTTTGTGCACAGAAATAATTGAAATCGTATTATTGTCACCTTTCCATATTTTAAAATATCCATATTTTAAAATTTCCATATTTTAAAAGGTGCTACCTGTAAAATTATGATCCATGGTCCAGTTGTATCGCTCACTCAGATGGATGTCCCAGTTTTGTTGTCCCAGATATTCAGGCCCAAAATTAAAGACATTAACAGGGGAAAAAAAACTAGTAAGAAACTTGTGGACCTAGTACAATTCTATTTTAATGGTTCTGTTCATTTTCAAATAGCCAAGAAAAGATCCCAAACTTGTTCTGCACAGAAGAAGAGAATGCTGCAACAATTACTGTCTCTACTTAGCGTTGTTTGTGCAATTCATAATTGAAGATATTATCTGATCATGTTTTTTTCTTTATCAGTTTGTGACAGTGGATAAGGTACATCTGAGTTCTTGGAGCACCGAATAAGCGGAACATTTATATGAGGCCATGGAGAATATTTGGATTAAGATTACCCTAGGCATTTAATGACATTATTAAATAGACGAATCACTATTTTCATTTAAAGCCAATTCACTTTTGAGGAAGGCCAACACAGTGATAAATTTACGCCAGTATGTGGACATCAATATGTGTTCTGTGAATACATCACAGATTACCACAAAAAATACTATTCAGTATTTAAAATAACCTTTCTCTTCTACACAAAATACAGCAGTACAGAGTGTCAAAGGAATATGATACTTCCTTTATTTATAAAGAATATGGTAATATTAATAAAAATATTAATAAATTTTATTAATATGAAAATTGCCAAAATGTATCAAAAGGTTCAATGTGCAGTTAGATATATTTACCATGAGAATGTGCAGTATTTGGACAGCTATTAAAATTTAAACAATTTTGTGCAAATCGGGAGGAATATAACAGAAAAATAATATCCCGGGAGCAACATCGCACTCGACCACAGTGTGGGGGAGACTCAATGAGAACCATTAAGCCAAAGAAGCAGTGAATTAATTCGTCACAGCTGGTTATACCCCAGTAGGGAGTGCTGCTGTGTATTAGAGGCTTTGGGGTGCTCTCATGTCCCAGGCATGGCTGGTTACCAGCGGGAATGCCACGTGGTCATCGTTGGCTGGTCTGGCTTCAGCAGACAGCAGGCTGATAACAATGTTTCTCATGATGGGCACTTGCTTTGTCTTGGGTGAATTGAGGCACGGCAAAATCCTGGTTGCAAGAGGAAGCAGGCTTGGCTCCAACTCCAAAGCTTGGGGCTTCTCTCGTGGCTTGCAGTACGCATGCTCGTGGCTTTATCCGAGTCACTGGACTGGGCAACTCAAGACTATGTAACTTGAGGCAGTTTCAAGCCAGACAAGGTTCAAGCAAATTCAAACACACAAGGCTTCTGCAAGACTAAGCAAGGCTTGAGCAAGCAAAAGAAAAGCTTGAGCAAGGCAAAAGCAAGGCATAGGCAACTAGAAATCAGCCTGTATATAAATATTGCCTGAGACTGTTTGGACCAATAGGGCATGAAACCAGCACCCAATGGGAAGGGGTTCTGCCATGCTGTGGCCAGAACACATGCCCTTACCATAGATACAGGGTTGTTACCCAGGCATGTATCGTCCTGTCCCCTTTGTTCCTTTTCCCACATAATCCTGTCTTTCTGCAAGAAGAAGGGTGGAGAGGTGGACCATGTCTAGACACCTGTGAGAGACTAAAAGTTTGTCTCTCTTGGTGTGACTCAAAAAAGATAAAACTACTTGCTGCTTGCCCAGACAATTGCTGATAGGTGTTGGGCACAGCCACTGGAAGGAAGGTGCAAAGACCAATCCTGGATGCAAATCAGCTTGTGATTGCATAAAGATAACACTGGACTACAACAATGGACCCAAGGACCCGGCCATCATGCCTTTAGGGCAAGACAATCTCCAACCATCAAGTACCCATGAAGTACCCATCACAAGTGATGAGGAAAAGGCTGAGGTACTCTATAACTTCTTTACCTCAGTCTTCACTGCAAGGGCCTCTAGCCACACTCCTGATGTTATGGAAGACAATGCCAGGGACGGGGAGGAAGAACTGCCCATTGTAAGTGAAGATCAGGTTCGTGATCATCTGAAGAACCTGAAAGTGTTCAAGTCCATGGGACCCGACGGGATACACTCACGGGTACTGAGAGAACTGGCAGATGAGGTTGCTAAACCCCTCTCTATTCTATTTCAAAAGTCATGGCAATCTGGGGAAGTCCCCACAGACTGGAGAAGGGGAAACATTGCCCCCATCTTCAAAAAGGGTAAGAAGGAGGAACCAGGGAACTCCAGGTCAGTCAGTCTCACCTCTGTGCCTGGAAAGATCATGGAGCAGATCCTCCTGGAGTCACTACTGGCTCAGAAGTATAGTGAAGAGGTGATTGGGAACAGTCAGCATGGCTTTGCCAAGGGCAAATCCTGCCTGACCAACCTGGTGGCTTTCTATGAGCAGGTGACAAAATTAATAGATGAGGGGCGACCAACTGATGTCATTTACCTGGACCTGAGCAAAGCCTTTGACCCTGTCCCGCACCACATCCTGGTCTCCAAAGTGGTGACACATGGGTTTGATGGGTGGACCACTAGATGGATAAGGAACTGGCTTAATGGCCGCACCCAAAGAGTGGCTGTCAATGGCTCCATGTCCTAGTGGAGGCCAGTCACAAGCAGAGTCTCTCAGGGATCAGTCCTGCGACCTGTCTTCTTCAACATCTTTGTCAGTGGCATGGACAGTGGCATTGAGTGCACCCTCAGCAAGTTTGCTGATGACACCAAGCTGTGTGGTGCAGCAGACATGCTGGAGGGAAGGGAGGCCATCCAGAGGGGCCTTGACAGGCTGGAGAGGTGGGCACAAGCCAACCTCATGAAGTTCAAGAAGAGCAAGTGCAGGGTCCTGCATCTGGTTTGAGGCAATCCCAGGCACAAATCCAGGCTGGGCAGTGACTGGCTGGAAAGTAGCCCTGAGGAGAGAGACTTGGGGATGCTGGTTGACAAAAAGCTCAACATGAGCTCTCAATGTGCACTTGCAGCCCGCAAAGCCAATCAGATCCTGGGCTGCATCAGGAGAAGTGTGGCTAGCAGGTCGAGGGAGGTGATCCTCCCCCTCTACTCAGCCCTGGTGAGACCCCACCTGGAGTACTGTGTCCAGTTCTGGAGCCCCTATTACAAGAGAGATGTGGAGGTGCTGGAACGTGTCCAGAGAAGGGCCACAAGGATGATCAGAGGGCTGGAGCACCTCTCCTATGAGGACAGACTGAAGGAGTTGGGGCTGTTCAGTGTGCAGAAGAGAAGGCTCCGAGGTGACCTAATTGTGGCCTTCCAGTATGTGAAGGGGGCCTACAGGAAGGCTGGGGAAGGACTTCTCAGGATCTCAGGTAGTGATAGGAGTAGGGGGAATGGAATGAAGCTGAAGGTGGGGAGATTCAGGCTAGATGTGAGGAGGAGGTTCTTCACCATGAGAGTGGTGAGACCCTGGAATGGGCTGTCCAGGGAGGTGGTCGAGGCCCCGTCCCTGGGGGTGTTTAAGAGCAGGCTGGATGAGGCTCTGTCCAGCCTGATTTAGTGTGGGGTGTCCCTGCCCATGGCAGGGGGATTGGAACTAGATGATCCTTGTGGTCCCTTCCAACCCTGAATGAAACTACGAAACTATGAAACCCTGGGAAGGGTGACACAATGGATTCACCACCTGTTTCCTGATGTGTAAGTAGTGTGGGGGCTTGTCTGGATGGAGACAGAGGAGGTGGAGGCCCCCCCCCCTCCATCCAGAACCTTGCCCAAACACACAGAAATGCACAGAAAGATTTCCGGGGGAACGATACCTGGACATTTACCTAAGGATTATTTCCTTGCCTCTGAATTCCTGAGAGACAATACTTGAACACATACCTAAGGACTAAAAACTGTATAAAAGACTGGAGCCACTACTGGCTATTTTAGAAGAAAAATTGGAGATGAAGGAAAACACAGGAGATGGACCATGCCGCTGAGAAGGACAACGCTGCTTCGGAGAAAAGAAGCCTCAGCACCCTTTCTCTACCCAGGCTGCCCAGAGGACCACAGCTCTTCTCCAGCCAAAGCCTCAGCACTGTTCCTATACCAACCCAACATCCCCCCAGAGGACCACAGCTCTTCTCCAGCCAGAGCCTCAGCACCATTCCTGTACAGACCCAACATCTCCTTCAGCACCTTTCCTCCACAGACTCAAATTGTCTTGGGGGGAATGAGGGGTGTGGTAATAAAATTCCTCTTCTCTCTCTCTTCTCTCTCTCCCTCTCTATTTTCTCCCTCTCCCCTTCTTACATTCACTTTATTTATGTAATAAATAATCCAGCTGTTGATATTTTGTCCTTGTTTGTGCCTTTAATTTCACAACATGGGAATATTTAAAAGAACTGTGTCTCTGGACTGAGACAACACCTTAGTGTCTGTTTGGGTTTGTGCTGTGGCTGTTTGGACCTACCCTGACAGAGTGTAAAAGAGATTAAGAAATTATCATAATTACTGAATCTACTCAATATAACCTCTTCCATAACTCACCATTGAAAAGGAAGACAAACAACACGGCACTTTTCATGCTCAGAAAACACAGCTTTATGCTGGCACTTTGGTAGTGTGTACCATGTTTGCCAAAAATATTGTGCTAGAGTCATTGCTTGCTGACAACAAGCTCAATCAAAACTTTGTCATCCAAACCAGCCATTTTAGAAAAGAAGATTAGCATTAAGTTTAACCTGGAGTAGAGATCTCTGACAGTGCACTACTAGCTAAACAGTAATAGTTACCAATGAGAGCAGTAACTGTAAGTAATTGCTGCCATCAGTTACTTGGTGTGAACCAGCCATGTGGGGTGGACCTATTTTTCAGTTACTCTGGCCAAACTTGTATATACTTTTAGAACTGATGAGCATTTTTCTGAGCATGTTTTCGGAAGTGCTCAGCATGTTATGACAACAGATACAGGTTTTTGCTGATGTTTTTCAAAGGAAACCTGTTAGGACTGTCCATCATCTTGCTTATGCCAACTTTGCTTTGCTGAAAGAATAAATGCCCTCTACAACTACCTGAAGGGTGGTTGTAGCCAGGAGGGGGTTGGCCTCTTCTCCCAGGCAACCAGCACCAGAACGAGGGGACACAGTCTCAAGCTGCGCCAGGGGAGGTTCAGACTCGAGGTGAGGAGAAAGTTCTTCACCGAGCGAGTCATTCGTCATTGGAACCGGTTGCCCAGGGAGGTGGTTGAGTCATCGACCCCGGAGGTGTTCAAGGGGAGATTGGATGTGGCACTTGGTGCCATGGTCTAGTCATGGGGTCTGTGTTGACAGGTTGGACTCGATGATCCCCGAGGTCCTTTCCAACCTAAGTGATACTGTGATACTGTGATACTGTGATACTGTGAAATGTGTGTGTGCCCTCATTCTGGATTTACTTGATCCTTCTACATTTTAGTGTTTCAGCAAAAGTCCCTACTTGCCCCTTCACCTACTCAGTTATGTGAACTGCATTTTTCATGAACTCCTGTTCTTGATCCTATTCGAAATTTTCTCTAGGGATAAATGGAAGTCTAGAAGATAAAGTGTCTTTTAGTTGAAGACATAGTTAAAATGTTGGGAACTATAGAGAAAAATAACCAGTGGCATTGACAAGGCGCCAGCGTTTCAAAAAAGCAATGATCTTATGGAATTATTTTATTACCTTTGAACCCTGAGAACTTTAAATCTCCACTACTTTCCTCCTAGAGCAATTCCTGGCTAATTCTCTGTCTTATATTTTATAAAGTAACAGAGAACTACTTAGTATTTTTGTCAAACTTTGATTCTGTGAAGGTCTTTCAAAACTCTTAACTTTCAAAATAAGGTAAACTCTGAAGTGATTCTTATAAATCATGGTTTGTAGTGTTTCTCAAATAATGTAGATACAAATTATTTTCATTCATTTTAATGAGTGTAATGAAAAGATAATGTACACTGAAATGCGCTGCTCAATTGGAGCAAGAGGTAGTATAGAACAAAATATCTACTGTTACCCCTTAGGACTGCAATGCTTTAGGCTTTTGTTATCATTATGTGCTTTACTGTTAAGTGCTGCATTTATAATTTAATTCCTAACTGAACTGATTCAATGACTTTGAATCTGTCAGATTCTTAAGGAAAAGTTTTGTAAAAGAAGAATAAGAAACAATCAGATGACTCAATTACGTGAAAACAGTTTTACTTCAGGATAAAATGTTCTCAACAAAGTCTATGGAGCAGAGCCTTTTGTATGAACAAAGTATTTGTCCCAATACTTGCATGTTAATTCTCTTAAGTGCTTTGCATATGGGAGCTCTGGTTCATAGTAAGGGATTCCAAAAGCAGCAGCGTCAGATGGTATAATGATTATCGTTGACTTCTCTTTTCATATTGTCTTTAAGTTTTGCAGGTTTCAACATGTAAATTTCCTGAGAAATTTCACATTTATTTTAACTTTTTTTCCACAGCTTTAAATTGACTACTAATTGACAATTAATTGTAATTCTGGTATTCCTCAGGGAATACATTGGAGACCAAAGAAGTCAGAATTAAACTTGTGATTTTCTCTGCTGCGGCCTACAGAGTGTAGAAATAAAACTGTAATCTAGTCAAAATGGGGGATGAGAACTTAATCATTTGCACTTATGCCATTTACTAATAATGAGAAGCATTTCATCCTTCTTAAGCAGAAGACAGATATGATCTGCAGACCTTAGTCTAATTATTCTCTTTTATGAGGGGTAATGTCTGGTTTTGGTATGATCCCTTACTTATGAACTAGCTATCAGGATGTTCATAGTAGGAGCTTGGATCTTTAAATGCTGACGGTAATTGCAGTAATTCCAGGACTACTGTTTTGGACTCAGGTGCCCACATTTTGCCTCAGACTGTTATTAGATCTGAATTCTGCACTTTGCCTTCCCTTTTGGATGGTATTCAAGTAGAAATAATTGCTAATGTACCAGGAAGCACCTATTCTGCAAGTATTAAGCAGTCTTGAGAATTTTTGTGCCAAACAATATAACATACTCTTAAGCTGCTGTGCTGCAGAAGAGTCTGAGATGTTTTACCGTGTTAGAAATATGCTGCCCCTTTAAACCCAGCCAAGTGAGAGCTGAGGGGATAAAGGCACCTACAGTAAAGTCACAATAGCTGCCTTACACTTTCATTTCATGGAGCTGTCAAAAACAGTTAGTGACATCTTTCTATTTTATTTAATGGCATGACCAGTGATGCCATTACATCTCATAGTAACACTTTAAATTAGGATTCTCAAATAAAGCTCTAATCCTTTGAAGCTGATATTTTCCAGACTGCCAGCCAAGTGAAGACTTAGCAGTATGTGTATATAGCTCCTGGGCCATTATTTTTCCCTATGAAGTATGCTTTACAGCCACTGTTGATTTCAGCAAAAGTTCAATAACTTAAATGTTTGTGTCATTGAAAGGTTAATTAAAATGTAGGATGTATGTTCATCATTGCATGACTGTTGCTGAATCTCTTCTTGTCACTTCTTAAGTGACAGAAATGACACATTTTCACTACTTGTTGTTAATACATATTAGCAAATTTTTGTGATATCTACGATAAATACTTTGGGAAGATTATTTATTCTCCTACTCTTTTGAGTTGAGTTGATCTTCAAACTAACTGAAATATCTGTTGTTATAGCTCTCTCTGTGATTTATTTTCTTTTTTTAGATTTTAAATTTTCAGTTTAATAAATACTCCCTGTTGTAATTTGATTTTTTTGTTTGTTTGTTCACCAGTAGTTCTGTATGTGTAGTGAAGGATGCTTATGGTCAGGATTGTGCCCCAAACATTTGTGTAGGATATATTTCTCTGTGTGTTAACCCTCCTTTGTTCCCCCTTCTTTCTGGAGGCAGCAGGGGGGATCCTGGCACCACTGAGTCCAGGTAAACAGCCTACCTGGGCATGGTCTCACCCCTGTAGTACACAAAAGGCAGGCTATATGTTTGTTTCCCTGGGTAGAGCATGTACTTAGGCCATATTTGGTAGGTGTCAGTTCATTGGTTAATCTTTGCATTAGCAACAGATGCTTATTGGACCAGTATTCACTGGGCCAAATGGTAAATAGGGGTCATTTGGTAAATGAGCCCCCCCACCTTGGTGTTGGAGCCTGTGTGTGCGCGTGCCAGTGCTTCAAGAGGCCTTGTGGTCCTTTTGCCACTGTCAGCCAGCTGTGTGCGGTGCCGTGGACAGCACTCCGTGGGATCAACCGCTGCGTGATCCATCGTTGTAGGAGAAAACCTGGTAGACTGTGTGAACCAGCATTGTTGACCTGCCACTGCCCCACTCTGAGCGAGGAACCTTTTGTATCCTGGGAGAGAACAGCAGAGTTGCGTAGTGCAGCCACGTGGCCGGCGCCATTTCCTGTCTCGTTATTACGGCACATCCGTGCCATGTTCTCTGGACTATAAACATTATTAAGGAAAGACTCCACGAAGTTCTCAGCTTGTGAGTAAGCCAAGCCCTTCTTTATAGAGCTTCAGTTAGGATAGCGTTTATATTGCTCCGGGTGGAGGGTTGCCGGTCAATGACCAAGCCCTCCCCTGTCACTCTCTGACTCAGTTTTGATTATAAGTTCTGTGAATCATTTTGATTTAAATGCCCATACATAACATTCCGTAAAAATAGTTCCACTAACTGAATATTGATACCTGTGAAGGGTGACTGTAAATACCCCATTACAGAGTTTGTACATATATATATATAAATAAACTTATATTTTCATTGATGGATCTGCCACACATTTCTGAGGGCATATCCACTACAGTATGTTAAAACTTTTGGTTTCTATAGACATATTTATTATACTTCCTTTATTATTTTTTTTTTCTGCATCATATAATTAGATATGTGGTAGTGCTAGCAGTTTCTTCATAAATGGTATAGTCACTAACTTAAACAAATCATGATCACAAGGCATAATTACTTGTAGATGAATGTGACTATTGCTTAAAAGAGATCCTATGGTTAAAAATAGAGAATTAAATATTTTTCAGAAAGTTGAAGAATACTGAACTTACTACACACTGTGAGGTGAGCATGGGTAAAGCTAAATGGGTCATTGCTATGAACACATGATACTGTGAAGCACACAATGCAAGGATAATAGAATCAACAAAAAGTTGCTTGGAAGGAACCTATGTAGGTCACCTAGTCACAAACACCACTCACAGTGTATTTTTGGCACTGGATCAGGTCTGGTGAGGATATCTCATGCTGCCTTGAAAATGTTCAAGGATGGGAATTCTGCAAGCTTTTGCATAGACTCTTCCAGGCATACCTGTCATTAAACTGGGACTTGTAGTTTCACAGAGTCCAGAAAATGGATATTAATAGATATTTTTTCTCATTAGCTAGATAATCAATTGGTGAAAGATCCTTGTCAGAAAGACAATGTAGAGCCTTATACTGCTTTGCACATGTACATTATTACTCACAGCATGTTAAAATGAGATGACCAACCAAAGAGAAGTTCTGGAGGCAGTGAGGCATTGCTAAAATTGTTCATTTCATTGGAATTCAAGCACTTGCTTCTATCTCAAAAATGACACTAACTTTCATTTAGTTGTGGTTGATAGGGTGCTTGGTTGCATGGTTTAGTTGATTAGGTGGTGTCGGATGATAGGTTGGACACAATGGTCATGAAGGTCTCTTCCAGCCTCGTCTATTCTATTCTTTCTATTCTATTCTATTCTATTCTATTCTATTCTATTCTATTCTATTCTATTCTATTCTATTCTATTCTATTCTATTCCCCAAAACTCCAATGACCTTAAAATTTTTGCTTTACATGATGGGCAGCGGTTGACTCTTATTTTTGAAAGATGTCATTCTTCCCTTTAAAGATGTTGTTGAGGTGAAAGAAAGTGATAAAATACTTCAACAGCTCTTTCAAACAGGAGTTGAAGCTAAGATTTTCCTCTTTCATGTCAGTATTTAATCACAAGCTGCAGGACAAGCTTGGTGACAATATTAACAGTTTCAACTGAAGGCTTTGAATGCGTCTTTTCAGAAGAACTTTAAGCTTGGAGAGGAGACAAGTTATGGTGTCATTTAAAGTACAAGATGAAATAAATGTATTTTGATAAATAAAATACAGGCTGTGAAAAGAGTACTTGAACTTTCTTGTGTGTGCCATAGCAAATAACAGATTCTTGCATTTAATATTGAGTCACTTATGATGTTAAAGATATGGTTGATATGAAATGCTGATAAATGACATGTATTCTCTTCTACCTTATGTGAAATACGTGATATTCTTTCTCATGGTCTCACCTAGAGAATGAGCAGGTAAATAAACCCTTATTTGTATTTACTCTCAGACCCTTGGAAAGGGTATCTGGTTGTTAGAATCATACTATCATGAAGCTTAGAAAAGAACTCTGAGGTCACCAAGTCCAACCATCAACCCAATATCATCATTCCCACTAAGCCATCTCCCAAAGTGTCATGTCTACAAGTTTTTTCAACACCTTCAGATGACTCTATCACTTCCCTGGGCAACCTGTTCCAATGCCTGACCACTCTTTTAGTATAGATTTTTTTGAGACCATTTCCTTTTGTGCTATCACTCATTAATTGGGAGAAGAGACTGACCCCCACCTCACTACAACCTCATTTCAGGTAGTTGTAGAAAGCATTATGGTCAGCCTACTCTTCTCCAGAGTAAACAATACCAGTTCCAAGCAAATGGGTTGCTGAAAGGAAGAAGAAATAAACTCTATGAATAGGGAATAAATATATATATATTAGTTTATGTATTTAGCATAGAAAATGGCACTATGTAACAATCTTACTGAGTAGCTGTAATATTATGCAATACCTGATGGAAAATATCACTTACTTCTCCTTGCATTCTCACATTTCTGCGGTAGTAAACAATTCTGGATATGGCCTATAATTTTTTATATTTTTTTCTAGATATTTCCTGTTAGAGGTAATGAAAACAAAAAAGTAGCCTCTAACACAGTCTTCTCTCAAGTAAGAACTAACCCAGTTAGTACACTTTTAGAAGCAGGTAGACAAAATCACCAAATCCCTTAAAACACTGGGCAAAAAGAGAACACAATTCTGTTTCCTGTACAGTAGGTGAATACTATAGGGTTGACATGTCTTCTTCATTTTCATTAAAATGCAACAGAAAGAAATTTTGTGAAAAGTGCTGTGGACCTGCAAAAGGTTTTGTTTTGGGTTTTGATGTTGTTGTTTGTTTTGTTAGTTGGTTTGGGTTTTTTGCAAATTTAGGCTAGGAAAATACATCCCCACAAGTCCATGGGACCAGATGGGATCCATCCTAGGGTGCTGAGAGAGCTGACAGAAGAGCTGGCCAAGCCACTATCCATCATTTTTCAGCAGTCCTGGCTCACTGGAGACATCCCAGAAGACTGGAAGCTGGCCAACGTGGTGCCCATCCACAAGAAGGGCTGGTTGGATGAGCCAGGGAATTATAGGCCTGTCAGCCTGACCTCAGTGGCAGGCAAGATTATGGAGCAGGTCTACTTGAGTGCAATCCCACAGCATTTATAGGACGGCCAAGGGATCAGGCCCAGCCAGCATGGATTTAGGAAGGGCAGGTCCTGCCTTTCCTGATCTTCTGATATTCTATTCTATTCTATTCTATTCTATTCTATTCTATTCTATTCTATTCTATTCTATTCTATTCTATTCTATTCTATTCTATTCTATTCTATTCTATTCTATTCCATTCCATTCAATTCCATTCCATTCCATTCCATTCCATTCTATTCTATTCTATTCTATAAAAAAAGGGGGGAAAAATCAAATTAATTTGAAAATAACTTTGTAAAATTAACACATAGCAAAACAACAGGAAAGATGTCTTTAGTTTTCAGTTTGCTGAATGTTTATATCAGCCATGTCAGTGATTTATGTGTTTTTCTTTCTGCATAATGTACCTTTACAGAACATATATGACTTCAGGGTATGAGTATAATGGAATATTGAGGCAGGTCTTAATTTTTGATAAGCTGTTTAGCCAAAGGCACTGCTATTTGGATTTTTCTTTTTGCTTCTGTTTAGATTTTTGCGTTGATAAATACTTAACTGTTCAATAATTTCTTACTTCTTGTTTCTCATCAAGTTTTACAGACGAGAGCACATTGCCAGCCCACTGCTGAACATGTGTCTATTGATCTCACACAAGAGGGTATTTATGGGAGAGAGAGCTAAGGATTGAATTTAGCAGGTGTCTCAGTCTGGAGAGGGAAAGAGACTCAGTTCTTTTGAGTATTCCCGTGTTGTGAAATTAGAGGCACAAATGAGGCCAAAATATCAACAGCTAGACTATTTATTACATAAATAAAGTGGACATAAGAAGGGGAGAGAGAGAAAATAGAGAGGGAGAGAGAGAAGAGAGAGTGAAGAGGAAAGGAATTATATTACCACACCCCTCACCCCCCGCCCAAGACAGTTTGAGTCTGTGGAGGAAAGGTGCTGCAGGAGATGTTGGGTTTTTAGACAAACAGTGCTGAGGCTTTGGCTGGAGAAGAGATGTGGTCCTCTGGGCAGCCTCTTCAGCTCCATGAGTTGCAGCAGGCAGAACTTAGGACATGGAGAGCTTCTTCCAGGCTCCATGGCCTCTTTTCTCCGGAGCAGCATTGTCCCGGACTTTTCCTTCTCAGCGGCATGGTCCGTCTCCTGTACTTTCCTTCATCTCCATTTTTCTCCTATGCTTTTCTTCTCTTAATCATGCAGTCTGGGAGACACAGTCCCCCACATTTTTCTTCTTCAAGCCAGTAGTTGCTCAAGTCTTTTATACAGTTTTTTGGTCCTTAGGTATGTGTCCAAATATTGTCCCTCAGGAATTCAGGGGCCAGGAAATCATCCTTAGGTAAATGTCCAGGTATCGTTCCCCCAGAAATCTTTCTGTGCATTTCTGTGTGTTTGAGAAAGGGTCTGAATGGAGGGGGGGCCCTCTGCCTCCTCCATCCTCATCTACATGCCCCCATACTCATTACACATCAGGAAACAGGTGGTGAATCCATTGTCTACCCTTTCCAGGGTACTTGATGGGTGGAGATTATCTTGTCCTGAAGGAGTGATGGCTGGGTCATTGTTGTAGGCCAGCTGCAGTCCAGTGTTATCATGATGCAATCTCAAGGTGATTTGCATCCAGGTTTGGTAGACAGGATTCCTACATGCTCTTTGCAACTTCCTTCCAGTGGCTCTGCCCAACACATATCAGCAATTGTCTGGGCAAGCAGCAAGTGATTTTATCTTTGTTGAGTCACACCAGGAGAGTCAACTTTTAGTCAATCACAGCAGGGGAGGGCAGATTATGATCCTTTAAATTAAAATTAGATCAAGACTTCAGAAAAAATGGCAAGCATAGAAAATACTTCATTGTTTTCCATGTTAAATGGTGATATGCTTCGTTTCTGCACAGTAATTTTCACACTTGGTATATTGGGGACAAGAAGAGAAGATTATATGGGTTTGACACTGGAATGCCTGGATGTGCCTAATGGGCAAATCCATTTGATGAATTGCTTCATGTTATTCCTATGATGACTGCCATTCATCTGTGTAGGCTTGGCAATCAGAGCAGGCAATGAAGAGGATTGAAGGTGATGTTTGGTGTCCACAGGTCAAATTCAGAGTCTGAAGTATCGGAATATGCTAGGAAAACAAGGTAAACATACACACCTAGGCAGAAGATTTGTTTAAACTGCTTCTAAAAGTGTAAGAAAACAAAGGGAAAACTAACAGAGAGAAGAGAGTAAACATCAGAGATTTCACTTAAGTTCTGTCATATGGCAGCACTGGGAAAAATCTAGGAGTAATTGTACAACATGAAAGAAAATACACACATTAAAGTTGTAGGGGACTTCACAGAGACATACAAGACATGCCATTGTTCATGTGGAGCTGGAAGTTCTTGGGCTTCATGTCCCTCATCCTCAGACTGTCCTTTTGTCTCACTTGAGGATATTTGGGGATATTCCTGTTGCAAAATATTTTGCTCTGGTAGTCTTTGTGTAATATCCTCGCACAGTTCTGGATCCAAGTATTATAGATGATTTTAGATGGGTTCCAACAGCAGTGTGTCAACTTAATATGTCTTGAAGTTTTCATGGTAGCTTCAGTGGAATTTCCTAATGTGTGTTTAATTAGGTCCAGAACTTCTGGAAATAGTGCAATATATTTTATATAAGTGTAGCTGTGATGTTTTGGAACCCTTCAGAACTGAAAAGCAGTTTAAAACAAATGTGGATCTAAAGAGGAACAGGTTTGTGTAAGTAGATACTTGCGATTACACATCTTCCTCAGTTCATAACATTACAATACTTACAAAGACAATTTTTCCATAAATGATTCTTCCATCATTTCTCCTTTATTTGTTTTTTTTCTTTTTTATCCCTGAAATATTTTAAATACTCTGATCTTCTGATCTAATTTCCTGTAATTTCTAAGACTTAATCTAGCAGATAAGCAACTCAACCTTAACATTTCACATTACAAGTACAAAGCGTGATCACTCAGTTTGCTAATAAAAAGACAAGTCAAAGCAAAGTCTGTGTTGAGGTCAGAGATTTCTTGGATGACTTTTCTGTTATACAAAGAACAATTAGGATTTTAGAGACAATAAACAGCCTTTCACATGAAGCAATAGAAAATAGTAGCCTGCTCTATGCTAACAAATGTGATGTGGAAACAAAATGCAAGACAATGGCATTTGCATACACTTGAGGGTTTGTACACCCAGGATATAGTGTATTATATATTATGCATTAGAAAAAAAGACCAAACCCCACGAACCAAATAAGAAAGCAACAACAGCAACAACAATAACAAAACATAAAGCAAACAAGCAAAACAAAGAAACAACTACAACAAAAACAACCAAAACCAAACCCAAAACCCCCATGGCAATAACAAAACCAAACCAACACATACACATTAAAAAAAAGAAACAAAACAAAAAAAAAACCCATACGGAAAAAAACCCCAAAATTAAAAGAAGTATATAAGGTAGCCATTTATTGTAAATGTGGTATCTCAAATTTTATAATTCCATTGTTGAACACCCAAAGGCAGCTTTAATTATAATATGATCAACTTTTTGCAACATCGAAGTGGTCTTTTACTTAGAGAAACACAAAGTGTGGATATATAGAATACCAAGTTTTTAATTAACTCGGGTCTAATTTCAGAAAACTTGTTGCAAATAAAAGTGAATACACAAAATAAACTCTAGAGGTATGAAACATACAACTGATGACTGAACGCGAAGTGAAATGTTTGAAAACTGCTATGCTGAAATGAGGTATGCATATATATATATAAAGAGAAGAGAAGAGAAGAGAAGAGAAGAGAAGAGAAGAGAAGAGAAGAGAAGAGAAGAGAAGAGAAGAGAAGAGAAGAGAAGAGAAGAGAAGAGAAGAGAAGAGAAGAGAAGAGAAGAGAAGAGAAGAGAAGAGAAGAGAAGAGAGGAGAGGAGAGGAGAGGAGAGGAGAGGAGAGGAGAGGAGAGGAGAGGAGAGGAGAGGAGAGGAGAGGAGAGGAGAGGAGAGGGAGAGGAGAGGAGAGAGGGAGAGGAGAGGAGAGGAGAGGAGAGGGAGGGAGAGGAGAGGGAGAGGAGAGGAGAGGAGAGGAGGAGAGGAGAGGGAGAGGAGAGGAGAGGGAGAGGAGAGGAGAGGAGAGGAGAGGAGAGGAGAGAGAGGAGAGGAGAGGAGAGGAGAGGAGAGGAGAGGAGAGGAGAGGAGAGGAGAGGAGAGGAGAGGGAGGAGAGGAGAGGGAGGGAGGGAGAGGAGAGAGAGGAGAGGAGAGAGGAGAGGAGAGGAGAGGAGAGGAGACTCCCGAGGAGAGGAGACTCGAGGAGAGGAGAGGAGAGGAGAGGAGAGGAGAGGAGAGGAGAGGGGAGGGGAGGAGAGGGGAGGAGAGGGAGAGGAGAGGAGAGGAGAGGAGAGGAGAGGAGAGGAGAGGAGAGAGAGGAGAGGAGAGGAGAGGAGAGGAGAGGAGAGGAGAGAAGAGAAGAGAAGAGAAGAGAAGAGAAGAGAAGAGAAGAGAAGAGAAGAGAAGAGAAGAGAAGAGAAGAGAAGAGAAGAGAAGAGAAGAGAAGAGAAGAGAAGAGAAGAGAAGAGAAGAGAAGAGAAGAGAAGAGAAGAGAAGAGAAGAGAAGAGAAGAGAAGAGAAGAGAAGAGAAGAGAAGAGAAGAGAAGAGAAGAGAAGAGGAGTTAACCAGGTTGGAAAAGACCTGAGAGATCAGTGAGTGCAACCTATCACCCAACACCATCTAATCAACTAAATTGTGGCACCAAGTGCTTCATCCAGTCTCTTAAACACCTTCAGTGATGGTGACTCCACCATCTTCCTGGGCAGCACATTCCAATGGCCAATCACTCTTTCTATGAATAACTTCTTCCTAATATCCAGCTTAAACCTCCCCCGGCACAGCTTGGGACTGTGTCCTCTTGTTCTGGTGCCGATTGCCTGGGAGAAGAGACCAAGCCCCACCTGGCTACAACCTCCCTTAAGGTAGTTGTAGACAGCAAGAAGGTCTCCCCTGAGCCTCCAGTTCTCCAGGCTTAGCAACCCCAGCTCCCTTAGTCTCTCCTCATAAGGCTTGTGTTCCAAACCCCTCCCCAGCTTTATTGCCCTTCTCTGAACACGTTCCAGCAAGTCAACATCTTTCCTAAACTGAGGACCCCAGAACTGGACACAGGACTCAAGGTGTGGCCTAACCAGTGCTGAGTACAGGGGCAGAATGATCTCCCTGCTCCTGCTGGCCACACTGCTCCTGATTCAGGCCAGGATGCCATTGGACTTTTTGGCCAGCTGGGCACACTGCTTGCTCATGTTCAGCCTACTATTGATCAGTTGAAAATGAAATGCCAATTAACCCACATTCATGTGAAAAAAACCCAAACAGTTACATTTAATAAATTATGAATTTCCAAGAAAATTCTAGAAACTGTGGTCAAGTCATTGTTTGATGGATTCATATGAATATTTTTTCTTTAACTCTGAGCCTGAAATTTGATAATGTAAAATAATTAATTTTGATTTCATTAACTTTGTTTTTTTGCAGTATTCTGTAATTTTTCTGACTATCAAAATGCAAACTGCGTATTTATCTCACCAGGTAAACACTGGTTTGGATGGTTGGTTTCTGTTTTATAAACAATAATTCTTTTCTTCCAGAAATCTGAATGAAAATAGAGTGATTAAATGACATAATTCACAGAGACTGATTCACCATTATGAGACACCATTCTAATATAATATTTATAAAATTCAGATTTTTTTTTCTTTTTGTCTTCAATATGTCAATAATAGTTATCTCTGCACTTAGAATGCAATTTTTTTTCCAGAAAGTACACTTAAGCTGGGTTCATGTAGCTGGACTTAAACCATGAAATAAACTGCATTGCCTTTTGTGGTTTGCTGAATGTTGCTAATTATTTTTATCTTTAAGGCTTTTTCAGTTGCTGGTGTTCCACATCTTACACAATGAGTAACTTCATGTAAACATTTTAATTGCTTTTCATTTCAGTCTATGGGGCTGGATGGGCTACATTCAAGGGTACTGAGGGAGCTGGCAGATGTACTCACCAAGTCACTTTCCATTACCTACCTGAAGTCCTGACTGACTCAGGGTTCCCAATGGACTGGAGGGTGGCAAGTGTAATGTCCATCTACAAAAAAGGAAGAAAGGTGGATCTGGGAAACCGTAGACCTGTCAGTATGACCTCGGTGCCAGAGAAAGGTCATGGAACAGATCATCTCAAGCACCATTACACAACATATAGAGATCAGGCTTGATCAGCAGGGGGTTTTTGAAGGGCAAGTCCTGCCTGACCAACCTGATCTCCTTCTATGATAGGATGACCTGACTGTTGGATGAGGGAAAGGTTGTGTATATTTTCTACCTAGACTTTCAAAAAGCCCTTGACACTGTTCCCCACAGAATTCTCATGGACATGCTTGTGGCTCGGCTGGGCACACACTTTGCTGGATAAAGCCCTGGCTGGGTGAACAGGCCCAAAGAGTGGTGGTCAATGGAGTTAAATCCAGCTGGCAGCTGGTCACAAGTGGTATTCCTCAGGGTTCACTGTTGGGATCACTTCTGTTTAACGTCTTTATTGATGACCTTGATGAAGACATAGAGTGTGTCATCAGCAAGTTTGCAGATGACACCAAGTTAGGTGGCAGTGTTGATCTTCATGAGGGTAGGGAGGACCTGGATAGATTGGATCCGTGACCATGACGAAAGTTAACAGGATGAGCTTCAAAAAGGCCAAATGCCAGGTCCTGCACTTGCGACATCAAATCCCCAAGCAACACTATAGGCTTGGGGAAGTGTGGCTGGAGAGCTGTCTGGCATAAAAGGACCTGGGAGTTCTAATTGGCAAGCAACTGAATATGAGGAAGCAGTATGCCCAAGTGGCCAAGAAAGCCAATGGCATCCTGGATTGTATCAGAAAAGCTGTGTCCAGCAGGAGTAGGGAGGTGAACTCAGCCTTGGTGAGGCTACACCTTGAGTATCATGTCCAGTTTTGGGCACCTCAATACAGGAGAGGATGTGGAGGTGCTGGAGCCAGTGCAGAGGGGGACAAGGAAGCGGTGAACAGCCTGGAGAACAAATCTTATGAGGAGTGACTCAGGGAGCTGGGGCTGGTTATTTTGGAAAGGAGGAGACTGAGGAGAGACCTCATTGCTGTCTACAACTACCCAAAAGGATGTTGTAGGGGCTGGTGATGGTCTCTTCTCACATATGATTAGTGATAAAACTGCCTCCAGCTATGACTGGGTAGGTTTAGACTGGACATTAGGAAAAAGGTTTTCCCAGAAAGAGTGGTCAGGCATTGGAATGTGCTGCCCAGGGAGATAGTTGAGTCACCAACCTTGGATGAGTTTACAGTTCATTTGGATGTGGTGCTTGGGGATATGATTTAGGGATGAACTTTGTAGAGTAGGGTTATTGGTTGGACTTGGTGATCCTGGGGTTCTTTTCCAACCTGAATGTTTCTGTGATTCTGCGATTTGTTTTCTTCTTCACATTGCAGGAAAAGTCTTGTTTGTCTTGCAGTGTCTAAACATAGATCAGAATGAATGCTTCACAGGTATCACTTGTTTAAGACAAATAGTCCTGAATTTGCAAGTTCGTCTTGTCTAAATGATATAAGCTAGACATGTTTTCCGGGTGATCTGCTTAATTAACCTGCTTGGCTGTTCATCAGTGGAGATATTTTGTCCCTCTCTCCTTTGAGAATTCTTCAGGCAGGCAAAGTCCAGAGGGTTTCCCACTGGCATAAAGACTTGAATTTTATAACATTAATCGCATACAGAGATATAATTGAGCTTGTCAGTGTGTTCCAAGAAATGAGGGAAGAAAAAAAGCCACCACCAGCCAGAAGCAGAGAAAAAACTGAGAGTTCAGACAGGGAACTTGAATAATGAAAGGCAGCAGAACAGAAGTATACTGACTGGCTCAGTGAAGTAAATGCTGGGAAAAAAAAGGTGTTTTGATAGAATATTCTGAGATCTTGACACGATAGAAAAAGATATGCCTCTTAAAAAATAAAAAAGGCTCTGTGCTTGCATATTATGAAGTGAATGGGTGACTGTGATTGAAGGAAACTTGAAGATCTTTCGCTCATTTGGAATATTAGTATTGGTTGTGGTTGCTAATGAAGTGCAAAATGAAATTCTAGTAATTATGTAAATAAGGGCACAAGTAAATATGGAGACATAACTGGACTTCCAGGGAAAATACAAACAACTTTAATACTATCAATAAATAGTTAAAAAAAACCCAAAAAAAAGCAACCTAGTTTTGGTTTGTCTTGTACTGAGGTGTGTCTTGGCTGGATATGGTTTCAAAAATACAAAAATCTAAACCAAAAGCACAGCAACAAAACAAACCCACCCAAATAATGGACTGAATTTGCTGTACTTGATAACCTAAGAGGCAAATGATCTGATGGTATTAGTTTGCTAGATCATTAATATAATCTGACATCTTCTTCATTGTCAATTATGAGTAGTTAAGAGATTCTCTCAAGTGAGAGAGAATTAATTATTTCAGTAAAACTGATTTTTTCTGCATTTACTCCAGTAACCTTGATGGAAAATTGCTAAGTTTCTTGGTAATACATGACCTTTTTGGCACAAAATAAGAAATGTTTAATGTTAATAGCAAATGTACTCCAGAAGTGCAAATCTTACAGAAAGTTTAAAATAAATAAATTTTTGAGTAATATTATTAGCATAATCCTTCAGTATTTACCACCACTTGAATTTCAGTAGGATGGAAATACATTAAAACAAAGGGGAAGATTTTGAGAGACTGTAGAAAAAGGGCTGAAATAGTATCAGGCAGTGATATTAGGTTAAAAAAGCCTGCTGAAAGAAGATACAAGCTTATCTTAAACCAACTTAAGCAAGCAAATTAAAAACTAATTGATAGGATTGATTTAATTTGCCACTTGAAAGACACAATACTGTTTTTGTATCGCTTTCATATACATTTTTGTTCCTTACAAAACAAAATGCAAAGAATAAAAATATTCAAGTAAAGATTTTTTATTATTGATATTTTTATTGCAAATTATTGTAGAGACAGAACAATCAAAATCTTTGCACTGATTATCTATTGGGTCCCTTGTGCTGTTTCATAATCATTAAACTGTAATGGAACTCCTAGCTAGTTTAATTCAGAGGACAGAGGACAGAGGACTCCTCTGTGTTTAAGTGTGTTGTCTCGCTGGCACACTCAAACCTCAGTTTTGACCATTCAAATCACATCAAATAGTTTGACAGTACTTGTTTTGAGTTAATAATACAAAAATTTCATGGTCTTCATAATTTTGAAGTGCTCTCTGAAAGTTTTACATGGTCTTTCATTTGTCTTTGTACCGTTCATTTCCTTGTGCCTGTGTTTATAATACCAATTGTCTGACCTTAAGAGATTCCTCTTGCAATCTACACACCTGCAGATTCAAGTTTTATCTGTACACTCGCATATAAAGACCAATTCAATTCTTTCTGGGAAGACAGTGGTCAAATTCTCTTGGTATTTCTAATCTAAAATATGATAGTGAAATGTTTTGTCTCTTTTAATGAAGTTCTATGAAGGTAGAATAGGGGAGAAAATTTGTATTGTATTTGTCTCTCCTATGCTCTGGTTCCATATAATCATAGAATGGTCTGGGTTGGGAGGCACCTCCAAAGGGCATCTAGTCCAACCTCCCTGCAGTGAGCAAGGACATCCTCCAGTAGATAAGGTTGCCCAGAGCCATGTTAAGCCTCACCTTGAATATCATCAGGGATGGGGTGTCAACTACCTTCCTGGGCTGTTCCAGGCTTTCATCACCTTCATGCTAAAGAACTTGTTCCTAACCCAGGGAGGTAGTTGAGGCCCCATCCCTGGTGATATTCAAAGTAAGGCTTGACAGGACTCTGGGTGCCCTGAACTAGCTGAGGATGTCCCTGCTCACTTCAGGGGGCAGGACTGGATGACCTTTTGAGATCCCTTCCAACCCAGGTGATTCTATGATAACATCCAATCTAAATCTACTCTTCTCTAATAAGAAAGCATTTCCCTTCTCCAGGCTTCTTGCAGGCCCCCTTCAGGTACTGGAATGCTGCTATTAGGTCTCCCCAGAGCCCTCTCTTCTCCAAGCTAAACAAGTCCAACACCCTCAACCTATCCTCACAGAAGAGGTGTTCCCACTCATGAATCATCTTTGTGGCCCTGCTCTGGGAGCACTCCATAAAATCCACGTCCTTCTTGTGTTGAGGGCACCAGAACTGATGCAGTGCTCCAGGTGAGGTCTTTTTGGAGTATCAGAAAAAAAGTAAAATGGAAGAACAGTATGAATTTCTTGGAAGAATTTGGAGATAAACTTTGAATCTTCACTTTCTAAATCCCATCTAAATATTGGTTACAGCCATCTATGGCAATTTCAGAATCATTAACAGCAGTTTCTTTGGCTGTCTCATGATAACTACTTAGAGCATTTGAAATCTGTATCCTAACTTCAACCATCTCTTAAAATAATGAAAGCTAATAGGAGGCTACAAACTTCTCTCACAAAGGAACATGATTATTCCTGGAAGAAAACAAGAAAAACATACTTCCAATAGCTAAAAGAGGTTGTTTCGGTTCGGAGAGGGAAAGAGACTCAGTTCTTTTTGAGTATTCCCATGATGTGAAATTAGAGGCACAAATGAGACCAAAATATTAACAGTTAGACTATTTATTACATAAATAAAGTGGAAATATGAAGGGGAGAGGGAGAAAATAGAGAGGGAGAGAAAGAAGAGAGAGAGAAGAGGAAAGGAATTATATTACCACACCCCTCACCCCCCGCCCAAGACAGTTTGAGTCTGTGGAGGAAAGGTGCTGCAGGAGATGTTGGGTTTGTAGAGAAAAGGTGCTGAAGCTTTGGCTGGAGAAAACATGTACTCCTCTGGGCAGCTTCAGCTCCATGAGTTGCAGCAGCTGGAACTTAGGACACGGAGAGAGGATTCAATCTGCTTCTTCCAGGCTCCATGGCCTCTTTTCTTTGGAGTAGCATTGTCCCAGGTTTTTCCTTCTCGGTGGCATGGTCCTTCTTCTGTGTTTTCCTTCATCTTTGTTTCTCTCCTGCATTTTTCTTCAAGCCAGTATTTGCTCAAGTCTTTTCTACAGTTTTTAGCCCTTAGGTGTATGTCCAAGCATTGTCCCTCAGGTAGTCAGGGGCCACGCCTTAGGTAAATGTCCAGGTATCGTTCCCCAGGAAATCTTTCTGTGCATTCCTATGTGCTTGGGCAGAGGTCTGGATGGAGGCGGGGGGGGGGAGGGGGGGGCTCCGCCTCCTCCTTCTCCACGTACATGCCCCCACGCTCACTACGTATCAGGAAACAGGTGGTGAATCCATTGTCTACCCTTTCCAGGGCACTTGATGGGTGGAGATTATCTTGTCCTGAAGGCATGATGGCTGGGTCCTTGGGCCATGGCTGTAGGCCAGCTGCAGTCCAGTGTTATCATGATTCAATCTCAAGGTGATTTGCATCCAGGATTGGTAAACAGGATTCCTACATGATCTTCACACCTTCCTTCCAGTGGCTCTGCCCAACACATATCAGCAATTGTCTGGGCAAACAGCAAGTGATTTTATCTTTGTTGAGTCACATCAGAAGAGATAAACTTTTAATCTCTCACAGAGGTTCTGGTGAAAAACAAAAACAAACAAAAACTCTTGTCAAATACAATGGAATGGAATGGAATGGAATGGATGGAATAGAATAGAATAGAATAGAATAGAATAGAATAGAATAGAATAGAATAGAATAGAATAGAATAGAATAGAATAGAATAGAATTAACCAGGTTGGAAAAGATCTTTGAGATCATTGAGTCCAACCTATCATCCAACACCATCTAATCAACTAAACAATGGCACTAAGTGCCTCATCCAAGCTTTTCCTAACTGCCTCCATTAATGGTGACTCCACCACCTCCCTGGACAGCACGTTCCAATGGGCAATCACTCTTATCTATGAAGAACTTCTTACTAACTTCTTCCTCTTGTTCTGGTGCTTGTTGTCTGGGAGAAGAGACCAAGCCCCACCTGTCTACAATCTCCTTTCAGGTAGTCATAGAGAGCAATAAGGTCTCCCCTCAGCCTCTGGTTCTCCAGGCTAAGCAACCCCAACTCCCTCAGCCTCTCCTCACAGGGCTGTGCTCCAAACGTCTCACCAGCTTTGTTGCCTTCCTCTGGACATGTTCCAGCAACTCAACATCTTTCCTAAACGGAGGGGCCCAGAACTGGACAGAGGACTCCAGGTGTGGCCTAATCTCCACTTTCTAATGGAAATACCTTCATCCTCTTGTACTGCCCTTAACTTTTCATGAGCTTTTTTAACATTTTAGCTACATGCATATAGTGACTTACACTTTCAAATCCCTTTAGAAATGTGACTGCTGTGTTTTACTTTAAGCATTCCTTGTGTCACCACATCCTATGCAATTTCATTAATGAGGTTTGTATCAACACTGATTTAATTCTAAACAAGGACTCGATGGCCAGTTGCAGATCTTCAGTGTATTTACTGATTCATCTCCGTATTAACCTTGTATTTCCTTTAAGTTACTCATTTGTTTACCATAATGCTTCTGATCCTAGTGATGGTGCAAACATGCCAGACTACAATAGTGATAAATGGTGTTGATGCCTTAGGGTGATACCTAAGTAAATTAGCTGGTAAACCTAAACCGTTCGGTTTCAATTTTTAATACTGTTGTTAACTCTGGCTTTTCATTCACCACTGAATTGGCTTTGCTTACTTTGTAATTCAATTATTCTTCACAGGGTAATGAAAATTTAGAAATGTATAAGGAAGACAAATGTATTTTTACAGCTAAAGCTAAGTAAGAACATGATAACTGAAGAGTAATCCAGGGATCTTTAACTACAGAGAGTAGTTTAAAAGCCTTTAGAATGTGTGTTCCTTAGAAAGAACTTTTTGCCTGGAGGATTCAAGTACTTCTGTATTTTAAGATGCACAGCTCCTTAAGCCATATGATGCTTCTTATATCTTCTATTTTAGAACAGTCAATACTGGATATGCAGGATAGAATGGAAGAACAAAAAGATGGTAAGAAGCTATTCTTACTATCTAGAATGCTGCTGAAACAGAAGGACTGTCTTTATGCTAATAAGACTCCCCAGAACCTTCACATGTGAATGCTTTTAATCTGTGGCCTCCAAGTTTACAGGAACATGAATCTTCCTAAAGGTAATATCAGCACACGTCCATGCATAAATGCTGTCTCACAGTTAAGAAAAAAGCATTCTCATGGCTAACATGCTTCTTAGGTTGCCTGTTTACTCCTCTATTAATTTAAAGAGGATTTTATGAAACTGCTAGCACCTTGGCCTTACTTGGTTTCAAGGCAGATCACGGAATAAACTTTCAAAGATGAATGAGAAATATTTTTTTTTTTTCACCAGTATGCTGTACCACATAGATACATCTAATGTGCAGTTGATTGCTAGCCAACTTTTCTGTCTTTATTACTGACTGCACTGGTGCTTCCTTAGGTGTGTCTTCTTTCTCTTCTAGCCTGCTAATTATGTCTCTCTCCTCAATCCTCCTAAAACCTTTACTTTCCTGCAATAAAGAGGATGCGTTTTACCCTTTAGTAACGTATCCTTACGTGTACTCTGGGAAATACAGTTCAGTCATGTGTATCTATAATTTCATGCCTGACTTATTTTATTAAACACTGAAATGACTATTTTGAAATAGAGTGTGTTAGAAATTTTCACATTTCAGTTTAATTTCACTCATTGATTTATGGGCTATTTGTTGAAAAAGATAAGCTGTTATTTTTTTTTCTGTTTTATTAGAAGTGCGGGGGGGTGGTGGGGGCAGGAAAAAGAAAGAAAAAGATCCAATTCAGGTCATTTTATCCTGAAAAAAAAACTTTTAATCTAAACACCTTGGAGAAACATTCTTAGCTAAGATAGCTTTAAAAAACCCAACAAACAACAAACAAACACTTTTTGTCATTGAATTTTGCATAATGAAATTAGAAATTTCCACAGGGAAAGGAACTGTTTTGATTCAAAATGCTTGTATATAAGTTGATCATCTTAATTTTGAACTCAGGATTTAAATTGAGGTAATTAAATGCTTTAATTTCTTTGAAAGTTTCAGGGCTTTTTTTTACTCATGATTTTTTATTGTCAAGTGATGTTTATCCTTAATCAGTATTACATGTTAATTAGCACACTGACTCTTTGTTGGAGAGAAACTCAATCTTTCTTTCGTCTATTGTAATTGTTTCTTTATTAAAATAAATCCTATTCCTTGTGAGAAATTTCATTTCAGCTAAGTAGGGAAGCAAAAAATCTTCAGTTAACAAAAAAAAAAAAAACAAAAAAACCAAGCAACTAAACACTGAGAAGATGCTGCTAATTACAGGTGCAGGATAAATAAATCCTCGATTATTTTTCTATCAAATAAAAATTACAACATTAAGAAGTAGTCACAGCTCATTAGTCAATAGCTGCTTAACTAAAATTAACTCGTTGGAGGTATCACTTTCCTCTGAAGCATCACGTGCTTGTTTGTCTTAGAACTCTTAGACAGCATCCAAGCCCTGTGAGCAGACAGGTGTAGGGTATGCTTTTCCCAGAAAAGACTTCAGAAAGTGTCTATTTTTTTTTCTCTCTCTCTGGTTCCATAAATTTGTGAGCAGAAAAAAACCCACATGAAATATTACTTTGCCTATTTGTACTGTTACTAATTTAAATTTATCTTGTAAAGCAGGCATAACTGTACAGAAAACTTCACTGTAGGTTTTCTTGAATACGAAAAGTATGACTAGCATAAGTGGAAAGAGATCAGTGAAGGAGATAATAAATCTAAGACATAGCAGGGGTGAATTTTTTAATCTTACTTGTCAATTTTTAGAGTGGTTCTAGGAAAGGGAGATTTGAGACAGGTGCCATGAATATAAACATATGTATGTAGAACACAATAATAAACATGCCAGGGAAATGCATGGAAAGTAGAACAAGCCTGGCCACCAGGGCCAGAAAGAGCAGAGGCAAAGCACGGACTGCTGCTGTTTTTGACCTGAAGGACCCGCACAGCGTCTCTGCGCCCGGCAGGAGTCGGCTCTCACCAATTCTCCACATGTTCGGGATCGTTCGGGTCCATGCGTGCCGCAGCAGTTTCAAAGCCCGCGGCAGCTCGCGGGCGGTTCCGTTTCAGCCTGTGGCTTCTCGCTCGGACGCGCGCGCCGCCACACTTTTTGAAAAAACCAAAACTTTCCCCAGTAGGTCCCGTGGGCAGGGCTAGCCATGATGGTAACTCGCCGCAATAACTCCTTTAAAAAGTCAGTCTCGACTCAGACTGAGGGGGAATATAAGCAGATAGGTAGGTGTCATAAGCAAGAGGTAGGTGTCCAGGCATCTAGCTGCAGACAATGCTGGAGCCTGGCACTTGAGATGCAGGGTAGAGGGGACGGCTCCTGCTTTAGGTGTGAGCAGATCGACTGTCTGCTTAGCCTGGTGGCCGGACTGAAGGACAAGGTTGCTAGATTTAGAGATGTATGCAATTGCAGAAGGGTGACAAACCTGAGTAACCATGCTCTGCAGGCCCCCCCAGCAGAGGCCAGTTATCCAAAGAGCAGAGGAGAATGGATGCAGGTTCCTATCAAAAGATGCAAGGTTAAACCTCCTTGCCCCCCCCTCATCCCCCCACTGCTCTTGGAAAACAAGTACGGGGCATTGGAGGTTGAGGGTGAGGTGATTCTGATATCGAAGGACACACCAGCTGGGGTTTTCCCTGTGGCAAAACAGCCTAAGGTGAAACAACCTAAGGTGAAACAACCTAAGGTGAAACAGCCTAAGCTTAAACAGCCTTCCCCCAGCATCAGGACTTGCTCCCTTAAAAAAACGAGGAGGGTAATTCTTATTGGCGATTCCCTCCTGAGGGGAACAGAGGGCCCCAGATGTCAGCCAGACCCTACTCACAGGGAGGTTTGTTGCCTTCCAGGAGCCACGGTTGGAGATGTTACCAGAAGACTGCCTGGTATGGTGCAGCCCTCTGACTATTATCCCTTGATAGTTATGCAGTTAGGGAATGATGATGTTGCAACCAGAACTCCCAGGGCTATCAAAGATGACTTCAGGGCTCTGGGAGATCTGGTTGAGGGATCAGGGGCACAAATAATTTTTTCGTCTATACACTTAGTTGCAGGTGGGAATACCATAAGGAACAGGTCAGCAGCTGAAGTCAACAAATGGCTTAGAGGCTGGTGCAAGCAAAAGAATTTTGGGTTTTTCGATCTTGAAAGACTTTCTGCTGCACCAGGCCAGCTGGTAACAGATGGAGCACGTGTCCCAAAGGAGGGGTAAGATCAGAGTGTACGAGAATGGCCTATCCCTCAAAGGGAAAAAGATTCTGGGGAGGGAATTGGCAGGTCTCATAGATAGGGCTTTAAACTAGTTTCGAAGGGGGAAGGGGTTGAAACCAGTCCCCCCAGGCTGGGGTCTGGGGGTGATAAGCCAGAGCCAGAGGTGAAACCAGCAGCCTGGATGAAGTGCATGTACACTAATGCACAAAGCATGGGCAACAAACAAGAGGAGCTGGAAGCCTTGCTGCAGCAGGAAAATTATGATGTAGTTGCCATCACAGAGACGTGGTGGGATGACTCACATGACTGGAGCGCTGCAATTGACGGTTACAAGCTCTTTAGGAGAGACAGGCAAGGAAGAAGGGGTGGAGGGGTGGCTCTGTACATCAGGGAGGCACTAGATGCCATTGAGACGGAGATTAGGGACGATCGGGTTGAGTGCCTGTGGGTAAGAATTAGAGGGAAGGCCAACAGGGCTGACATCCTGGTTGGAGTCTGTTATAGACCACCCAACCAGGAGGAGGATGTTGATGAGTCATTCTATAGGCAGCTTAAGGCTGTCTCAAGATCGCCTGACCTTGTTCTCATGGGTGACTTCAACTTGCCTGATATCTGCTGGGATCTTAACAGCGCAGAGAAGTGGCAATCTAGGAGGTTCTTAGAATGCATGGAGGACAGCTTCTTATCCCAGGTGCTGCGAGAGCCTACCAGGGGCAAGGCTATGCTTGACCTCCTCTTCACCAATAGGGAAGGGTTGGTGGGTGATGTGGTGGTCGGAGGGTGCTTAGGGGCCTGTGACCACGAGATAATTGAATTCTCATTATTTGATCAAGATAAGAGGGGTAGCAAGAAGACCTTCACTCTGGATTTCCGGAGGGCGGACTTCAGGCTACTCAAGGAACTAATTCAGAGGGTTCCTTGGGATAAAGCCCTTAAAAACAAAGGGGTCCAGGAGAGCTGGTCCTACTTCAAGGAAGAACTGTTGAAGGCTCAGAGACAGGTTGTGCCAATGTGCCAGAAGATGAGCCGCCGGGGCAGACGGCCAGCCTGGATGGTTAAAGAACTTTTAATGGAACTAAGGGAAAAAAAGAGGGTGTATCACCTTTGGAAGAGAGGGGAGGCAACCCGTGAAAAATTTAAAGAATGTTGCTAGGTCTTGAAGGAAGAAAATTAGGGAGGCAAAAGCGCATTTGGAGCTTAGTCTGGCCTCTGCTGTGAAGGACAACACAAAGTCCTTCTATAAATACATTAATAGCAAGAGGAAGGGCAGAGACAACCTCCACTCCTTGGTGGACATGGAGGGAAATGTTGTGATAAGGAATGAGGGAAAGGCAGAGATACTTAACACCTTCTTTGCCTCAATTTTTACTAGCAGGACAGGATGTCTTCCAGACAGCTGGCCTGCAGAGCTGGCAGAAGGAGCCAGGGAGCAGCATAGTTTTCCACTGTTCCAAAATGGGGCAGTTGGTGATCTGCTCAGCCGCCTGGATCCCCACAAGTCCATGGGACCAGATGGGATCCATCCTAGGGTGCTGAGGGAGCTGTCAGATGAGCTGGCCAAGCCGTTCTCCATCATTTTTCAGCAGTCCTGGCTTACTGGAGATGTCCCAGAGGACTGGAAGCTGGCCAACGTGGTGCCCATCCACACGAAGGGCCGGTTGGATTAGCCAGGGAATTACAGGCCTGTCAGCCTGACCTCAGTGGCAGGCAAGATCATGGAACAGGTCATCCTGAGTGCATTAACACAGCACTTAGAGGATGGCCAAGGGATCAGGCTCAGCCAGCATGGATTTAGGAAGGGCAGGTCCTGCCTGACCAACCTGATCTCCTTCTATGATCAGGTGACCCGCCTGGTGGATGTGGGGAGGCCTGTGGATGTAGTTTACCTGGACTTCAGCAAGGCCTTTGATACCGTCCCCCATAGCAAACTGCTGGCCAATCTGTCAACCCATGGCTTGGACAGCAGCACTCTGAGCTGGGTTGGGAACTGGCTGGATGGCCGAACCCAGAAAGTGGTGCTGAATGGTGTCACATCCAGCTGGCAGGCAGTCAGTAGTGGAGTCCCCCAGGGATCAGTGCTGGGCCCTGTGCTCTTTAACATCTTTATTGATGATCTGGATGAGGGCATTGAGTCTATCATCAGTAAATTTGCTGACGACACCAAGCTGGGGACAGGAGTTGATCTGCTAGAGGGTTGAGATGCTTTGCAGAGAGACCTCGACAGGCTGGACAGATGGGCAGAATCCAACGGCATGAGATTTAACACATCCAATTGCCGAGTTCTGCACATTGGCCACAACAACCCCATGCAGTGCTACAGGCTGGGGTCAGAGTGGCTGGAGAGCAGCCAGGTAGAGAGGGACCTGGGGGTGCTGGTTGATGGTAAGCTGAATATGAGCCTGCAGTGTGCCCAGGTGGCCAGGAGGGCCAATGGCATCCTGACCTGCATTAAGAACAGTGTGGCCAGCAGGAGCAGGGAGGTCATTCTGCCCCTGTACACTGCACTGATTAGGCCACACCTTGAGTCCTGTGTTCAGTTCTGGGCCCCTCAGTTTAGGAAGGATGTTGACTTGCTGGAACGAGTCCAGAGAAGGGCAACGAAGTTAGTGAGGGGCTTGGAACACAAGCCCTATGAGGAGAGGCTGAGGGAGCTGGGGCTGCTTAGCCTGGAGAGGAGGAGACTCAGGGGTGACCTCATTACTCTCGACAACTACCTTAAGGGGTTGTAAACAGGCAGAGGTTGGTCTCTTCTCCCAGGCAGCCAGCACCAGAACAAGAGGACACAGTCTCAGGCTGCGCCAGGGGAAGTTCAGGCTGGAGGTCAGGAGGAAGTTTTACACGGAGAGAGTGATTGCCCATTGGAATGGACTGCCTGGGGAGGTGGTGGAGTCGCCGTCACTGGAGGTGCTCAGGAGGAGACTTGACAGGGTGCTTGGTTACATGGGTTAGTTGATTAGGTGGTGTTGGGTGATAGGTTGGACGTGATGATCTTGAAGGTCTCTTCCAACCTGGTTTATTCTATTCTATTCTATTTCTAAACATACTTTCCTATGTTCCTCACTTCTCAGTGTAAGGTCAGTTGTTGGTTTGGGGTTTTTTTGTAGACTCTTCTTGTGTGTGAGCCATCTGCAAGATAAGTCTTTAACACTCAGAAATTTAACCTTTTCGTTTTCTTAAGAATAAATGCAGTAAATCACTATTGTGAGTGAAAAAATCATAATTCTCTACCCAAGACAATTTTGAATCCTGCTTAGGAAATATCCTAAAGGTTTGATAGCTTTTATGAGTAGAAGCAGCAAGTCTGTATTAAAAGCTCCACTGTTTTTCACATAGTTTTTGCCTTCCTTGCATTCCATTATTAAGTTATGTGATAACTCCTCAGCAGACATAAAATATATCTGTGGCTTAGTCAAAAAACCCTCAGGACAGCTCATATTCTTTCTGGTTAATTTTCTTGCATATCTCACTGAGCTCTCCTGACTTTAGTCAAGTTTTGATCTCTCTTAATTAAGGTCAGAAGTCACCTAGTGGCAGGTGTCCAGTGTCATTTTAAGTGTTGGAGGATATCCTAAGGAACCTCAAAGGGGCCTTTCCAATGAATTGCAGCTCTTTGAGACATCCTATCTCCTAACCACCAGCTCCTCCACGGTAGGTGTTACCCACATCTTAGTGAGCTACAGCACTTCAAATGCCTTTAGTTCTTTACGCAGTCCTGCCCTGTTTCCCTAAATCCCAGCATAGGGCTGTAAGAAAGTGTTTATGTCTGACGTCTAGAAATGAAGTTTGTTTCTCTTGTGGCAGAGTTTTCATTAAAATGCAAATACCAAGAAGCTGCTATTCACCTCCCCCCCCCCCCCCAGCAAAAGACTTGAGAGGAAAAAAATTAAAAGGTGTGAATGAGTGTGTGTTTTGGAATGAGTACTACAATAATGAAGGCACCAGTGATTTCTGTAGTTGTGTTTCAGTACACTGCATTTTTCTAAAAGATTTAAAAAATCATGCTATTGTGTCCACTGTTCCAGAAAAAATTAACTTCTCTTTCAAGAACATCACATAACGGGTCATCCATTTCATCTATGCAGTAAGGCATAGAAACTTGGGAAGAAGGGAACTAGACTAATGTTTCCAGGATTACATCTTAGAAAGGTCTTTGAACCAAAGCTAACTAAAGAACCCTGAGTATAAGCAGAAAATTTGGTTCTTGTGAATTATTACTTTAAAACATATGGAATGCTTACTTATAAGACAATTGTCTGGTTTTTTTACTCATTTGAAGTGATCTTTGGTTACCGCCACACTGAACTAGACTAATTTATATCAATAACAGAGATATAAATTGTTTTTACTGAAGATCACAAATTTCTGTTCACTTCTACTTCAAGACTATAACAAAAAAACATGTTTTTTTAAAGTAGAAAACCCATGTAGGACAAAACCAAGCAAGCAATAGTCAGTGATAAACAGTATTTATTTTAAAATAGAAAAGCAGGGACAACATGTACTTTCTGATGGGTTTCTTGCCAGATTCAATTTCCATGTCATAAAATGCTCTTTGTTCAGAAAACTGACAGGTTAGAAAAGAAAAAAAAAAAAAGTCAATGCTGCCTGAAAAAATGGGAGGGAAAAATCAGAGTACCTTATATTGAGTTATTATTGCTTTGACTGTTCTTCAACAATAAAAAAATCCATAAATAATGAGAGATAAAGTCTAAACAGATGCTGACAATAGCATGCAACAATTACCTGATGTTTTTTATTTGGCCTATTTGCCTTGTTCCATATTTCATTTTTTCACAGAATCAGTGTTGACCAGTGAATTTGATCATCTACCAATTCTTCAAAGTATACTACATTATAAATGGGCATAATATATTTTGAATACTTTAAATATCTTCAATGTTCTGAAAGTGTCAGATTGAAATGGAAGTTATGGCTGATCCTGTTGATAGCTTTCACATTTGATGTTTTCATTATATCATTTGGAATACCTGAAATTGGTATCAAACTCCTTTTATTTGAATAGAATAGAATAGAATAGAATAGAATAGAATAGAATAGAATAGAATAGAATAGAATAGAATAGAATAGAATAGAATAGAATAGAATAGAATTAACATCTTATTTGAGTTCCCTAAACATGGTCTTTCTCTGTCCTCTTGCATACAGATTTCTCAGGACTATTTATAACTTGCTTTTCTGATTTCAACGCTTTTATTGTCTTCCCAAAAAGTACTTGAAATTTAATTGTCATTTACAAGTCTAGAAGAGCTTTTAGCAAAAAAAAGTCAGATGTCAAATTAGTTACATCCACAGAAGGTAGTAGAAGTTAAGTATGTATTTCCATTTCCACTGCATTTTGTAGTGCATTTCCAAATGCTTGATCTGAGCTGTTACTGAAACTCTAACTTTTATAAATTGTTGCCTATAACTTTACTTTATGATGCCATTGACATCACTAAGAACTTTTATTGGAGAATGAAGTCCTTAATATCTGAGTAAATCTGTTACTAGCTCATAACAAATCCATACTGGTTACACAAGTTTCAGGACACTTGTGATATTGTATATACAATATGTCAACGGCAGCAAAAATACCCCCCCAGAAAAAAAAAAAAAAACAAAAAAAAAAAAAAAAAAACAAAAGACAAAAAAATAAAAGCCATTATGTAATCATGGACAGATGGCATAATTTGGAAGAGACTGAAGGCTGTGTAGCTCATCTTCTCAATGCAGGTCTAGTTAAAGCAAATTGTTAGGAGGCTCATCCTGTGAAGTATCTTCAGGCGGGGCTAGATTCCAGACATTCTCTGCACAAAACATTCTCTTGTAATGAAGATTTTCCCTAGTCTGTAACTGCTTTCAGTAACTGTTTCTCTTCAAGTGCTGTGATCAAAGAGGATGACCTAAAGGGTAGTGAATTTGTGAGGTATGTGGAAGAGGATGTATAGCACTTTTTAAAATCTTTTTAATATTTTGGAGCCCAATGCAAAAAATTACTGAAAAGGTGAAAATTTTTGACTCAAAAATGTGTTTTGCCCTTGAGCTAATGCAACAAATTTCCAGAATTAGGAAATCTTTAGTATCTTTAGAATCTTTAGAATCTTTAGTATCAAGGAACAAGAATTTTGCTTTTGTGATAATGAAGTTTGTTCATATAAGGTATATCATCAAAGTGTGTATCTCACTATGAGGGATCAAGACAGTAGCAAATCCTATCAGACCTATTGCAATGTTTGAACAAATTTATTTTGACAGTTTTCACAAGTCTTAGAGAAGATTAATGCATAGAACTCTGTCTGGTGTTCAACTCAGGCAATTATTTTGTGTCCAGATTCTTCTTATTAGTATGCAACGGTTTTTGTATAAAGCTTTATATCACTGTAGTTAATCATAGTCAGTTGTGCTTTTAATCAATGCTGACAACATATAAAATTTAGCTTGTGTTATCTTGTGATTGGGTTAATTAGACTTTGAGGATTCCATGAAAAAACGAAGAAAAAAAGAATCAAACATTAAATATTTTCACAATTCATTTTTATATGAAGTTATGGTCTGAATATAATTTTTTTTATGCAGTGATTTTGATCCGGGCACTGTGGCTGCTTTGGCAGGGAGTACATCTGAATTTTCAGAACCTATAGGCACAGTATGTATTCATTTTAAAAATGAGTCAAACCATTTCATTTTAATATTGATTAAAAATACTCAGAAGTCTGTATTCCTGACTTTAAGTTTACTAATGGAAAAAATGTACTTTTCAATATTAGCAGAATAACTAGGGCCAGAAGGCAGTCACAGAATTTTGTGTGACACGGTGTAATAAAAATAAGTCTGTGAAAACTGGAAAAGGAAATTGCTCTTTATGTATCCAATGTAATATCCAATGAAAGAATCACTTCCTTTTTCTGAGAAAATATCAAATTTGCTTGGTCTCCATTTGCTTTCTGCTGATAAGTAACACTAACTCTTCATAATAGTTGGCATTGTTAACATTAGAAGGCAAGAGTTTTCTTCAGAAAGATGAATTGTTGACTTATTGTAGTGGGTCACACTTATGAATATTTTAGAAATTAACTGTTATGAATGCAATTATTTATTTTGATTTTCTAATTAATTAGAATTTAAAATCCATTAAAATTTTGACTTTTATTAGTCCAGTAATATTTTAGTTGTCATTAGCTTGTTTTCACTTTCAGACTATTTAGCAGAAGCTAAATATTCTACAGCAAGTTAATTACTTACAGTCTAATTATATCCCCAGTCTATGAAGGGGGATCCCTTTGTTCTTTACCTCATTTTCCCCCTTTTGTCTTTGACATGTACACTGTCTGACAGGACTGATACCCTCTATTCAAGTGGTGGGTTGTAAAAGACCTGAAATGATATGGACAGAGGATGACTGTATACTAAGTATAACACTTTACTGTTGTGGGATATATTTACTAAATCAGCACTTCATTCAATGGATAAACAAACTGTCCCTCTGGACACCTGTTTTATAACTTTGTTTATTGCCACTATGTGAAAACTGCCCTTGATGAAACTGGAAGATGAGAGGCAATTTGGAACATCAACAAATGTTACAATTTGGTTGTAAAAGATAACCAGGGAGACTAGCAGGAGAAGAGATTGCAGGCAAGTGAGAAAGATTTGAGGTTTGTAGATGGAAAGTTGTGTAGACAAGGTAAAATCAACAGCATTTCTGTACACTAAATGGAGAACCAAAAGGGATTATTGGAATAAATTACTGTATTTTATTAAAGAAAGGCTATTTTTAAACTTCTCTTTTTAAAGTTACTTTTACATTACTACATTTTTGTGCCCAGTTCTACGGATGTAACAAAAGAAAACCAGGAAAAGTAAAAAGTTAGTGAGACAATATTGTTTGAGCAGTTGCTCAAAACACAAGGAGTGAAATATCCTAATTCTAATGTGTTTCTTTTATATGGCTTCAGAGAGAGACTTTATATTTTATTTTGAATTGTTAAGTATATATTTGCATAAGATTCTTTCAATTTTGTCATAGTTTGGGCTTACTGTGCAACTTATTTTATTTTTCTCAATGCAAAGCAAGAATTAAACCCACTTAAAAATTTTTAAGCGAGATATAAACATGAAAATACATCTTTAAAAATGATTAGTTTAATTTCTGTCTCTCTTGTACCTTGACTTTCTGGGATTCCTGATACAGAACAGGAGCTTTGTGCTGCTGAATATTATTGGCTTATACTATTGTGGTGGGTTGAAAATCCTTCCCCCAACATTAAATTTGCCAGACCAGCTTTGTTGGAAGCAAATATACTTACAAAGAATAGTATGTTGTGCTTTTGGCTGCTGTTTTTTTTTTAACTTAACCATATGAAATTGGATCTTGTCTGAACATTTTTAATATGATTTGTACTAATATGATTATCATGAATGTTTTTTGTAACTTGAGAATCATCACAAAAGTTGAAAATAGAAAAAAATCCTACAATTATTAAAATATTAATAGGCCACATATTTCAATCAGAGGCATTAATAATAGTATCAGTCAGGGTTGGAAGAATCATCCAGTTCCAACTCCCCTGCCATGGGCAGGGACACCCCACACTAGATCAGGCTGGACAGAGCCTCATCCAGCCTGGTCTTAAATACCTCCAAGGATGGGGGCCTCAACCACTTCCCCGGACAACCCATTCCAGTGCTTTACCACTCTCATGGTGAAGAACTTCCTTCTCACGTCCAGCCTGAATCTCCCCACCTCCAGCTTCATTCCATTCCCCCTACTCCTATCACTACTTGACATCCTGAGAAGTCCTTCCCCAGCCTTCTTTTAGGCCCCCTTCAGATACTGGAAGGCCAGAATTAGGACACCTCAGAGCCTTCTCTTCTGCAGACTGAACAGCCCCAACTCCTTCAGTCTGTCCTCATAGGTGAGGTGCTCCAGGACACGTTCCAGCATGTCCACATCCCTCTTGTAACAGGGTCTCCAGAACTCCTCTGATATCATTCAAATTCTTTTTTTTTTTTTTTACTTAATTGCTTGTGTTAATAGCAGTCTTTTAAGAAATTTTCCCTCTTGATGCTTTATACTAGCATAGATCATTATGTTTAGGGTTGATTGAAGCAATTCATTCTGATTACTACAGCGGAATTTTTTTAAAAGCAACTGAAAGTATTGGGTTAGTAATTAGTACACTGAAAAAGAAAGTTATATACAAAAGCAAAATGGGGAAAAAAACCAAGAAAGAGTTTCATTAGGAAGGGAGGAAGATACTCCTCGTGTATACTCAAGCTGCACCAGGGGAGATATAGGCTAGAGGTTAGGAAGTTCTACACAGAGAGGGTGATTGGCCATTAGAATGGGCTGCCCGGGGAGGTGGTGGAGTCCCCATCATTCAAAGTGTTCAAGAGGAGACTTGATAGGGTGCTTGGTTTAGTTGATTCTATTCTATTCTATTCTATTCTATTCTATTCTATTCTATTCTATTCTATTCTATTCTATTCTATTCTATTCTATTCTTTATTCAAATAGTACTGATGAGCTGAAATAGTAGTGCAACTTTCATCACTGATCTTCAGAGTTCCACATCTAGGAGAGCTAGATGATGGATGCTGACCAGATTGCTATTGGCAGTCTCAACATCAAACTTTAAATCATAACACAATAGTTTCTTATTAACTGCTTGATCTGCTTTACTGACCTGAACATGAGATCCACTCAAATACTCCTCCAGAACATTTTAATTCAGTTAAGACTCTCCTTTGAGTTTCTGAATAATTAATTTGCTTAACTCTTATAGCAACATCAACAAAACACAAACAAAAAAAAATAATCTGAATGTCTTCCTGTGAAAAGTAATTGCTTCTGAATATTTGTCAGGATAACTCATTTTTATTATAGATCTCACCATTCTATCGAGTTTTCTCTGTACTCCTTTTAAGCATTTTTTCCCCTTTCCTGGTAGCTAACAATATCAGAAATATCCATTTCTCTACAATGTATTTGTGCATGAGCATAATTTCCTGTTTTTACCTTGCTTCCATTTTAGAGTCTCAGCTTACTGCTTACTACTGTTTAATGCAAGCCTCTTCACCATATCTTTTGACTAAATATTAGTTCCATCTGGAGTGGTATAGTAGTACCTTTTGTCAGCTTACTGTAGCAGCAACCTTGATCTGCAAAAATGTCTTTTTATTTCCCTATCTTCTTTACCTAGTAACTTTGTCTTAACTGATGGAGAAGCAAACACCCAAATGACACAACTGAATGCTATCATGTTCTGAGCTACTTTAATTTCTTGTGGCTCATTTAATATTAAACCATTTTGTAGATGTAGCATATTACCAACATAATATATTTTTTTATGTATATAAAGCTAAATTGTTCTAAAACCTCCTAAGTGTGCCTAGTTATGAAATGCTTAAGATTACTTTTTGTTTAGATTATCTCGGCCTTAATTGTGTAGTGAAACACTGTGCACATTTATACCAAATTCTGTTGTGTTAGGGTGAGGAGCGATATGTTGCCTTAAAACATATTTCAGATTATTCCTGTGGAAATTATGGTCTATATAATGACTCATCATAATTCACAGGTTTTACCTCTCAGGGAATGAGAGAAATTCACTTCGTATACTATCTCTGGTTGTGCTTAGTATCTGTACATCAGGAAGGCACTAGATGCCATTGAGATGGAGATTAGGGATGATCGGGTTGAGTGCTTGTGGGTAAGAATTAGAGGGAAGACCGGCAGGGCAGACATCATGGTTCGAGTCTGTTATAGACCACCCAACCAGGAGGAACATGTTGATGAAGCATTCTATAGGCAGCTTAGGGCTGTCTCAGGATCGCCTGACCTTGTTCTCATGGGCAACTTCAACCTGCCTGACATCTGCTGGAATCTCAACACAGCAGAGAGCAGACAGTCTAGGAGGCTCTTAGAGTGCATGGAGGACAGCTTCTTACCCCAGGTGCGGTGTGAGCTTACCTGTGGTAAGGCTGTGCTTGAACTCCTCTTCACCAAATGGGAAGGGCTGGTGGGTGATGTGGTGGTTGGAGGGTGTTTAGGGGCCAGTGACCACAAGATAACTGAATTTTCATATTCAGTCGAGCTAAGAGGGGCAACAAGAAGACCTCCACTCTGGAATTCTGGAGGGTGGACTTCAGGTTACTCAAGGAACTAACTCAGGAAGTTCCTTGGGATAAAGCCCTTAATAATAAAGGGCTCCAGGACAGCTGGACTTGCTTCAAGGAATACCTGTTGAAGGCGCAGGCACAGGCTGTGCCAATGTGCCGAAAGATGAGCCGCTGGGGCAGATGGCCAGACTGGATGGTTAATGAACTTTTAATAGAACTAAGGGAAAAAAAGAGGGTGTATCACCTTCAGAAGAAAGGTGAGGCAACCCACGGAATGTTTAAGGAGGTTGCTAGATCATGTAGGAAGAAAATCAGGGAGGTAAAAGCACATTTGGAGCTTAAATTGGCCTCTGCTGTGAAGGACAACACAAAGTCCTTCTATAAATACATTAATAGAAAGAGGAAGGGCAAGGACAACCTCCACTCCTCGGTGGACATGGAGGGAAATGTTGTATCAAAGGATGAGGAAAAGGCAGAGGTACTTAACACCTTCTTTGCGCGTGGCTGAGGAGAGAGGAGGCAGCTGAGCAGCGCAGCTCTGGGAGTTTGGCTTTTGGCTTTGATTCCCTTGCTTTTCAGGCGGTAAGGGGCTGGTGGCTTGAGGCTTCCCGAAGAGAGGAGGAGGGGCAGGGGGCTCAGACTGCCTACTTGCCGGAGGGCACTGACGCAGCTGGGGAGGGTTGCCGCGGAGACCGCGCAAACCAAACAGAACCCAGCGCGTGGCTGAGGAGAGAGGAGGCAGCTGAGCAGCGCAGCTCGACTGATCACTGACAGGGAAAAAAAAAAAAAAAAAAAAAAGCCGTGTGGAGAGGGTGGTTACTGCAAGATGGTCACCACTAGAGCAAAGGCTAGCAGAAGGACAGTGGGCACCCAAACAGAGACCACACACAAGCATGCAGATGTTCAGGTAGGTGGCTGCAGTGAGTGCTGGAGCCTGGCACTCGATATGGAGGCTGGAGGGAGCAGCTGTTTCAGGTGTGAGCAGGTCAGTGATCTGATGAGCATGGTGGTCAAACTAAAAGAAGAGGTGGAAAGGCTAAGAGCTAGAAGAGATGGTGAGCAGAAAATTGACGATTCCCATAACGTAATCTCTTCTAAACCAGAACAGGGGGTAACACTTAGGGGAACAGGGAGTTTGATACCTCCCCAGAAGCAAGATTCTCAACCTCCCTGTAGTAACCCACATGAGCAGGGCCAATGGGAACAGGTCTCTGCCCGACGGAAGAAGTGCAAACAAAGGAAGTCTGCTCCTGTGAGCAGCACCCTGCCTCCAGTGCAGTTACAGAACAGGTATGAGGCTCTGCAGGAGGAACAGGTCATTGGTGAGGCTGAGGACTCAAGAAGGTCAGAAGCTGTACCAATGACAGGTTGCCTCAGGGCAGCCATCAAAACTTACCCAGAAAAGAAACCTCGCAGGGTCATCGTCATAGGAGACTCCCTACTGAGGGGAACAGAGGGCCCAATATGCAGACCAGACCAATTTCATAGAGCGGTCAGCTGCCTCCCTGGTGCCCAAGTAAAAGATGTTGTAGATAGAATTCCCAACCTCGTGAGTCCTTCAGACTACTACCCACTGCTGGTCTTTCAGGTGGGCAGTGATGATGTAACAATGAGAGGCTCACAATCTATTAAAAAAGACTTCAGAACTTTAGGGCAAATGCTAAAGGGATCAGGGGCTCAAGTCGTGTTCTCAGCCATCCCTCTAACGTCAGCAATGGATGAGGACACACTGAGGAAGGGCCGACGGATCAATTCATGGCTCAGGGGCTGGTGCCATCGACAGGGCTTTGGGTTCCACAATCATGGATTGGTTTTCAAGGCACCTGAGCTGAAAACAACTCATGGGACACACTTGTCCCAGAGCGGGATAAGAATACTGGGGCAGGAATTGGCAGGGCTCATTGATAGGGCTTTAAACTAGATTTGAAGGGGGAAGGGGTTTATAGTCGCCTGCTGGCTGGTGACAAACAGAGGGGCAGCTCACCAGCAGTAGAGAGAAGGAGAGATGGTAAGGGCTCTCAACTTGCTGCCCTGAGGCAAGCCACGAATGATCCACCAGGACATTCTGTGGAAACCGAGGGGAATTGGCACAAGAGGAGGCCAGGGCCAGCCCAGCTGAAGTGCTTCTATGCGAATGCGCGCAGCTTGGGCAACAAACAGGATGAGTTAAGGGCCACTGTGCTGCTGGGATGCCACGACATAGTGGCAGTTACTGAAACTTGGTGGGATGAATCCCATGACTGGAATGTAGGCATAGATGGATATAAACTCTTTAGGAAGGATAGGCAGGGAAGGAGAGGAGGAGGTGTTGCCCTCTATGTCAGTAGCCAGTTGGAATCAGTGGAGCTCCAACTGGGGAGAGATGATGAGCTAGTTGAGAGCGTATGGGTTAAAATTAAAGGCAGGACAGGGGAAGGAGATATTACTGTGGGGGTCTCCTACAGGCCACCTGACCAGCAGATCCAAGCAGATGAGGCCCTCCATAGGCAAATAGAAGCAGCTTCCAGGTCACAAGCCCTGGTCCTCATGGGTGATTTCAACCACCCGGACATCTGCTGGAGGGACAACACAGCAAGGCACCAGCAATCCAGGATGTTCCTGGACTGCATAGAAGACAACTTCCTCCTCCAAATGGTAGAGGAACCAACAAGAAATGGTGCTATGCTGGACCTTGTTCTCACCAACAGGGAAGGGCTGGTAAGCAATGTGAGGCTCAGAGATGGCCTTGGCTGCAGTGACCATGAAGCAATTGAATTTAACATCCTCAGGGCAATCAGGAGGAAGTATTCCAAGCTCACGACCCTAGACTTTAGGCGTGCAGATTTTGATCGCTTCAGGGATCTGCTAGCCAAAGTGTCGTGGGACAAAGCCCTGGAGGAAGAGGGACCCAGGATAGCTGGTCAGTATTCAAGGACCACCTCCTCTGTGTCCAGGAGCTCTGTGTACCAACAAAGAGAAAAGCAGGTAAGAATGCTAGGAGGCCTGCCTGGATGGGCAAGGAGCTACTGGACACACTAGTACTTAAAAGGAAACTCTACAGGAAGTGGAGAGAAGGACAGGTAGAACAGGGGGAATATAAGGAAGCTGCCCGAGCAGCGAGAGTCCTGGTTAGGAAAGCCAAAGCAGAGTTTGAATTGAATCTAGCCAGGGAGATTAGAGGGAACACTAAGAACTTTTACAGGTATATTAATGGGAAGAAGAAGACTAGGGAAGGTGTGGGCCCCCTCAGAAAGGAAAATGGTGACATGGTCACAAGGGATGAGGAAAAGGCTGAGGTACTTAATAACTTCTTTACCTCAGTCTTCACTGCAAGGGCCTCTAGCCACACTCCTGATGTTATGGAAGTCAAAGCCAGGGACGGGGAGGAAGAACTGCCCATTGTAAGTGCAGATCAGGTTCGTGATCATCTGAAGAACCTGAAAGTGTTCAAGTCCATGGGACCCGACGGGATACACCCAAGGGTACTAAGAGAAGTGGCAGATGAGGTTGCTAAACCCCTCTCTGTTATATTTCAAAAGTCATGGCAGTCTGGTGAAGTCCCCACGGACTGGAAAAGGGAAACATTGCCCCCATCTTCAAAAAGGGTAAGAAGGAGGAACCAGGGAACTACAGGCCAGTCAGTCTCACCTCTGTGCCTGGAAAGATCATGGAGCAGATCCTCCTGGAGTCACTACTTGCTCAAAAGAATAGTGAAGAGGTAATTGGGAACAGGCAGCATGGCTTTGCCAAGGGCAAATCCTGCCTGACCAACCTGGTGGCCTTCTATGAGCAGGTGACAACATTAATAGATGAGGGCGAGCAACTGATGTCATTTACCTAGACCTGAGCAAAGCCTTTGACACTGTCCCGCACCACATCCTGGTCTCCAAAGTGGTGACACATGGGTTTGATGGGTGGACCACTAGATGGATAAGGAACTGGCTTGATGGCCGCACCCAAAGAGTGGCTGTCAATGGGTCCATGTCCCAGTGGAGGCCAGTGACAAGCGGAGTCCCTCAGGGATCAGTCCTGGGACCTGTCTTGTTCAACATCTTTGTGGGTGACATGGACAGTGGCATTGAGTGCACCCTCAGCAAGTTTGCTGATGACACCAAGCTGTGTGGTGCAGCAGACACACTGGAGGAAGGAGGCCATCCAGAGGGACCTTGACAGGCTGGAGAGGTGGGCACAAGCCAACCTCATGAAGTTCAATAAGAGCAAGTGCAGGGTCCTGCATCTGGGTCGAGGCAATCCCGGGCACAAATACAGGCTGGGCAGTGACTGGCTGGAAAGTAGCCCTGAGGAGAGAGACTTGGGGGTGCGGGTGGACAAAAAGCTCAACATGAGCTCCCAATGTGCACTTGCAGCCCGCAAGGCCAATCAGATCCTGGGCTGCATCAGGAGAAGTGTGGCTAGCAGGTCGAGGGAGGTGATCCTCCCCCTCTACTCAGCCCTGGTGAGACCCCACCTGGAGTACTGTGTCCAGTTCTGGAGCCCCTATTACAAGAGGGATGTGGAGGTGCTGGAACGTGTCCAGAGAAGGGCCACAAGGATGATCAGAGGGCTGGAGCACCTCTCCTATGAGAGCAGACTGAAGGAGTTGGGGCTGTTCAGTCTGCAGAAGAGAAGGCTCCGAGGTGACCTAATTGTGGCCTTCCAGTATCTGAAGGGGGCCTACAGAAAGGCTGGGGAGGGACTGCTCAGGATGTCAGGTAGTGATAGGACTAGGGGGAATGGAATGAAGCTGGAGGTGGGGAGATTCAGGCTAGATGTGAGGAGGAGGTTCTTCACCATGAGAGTGGTGAGACCCTGGAATGGGTTGTCCAGGGAGGTGGTCGAGGCCCCGTCCCTGGGGGTGTTTAAGAGCAGGCTGGATGAGGCTCTGTCCAGCCTGATCTAGTGTGGGGTTTCCCTGCCCATGGCAGGGGGGTTGGAACTAGATGATCCTTGTGGTCCCTTCCAACCCTGAATGAAACTATGAAACTATGAAACTATAATTTTTACTAGCAGGACAGAATGTCTTCCAGACAGCTGGCCTGCAGAGCTGGCAGAAGGAGCCAGGGAGCTGCATAGTTTCCTTATGTTCCATGAGGAGGTAGTTGAGCTCTGCTAAGCCGCTTGGATCCCCACAAGTCCATGGGACCAGATGGGATTCATCCTAGGGTGCTGAGAGAGCTGGCAGATGAGCTGGCCAAGTCACTATCCATCATTTTCCAGCAGTCCTGGCTTACTGGAGAGGTCCCAGAAGACTGGAAGCTGGCCAATGTGGTGCCCATCCACAAGAAGGGCTGGTTGGATGAGCTAGGGAATTATAGGCCTGTCAGCCTGACCTCAGTGGCAGGCAAGATTATGGAACAGGAAATCTTGATTGCAATCCCACAGCACTTACAGGACGCCAAGGGATCAGGCCCAGCCAGCATGTATTTAGGAAGGGCAGGTCCTGCCTGACCAACCTGATCTCCTTCTATGAGCAGGTGACCTGCCGGGTGGATGTGGGGAGGCCTGTGGATGTAGTCGACCTGGACCTCAGCAAGGCCTTTGACACCACCCCCCATAGCAAACTCCTGGCCAAGCTGTCAGACCATGTCTTGGATGGAAGCACACTGCATTGGGTTAGGAACTGGCTGGAGGGCTGTGCCCAGAAAGTGGTGGTGAATGGTGCCACATCCAGCTGGTGGCCAGTCACTAGTGGTGTGCCCCAGGGATCAGTGCTGGGCCCTGCGCTCTTTAACATCTTTATTTATGATCTGGATGAGCACATTGAGCCCATCATCAGTAAATTTGCAGACAACACCAAACTGGGGGCAGGAGTTGATCTGCTGGAGGGTAGAGAGGCTCTCCAGATGGACCTCGACAGACTGGACAGATGGGCAGAATTCAACAGCATGAGATTTAACACATCCAAGTGCTGGGTTATGCACATTGGCCACAACAACCCCATGCAGTTCTACAGGCTGGGGTTAGAGTGGCTGGAGAGCAGCCAGGTGGAGAGGGACCTGGGGGTGCTGGTCGATGGTAGGCTGAATACGAGCCTGCAGTGTGCCCAGGCAGCCAAGAGGGTCAATGGAACCCTGGCCTGCATCAGGAACAGTGTGGCAAGCAGGATCAGGGAAGTCATTCTGCCCCTGTACGCTGCACTGGTTAGGCTGCACCTTGAGTCCTGTGTCCAGTTCTGGGCCCCTCAGTTTAGGAAGGATGTTGACTTACTGGAATGAGTCCAGAGAAGGGCAACAAAGTTGGTGAGTGGTTTGGAACATGAGCCCTATGAGGAGAGGCTGAGGGAGCTGGGGTTGCTCAGCCTGGAGAAGAGGAAACTCAGGGGTGACCTTATTGCTCAATACAACTACCTGAAGGGACGTTGTAGCCAGGTGGATGTTGGTCTCTTCTCCCAGGCAGCCAGCACTGGAACAAGAGGACGCAGTCTCAGGCTGCACCACGGGAGGTTTTGGCTGGATGTTAGGAAGAAGTTCTATACAGAGAGAGTCATTGCCCATTGGAATGGGCTGCCCAGGGAGGTGGTGGAGTCATCATCGCTGGAGGTGTTCAGGAGGAGACTTGATGGGGTGCTTGGTGCCATGGTTTAGTTGGTTAGGTGGGTTGGATTGGTTGATGGATTGGACACGATGATCTTATCATAGTTTCATAGTACCATTCAGGGTTGGAAGGGACCACAAGGATCATCTAGTTCCAACCCCCCTGCCATGGGCAGGGACACCCCACACTACATCAGGCTGGACAGAGCCTCATCCAGCCTGCTCTTAAACACCTCCAGGGACGGGGCCTCGACCACCTCCCTGGACAACCCATTCCAGGGCTTCACCACTCTCATGGTGAAGAACCTCCTCCTCACATCTAGCCTGAATCTCCCCACCTCCAGCTTCATTCCATTCCCCCTACTCCTATCACTACCTGACATCCTGAGAAGTCCTTCCCCAGCCTTCCTGTAGGCCCCCTTCACATACTGGAAGGCCACAATTAGGTCACCTCGGAGCCTTCTCTTCTGCACACTGAACAACCCCAACTCCTTCAGTCTGTCCTCACAGGAGAGCTGCTCCAGCCCTCTGATCATCCTTGTGGCCCTTCTCTGGACATGTTCCAGCACCTCCACATCCCTCTTGTAATAGGGGCTCCAGAACTGGACACAGTACTCCAGGTGGGGTCTCACCAGGGCTGAGTAGAGGGGCAGGATCACCGCCCTTGACCTGCTAGCCACAATTCTCCAGATACAGCCCAGGATCTTATTGGCTTTGCGGGCTGCAAGTGCAGACTGAGAGCTCATGTTGAGCTTTTTGTCCACCAGCACCCCCAAGTCTCTCTCCTCAGGGCTGCTTTCCAGCCAGTCACTGCCCAACCTGGATTTGTGCCTGGGATTGCCTTGACCCAGATGCACGACCCTGCACTTGCTCTTCTTGAACTTCATGAGGTTGGCTTGTGCCCACCTCTCCAGCCTGTCAAGGTCCCTCTGGATGGCCTCCCTTCACTCCAGCGTGTCTGCTGCACCACACAGCTTGGTGACATCAGCAAACTTGTTGAGGGTGCACTCAATGCCACTGTCCATGTCACCCACAAAGATGTTGAACAAGACAGGTCCCAGGACTGATCCCTGAGGGACTCCGCTTGTCCCTGGCCTCCACTGGGACATGGAGCCATTGACAGCCACTCTTTGGGTGCGGCCATCAAGCCAGTTCCTTATCCATCTAGTGGTCCACTCATCAAAAATGTGTGTCACCACTTTGGAGACCAGGATGTGGTGCGGGACAGTGTCAAAGGCTTTGCTCAGGTCCAGGTAAATGACATCAGTTGCTCGCCCCTCATCTATTAATTTTGTCACCTGCTCATAGAAGGCCACCAGGTTGGTCAGGCAGGATTTGCCCTTGGCAAAGCCATGCTGACTGTTCCAAATCACCTCTTCAGTATTCTTTTGAACGAGTAGTGACTCCAGGAGGATCTGCTCCATGATCTTTCCAGGCACAGAGGTGAGACTGACTGGCCTGGAGTTCCCTGGTTCCTCCTTCTTACCCTTTTTGAAGATGGGGGCAATGTTTCCCCTTTTCCAGTCTGTGGGGACTTCACCAGATTGCCATGACTTTTGAAATAGAATAGGGAGGGGTTTAGCAACCTCCTCTGCCAGTTCTCTCAGTACCCGTGAGTGTATCCCGTCGGGTCCCATGGACTTGAACACTTTCAGGTTCTTCAGGTGATCACGAAACTGATCTTCACTTACAATGGGCAGTTCTTCCTCCCCGTCCCTGGCATTGTCTTCCATAACATCAGGAGTGTGGCTAGAGGCCCTTGCAGTGAAGACTGAGGTAAAGAAGTTATTAAGTACCTCAGCCTTTTCCTCACCACTTGTGACCATGTCACCATTTTCCTTTCTGAGGGGGCCCACATCTTCCCTAGTCTTCTTCTTCCTATTAATATACCTGTAGAAGTTCTTAGTGTTCCCTTTAATCTCCCTGGCTAGATTCAATTAGAAATTCAATCCTGAAGGTCTCTTCCAACCTGATCTATTCTATTCTATTCTATTCTATTCTATTCTATTCTATTCTATTCTATTCTATAGCAAAAAAAAAATGTATTTTCTGAAATTTTTAGCTGCCAGGAGAACTTTTTCTTGTAGATTCTGTCTCTCTAATATTTTTCCTCAAAACTTCCGTTTCCCTGATGTACCTTGCTTTCAATGTGGCAGTAAGTTTCCTGCTAAACCTCTCATTGCAAATTGAAGTCGTGTTGGTTTCTTTTACAATGTAGTAAGCGGTGCATGAGGCATTGAATGCAGTGTGTGGGAAGCTCATTTAAGTTAAATAATTAGTCTTTCTTTCTTCTTTTAAATAATTTTTATTTTCATTTCTAAAGAAGAATGAATTTATAAAGGAATTGCTTTACTCATTTTTTTTCCTGTATTTTGTTTTCAGAACAGCTTTTTAGAAAATTAATTTATTTTAAAGTATTCTATATCAAATTCCAATTTATTTGTGATTATTAATATAGGAGTTGCTCTTTAAATGGTATTTTGAGTTATGCTATATGAATCTTTATTTAGACATTTCTGTTTGCTTCATGGAATTTAAGAATACAGGATAGCTGGAAAAAACCATTTGGTAGTTCACAAGCTAAACTGCATAATGCATAAGCCTTAACTATTTTTCCTGTCAACTGAAAATGAACAACCTCAATCCTGAGTTTCATTGTTCTGGGCTGCTGGTGAAGAAATATTAATGGGTATAGATACACATTTGGTATCATCAGCAAAAGCAGATTGTGAAGGGGAAGCTTTTTTTTCCTCAGTTTTAGCATCCAGAAAAGGATGAACCTATCTCTGCAGTTTTCTTGTGTGAATTGAATGCTGGGGTTTGGGTTGTGGGAAAACATTCTTCAGGTTGTCCTCTTTCGGTAAGTCAGCAGATACTGTGCCTGTTCAGTCTGTGGCTTTAAAGGGAAAAGTTAATGTTCCAGTAACAATCCCTGTGAGGCTGATACAGTCCATTAAAATCAGGGGCACTTGGTCACTTTGCAGAATTACTTTAGAAGTAAGCTGTAATTTTTGAGAAGTCTCTCTAAGGAATTGAATGCAAAGTAAGTTTAAATGGTCTCAGGTAGTGCATGTCTTAGGGGTAGAAAATGCCTTCTTAAAGATATTAGGAAAATCTTAAGATATTAGGAAAATTACTGATTTTTATTTGTGTTTGAGCTAATCAGTTCAAAGTTTATTATGTTTGAAAAGTGTTTTCTAAAAAAGAGAAAATGCCTTTCCTTTCTCTTGTGACTTTTTGCTTTTTAGTAACTGATCAAGCTGCCGTGGTACAACATGCCACTGATGTTGATTTATTTCAAAGGCTCTAGCACTTTCAACAAGAAAAAAAAAAAAGATAATAAAAAACATATTTATTGAGTTGGAATTTCAAGTCTTCTCTTTAACTTCTTTTATATGATTTGAAGTAAAAAAAATAAAGAAATTCATATTGTCTACCTATGGCTAGAAACCAGCTTTATTGTTTTGAAGAAAGTGTCCGAGTCTTCAATATATTACAATATTTGTATTAAAATAATTGCGTTTAATTATTTTTTCTGTAATATTTATAGAATAGAACAGAACAGAATAGAATAGGAAGAGACTGAATTGGAAGAACCTTCAAGATTATCACGTGCAACCTATCGTCCAACACCACCTAATCAACTAAACCATGCAACCAAGCACCCTATCAAGTCTCCTCCTGAACACCTCCAGTGATGGTGACTCCACCACCTCCCTGGCAACCCATTCCATGGCGCAATCACTCTCTCTGTGTAAAACTTCTTCCTAACCTCCAGTCTAAACCTCCCCTGGTGCAGCCTGAGACTGTGTCCTCTTGTTCTGGTGCTGGCTGCCTGGGAGAAGAGACCAACATCCACCTGGCTACAACCTCCCTTCAGGTAGTTGTATTGAGCAATAAGGTCACCCCTGAGTGTCTTCCTCTCCAGGCTGAGCAACCCCAGCTCACTCAGTCTCTCCTCATAAGGCTTGTGTTCCAAACCCCTCACCAACTTTGTTGCCCTTCTCTGGACGTGTTCCAGCAAGTCAATATCTTTCCTAAACTGAGGGACCCAGAACTGGACACAGGACTCGAGGTGTGGCCTAACCAGTGCAGTGTACAGGGGCAGAATGACTTCCCTGCTCCTGCTGGCCACACTCTTCCTGATGCAGGCCAGGGTGCCATTAGCCCTCCTGGCCACCTGGCCACACTGAAGGCTTATTTTCAGCCTACCGTCGACCAGCACCCCCAGGCCCCTCTCCACCTGGCTGCTCTCCAGCCACTCTAACCCCAGCCTGTAGAACTGCATGGGGTTGTTGTGGCCAATGTGCAGAACCAGGCATTTAATGCAGGCACCTGGCCTGCATTAAGAACAGTGTGGCCAGCAGGAGCAGGGAAGTAATTTTGCCCCTGTACACTGCACTGGTTAGGCCTCACCTTGAGTCCTGTGTCCAGTTCTGGGCCCCTCAGTTTAGGAAGGATGTTGACTTGCTGGAACGAGTCCAGAGAAGGGCAACGAAGTTAGTGAGGGGCTTGGAACACAAGGCCTATGAGGAGAGGCTGAGAGAGCTGGGGCTGCTTAGCCTGGAGAGGAAGACACTCAGGGGTGACCTTATTGCTCTCTACAACTATCTGAAGGGGGATTGTAAACAGGCAGAGGTTGGTCTCTTCTCCCAGGCAGCCAGCACCAGAACAAGAGGACACAGTCTCAGGCTGCGCCAGGGGAAGTTCAGGCTGGAGGTCAGGAGGAAGTTTTACACAGAGAGAGTGATTGCCCATTGGAATGGACTGCCCGGGGAGGTGGTGGAGTCGCCGTCACTGGAGGTGTTCAGGAGAAGACTTGACAGGGTGCTTGGTTACATGGGTTAGTTGATTAGGTGGTGTTGGGTGATAGGTTGGACATGATGATCTTGAAGGTCTCTTCCAACCTGGTTTATTCTATTCTATTCTATTCTATTCTATTCTATTCTATTCTATTCTATTCTATTCTATTCTATTCTATTCTATTCTATTCTATTCTATTCTATTCTACCTTGAGGATGGTACCCTAGAATCGGGTGGCCAGGGAGGTTGTGGAGGGCCCATCCCTGGAGACATTTGAGATCAGGCTTAGTGGGGCTCTGAGCATCCTAATCTAGTTGGAGATGTTCCTGATTCCTGCAGGGGATTTGGAGTTGATGATATCTAGAGGTCCCTTCTAACCCAGAGCATTCTATGAAGTGATAATAACGTGATTCTGTTATGCTAGAGCTTAACTGGTGAACATATTAGTTGAAACAGATCAAAATGGCTAGGGAAGCTAATTGTATTGACATAATTTTAAATACTATAATATTAAAGAATGAAATACATATAATGTATAGAATGCTACCCATAATAAATCTAACTCACCACATCAAATATGCTTTTGTATTTATGCAGATATTTAAATACACAAGCACTGGAAGGCTACTAGAAGGACCTGCTCCAGCAGTTCCATGCTGGGGGCACCTAAACTTAATGCAGTACTCCAGGTGGGGTCTCACAAGAACAGAGTAGAGGGGAAGAATCACCTTCCTTATCCTGCTGGTCACTTTTCTTTTGATGCAGCTCAGGACACAGTTGCCTCCTGGGCTGCAAGGGGCCATTAGCAGCTCATGCTGAGTTTTTCATCAGCTGACATCCCCCCAAGTCCTTCTCCTCAAGCCTGTTCTCAATCAACTTCTTGCCCACCTGTATTTATGCTTGGATATATGTGTGTTGTGATATATATGCTTAGATATGATGTGTGTTTCTCAAACTTGATGGTGGCGCACTGGGTCCGTTCACTTTGGTTACTGAATGTAATCCAGGATCACTCATTTAACTGTATGGTTTTCAAAACATTTAACCTTTTGATTCTAGAAAGTGTGAAGATTTTTTTATTGTTATTCAAATATGAAGGAATAGACCATTTCTGGAGGAAGGTCAAAAGGCATCTGTTTGGATGAACAAGAAATACCCCTGAGTTTGTACATGGTTGTGTGATGGTAAGCATAGTCTTGAGGCAGAAATAACTGAAGGATGTGTCTAGCTGCAGACACTGTACCCTAGTTACATAACATGTGGAAATGTATTCAAAGAGTTAAGCAGAAACATCATTTACAAATGCTATTTGAACCACTTGTTTTGCATTTGATTGAGAAAAACAACCTGTCAGAGTGTATGTGAAAATGGAATCTAGTCTGAACACCACAAACAAGAGCAATGTAATAACAGAAAATAAAAAGCTTTTGAGTGGCAGAGCTAAAGTTGTATCTGATAGATACAAGGGAAGCATGGTTGCTATTTGAAATTTTAGTAATTCACACTAACAAGTTCTTCTTGCCTGCAAGTCTGCCTGTTAATAGATTCAGCTGAACCCACACAATCTTGTTACCTGACACAGTGTAATAGTCAGAAGGAACATCTGAGTAGATGCTGAGCTTTATTTAACACATTTACAAGCTTATTGCTTTTCTCCAAAGTTCACGGCTTAATTCAGTGTGGAACAGGCAGTTCTGTTTGCCTCGGGAAGAAGCATATCTGCTTCCAGAATAACTCAGAGTGTTTGGCAAACATCAAAGTATTCTTTTTCAAAGAGTAAGTCTGAAGGCTTATGTGACCTTCTGTGTGTTCCTTACAGTTGTTAATATTTGACTGTTTATAAGGTGCAAGTTGAGAAAATCCATAATATTAACATTTTCTGAAAGTAATTGCATCGTGAAAGAGTTTAGTAACTTTCTGGGATACTCAGTATTAAGCAAATATCTGAAGTTACTGGCTAAGGAGGTTGAGGTGGAAACTCAGTGCCAAGAGGATGGTTATAGAACTGATTCACTATGGGGTTTTACCATTCGTGGTGATAACATCTAAGATGAAGCAGCAGCTTCTGATAGACATGAGCTTAATGCACTTTTTCTTTGTGTAAAGAAGCAGAAGTTATGTGTGAAGCAGAGGCTACTGGAATCATATAACTGCTGCCTCGTGCCCATTCTTTACAGACAATTCACCCTCTTGCCACCCAAGACATAGTCTTATCAGGGAATTTATATCTTTATATAAGGAATACATTCTTGTTATGCCCAAAAATGTATCTCTTTATGAAAAACCATTAAGAAGCATGAAAAGCCTCCCTGTTGTCTGTGCTTCAGTTGTCGTATGCTATTCTTGGTATATTCATACTTGAATTATGCAGAATTGTTATGTGACTGACTGAAAAATAGGAGATTGATTGATGGTAATACCATTTCAGCTCACTAAAATGAAAGGGAGATTTTCTATTTATAACTGTTATGCCTTCAGAAAACTTGCATATTTTTTATTGGAAAAAAACCGGTATAACTACAGATCTAATTAATTAGAAAATATTACCTTTATTTTCTGTTTCTCTATAATCGTGTAAAGTGCTTGGCACATTTTCAAGAACATTTCAGAAGCAAATTTCCCTCTTGCACCACTTGATGACTGGAGAGATGAACTGGCTTACTAGAACCTGGAAATCACTGTATATTTTCTGTGGAAGCATGTGCCCACAACTTCTTTTCCCTAGAAAGTCCTTGTGATTTCCAAGATGCACTCTTAAATGATAACGTTTTGCTCTTCTCCAGTATCCAGAATGTTGATCTCTGCCTGTCTGGCTGAACATGGCCCAGAAGTAATAGACTAAATTTCGTATGGGCAATCTCCTTTTCAATTTCTTCCTTCATAGTTTCATAGTTTCATTCAGGGTTGGAAGGGACCACAAGGATCATCTAGTTCCAACCCCCCTGCCATGGGCAGGGAAACCCCACACTAGATCAGGCTGGACAGAGCCTCATCCAGCCTGCTCTTAAACACCCCCAGGGACGGGGCCTCGACCACCTCCCTGGACAACCCATTCCAGGGTCTCACCACTCTCATGGTGAAGAACCTCCTCCTCACATCCAGCCTGAATCTCCCCACCTCCAGCTTCATTCCATTCCCCCTAGTCCTAGCACTACCTGACATCCTGAGAAGTCCCTCCCCAGCCTTCCTGTAGGCCCCCTTCAGATACTGGAAGGCCACAATTAGGTCACCTCGGAGCCTTCTCTTCTGCACACTGAACAGCCCCAACTCCTTCAGTCTGCTCTCATAGGAGAGGTGCTCCAGCCCTCTGATCATCCTTCTGGCCCTTCTCTGGACACGTTCCAGCACCTCCACATCCCTCTTGTAATAGGGGCTCCAGAACTGGACACAGTACTCCAGGTGGGGTCTCACCAGGGCTGAGTAGAGGGGGAGGATCACCTCCCTCGACCTGCTAGCCACACTTCTCCTGATGCAGCCCAGGATCTGATTGGCCTTGCGGGCTGCAAGTGCACATTGGGAGCTCATGTTGAGCTTTTTGTCCACCAGCACCCCAAGTCTCTCTCCTCAGGGCTACTTTCCAGCCAGTCACTGCCCAGCCTGTATTTGTGCCTGGGATTGCCTCGACCCAGATGCAGGACCCTGCACTTGCTCTTCTTGAACTTCATGAGGTTGGCTTGTGCCCACCTCTCCAGCCTGTCAAGGTCCCTCTGGATGGCCTCCCTTCCCTCCAGTGTGTCTGCTGCACCACATAGCTTGGTGTCATCAGCAAACTTGCTGAGGGTGCACTCAATGCCACTGTCCATGTCACCCACAAAGATGTTGAACAAGACAGGTCCCAGGACTGATCCCTGAGGGACTCCGCTTGTCACTGGCCTCCACTGGGACATGGACCCATTGACAGCCACTCTTTGGGTGCGGCCATCAAGCCAGTTCCTTATCCATCTAGTGGTCCACCCATCAAACCCATGTGTCACCAGTTTGGAGACCAGGATGTGGTGCGGGACAGTGTCAAAGGCTTTGCTCAGGTCCAGGTAAATAACATCAGTTGCTCGCCCCTCATCTATTAATGTTGTCACCTGCTCATAGAAGGCCACCAGGTTGGTCAGGCAGGATTTGCCCTTGGCAAAGCCATGCTGACTGTTCCCAATTACCTCTTCACTATTCTTTTGAGCAAGTAGTGACTCCAGGAGGATCTGCTCCATGATCTTTCCAGGCACAGAGGTGAGACTGACTGGCCTGTAGTTCCCTGGTTCCTCCTTCTTACCCTTTTTGAAGATGGGGGCAATGTTTCCCCTTTTCCAGTCCGTGGGGACTTCCCCAGATTGCCATGACTTTTGAAATATAACAGAGAGGGGTTTAGCAACCTCATCTGCCACTTCTCTTAGTACCCGTGGGTGTATCCGTCGGGTCCCATGGACTTGAACACTTTCAGGTTCTTCAGATGATCACGAACCTGATCTGCACTTACAATGGGCAGTTCTTCCTCCCCATCCCTGGCTTTGACTTCCATAACATCAGGAGTGTGGCTAGAGGCCCTTGCAGTGAAGACTGAGGTAAAGAAGTTATTAAGTACCTCAGCCTTTTCCTCATCCCTTGTGACCATGTCACCATTTTCCTTTCTGAGGGGGCCCACACCTTCCCTAGTCTTCTTCTTCCCATTAATATACCTGTAAAAGTTCTTAGTGTTCCCTCTAATCTCCCTGGCTAGATTCAATTCAAACTCTGCTTTGGCTTTCCTAACCAGGACTCTCGCTGCTCGGGCAGCTTCCTTATATTCCCCCTGTTCTACCTGTCCTTCCCTCCACTTCCTGTAGAGTTTCCTTTTAAGTAATAGTGTGTCCAATAGCTCCTTGCCCATCCAGGCAAGTTTCATCCACCCAGTTTGTAAGTAACAATGGCAAAGACAGAGTTTCCATGTGACTGAAGATTAAAAAATGTTGATGGTCAACATGTTCTGTGCTAAGAATGCCCATATTTAAATGTAAGGAAGGACAGTCTCACAGTTGTTTATTGTTTAGATTTGTTAAAAAGAAGAATCCATCCAAAAGAATCAGAAGAAACATAGAAATGGCTGGAGACTAATAGCTTGTGAACCTACTATGAGCATCGAGGCTGGTGAGTGGCCTTGAGCACAAGCCCTATGAGGAGAGGCTGAGGGAGCTGGGGTTGTTTAGCCTGGAGAAGAGGAGGCTCAGGGGAGACCTTATTGCTGTCTACAACTACCTGAAGGGATGTTGTAGACAGGAGGGGGTTGGTCTCTTCTTCCAGGCAACCAGCACCAGAACAAGAGGACACAGTCTCAAGCTGTGCTAGGGGAAGTATAGGCTCAAGGTGAGGAGAAAGTTCTTCACAGAGAGAGTTATTAGCCATCGGAATGGGCTGCCCAGGGAGGTGGAGTCGCCATCCCTGGAGGTGTTTGGAAAGGGATTGGACGTGGCACTTGGTGCCATGGTCTAGTAGTCATGAGGTCTTGGGTGACAGTTTGGACTTGATGATCTTCGGGGTCTCTTCCAACCATACAGATTCTATGATTCTCTGAGTCTATACTAAAAAAATTGTCCATTACCCTTCTTTACTGGATAGCCTTTGAAATTCTTCACTGATCACATTAAACTAGATGGATGAAAAAGCAGTGGTATAAATAGCTTTTTTCTAAGTAGCATTCTAGATGGTATTTCATGTATTAATCTTTGATAGCAACCCCCAATTTATGGGAAATCAAAACACTTCGCAAGGAATCAGCAGATGTAACAGAAATTGCACCCATGTGACAAGGGGGTGACATTTAACAATAAACACATCAAGATAATTGACAATAAACTTGTCAAAGCAAAGTTGTTTCAGAATTTACTGGAAAATTTATATAAAGGTTCCCCTATGTTGTTTGGTGCGTTGGGTTGTTTTTTAATTAGAAGTTGCTGAACACTTTTTCCAGACTTGAATTATTGACTTTAAATTGTAAAGTGCACTTCCAGATACTTGTGTGTGGAGTGCTCTATTTTAGATGGTCACTAATATATGCAGGGTCACACAACAAGAAACTAGAAAGTCTGCAGTTTTAGTTCTAGTTATGATTTTTACTTCAGTCCTTACAGGCTATTAGATAGTTTTCTTGAATCAATTTTACAGCACAGAAAATAAGAAAATAGCTGAAAATTTACACTTTGGCGTGAGATAGTCATGATGGCTTAGTGGGGAAAAGAAACAAAGTAGTAATGTGTCAGAGAGGCTTAGGCTCTGAAAACCTTAGTAAAAGTCAACGAACTAAAGACCATAGAGGGTGTTAAAAAGGATTATAATATTTCCTTTTTTTATAAATTATATGGCCATATTAATAAAAATATTAATAACCTTTATTAATATGAAAATTGCCAAAAAGTATCAAAATGTTTGATGCACTGTTAGAATACAATTACCGTGGGGATGTGCAGTATTTGGGCAACTACAAAAATTCAACTATTTTATGCAAACTAGGGGGGACTAGCAGAAAGAGAATACCCTGGGAGTGAAGTGGCACTCGACCACAGTGAGGGGGAGACTCAACAGGAACAGTTATGCCAGAGAGGCAGTTAATTCCTTACAGCTGGTTGTGCCCAGGTAAGAAGTGTTGATGCTGTGTATTAGAGCCTTTTGGGCACTCTCATGTACCAGGCATGGCTGTTTCCCAGATATGCATGGTCCTGTCCCCTTTGATCCTTTTCCCACATTATCCTGGCTTTCTGCAGGAAGGAGCGGGGAGAGTGCGACCATGTCTAGACACCTTAGTGTCTGTCTGGGTTTGTGCTGAGGCTGTTTGGTCCTACCATGACAGAGGGCCAAATGAGCAAAAATTCACCCCTTCAGGAACATGTGAATTATTCCTAGCTTTGCTGTCCATGTAGCCTCTTTCATAGTTTAGGAGAAGTGTTTTTGATTTCTTTCATCTTACCTGTTCTTTCTGTGTTTCAGCTGACATAAAGCCACAGGCTAGTTGTTTGTTTTTCCCCCTTTATTTCACAGAGAGGAGTGCTAAAACTGTAGAAGGCTACATTACTGCTATGCAGTCTTACTGCTATTAATGGCAGTCGTACACTCAATTACCACAGTCTTCAGTTTAATTAACCAATGTAATGTGAAAAAAAAAAAAAATTAATAGCTAGATTGAGTGGAATTGTAGTATTAAACACAGTGAGATATCTCTATTTTGCATTAGAATGAGGTATATCCCAAATCATGAGGGGGGGAAAATGATGCTTGAAACAACCTTGTGCCAGAAATAAATGCTGCCTTATTATTCCTGACATTGCAAATAACTATTATAATGCATTCACTATTGCTCTTTCTCAGTAAGATTCCATCTCTGACTCATTGCTCATCTTAAATGGCTCAGTGAGTTGCAAGAGCTGTCAGAGCTTCTCCATTTAGTCTTGGAATCTCTTTTTTGTACTCCATCTAGTTAACAGTACTGAATACCTGTGGAGTACCATTCACATGGACGTGATGAAACAAGCCTGGAGAACAATACTGACTAGAACTTCTGCATTTATTTTTATCTTTTTGTTTGTTTGTTTGTTTGTTTTTCAAGTACACATCAGTAATTTTTTGAGTTAAAAGGTTGAATAATGACCTTGGAAAAAATAAACAAAATCAGTAGTTATAATACATAGAAGTCAAAATCAAGTGCTGAATTTTTTTTTTTCTTTTGGCTTTAACTTGCATTAATATCTTCATTAATGGATGTATATTTTCTTTCAGTTTTACTAAAGCTTTTGATATTGTGCCATGGTTTAGTTGATTAGATAGTGTTGGATGATAGGTTGGACTTGAAGACCTCAAAGGTCTTTTCCAGCCTGGTTAATTCTATTCTATTCTATTCTATTCTATTCTATTCTATTCTATTCTATTCTACTCTATTCTATTCTATTCTATTCTATTCTATTCTATTCTATTCTATTCTATTCGACTCTATTCGACTCTATTCTACATGCTTCTTTGTGATACGAGCAAGTTCATGGTGTGATGGATGAAAAAACTCCAGCAGTGTTTCTCAGGATTCAATCTGGGAGCAGTACTGTTCAATATATTTACCAATGTTCTGGAGGCAGAAGTTAAATGCACCATTAAATATGAAACTTGAGAGCTGCTGTTGATTCTCTTAGGAGACCAGAGGCCTTGCAGAGGAATCTAGATTGGGCACTAATTTATGGGATGAATGGGCTAACTGAGCATTGGGCAAGTCCAAATGATGGATTCTGCACCCAGGAGGGTGTATTGCCAGGCACAAGTATAACCTGGGAGAGGAATGGCTGTAAAACAACCATGTAGATAGGGATCTGGGGTGCTGGTCAACAGTAAACTCAACATGTGTTAGCAGTGGGACCTGCTAGCCTAAAGGGCAAACTACATTTTGGGGTAAATCAAATGCATCATGATGAGCTGGTCAAAAGAGGTGATTATCCTGCCATTTTTAGCAGTAGTATGGCCTCACCTCGAGTGCAGTTCTGAGTCGCAGAAGGTTATTGAGTGCATCCAGATGGCGGCAACAAAGCTAGTAAAAGGGCTGGAAGGAATGTCCAGTGAAGACTGGCTAAGGACTTTGGACTTGTCCAGTTTAGGGAAATGTAAGGCTGAGGCATGAGCTCATTACTCTCTACAGCTTTCTGAGAAGATGTGGAGAAGCAGATGATGCTGATCATTGAGTGTAACCACTAACCTAATACTATGAAGTCTGCAGCTCAACCATATTCCTCAGCACCATGTTTAAGTGTCTTTTAAATACCTCCATGAATGGTGATTCAGCCACTTTCCAGGAAGCCTATTCCAATGCCTGACAACCCTTTCAGTGAAATTCTTTTTGTTAATGTTCAGCCTAAGCCTCACCTAGTGCAACTTGAAGCCATTCCTACTATTTCCCTCCTATTCCCCTCCTATTCCACTAGTTACCTGGGAGAGGAGAACACCACCCACCTCTTGACAACCTCCCTTCAGGTAAATGTAGAGAGTGATAAGGTCTCCCCTCCATCTCCTTTTCTCAGAGTAAATAGCCCCAGTTCCCTTAGCCACTCCTGATAGGACTTGTTCTCTAGAATCTTTATCAGCATTGTTGCCCTCCCCTAGACCTGCTCCAGCACCTCAATATCTTGTAAGGAGGGGAACTTCTCAGTTCTGGAATGGACCTTGACATCACTGCAAGGCACAGTTTGAGCATTTGCACAGGTGAGGAGCCTCTCATAATGCAGTAAATGGTTTGCACCTGACTATTTTATTTTTGTGGATAAGAGGAAGAAGTAGTGTTGGTGTGGGCAGGATGACTCTGAAGGCACAGTTGAGGAGCATTTAATTTGAAAGCACATGTGTAGGTGGAGAGGTTAATGCTCTAAATACGTACCACATCTGAGAATCATGCTTAACTGGAGTAATTGAAGGAGTAAATGGCACAGAAGACAAAATGAGAGCCTCAACAGTAATCCAAGGGAGATATCATCATGTATACATGACAAGGCTAGGAATGAGTTTAAGAGATGGGGCAGCTGCGAGGTCAATGGAATTGTTGGGAGATCCCAGGAACACATTCCAGACACCAGTGGACATGATAAATCTAGAACTGACGTACCTCAGAAATAAACATCAAAGAATAGCTACTTTATATACTTTTTAATATATAATCAGGCTAGTACTTAACCTTTCAATGGTTCCCAGGTCCTCTGGATTACAGTAATTTTAATGCCTAGAAAGGGTTGGATAGGAACTGACTAGCAGCATTAATGAAAGGGGAATTTAAATAAAGGTGGCAAATGGGATATTTCAGATATTCCACAGGAAAAATGGTATGCTTCAGAATTGTAACCAGGTGAAATGATTTTGTAATTAACAGTCTTCTCAGGCACTGGGATAGTTTAGAGAATTTTAAATTTCTCCTAAAGAGTGATTGACCATTGGAATGTGCTGCCCAGGGAGGTAGTGGAGTCACCATCAATGGAAGTGTTTAAGAAGAGACTGGATGAGGCACTCGGTGCCATGGTTTAGTTGATTAGATGGTGTTGGGTGATAGGTTGGACTCAATGATCTCAAAGGTCTTTTCCAAACTGGTTAATTCTATTCTATTCTATTCTATTCTATTCTATTCTATTCTATTCTATTCTATTCTATTCTATTCTATTCCATTCCATTCCATTCCATTCCATTCCATTCCATTCATATAACTATATAATTCTTATAAAGGAGCTAATGCTAAAACAAAACCAAACAAGCAAAACAAAAATCACTTTTGCATATAATGTACATAAATATCAGAACAAAATTCAGAAAATGGACAGGATCTAGTAAATCACTAAAAAAAAGTTTCTCTGGATAGGGAATTTGTTCTTATCTTTTAAGACTATTTTCAATTTGATATAATAGAAATGTAGGGACATTAGTTACAGTTAATATGCATTCAATCTTCTAACAAAGAAAAGCTAAGTAGAAGCTTTAAAGGGGGATGATTTCTCTGCTATGCTGCAGATAAGGTTAAATAATGAAGAAAGAGCAGCACATGTGAAAGCACATAACCTACAGAAATAAATTAAGTAACATATTTAATTAGCATGAAGTACTAATTGAAAATTGAACTCCTGCTATTGTAAATTTAAATCTACCTCATTTGTCAGTATAATCTTAACCCAAGATAACATTAAATTTCCTCTGTAAAGCTTTCTATGCAAAGCTAGCAAAGTGAAACCTATGATACTGCATTAAATAATGGTAAAATTAAAACTTGGCAAATACAATAGTGATCTGGGCAATGCTGTGAATGCTCATGCTTCACACATTTAATGTTAAGTTAACTCTGCTTAGATAGTACACCTGTCTTAGACATTAAAAAATTTATCTAAAAATAAATTACTGAATTAATAATTGTATTAATTGCTATGTACAACCGTGGGAGCACTGATAGTGAATTAATTTAGCACAGATTGAGATAGACGTGGCAATCTGAATGTTTCCATGCAATTATAACTTGATACTTAATGACTCAGGGGTATCTTATCCCCCAAAAGGAGTTGGTTTATTGTTTTCAGTAACAATTATTGTCAGAGCTTGACTAATGTTGACACTTCATTAGTAGTTTCAGGTGATCAGAGATCAAGGAGAAAAAACAACTCAGCCTTGCAGAATAAGACTTTTAAAGTGAATTCCAAACCTTTCAATCTGAAATTCAATGAAATGGCCCATTAAGGCTTTTGCATGATGTGTGCCTTCATTGGAAGTTCTAAATATAGAAATTACAGCATTATTTTTGTCCTTAATCATCCAAGCTATATTGAAGCAGGAATATCTAATAAAAATAGAAATTTAATTTAACTCTTGTGTGCTTTTCTATGGGAGAGTTCATTAACATCATATTTAAAAGCTGTGGTTTTATACAAAGGCTTTCATTGTCTAATCACAATGATAATTTTTTTGCTACACTGTATATATTTAAGACTTAACATAGTTTATGTTAAAAATAATAACACAGAAGTTGTTTGTAATCTAAGAACTGCAAAGAACACTGAATTAAACCTCTAAAGACTATTGCTCAATATTATCTACTAATCAACATTTAAATTGCATTTATGTCATTATGAGTCCCTAGTCTTATTTAGGCACCCATTTAAATGAGGTAAGAGTTTACGCTTCATTGATATCCCACTGATACAATTTATAACTGTAAACTTAAAATCTGTTGATTTCAGTGAACTGTTGTGTATTATAGCAGTGATTTATGATTTATGACTGGGCACGGTACAGCTGCTTTTCAAAACCAACCTTTTTAGCTAGTCTGTTTATCCATTTCTGCTATTTCTTTTCCAGCTTTTGCAACAATCCAGATTTGGAATCATTTACTTTTAGCCACTTGAATGAAGTAATTTATTCTTACCTACTAGTTAGATCTGTCTTTGCCAACACAGAGTGAAAAGGGCATGTGCCATGGACGAAGGTGCCTGAAGCTCTATGTAGCATAAGTAACTTACTTCCAAAAGACATCTTATTTGTGGATAGTTAAAGCTGAGTGTAATTAATGCCCACTTTTGCTGTGCCTTTGATTCTAAGAATTTCTGTTAGTATAAACTGTTGCAGATTAAAAAAAAAACAAATAACCAAAAAACAACCAAACAAACCCCAAACAAATAAAACAGAAAAACAAAACAAACAACAACAAAAAACCCCACCACGAGTCTTTAGCATAAATGTTGGAAAATATAAAATTTTTTAAATATTGTAAACTATTTTTAATAATTTCCCATCTTTTTAAACTAAATTTGAAGCACTAAACAGGTCCTTATATTCTGCTTCTATAAGCAGTTAATCATATTTGAATATGGGTTTCTAACAAACTATGAATAAGAAGAAAATAACAAAAATATTTTGAGTGTTAGAGAATTTAGAGAACTGAAAGATTTCACTTTTGCAGCTTCTGAGATGCTTAACTTAATCATATTTTTTAACCCAGTTATATTCATCCTAGTTGTATTAAGGACCATATACACATTGTACTAAAAATTTCTGCCTTTTTTTTTCCCCCAAAGACAGCAAGAAGATAAAATCTAATATTCAATATCATCAAACCACCAATCAACTTGCCACCCAAGACCAGAGAAGTATTGCTTTTCTGTTGCTCCTTGGTAAGGGTTTTTTCCTTTCTGACGTTGGTATGTATGGACCCGAAATCCTGCATGCTTTTGAAACACTCTCTAAACTATATAAACAATTCAGGTTTTGCAAAAGCTCCTAGCCTTTTAAAATATAAATCCAGATCTAATTTGTTTAAATACTGCACACTATGTATGCTTCTCTGGAGTATTCAGAACCTCTCATTCTTGACTTCCCAATCTTTTCCAGCAACCTCCCCCTCCACACCTACAGTCTATCACCAAGTCCTTTCCTTCAACACAGCTCTAATAGTCAGGACTCTTTTAACAAGTCTCGTATCTGACATTTCACTTCTTTTTGTGTGCTCAAAACCTGCTATATAGTACATTCTTCTTATCTTTATTATTATTATTTTCTAGGGATTCAGTTAATGTCTTGTACTTCTGCTGGACATCTGACTGTCTAAGCTGTATCAGCAGCACTGCAGATAGCTTGAAGTTAAATTCATTCCCCAGCCATACTTCTGGCTTACAGATACATAACTGGCCTGATCACAGGACAATATTACTACACACTAGCAGTGAGAGAAAAGAATCCACAGGCTTTCGCACATTATGGCAAACAACCCCATGCAGTGCTACAGTCTGGGATCAGAGTGGCTGGAGAGCGGCCAGGCGGAAAGGGACCAGGGGGTGCTGGTTCATAGTAGGCTGAACATGATCCAGCAGTGTGCCCAGGTAGCCAAGAGGGCCAATGGCATCCTGGCCTGTATCAGGAACAGTGTGGCCAGAAGGAGCAGGGAGGTCATTCTGCCCCTGTACACCGCACTGGTTAGGCTGCCAGTTCTGGGCCCCTCAGCTTAGGAAAGATATTGACTTGCTGGAACGTGTCCAGAGAAGGGCAACGAAGTTGGTGAGGGATTTGGAAGACAAGCCCTATGAGGAAAGGCTGAGGGAACTGGGGTTGCTCAGCCTGGAGAAGAGGAGACTCAGGGGTGACCTTATCACTCTCTACAACTACCTGAAGGGAGGTTGTAGACAGGTGGGGTTGGTCTTTTCTTCCAGGCAACCAGCACCAGAACAGGAGGACACAGTCTCAAGTTGCACCAGGGGAGGTTCAGACTGGATGTTAGGAAGAAATTCTTCACAGAGAGAGTGATTGCTCATTGAATGTGCTGCCTGGGATGGTGGTGGAGTCACCATCATTGGAGGTGTTTAGGAGGAGACTTGATAGGGTGCTTTGTTGGATGGTTTAGTTGATTAGATAGTGTTGGATGATAGGTTGGACATGATGATCTTGAAGGTCTCTTCCAACCTGGTCCTATTCTATTCCATTCCATTCCATTCCATTCTATTCTATTCTATTCTATTCTATTCTATTCTATTCTATTCTATTCTATTCTATTCTATTCTATTCTATTCTATTCTATTCTAATTCTATTCTATTCTGTTCTGCTCTATGCCATACATAATACCTGGTAAAATGCTTAATAAGGAATGACAAATTATAAAGCAAAAGTTGCATGGTTTTCTTTCTGACTTTCAGGAAACCATCCAGGCTGTGTCATGCACTGTATTATGCATAGATGTGGACATTTCATTCAGATGTAGATATTGCAGATGTTCATATTGTCTACAGTACAGCCATTGCAATAAATGTACCCAGTTTATAGGATCATAGAATCATAGGAAGCTTTGGATTGGAAGGGACTTTTAAGGGTCATCTAGTCTATCTCACCTGCAGTGGGCAGGAACATCATGGCTTGTTGTTTCACAAGCACTGTGTACTACATGTGAAGGTGGAGAGGTGAGCAAACTTTTACTTGAAATAACATAAAATGAGGGGAAAGCAATATCTAAGAAAGTGTGATAAAATATGTTGGGTTTTAATTTTTTTTTTCTTGAGAACAGAGTATTATAGTTTCAGTCTTGACAGCACAGTAGCACCTTTTATGACTTGCCTGCTGCCTTAGCAAAGGCAAAACAGAAGAGAGAAGCAGACTTTTTTGCTTAAGAATATGAGCTTAATAATCCACAAGCAAAGAATATGAGTCCATGTTACATCTGAAATTCAATTTAAGTACTTGATTTATTAATAATTTTAAAGTTACTACTTGAAATTAAAAGTTACTGATGCATGAATGTAGTCTCACACAGAATGTAGATTTACTAAGGTATGATAAAGACAGTATTTGAAATGTCACATGAATAAGGTTATTCTAGACAGTGATTGTGCAAGGTGGTGTGGAAGGTGTAGGCAAACGTGACAATGTAGGAATAAATGGGTATAAACTCTTTAGGAAGGATAGGCAGGGAAGGAGAGGAGGAGGTGTTGCCCTTTATGTCAATAACCAGTTGGAATCAGTGGAGCTCCACCTGGGGAGGGATGATGAGCTGGTGGAGAGTGTATGGGCTATAATTAAAGACAAGACAAGGGAAGGAGATATTACTGTGGGAGTCTCCTACAGGCCACCTGACCAGCAGAACCAAGCAGATGAGGCCCTCCACAGGCAAATAGAAGGGGCTTCCAGGTCACAAGCCCTGGTCCTCATGGGTGATTTCAACCACCCGGACATCTGCTGGAGGGACAACACAGCAAGGCACCAGCAATCCAGGATGTTCCTGGACTGCATAGAACACAACTTCCTCCTCTAAATGGTAGAGGAACCAACAAGAAAAAGTGCTATGCTGGGACCTGTTCTCACCAACAAGGAATGGTTGGTAAGCAATGTGAGGCTCAGAGACAGCCTTGGCTGCAGTGACCATGAAGCAGTTGAATTTAACATCCTCAGGGCAATCTAAGCTTACGACCCTAGCCTTTAGTCATGCAGACTTTGATCACTTCAGGGATCTGATAGCCAAAGTGTCGTGGGAAAAAGACCTGGAGGGAAGAGGGACTCAGGACAGCTGGTCAGTGTTCAAGGATCACCTCCTCTGTGCCCAGGTGCTCTGTATACCAACAAAGAGAAAAAGCAGGTAAGAATGCTAGGAGGCCTGCCTGGATGAGCAAGGAGCTACTGGACACACTATTACTTAAAAGGAAACTCTACAGGAAGTGGAGAGAAGGACAGGTAGAACAGGGGGAATATAAGGAAGCTGCCCGAGCAGCAAGAGTCCTGGTTAGGAAAGCCAAAGCAGAGTTTGAATTGAATCTAACCAGGGAGATTAAAGGGAACACTAAGAACTTCTACAGGTATATTAATAGGAAGAAGAAGACTAGGGAAGGTGTGGGCCCCCTCAGAAAGGAAAATGGTGACATGGTCACAAGTGATGAGGAAAAGGTACTTAATAACTTCTTTACCTCAGTCTTCACTGCAAGGGCCTCTAGCCACACTCCTGATGTTATGGAAGACAATGCCAGGGACGGGGAGGAAGAACTGCCCATTGTAAGTGAAGATCAGGTTCGTGATCACCTGAAGAACCTGAAAGTGTTCAAGTCCATGGGATCCCCACGGGTACTGAGAGAACTGGCAGAAGAGGTTGCTAAACCCCTCTCTATTCTATTTCAAAAGTCATGACAGTCTGGTGAAGTCCCCACAGACTGGAAAAGGGGAAACATTGCCCCCATCTTCAAAAAGGGTAAGAAGGAGGAACCAGGGAACTCCAGGCCAGTCAGTCTCACCTCTGTGCCTGGAAAGATCATGGAGGAGATCCTCCTGGAGTCACTACTGGCTCAGAAGTATAGAGAAGAGGTGATTGGGAACAGTCAGCATGGCTTTGCCAAGGGCAAATCCTGCCTGACCAACCTGGTTGCCTTCTATGAGCAGGTGACAAAATTAATAGATGAGGGGTGAGCAATTGATGTTGTTTACCTGGACCTGAGCAAAGCCTTTGACCCTGTCCCGCACCACATCCTGGTCTCCAAACTGGTGAAACATGGGTTTAGAATATTAGAATAAACCAGGTTGGAAGAGACCTTCAAGATCATCGCGTCCAACCTATCATCCAACACCACGTAATCAACTAACCCATGTAACCAAGCACCCTGCCAAATCTCCTCCTGCACACGTCCAGCGATGGCGACTCCACCACCTCCCCGGGCAGTCCATTCCAATGGGCAATCACTCTCTCTGTGTAAAACTTCCTCCTGACCTCCACTCTGAACCTCCCCTGGTGCAGCCTGAAACTGTGTCCTCTTGTTCTGGTGCTGGCTGCCTGGGAGAAGAGACCAACCTCTGCCTGATGGGTGGACCACTAGATGGATAAGGAACTGGCTTGATGGCCGCACCCAAAGAGTGGCTGTCAATGGCTCCATGTCCCAGTGGAGGCCAGGGACAAGCGGAGTCCCTCAGGGATCAGTCCTGCGACCTGTCTTGTTCAACATCTTTGTGGGTGACATGGACAGTGGCATTGAGTGCACCCTCAACAAGTTTGCTGATGACACCAAGCTGTGTGGTGCAGCAGACATGCTGGAGGGAAGGGAGGCCATCCAGAGCGACCTTGACAGGCTGGAGAGGTGGGCACAAGCCAACTTCATGAAGTTCAATAAGAGCAAGGGCAAGGTCAAGGCAATCCCAGGCACAAATCCAGGTTGGGCAGTGACTGGCTAGAAAGTAGCTCTGAGGAGAGAGACTTGGGGGTACGGGTGGAGGAGAAGCTCAACATGAGCTCTCAGTGTGCACTTGCAGCCCGCAAAGCCAATCAGATCTTGGGCTGCATCATGAGAAGTGTGGCCAGCAGGTCAAGGGAGGTGATCCTCCCCCTCTACTCAGCTCTAGTGAGACCCCACCTGGTGTACTGCATCCAGTTCTGGAGTCCCTATTACAAGAGGGATATGGACATGCTGGAACGTGTCCAGAGAAGGGCCACAAGGATGATCAGAGGGCTGAAGCACCTCTCCTATGAGGGCAGACTGAAGGAGTTGGGGCTGTTCAGTGTGCAGAAGAGAAGGCTCCGAGGTGACCTAATTGTGGCCTTCCAGTATGTGAAGGGGGCCTACAGGAAGGCTGGGGAAGGACTTCTCAGGATCTCAGGTAGTGATAGGAGTAGGGGGAATGGAATGAAGCTGGAGGTGGGGAGATTGAGGCTAGATGTGAGGAGGAGGTTCTTCCCCATGAGAGTGGTGAGACCCTGGAATGTGTTGTCCAGGGAGGTGGTTGAGGCCCCGTCCCTGGAGGTGTTTAAGATCAGGCTGGACAAGGCTCTGTCCAGCCTGATCTAGTGTCGGGTGTCCCTGCCAATGGCAGGGGGATTGGAACTAGATGATTCTTGTGGTCCCTTCCAACCCTGAATGAAACTATGATACTATGATACTATGATACTATGGCAACTTAATAGAGTAAATCTAGAAATAAGAAGAATTTTCCCTTGTTTAAGGATGATTTGGTTAGAGATATGGGCTACCCACAAATCTATGGGCACCAACAGCATGCACCCATGAGAGTTGTGGAAGATTGCAGTTATCATTACCAAGCCACTCCTCATCATCTTCAAAAGGTCATGAGGAACAGTAGAGGTACATGAGGATTTGAGAAAAGCTAATGGTCCTCCAGTCTTCAAGAGGGGTAAGAGGGAGGACCCAGGAAACTACAGGTCAGCCGCACCCTCACCCCTGGAAAGGGAGTGGAACACCTCTTTCAGGAGGTCATTTCTAAGCACATAGAGGAAAAGTTCCCAAGGGAAAATCATATTTGAAAAAAATGATAGCCTTCTGTGATAGTGTGGTTGGGTGTGCATGTGAAGGGAGAGCAGTGGATGTTACCTACTTCAACTTTGCTAAGGCTTTTGATGCTGTCTCCTCATGGAATAGAATAGAATAGAATAGAATAGAATAGAATAGAATAGAATAGAATAGAATAGAATAGAATAGACCAGGTTGGAAAAGAACTTTGAGATCATCACGTCCAACCTATCATCCAATACCATCTAATCAACTAAACTATGGCACCAAGCACCCTATCCAGTCTCTTCCTAAACACCTCCAAAGATGGTGAGTCCATCACCTCCCTGGGCAGCCCATTCCAATGGCAAATCACTCTCTCTGTGAAGAACTTCTTCCTAACATCCAGCCTAAACCTCCCCTGGTGAAACTTGAGACTGTGTCCTCTTATTCTGGTGCTGGTTGCCTGGGAGAAGAAACCAACCCCCACCTGTCTACAACTTCCTTTCATGTAGTTGTAGAGAACAATAAGGTCTTCCCTGAGCTTCCTCTTCTCCAGGCTAAGCTATAAACCCTTCACCAGCTTTGTTGCCCTTCTCTGGACACGTTCCAGCAAGTCAACATCATTTCTAAGCTGAGTGGCCCAGAACTGGACACAGGACTCAAGGTGTGACCTAACCAGGTAAGCTTATGAAGTGTAGGTTAGGTGAATGGACTGTGATAAGGATTGAGAACTGGCTGAATGACAGCTCAGATGGTTGTGGTCATTAGTGCAGAGTCTAGTTGGGGACTGGTGATGTTCACCAGGATTCAGTTCAACATATCAATGACCCACTTGAAGCAACAGAGTGTACCCTCAGCAGGTTTCCTGATGATGCAAAACCAGGACAAATGGCTGACATACCAGAAGGTTGTGCTGCCATCTGACAAGATCTGGACAGACAGGGGATTTGAGCAGAGGTGAACTGTCACGGTCCGGAGACACAGTTCTTTTAAATATTCCCGTGTTGTGAAATTAAAGGCACAAACGAGGCCAAAGTATCAACAGCTAGACTATTTATTACATAAATAAAGTGGACATAAGAAAGGGGAGAGGGAGAAAAGAGAGAGGGAGAGAGAGAGAGAGAGAAGAGGAAAGGAATTATATTGCCACACCCCTCATCCCCCCCAAGACAGTTAAAGTCTGTGGAGGCAAGGTGCTGCAGATGTTGGGTTTGTAGAGAGAAACGCTGGTGAGACTTTTGCTGGAGAACAGCTGTGGTCCTCTGGGGAGATGTTGGGTTGATACAGGAACAGTGCTGAGGCTCCACTGGGCAGCCTGGGTCTGTAGAGGAGGGGTGCTGAGGATTTGGCTGGAGCTGTGGTCCTCCGGGCAGCTTCTTTTCTCCGGAGCAGCATCGTCCTGGCTTTCTCTTCTCAGCGGCCTGGCCCGTCTCCTGTGTTTTCCTTCATCTCCGTTTTTTTCTCCTCCGTTTCTCTCCTCTGTTTCTCTCTCCTGTTTCTCTCTCCTGTTTCTCTCTCCAAACCAGTAGTTGCTCAAGTCTTTTATACAGTTTTTTAGTCCTCAGGCAGGTGTTGTTATATAGTCAAATATTGACCCTCAGGAATTCCCGTGGCAGGAAATCTGTGTGTGTTGGGCAAGAACCTGGCTGGAGGGGGGGGGGAAATCTGTCTACCCCGTCTCCATCCAGACAAAGCTTCAGGAAACAGGTGGAGATTATCTTGCCCTAAAGGTGTGATGGCTGGGTCTTTGGGTCCATTGTTGTAGTCCCATGTTATCACGATGCAATCACAAGCTGATTTGCATCCAGGATTGGTCACTTTATCTTTGTTGATTTACATTAAGAGAGACAAACTTGTCGTCTTCCACACCACCCCGTCAATCAAAGATAAAAGTGAGAGAGAAAGAAAAGAAAAGAAAGGAAAGGAAAGGAGAGAATTTTTAAACAATTTTTACAATACATTTTGATCGCCTAATGGCACGAATCTGTTTTACATCGTCATTAGACACAAACTGCATATTGGACACTACATGTTGAATCACTGTATGCAACAGGGATTTATACAAGATTGACAATTATAACAAAATTAAACCAGGTAATTACACAAGGTGAAAGCATCCTTGTTCCTCCTGGAAGCCAGGAGAACAAACAAACCCATACCCCCCCCACCCCGTCAGTCCTTCAGTTTGGAATTGAAGTGAGCTTCCGTCCAAATCTGAATGTCTGCGGGGTTATGGAAAGTACAGTCCTTGAAGAGATGTCTTCTGTGATGCAAAACTTGAGAAGTCTTCCATATTGTAGCAAGACAAGTCCTTCTGACAATACATCAGGTAGTCTTCAGCATTAGAACTTTAATTTAGTATTAGAACTTAAATAAGAAACACAACCTTGAAACATACAAAACTGGTATTTCCAGGTTACCATTCAGAGCCACCCTCTCAGGTGATAATTACTTTGAATGGGCCTGTAAGTATCGTTGATTGGTTCAGGTTCTCTCAAAGCCAAGCTAAACACAAAAGCCTTTTTCCAAACCAAGTACAATTTTTTGGTGATCTCCTGATTCATGCTTCACCCCCCAATTCACCACTGGGAAGTGAAGCCCTTGGTTGCCCTGGAGGCCATACCCCTCCCCTCACCAAATGGTCCCACCAAGAGGGGAGCAGTGACCTCAGCCCTCTTTTTAGGCTCGGGCCAACTTTGCACAATGATTTGTAGTTGTCTCGTGGCTACCCCATCAACCACTTCTTTTGGAATACCTTTCTCCCGACCCATCCCCCACCAATATTGCCGGGTATTCAAGTGTTCCCTGCCCTTAGCCAGGCACCTACTAGGAATACGGCGCATCTGGCCCTGGGGGCTTGGTGGGTGAGTCATTTTCACATGTCTCAAGCCTCTAGTTTGAGGTTTTTTAATTTCCTCAGGTATATTATACTGCCTAGCATAATCTAATAACTCCCTCCCCACGTCTTGCCATGTCCAGGAAGAAAGTGGAGTATTAGCTATTTCTTTTTGAAGCTGGATACCTCTTATTTTAAGCAAGTCAGGGAGACCCCTGATCAAAGGAGTCATTCTGTTTACATCCACCAGGACAGAAAGGGGAGATTCAAAATGATGTTTTAGTTCCCTTGCATAAATCATCTGCAGGCATGCAGCTTTTTGCACATTCTCCATTATCTGATTCATCCCTCCCTGCAGAATTAGGGGTTCACCCCTCTCCTTTGATCAAACCCCTGCCCAATAGGCAGCCCTCTGAGTAAGGCTTAGGGGTCCACTTCTGGTTTTTGTAGTTAGAAAAACATTATCACCCCAATAGCCCATGGCTTCAGCTTCTGTTAACAGAATCTGATCACCTCCAGTTTTGAAACTCGCCAGACATATTCCACCTCAGATTCCTCTCAGCAGAGCGTGCAAATTCTGTACGAATTTTGGCTAATTCAGTGTAGGAGAAAGGCGTTTCTTTGGTTGTGATAGTGGGGTAACCTCCCCATCCTCATATAAAACTGCAGTTTTAATGAGAGGTCTGATATATGCAGCAGCTTCCTTAGCCGCTGTCAATTCTGCCCGAGGGCACATAGGGGCAGACTCAAGTAATTCACACCCTCTTTTGAGTCCAAATACGAATTTTGCCTCCTCTCCTTTTCCAATTGAATTTTAAGATCTGCCACTACGTCTTTCAAAGTGGCAACATGGCTTTGTAGTGACAAAACTAAGTCCTGCAAAGAGGAAATAGTTTTATTCTCCTGTTCATGCCATTCCTCTTTCTCCTTCACTGAGGCGGCTAAACAGGCACCTAAAACCGCACAAATAAAACCTTTGCCTTTCCCGGCTTTTGCTCTTGCATCTTTCTGCAGGGCCACAATTCTATCAGCCACACTCTGGAAATTATGCCAATTTCCACGGGCCCAGTCAAGTACCTGTACAGATGGGCGGGCACCGTGAACTTCTAAAAGGTTAAAAAGCTGCTCACTCCCGGCCATCTCTTTTGTTTCACAAAGCATTTCTTAATAGGGCACTAAGTTTCACGGGGAAGTCAGATCAAAACACTGTTTGTACCAGAAAAATCTTCCTGGAAAAACATACACTTTTAAAAGGATTACTCCAAAATAATCTTCTCCAGGAAAAATGCACAATAGATTTCTCAGGAAAGCCACACTTTCCCTGAGAGGATACACACTTTACAAATATCACCAAAACTGGGTTTCCTAAAAGAGGGTACTGAGAATTCTGGGGAGGTCACACTATACAGTCAACAGTTGTACCCCAGATAATCTTCCCGGGAAAGCATGCACATTTAAAGCAGGGTACAGAGGATTCTCAAGGAGGTCACACTATAAACCCAACAGTTGTACCCCAGATAATCTTCCTGAGAAAGCACATACATTTAAACCTTTTGAGAACTCCCACACAGTCTCTCTGAAAATTTCGCTTCGTCCTTCTCCGGCCACTTCCCTCGCGGGCGAGTGGAAACGCGAATCTGGACTCCACTCTCGCTTCGTACTAAAAAGTACGTCTCAGGCACACACACACATTTCGGGGTTCTCAGAAATGGAATAATTTTGCTGGGATACTTTTCACTGCACGGAATCCTGCCGACTACGCCAGTTAAATGTCACGGTCCGGAGACACAGTTCTTTTAAATATTCCCGTGTTGTGAAATTAAAGGCACAAACGAGGCCAAAGTATCAACAGCTAGACTATTTATTACATAAATAAAGTGGACATAAGAAAGGAGAGGGAGAAAGAGAGAGGGAGAGAGAGAGAGAGAGAAGAGGAAAGGAATTATATTACCACACCCCTCATCCCCCCCAAGACAGTTAAAGTCTGTGGAGGCAAGGTGCTGCAGATGTTGGGTTTGTAGAGAGAAACGCTGGTGAGACTTTTGCTGGAGAACAGCTGTGGTCCTCTGGGGAGATGTTGGGTTGATACAGGAACAGTGCTGAGGCTCCTCTGGGCAGCCTGGGTCTGTAGAGGAGGGGTGCTGAGGATTTGGCTGGAGCTGTGGTCCTCCGGGCAGCTTCTTTTCTCCGGAGCAGCATCGTCCTGGCTTTCTCTTCTCAGCGGCCTGGCCCGTCTCCTGTGTTTTCCTTCATCTCCGTTTTTTTCTCCTCCGTTTCTCTCCTCTGTTTCTCTCTCCTGTTTCTCTCTCCTGTTTCTCTCTCTCCAAACCAGTAGTTGCTCAAGTCTTTTATACAGTTTTTCAGTCCTCAGGCAGGTGTTGGTGTATAGTCAAATATTGACCCTCAGGAATTCCCGTGGCAGGAAATCTGTGTGTGTTGGGCAAGAACCTGGCTGGAGGGGGGGGGGAAATCTGTCTACCCCGTCTCCATCCAGACAAAGCTTCAGGAAACAGGTGGAGATTATCTTGCCCTAAAGGTGTGATGGCTGGGTCTTTGGGTCCATTGTTGTAGTCCCATGTTATCACGATGCAATCACAAGCTGATTTGCATCCAGGATTGGTCACTTTATCTTTGTTGATTTACATTAAGAGAGACAAACTTGTCGTCTTCCACATGAACTCATAAAGTTCAACAAAGGCAAGTGTGGGGTCCTAAACCCGGTGAGGAAAAACCTCATGCACCAGTACAAGTTATGGGCTGACCTGGTGGAAAGCAGCTCTTCAGAGAAGGACCTGGCAGTGATGGTGGAGAAGTTCACCATTAGCCAGCAATGTGCCCTTGTAGTCAAGAAGGCCAATGGTATCCTGGGGGGCATTAAGAAGAGTGTGGCCAGCATGATGAGGGAGGTCCCCCTCTCCTCTACCCTGCCCTGGTAAGGCCACACCTGGACTATTGAGCCTAGTTCTGGACTCTGCAGTTCAAGAAGGACAGGGAACTACTGGAAAGAGTCCAATGAAGGATAAAAAAGATGATCAGAGAACTGGAACATCTCTTTTATGAAGAAGGGCTGAAGGGGCTGTTTATCCTGGAAAAAAAAAAAAAAAAAGACAAATAGAATAGAATAGAATAGAATAGAATAGAATAGAATAGAATAGAATAGAATAAACCAGGTTGGAAGAGACCTTCAAGATCATCATGTCCAACCTATCATCCAACACCACCTAATCAACTAAACCATACAACCAAGCACCCTGCCAAGTCTCCTCCTGAACACCTCCAGTGGTGGTGACTTCACCACCTCCTCGGGCAGCCCATTCCAATGGGCAATCACTCTCTCTGTATAGAACTTCCTCCTAACCTCCAGCCTAAACCTCCCCTGGTGCAGCCTGAGACTGTGTTCTCTTGTTCTGGTACTGGCTGCCTGGGAGAAGAGACCAACCTCTGCCTGCCTACAACCTCCCTTCAGGTAGTTGTAGAGAGCAATAAGGTCACCCCTGAGTCTCCTCTTCTCCAGGCTAAGCAACCCCAGCTCCCTCAGCCTCTCCTCATACTTTATCAATTCTTATCAATATCTAGAGAGGGTGAATATCAGAAGGATGGAGTTAAACTCTTTTTAGTGGTGCCTAGAGACAGGATAAGGGGTAATGGGCACAAACTAAAACAAAGGAGGTTGCACATATACATAAGGAAAAACTTTTTTTCCTGTGAGGGTGACAGAGCCCTGTATCATTCTGCCCTTAGAGGTTGTGGAGTCTTGTCTGGAGACTTCTCTTCAAAACCCACCTGGATGCAATCCTAGGCAGCCTGCTCTAGATGAAACTGCTTTATGAGGAGGATTAGATTAGATAATCTCCAGAGGTTCCTTCCAAACTCTTCCATTCCTTGGTTCGATGCAATTGCTAGTAACACTATTTTGCTGAACAGTAATTGTTTTCCACATAAATAAACATTTATTGAAATTAGCAAATAAAAGATCTAAAAACTCTTGAAAATAAGGCTGGAACAACTTTATCCATTGGACAGAAATTTCTCCCTGGGGAGAGAGGCACTTTTACTGGAGAGGAACTTTATCTTTTTGCCTTTTCATCCTTTCAAAAGTTCCTTTTTAACATTTTGGATCTTGTCCTAGTATTTATTGTCTCATAGTGAAATTGATTCTCAGCCATGAAGTAGAATAAGATACATAAAAACTATAATTTCTCTTCCATAAGTTATGGATTACTCCTACTAATTTAGCACTCTGAAAGCTAATAAAATAATGAACTACTGTCCCATATTACCTCACAGCTGGCAGTGACAAATGTCAGAGGGATACTAGTTTTGTACAAATATTTCAGTAGAAAAGCTTTATCTGGGTTACTGTGACTTATTTTTCTTCACTTACTAACTTACTACCATGTAGAAGATGTGTTTGTTACCTTGATGTTTTTTATTGATCTGTGTAATTCTCTCTTCTAGTTAGTTATGAGTCATTACCATGAAGAAAAAAAAAAAAAAAAGAAATAGGAAGCAGTTCTGGATTTCTGCAACTCATTGAAGTTTATATCCTGATGGTAACTGGTTAAACTGGCCTCTGCTGTGAAGGACAACATAAAGTCCTTCTATAAATACATTAATAGTAAGAGGAAGGGCAAGGACAACCTCCACTCCTTGGTGGACATGGAGGGAAATGTTGCATCAAAGGATGAGGAAAAGGCAGAGATACTTAACACCTTCTTTGCCTCAATTTTTACTAGCAGAACAGAATGTCTTCCAGACAGCTGGCCTGCAGAGCTGGCAGGAGGAGCCAGGGAGCTGCATAGTTTCCTTATGTTCCATGAGGAGGTAGTTGGCGCTCTGCTCAGCCGCTTGGATCCCCACAAGTCCACGGGACCAGATGGGATCCATCCTAGGGTGCTGAGAGAGCTGGCAGATGAGCTGGCCAAGCCACTCTCCATCATTTTTCAGCAGTCCTGGCTCACTGGAGAGGTCCCAGAAGACTGGAAGCTGGCCAACGTGGTGCCCATCCACAAGAAGGGCTGGTTGGATGAGCCAGGGAATTATAGGCCTGTCAGCCTGACCTCAGTGCCAGGCAAGATCATGCAACAGGTCATCTTGAGTGCAATCACACATTACTTACAGGATGGCCAAGGGATCAGGCCCAGCCAGCATGGATTTAGGAAGGGCAGGTCCTGCCTGACCAACCTGATCTCCTTCTATGATCAGGTGACCTGCCTGGTGGATGTTGGGAGGCCTGTGGATGTAGTCGACCTGGACCTCAGCAATGCTTTTGACACTGTTCAGCCCAGAGGGGTGGACACAGGAAACTAGGTATTTCTTACCACAATTCTTTTCACCACTGTAAGATCCAGTGTGGGGTCTAGCACTTCATCTTTCTTCCTCCTCCATCACCCAGTAACTGGGGGAGATGCCTCCTGACCTTTGGCCTGGCTAGGCCCAAGGCTGGGGGGGGGCGGGGAAATGGGCAGTCTCAGATCTGGCCAGCTGAGACTAGCCTAGCAGTGCAGTGGCGGGGCAGGGGGGGTGGGAAGAAGGAGCCCTGGGGGTCTTGGGTGTACGCTTAGGTGGGGATGGGATGTCTCTGGATCTGTTTTGGGATCTTTGTCACTGCACTTTTGGCTTTCTGTAAACATTGACTGTTTTCTATTTAAACTTTCCATCACTTTTGCAATCCATCTGTCTGAGTTGTTTATTTCTGCCTGTGGTGGGGAGGGGGGCCTGCCTCAACCCAGCACAATAGGCAGTGACTGGCTGGAAGGCAGTCCTGTAGAGAGAGACTTGGGGGTACGGGTGGAGGAGAAGCTCAACATGAGCTCTCAATGTACACTTGCAGCCCGCAAAGCCAATCAGATCTTGGGCTGCATCAAGAGAAGCGTGGCCAGCAGGTCAAAGGAGGTGATTCTCCCCCCCTCTACTGAGCTCTGGTGAGACCCCACCTGGTGTACTGTGTCCAGTTCTGGAGCCCCTATTACAAGAGGGATATGGACATGCTGGAACGTGTCCAGAGAAGGGCCACAAGGATGATCAGAGGGCTGGAGCACCTCTCCTATGAGGACAGACTGAAGGAGTTGGGGCTGTTCAGTCTGCAGAAGAGAAGGCTCTGAGGTGACCTAATTGTGGCCTTCCAGTATGTGAATGGGGCCTACAGGAAGGCTGGGGAAGGACTTCTCAGGATGTCAGGTAGTGATAGGAGTAGGGGGAATGGAATGAAGCTGGAGGTGGGGAGATTGAGGCTAGATGTGAGGAGGAGGTTCTTCACCATGAGAGTGGTGAAGCCCTGGAATGGGTTGTCCAGGGAGGTGGTTGGGGTGCCAGCGCTGGAGGTGTTTAAGAGCAGGCTGGATGAGGCTCTGTCCAGCCTGATCTAGTGTCGGGTGTCCCTGCCCATGGCAGGGGAGTTGGAACTAGATGATCCTTGTGGTCCCTTCCAACCCTGACTGATTCTATGATTCTATGTATGATATAGTATTTCAGTCTATAAAAGTTCCAAACCAAAGTCTTTCTGCTTAGACAATTTAAGCTAGGTCTATCTGGAACTGGCCTGTATGTGTAATACTTTTTAATAGTGTGTGTTTGTTTTTATTGGCAAGAGAGAAAAAATACACCAAAATATTTTCCAATTTATTTCAAAGGCAGAAGAGTATTGTGGAGGGTTATTTAACAGAAACATCAATGTATTTCTCTGATATTAAGCAAAATATAACAAGACTGCCAAACTACTGTCTTCGGCTATGTAACAGGAATACAACAGCAGTTTCACTTTTCACATGTCAAAATTCAGTGAAAATAGTCATATAAAGAAAAGGTCAGAAGCACAGAAAAAAATCCCTCTTTTAAGGTTTCATGCTAGTGTTACTCTGAGCATTTTGTACTTTGCTTATCAAATTACTATATTTGGGGAAATCTTAGTTTTCTGGGGTTTTTTTTTGGTGGTTTTTTTTTTTTGTGTTTTTTTTTTTTTAATCATAGAATGCTTTTGGTTGGAAGGGACCTCTAAAGGTCATCTGCTACAACCCCCAGTGACCTGCTGGTTCTCAGCTGGTCAACAAAGGAAGTACTTCTTAAGTGTGCTAGCCCTGTTGAGAGGCAGCTACAATGTATTTTTAACTTTCTCCCCCTAAATGTCATGGTTGAGCTTGTAGCAATCATAATCCATTGCAGAAGGGGAAAATGTTTAAATATCAAAGGTTTCCACTTTGACTTTCAGACTTTAATTTGCAAGCTTTAAAGCAGAAAGAAAAATGGTCTCATTTACTTCCAAAAAATGAAAATACTGGGAAAAAAAAATCTGTGTGACCTGTGTCACATTTTAAAAGAAAAAAAAAACCTCAAAGTAACATGATATTACCACAACATTACATACTGTTATTTTGTTTCTCCTTTTAAAGATCTATTTAATTTGTTTCTTATTTTCATACCAAAAATCCCTCACTATCTTTTATCTGTAAGTGAAGCTTATTTTAAGAATTAAGATAAAAACCATGAATGTATATCTATCCTTCTTAATCCATATTCTACTTGAGTCATAGAAGTCTATTCCTGCCTTGCCAGGTAATAAACAGCATGTTTTTGAGCAATTCTTCAGAGACATTTATTTGGTATTTGTGTCACAGAAGTTTAGAGGCAGCAAAGTTTTCCTACAGAAATGTTAATTTCTCATTAATGAAGAATGAAAACCCAGTTTCTTAAGTGGAAATTTGAAAGGTGTTTTGTTGTTTTTTTTTGTTTTTTGTTTTTTTTTTTTTCAAATCTTTCCCAAATAGTTAAAAAAATTAGAAATAGCTAGAAAGTAGAAGCATTCAAAAATTATATTGTTTAGTTGTCCACTGTTCCAGTCAAAGAGAATGACTATAAAATTTAAAATTATTGAGGGTGACATTTGTGAATCCCACTCCTTCTTTACCAAGAACAGTCAAAAGTAAATATTAAGCAGAAGCCTTATTTTAGGTGAAAGATTTAAAACAAAAGTCAGCTTCATGAATGGCTGGATTTTCTGTTGTTGTTGTTTGGGTTGGGTTGGGGTTTTGTTTGTTTTGTTTTGTGTGTGATTTTTTTCTTCTGTTTGTTCTTGTTGTTGTGGTTTGGGGTTTGGGTTTTTTTTTATTTCTTTGTTTGTTTGTTTTATTTTGGTTAAATCACACATCCAGTAAAAGGAATAATATTTACAAGAAAAAATTATATTGTTCCTCTGAACAACCCAGTGGATTGGTTGAATATCATTATGTTTTATGTTACCATGAACTCACTTGAGAAAATACCTACATGACATCTTTTCAACTGAAGCCTTGTTTTCCTGTATCACAGTGAAAATAACCCTTTTGACTTGGAAACATGCCTTTCAATTATGTTTTTTTCTAAAATTACAAAACATTTGCTTTGAAAGCTGATTACACTACACAAATAGATATCCAGAAAAGACTGGAAGCAGCTGAGTTTACATCCTCTCCAGTATGTTCAGTGAGTTAATCGAAAAGTTTATACTAATGGCATACTATAAATTAGTATATCTGCAATAAAAGAACTGATTTTCCATTTTAATCTCTTGGGAGCTGTTCTGTGAATGTATTTCTGTCTTAGGTACTGGTAAGTTCAATGAGGTACACTATAGGACTCATGCTCCAGTAAACTGATGAAAGATGTTATATTCAAGAACAGCATTAAAGTTATGTCGGGTGGCAGTATAAATGAAATTCCCCTAGTAGTCCCTTGTAACCTACTTGGGAGTTTGTAACTCAGCTGTGAAATGGGCACTAGATTGAAGAAATCACTACACAAGTATGTAGAAAAAAATATTTTATTGAGTTCATTGAAACTACTGTAACAGGCTTTGACTTTCAGCCTTCTCAGGGAATGTGAATGAATTGTTCACCTAAGTGTAGGAAATATGTGATGTTTAATCCTCAGATTAGCTACTTTTGAGTTAACATGTTTATATCATGGAATCATATAGTTGTTTATGTTGTAATGTTTCAGCGTTAAGTCCAGCTGCTCAGTAAACCATTGGCCACAAAAACCCCATGCAGTGCTACAGGCTGGGGTCAGAGTGGCTGGAGAGCAGCCAGGCAGAGAGGGACCTGGGGGTACTGGTCGATGGTAGGCTGAAAATGAGCCTGCAGTGTGCCCAGGTAGCCAAGAGGGCCAATGGCATCCTGGCCTGTATCAGGAACAGTGTGGCCAGCAGGAGCAGGGAGGTCATTCTGCCCCTCTACACTGCACTGGTTAGGCCACACCTCCAGTACTGTGTCCAGTTCTGGGCCCCTCAGTTTAGGAAGGAGGTTGACTTGCTGGAACGAGTCCAGAGAAGGGCAACAAAGTTGGTGAGGGGTTTGGAGCACAAGCCCTATGAGGAGAGGCTGAGGGAGCTGGGGTTATTTAGCCTGGAGAAGAGGAGACTCAGGGGTGTCCTTATCACTCTCTACAACTACCTGAAGGGAGGTTGTAGACAGGTGGATGATGGTCTCTTCTCCCAGGCAGCCAGTACCAGAACAAGAGGACACAGTCTCAGGCTGTGCCAGGGGACGTTCAGGTTGGATGTTAGGAAGAAGTTCTATACAGAAAGAGTGATTGCGCTATGGAATGGGCTGCCCGGGGAAATGGTGGAGTCGCCGTCATTGAAGGTGTTCAGGAGGAGACTTGATGGGGTGCTTGGTGCCATGGGTTAGCTGTTTGGGTGGATTGGATTGGTTGATGGGTTGGACATGATGATCTTGAAGGTCTCTTCCAACCTGATTTGGTTTATTCTAATAAAGGTTTATTCTAATAAAGTGCCATGTCTACATGTTTTTTTAACACCTTCTGGGATGGTGACTCCATCACTTCCCTGGACAGCCTGTTCCAATGTCTGACCACTCCTTCAGTAAAGATATTTTTTCTAATACCCAACCTAAACCTCCCCTGGTGCAACTTGAGGCCATTTCCTCTAATCCTATTGCTCATTACTTGGGAGAAGAAACCATCACCCACCTCACTTCATCTATAGATCTGTATAGATGTATAGAGGTATACACAAATATTTTAATATGCTGTGACCATTTGAGGCTGTCCCCTTAAGAAAGGGAATATTGTAGTTGGATGTTTGTAAATGAAAGACTGATCTAAACTAATTTCATTGATAGATTGTGAGGAAGCACCTTCTGAACTGGGAGTGCAGCAGAGTATCCTGGGTATTCCTGCACTTTTCTGGTCAGTCTGTCTTCCCCCCTCCTTCGGTGGCATGTAGCTTTCTGGGCTTTTGGCCAGACTCGGCCTTGGGAAGAGATAAGAACTTTCTAACATGTAACGGCCTAACTGCCTCTAATTAATCACTGCTCTTTTTTTCTCTTTTCTCTCTCTTTCTAACACTCTCTGGGGAAAGGGGGAGAGAAGGGGGAGCAGAGGTGGGGAACCCCCTCAGCAGAGGGGGGAACTCTCATTTCTGTGCTACTTTATTGTATATTTTTGTATATATTGTAAATATTGTAAATTCTGTATATTCCCCTGCATATCCTATATTGCTTTGTAAATATACAGCACACACTGCTTTGCTAATTCAGCTGTGAGTTTTTTTTCTTCACTTTCCGGGGGGAGGAGAAGACACAGCCTTTCCCTTCCAACCCTACAACATATGCCTTAGCAATAACCTCAGAGAAATAGCTAGTATAAACTGCCCTGTTTAACCACCAAAAATCAGAAATCTGGCATAGTTTTTACTGTGTTTCAACTCTTTCAAAGAAATTTTAATTAAATGTTGAAGTCTTGCCATAAGAATTACAGCCTTTTGAGATCTTGGTGATTGTTTACAATGATATCTATGTACTAAATTCTTGAGGGCAGTAATAATTGGTGGCAAATATGTGGAAATCCAACTCTACTCATATTCCCTAGTGAAAATGAGAGAAATTCAGCTGAAGTCAATGGATTTCTACATTTATTTCCAAAACATTTAAACAAAGATAAACCATTTTAAGAAGACATTTATTACTGTCCTTTCTCCTAGTGTGGCTGCGAAGACAAATTCAGTGTGCGCAAATTGAGACAAGCAAGAACTGCAGAATAATTGTACATAAATCATTTTGCTGCTATATATGGGGAAAGAAATAATAATAAAAAAAAAATATACAGGCATACACACACAAGAATTCCTCAGAAGGAAGATGATGAAAACTGTTCTCATTTCCAGCCCCAGTGGGAACTTAAAACCCATATATTTTTCAGGACAGAAGATTTTTTGGTATGTCACAGGAATGACTATTAATTATTAGAATCATGTCTGATAGAAATAGCAGCTCCCAACCTCATTCTGTACATACTGATAACCAGCTAGTATCACATGGACAGCAGACCATACCACTGTGCTGTTGAACATAACTCTTGATGCAATGAACTTGGATTGTGCTAGGGATGTTTCAATACACAAAGTCTTGATTTTTAGATCCATTCAGATTTACAATGCACCCTATCTGTTAGTATAGTGTCTCCCCGATGCACAAAATCCTTCAATGTACATGCAATTTCAATATTTAAAATTCTGTAAATTCTTACTTCCAAATTGTATTTTACTTTGTTCAATAACTTCAGCAATCAGATGTGGTAAAGATATTATTTAGCTGCTTTTAAATTTTCATTTTGCTCTTGCAGAAATACATGTTCCATTTGTTTTCTCATCCTTAATATGGAGTAGAAATGTATTCTGGTAAATAGAGAAGATAACATTCCTATCTTTATTAAAATAGTTCTTTGATGAATTGCTTAAAACAAAAGAAAATATAAAATGGGTTACAATTTCTTGCTTTGTAAAAGCCACCAAGAGTCTTCAGGAATTGTTATCTAATGTAAAGAAGAAAATTTAACCTATTGTATTTTTGCAATTCACTGCTCTGTGTATATATAGTCAGGTAAAAATATATGTGCTTAAACTGAGGAGCTGCTTGTGTAGCACAGTATAGTCAGGCAAGAATTTAATTGTTTTTCAGAAATTAACCCCAATCTTAAATAGAATTAGGAGGATCAGACAATCCATATAAAACTCACTGAACTCATTGTGAACTAATCATAGAATTATGGTGTTGTAGTTTAAGGATATGTGTGGTGGGTTGAAATTCCACACCCTCCCCCCCCTCCCCAACATTACCTTTGTCAGACCACTTTAGTTGGAAACAAATGAAAGCTGTATTTGCAAGCAAAACTACAATCTACAATGAGTATGTACAAAATATACAGGATTTACAATATTTACAGGTATTTACAATTGACAAACAGCACAAGGCCCCCAGGTCAAAGACCAGGGGAACCTACTAGCTTCTTCTTTTCTGCCACCCCCTGTCCCGCTGTACAGAAGAAGAGAGAAAGGAGAGAGAAAGGTGTTGTTAGACTTAATCACAACAATGCAGCCAAGCTGAAGCAGAAGAAAGTTAGTATCTCTCCAGAGTGAAGAAGCGAGAAGAGAAAAGGAAAATGTTTTGGTACAACCAGTTTAAGTTCCTTATCTCTCCAATGGAGTCGTTTAGAATTATCTTCATTTTCCTTTTTACACCCAATAGTGATCTATTTACATTTTACTACTTTTCTGCTCAAGATCTGTGAAAAAAATTTAAAGGCATAGCCTGAAACTACCACAAACTGTTATACCATAGCTATGGAACTCCTCCAGATGGGGTGGAAAGTCCCTAGAGGGAGGCATTGGATATTGTAGTATGTTGTTCCATTCCTCTTCCTGTATTATCCCCATATAAGGAGCCAACCTTCTGTTCAGCTAGCTCTTGGCTCTGGGCTCTGAGCTCTTAACTTTAGCTTCAATTGCTGTATTGGAGGGAGGCCTTGCTGGCAGTGGGAAGCTATTTTTGCTGTGTTTTTTTTTTTCCTACACAAAATTATTTTTGCTGTGAGGCCTAATCCAGGGGGCTAGGCCATTGCTGATTCTGGTTATATATATTTGCTTTCCCTTAATACTGTTGTATTATGTCTAGTTTTTTTGTAAATAATAAGTCTATTTAACTTCCAATTCTATGCAAGTTTTTTATTTACACTTTTGGGGTAAATTCTACATTCTGTCCTAAACTGGTCACTCAAACCAGGACACATAGAATGGCTTCAATTGGAAAGGACCTTAGAGATCACAGTATCATAGTATCATTCAGGGTTGGAAGGGACCACAAGGATCATCTAGTTCCAACCCCCCTGCCATGGGCAGGGAAACCCCACACTACATCAGGCTGGACAGAGCCTCATCCAGCCTGCTCTTAAACACCTCCAGGGACGGGGCCTCAACCACCTCCCTGGACAACCCATTCCAGGGTCTCACCACTCACATGGTGAAGAACCTCCTCCTCACATCTAGCCTCAATCTCCCCACCTCCAGCTTCATTCCATTCCCCCTACTCCTATCACTACCTGACATCCTGAGAAGTCCTTCCCCAGCCTTCCTGTAGGCCCCCTTCAGATACTGGAAGGCCACAATTAGGTCACCTCAGAGCCTTCTCTTCTGCACACTGAACAGCCCCAAATCCTTCAGTCTGCCCTCATAGGAGAGGTGCTCCAGCCCTCTGATCATCCTTCTGGCCCTTCTCTGGACACGTTCCAGCACCTCCACATCCCTCTTGTAATAGGGGCTCCAGAACTGGACACAGTACTCCAGGTGGGGTCTCACCAGGGCTGAGTAGAGGGGGAGGATCACCTCCCTCGACCTGCTAGCCACACTTCTCCTGATGCAGCCCAGGATCTGATTGGCTTTGCGGGCTGCAAGTGCACATTGAGAGCTCATCTTGAGCTTTTTGTCCACCAGCACCCCCAGGTCTCTCTCCGCAGGGCTGCTTTCCAGCCAGTCACTGCCCAGCCTGGATTTGTGCCTGGGATTGCCTCAAACCAGATGCAGGACCCAGCACTTGCTCTTCTTGAACTTCATGAGGTTGGCTTGTGCCCACCTCTCCAGCCTGTCAAGGTCCCTCTGGATGGCCTCCCTTCCCTCCAGCGTGTCTGCTGCACCACACAGCTTGGTGACATCAGCAAACTTGTTGAGGGTGCACTCAATGCCACTGTCCATGGCACCCACAAAGATGTTGAACAAGACAGGTCCCAGGACTGATCCCTGAGGGACTCCGCTTGTCCCTGGCCTCCACTGGGACATGGAGCCATTGACAGCCACTCTTTGGGTGCGGCCATCAAGCCAGTTCCTTATCCATCTAGTGGTCCACCCATCAAACCCATGTGTCACCACTTTGGAGACCAGGATGTGGTACGGGACAGTGTCGAAGGCTTTGCTCAGGTCCAGGTAAATGACACCAGTTGCTCGCCCCTCATCTATTAATTTCGTCACCTGCTCATAGAAGGCCACCAGATTGGTCAGGCAGGATTTGCCCTTGGCAAAGCCATGCTGACTGTTCCAAATCACCTCTTCACTGTACTTCTGAGCCAGTAGTGACTCCAGGAGGATCTGCTCCATGATCTTTCCAGGCACAGAGGTGAGATTGACTGGCCTGGAGTTCCCTGGTTCTTCCTTCTTAACCTTTTTGAAGATGGGGGTAATGTTTCCCCTTTTCCAGTATGTGGAATCATCTACTCCAACCTCCCCACCATGGGCAGGGTCACCTCTCAACTAGACTCCACTGCTCAAGGCCTCATCCAATCTGTCCTTGAAGATCCCTAGGGAGGAGGCATCCACAGCCTCCCTGGGTAGCCTACTCCAGGGTCCCACCATGCTTATACTGATGAACTTCTTGCTAAGATCCAGGCTAAACCTACTCATAGCTTAAAGCCATTCCCTCTTGTCCTGTGGCTAGACACTCATATTAAAACTACCCCTCCAGCCTTCCTCACAGGATTCTATCAGATATTGGAAGACAGATATAACATTGCCCCAGAGTCCTCTCTTCTCTAGGCTGCACAACCCCAGTTCCCTCAGCCAATCCTCTTAGCAGAGATGTTCCAATCCTTCGATCATCTTTGTTGCCCTCCTCTGGAGTCATTCCAACAGCTCTGTGTCCTTCTTATGATGGGAACACCAGAACTGGACTCAGTATTTGAGGTGGGGGTCTCACCAGAGCAGAGTAAAAGCAAAGAATCACCAGTCTTGACCTGCTGACCACACTCCCCTTGAAGCAGCACCAGAACGAGGGGACACGGTCTCAGGCTGCGCCAGGGGAGGTTCAGACTCGAGGTGAGGAGGAAGTTCTTCACCGAGCGAGTCATTCGGCATTGGAACGGGTTGCCCAGGGAGGTGGTTGAGTCATCGACCCTGGAGGCGTTCAAGGGGAGATTGGACGTGGCACTTGGTGCCATGGTCTAGGCATGGGGTCTGTGTTGATAGGTTGGACTCGATGATCCCCGAGGTCCTTTCCAACCTAAGTGATACTGTGATACTGTGATACTGTGATATAATTTGCCTTAAGGGGTGCATGAGTGCACTGTTAAACCTCCTTGCCTCCCCTCACCTTCCCCACTGCTCTTGGAAAACAGATATGGAACACTGGAAATTGAGGGTGAGGTGGTTCTGATGCCGGAGGACACACCATCTGGGGTTCTCCCTAAGGCTAAGCAGCATAAGGTCAAACAGCCTAAGGCAAAGCAGCCTAAGGTCAAACAGTCTTCCGCTGGCATCAGGACCTGTTCCCTCAAAAAAAAGAGGAGGGTAATTGTTATTGGTGATTCCCTTCTGAGGGGAACAGAGGGCCCTATATGTTGGCCTGACCCATCTCATAGGGAACTCTGTTGTCTGCCAGGAGCCCAAGTTAATGATGTTACCAGTAGGCTGCCTAGACTGGTGCAGCCTTCTGACTACTACCCTTGACTAGTTATGCAGTTAGGGAATGATGATGTTGCAACCAGAATTCCCAGGGCTATCAAAGATGACTTCAGGGCCCTGGGAGACCTGGTTGAGGGGTCAGGGGCACAAATAATTTTTTCATCAATACCCTTAACTGCAGGAGGGAATACAGTAAGGAACAGGTCAGCAGCTATAGTTAACAAGTGGCTTAGAGGCTGGTGCAGTCAAAAGAATTTTGGTTTTTTTGATATTGGGAAACTTTGTACTGCACCATGCCAGCTGGCAACAGATGGAGTACATCTGTCCCAGAGAAGGGGAAAGATCACTGTATATGAGAACGGCCTGTCCCCCAAAGGTAAAAAGATCCTGGGTAGGGAATTGGTGGGTCTCATCGACAGGGCTTTAAACTAGTTTCGAGGGGGAAGAGGCTGAAAATAGTCCTCTCAGACAATAGTCTGGGGGCGACAAGCTAGAGTCGGAGGTGAAACCAGCAGCTCGGCTGAAGTGCATGTACACTAATGCACGAAGCATGGGTAACAAACAGGAGGAGCTGGAAGCCTTGATGCAGCAGGAAAATTATGGTGTAGTTGCCATCACAGAGACGTGGTGGGATGACTCACATGACTGGAGCGCTGCAATTGACGGTTACAAGCTCTTCAGGAGAGACAGGAGAGGAAGAAGGGGTGGAGGGGTGGCCCTTTACATCAGGAAGGCACTAGATGCCATTGAGATGGAGATTAGGGACAATCGGGTTGAATGCTTGTGGATAAGAATTAGAGTGAAGACCAGCAGGGCAGATACCCTGGTTGGAGTCTGTTATAGACCACCCAACCAGGAGGAAAATGTTGACGAAGTATTCTATAGGCAGCTTCAGGCTGTCTCAAGATCTCCGGACCTTGTTCTCATGGGCGACTTCAACCTGCCTGACATCTGCTGGGATCTCAACACAGCAGAGAGGAGACAGTCTAGGAGGTTCTTAGAATGCATGGAGGACAGCTTCCTAACCCAGGTGCTGTGAGAGCCTACCAGGGGCAAGGCTATGCTTGACCTCCTCTTCACCAACAGGGAAGGGTTGGTGGGCGATGTGGTGGTTGGAGGGTGTTTGGGGTCCAGTGACAACGAGATAATTGAATTCTCGGTTTTTGGTCAAGCCAAGAGGGGCAGAAAGAAGACCTCCACTCTGGACTTCCAGAGGGCAGACTTCGGGTTACTCAAGGAACTAATTTAGAGGGTTCCTTGGGATAAAGCCCTTAATAATAAAGGGCTCCAGGAGAGCTGGAGCTACTTCAATGAAGAATTGTTGAAGGCTCAGGGACAGGCTGTGCCAATGTGCCAGAAGATGAGCTGCTGGGGCAGACGGCAAGCCTGGATAGTTCATGAACTTTTAATGGAACTGAGGGAAAAAAAGAAGGTGTATCACCTTTGGAAGAAAGGTAAGGCAACCCACAGAATGTTTAAGGATGTTGCTAGGTGTTGTAGGAAGAAAATTAGGGAGGCAAAAGCACATTTGGAGCTTAAATTGGCCTCTACTGTGATGGACAACAAAAAGTCCTTCTATAAATACATTAATAGTAAGAGGAAGGGCAAGGACAACCTCCACTCCTCGGTGGACATGGAGGGAAATGTTGTAACAAAGGATGAGGAAAAGGCAGAGATACTTAACACCTTCTTTGCCTCAATTTTTACTAGAAGGGCAGAACGTCTTCCAGACAGCTGGCCTGCAGAGCTGGCAGAAGGAGCCAGGGAGCTGCACAGTTTCCCTATGTTCCATGAGGAGGTGGTTGGAACTCTCCTTAGCAGCTGGGATCCCCACAAGTCCATGGGACTGGATGGGATTCATCCTAGGGTGCTGAGAGAGCTGACAGATGAGCTGGCCAAGCCACTCTCCATCATTTTCCAGCAGTCCTGGCTCACTGGCGAGGTCGCATAGGACTGGAAGCTGGCCAACGTGGTGCCCATCCATAAGAAGGGCTGGTTGGATGAGTCAGAGAATTATAGGCCTGTCAGCCTGACCTCAGTGGCAGGCAAGATCATGCAACAGGTCATCCTGAGTGGAATAACATAGCATTTACAGGATGGCCAAGGGATCAGGCCCAGCCAGCATGGATTTAGGAAGGGCAGGTCCTGCCTGACCAACCTGATCTCCTTCTATGAGCAGGTGACTGCCTGGTGGATGTGGGGAGGCCTGTGGATGTAGTTTACCTGGACCTCATCAAGGCCTTTGACACCGTCCCCCATAGCAAACTGCTGGCCAAGCTGGATGGAAGCACACTGCGATGGGTTAGGAACTGGCTGGATGGCCGAGCCCAGAGAGTGGTGGTGAATGGTGCCACATCCAGCTGGCAGTCAGTCACTAGTGGTGTGCCCCAAGGATCAGTGGTGGGCCCTGTGCTCTCTAACATCTTTATTGATGATCTGGATGAGCGCATTGAGTCCATCATCAGTAAATTCGCTGACGACACCAAGCTGGGGGCAAGAGTTGATCTGCTGGAGGGTAGAGACGCTCTCCAGAGGGACCTCGACAGGCTGGACAGATGGGCAGAATCCAATGGCATGAGATTGAACACATCCAAGTGCCAGGTTCTGCACGTTGGCCACAACAACCCCATGCAGTGCTACAGGCTGGGGTCAGAGTGGCTGGAGAGCAGCCAGGCAGAGTGGGACCTGGGGGTACTGGTCGATGGTAGGCTGAACATGAGCCTGCAGTGTGCCCAGGTAGCCAAGAGGGCCAATGGCATCCTGGCCTGTATCAGGAACAGTGTGGCCAGCAGGAGCAGGGAGGTCATTCTGCCCCTCTACACTGCACTGGTTAGGCCACACCTCCAGTACTGTGTCCAGTTCTGGGCCCCTCAGTTTAGGAAGGAGGTTGACTTGCTGGAACGAGTCCAGAGAAGGGCAACAAAGTTGGTGAGGGGTTTGGAACACAAGCCCTATGAGGAGAGGCTGAGGGAGCTGGGGTTATTTAGCCTGGAGAAGAGGAGACTCAGGGGTGACCTTATCACTCTCTACAACTACCTGAAGGGAGGTTGTAGACAGGTGGATGATGGTCTCTTCTCCCAGGCGCCCAGTACCAGAACAAGAGGACACAGTCTCAGGCTGTGCCAGGGGAAGTTCAGGTTGGATGTTAGGAAGAAGTTCTATACAGAAAGAGTGATTGCACTATGGAATGGGTTGCCTGGGGAGGTGGTGGAGTCGCCGTCATTGAAGGTGTTCAGGAGGAGACTTGATGGGGTGCTTGGTGCCATGGGTTAGCTGTTTGGGTGGGTTGGATTGGTTGATGGGTTGGACACAATGATCTTGAAGGTCTCTTCCAACCTGGTTTGGTTTATTCTAATAAAGGTTTATTCTAATTCTCATGCTGAGCTTCTCATCAATCAGTTCTGCAAGAAATTATATGGAATGAACAAAATTACTTTATTTGTTTGTTTGTTTGTTTTAAAACTTGGATGCTGACAGTTGTGGAGTTATTTTGGGTGATTGTTCTCAGATTTCTACAACCCCAAAAGGTCCCATAGATTTACACATTTTGTGGAAATAAATAAAATGCATAACTTTATAGTGTCTGATCTGTCATATTTCATTTCCTTTCGTTCTTCAGGTCATATTATTTCAAAAATTTTCCTAATCAGACCAAATCAAAGAAAAGAAAAAAAAAAAAAGTTAAAGCATATTCTTTTTCTCCTCAATTCTTTTTCTTATGTTAACATTTTTATGCTTTTATCTGCTACTTCTTTTCAAACTGTGAATTTTCCTTTACATATTTATGATTTAAGCTGAAAATTTGAATAACTATCACCATCTAATCCTGTAATGGGTTGGGGCAAACCCCCCTCCCCACCACAGGGCAGAAACAATGACTCAGACAAAGGGATTGCAAAAGTGATGGAAAGTTTAAATAGAAAAACAGTTTAAAAACAAACAACAGTGAAAGCTTTACAGAGAACCACAAGCACCGCGACAAAGAGAGAAATCCCAGAACATGCCCAAGAACATCCCATCCGCACTTGGGGGTACACCCACACCCCCCAGGGCTCTTTCCTCCCCCCCCAACCCAGCCTTGGGCCTGGGCAGGCCCAAGGGAGGCAGCTCACGCCATTTTACCTAGGCTGCAGCTGGGGACGAAAGAGGAAGTGAAGACCCCGCATGGACATTTTATAGGGGAACAGGGCATTATGGGATTGGAATACGTGCCTGTGACCACCCCCTGGGCTGGGCCCACCCCTTGGGACCTCCCAGGTGTGTTCTGTGCAGTGGCATCCGGGCCAGCACCCAGCCTAAACCACCACAAATCCTCAAATGATATATTTAGCCTGGAAACTATGAACAGTAACCATACCACCACAAATGACCTTCACTTGTGAATATCTAACTTTTCAAAACTGATCTTTCAGAATGCATTAAGCTCACCTGCAGGGAGAAGGGTTGTTATACTTGATTTAAATAAGGAAAAAAGATATTAATAAGAATATATTTCTTTGAAATTATAGAGATGTTAGGCTATTGGAACTGAAGGGTTTTTTGATGGCTTGGCCAGAGAATGTTAGAGAAATACAATGAAATAGAAGAAGAGAAGATATATAGACTTAAATATTTTTCAAGATTATGAATAAAATTTGGATTATATAAGTCTTCAGGGCCCAGTTTTGTCTTGTTCTTTCTTGAAGTCTAATTAGATTGTAATGGTTTAGCGCAAGGGCTAACCTGCCTGGTCCCCCAACACAAAAGCGAGAAGAGTAAGACACAAAACTCAGAGCTGAGATAAAGAGATAAGAGTTTAATATAACATGAGGCATCATGAGCACAATGCATAATTGCCTTAGCCAATAATCTAATTAATCTAATAATCTATAATTCAATGCATGTCTAATAATCTAATGATACAATGGATGATTACCTGAGCCTATTTGCAGAGGAAGCAGAGTGAAATATAGGGAAAACCCAGCATAAAACAAAAACTCAAACCCAGCAGTCAAACCTGACTCTCACATGGCTTGCTGGTATTCCTGTGGAAGGAAAAAAACCACACCCAAGAAGCTGGAATCCAGAAGGAGCAACCAGAACAGTAAGTCTCCCATGTTGCAATCTTAACTTCAAGCCCCATAATACTTTGCTCCAGTTAGCACTTTCTCTTTTTGAAGCTGCCATGACTGCATTATGGTGTGAATAACAGAAGCAGGTTCAATTTAATCCATGACAAGATGCATAGAAATTCACATTTTGATGGTGATGTAACATGTCTTTGAATTTCAATATTTCCAGGTTTGTACGGTTCTGTTTACACATTTATATGCCAATATCAGTGAATGGTTTTAAGTTGAGGGAGATTAGATTTGGACTGGATCATTGGAATAATTTCTTCAGTAGGAGGGTGGTGAGATTCTGGAATAGGTTGCCCAAGCAGATTGTGTTTAAGGAAGGTGCAAAAGAATTTGTTTAAATATTTTCTTTTAAACAGAGTACATGTGGAACACTCCTCAATATTATAATGGGAATGATCTGTTAATAAATTCCTGGGAACAAATTTTAATCACAACATACAGAGAGACTTGGACAGATTGGATCCATGGCCGACATTAATGGGATGAGCTTTAACAAGGCCAAATGCCAGATCTTGCACTTGGGTCACAACAACCCCAAGCAACGCTACAGGCTTGGGGCAATGTGGCTGGAAAGCTGTCTGGCAGAAAGGGACCTGGGGGTTCTAATTGACTGGAAACTGAATATGAGGAAGCAGTATGCCCAGGCGGCCAAGAAAGCCAACGGCATCCTGGCTTGTATCAGAAATGCTGTGTCCAGCAGGAGTAGGGAGGTGATTGTCCCCTTGTACTCAGCTCTAGTTTGGCCACACCTTGAGTATTGTGTCCAGTTTTAGGCACCTCAATACAGGAGGTCAAGGAAGCTGTGAAGGGCCTGGGAAAAAAGTCTTATGAAGAGCAACAGAAGCAGCCGGGGATGTTTAGTTGGAAAAGGGAAGGCTGAAGGGAGACCTTGCTGTTCTCTACAACAACCTGAAATGACATTGTGGAGAGGCTGGTGCTGGTGTCTTCTTCCAGGTAATTAGTGACAGAACAAGAGGCAATGGCCTCAAGCACTGGGTCCCCTAGCAGCAGATGGAGTACATCTGTCCCAGAGGTGGAGAAAAATCCTAGCACATGAGAACAGCCTATCCCACAAAGGGAAAAGGGTTCAAGGAAGGGAATTAGCAGGACTCATTGACAGGGCTTTAAACTAGATTTGAAGGGGGAAGGACCTGAAACCAGTCTCCTCAGACAGGAGTCTGAGGGTGGTAAGCTGGAGTCAGGGGTGTGTCTCAGTCTGGAGAGGGAAAGAGACTCAGTTCTTTTGAATATTCCTATGTTATGTAATTAGAGGAACAAATGAGGCCAAAATATCAACAGCTTGACTATTTAATTCACCAATAAAGTGGATGGATCAGAAGGGGAGAGAGACAAAATAGAGAGTGAGAGAGAGAAGAGGGAGAGAGAAGAGGAAAGGAATTATATTCTGGAGGTGTTCAGGAGGAGACTTGACAGGGTGCTTGGTTAGATGGGTTAGTTGATTGGGTGGTGTTGGGTGATAGGTTGGACGCGATGATCTTGAAGGTCTCTTCCAACCTGGTTTATTCTATTCTATTCTATTCTATTCTATTCTATTCTATTCTATTCTATTCTATTCTATTCTATATTACCACACCCCTCACCCCCCAAGACAGTTTGATTCTGTGGAGGAAAGGTGCTGCAGGAGATGTTGGGTCTGTAGAGCAAGGGTGCTGAGGCTTTGGCTGTAGAAGAGATGTGGTCCTCTGGACATCCTCTTCATGTCCCTGTGTTGCAACAGGTAGAACTTAGGACACAGAGAGAGGGTTCTTGGTCTGCTCCTTCCAGGCTCCATGGTGATGCCTCTGTCATTTTTGATCTCCTGGTATTCTCTCCATTTTTCTTCAGAGCAGCATTGCCCTGGGCTTTTCCTTCTCTTGTGCTTTCCTTCTTAGTGGCATTATCCTTCTCCTGTGTTTTTCTTCATTTGTGTTTTCCTTCTCCTGAGCCAGTAGTTGCTCAAGCCTTTTATACACTTTTTAGTCCTTAGGTATGTGTCCAAGTATTGTCGTCCAGGAAATCAGGGACCAGGTGGTGAATCCATTGTCTCATCATCCTCCCTTTCCAGGGTACCTGATGGGTGGAGATTATTTTGTCTTATGCATATTCCCGAAGGTGAACTCAGTCCATTGTTGTTAGGCCAGCTGTGGTCCAGTGAGCAATCGTTATCTTTGCACCTTCCCCAGAGTCATTCCAGTGGCTCTGTCCAATACACATCAGCTATTGTCTGGGCAAGCAGCAAAGGTGATTTTATCTTTGTTGAGTCACATCAGACGCGACAAGATTTTAGTCTCTCTCAGGGTGAAACCAGCAGGCCAGCTGAAGTGCATGTACATTAATGAGATCAAGGACAATCAGGTTGAGTGCCTGTGGGTGAAGATTAGAGGGAAGACCAACAAGGCAGACATCCTGGTTGGAGTCTGTTATAGACCACCCAACCAGGATGAAGAGGCTGATTAATTATTCTATAGGCAGTGAGAGGCTGTCTCAAGACAGCCTGACCTTGTTCTTATGGATGATTTTAACCTGCCTGATAACTGCTAGGAACTTAACACAGCAGAGAGGAGGCTGTCTAGGAGTGTATGGAGGACAGCTTCTTCTCCCAGTTGCTGTGTGAACCTACCAAGGGTAAGGCTTTGCTTGGCCTTCTATTCACAAATAAGGAAGGGCTGGTGGATGATGTGGTGGTTGGAGGCTGTCTGGGGTCCAGTGACCATGAAATAATTGAACTTTCACTCAAGCTAAGAGGGGTAGCAAGAAAACCTCCACTCTGGACTTCCAGAGGGCGGACTTCAGGTTACTCAAGGACCTAGCTCAGAAGGTACCTTGGGAAACAGCTCTTAAAAACAAAGGGGTCCAGGAAGGCTGGACCTACTTCAAAAAAGAATTCTTGAAGGCACAGGAACAGGCTGTGCCAATGTGCTGGAAGATGAGCCACTGGGGTAGATGGCCAGCCTGGCAAAGAACTTCTAAAGGAATTCAGGGGAAAAAAAGAGGGTGTATCATCTTTGGAAGAAAGTTGAGGTAACCCATAGAATGTTTAAGGATGTTGCTAGGTCATGCAGGAAAAAAATTAGACAGGCAAAATCCATTTAGAGCTTAGACTGGCCTCTGCTGTGAAGGACTACAAAAAATCCTTCTATAAATACATTAATAACAAGAGGAGGGGCAAGGACGTCCGCCACTCCTAGTGGACATGGAGGGGAATATTGTAACAAAAGAAAAGGAAAAGGCAGAGTTACTTAACACCTTCTTTGCCTCAATTTTTAATAGGAAGATAGATTGTCTTCCAGACAGCTGGCCTCCTGGGCTGGCAGATGGAGTCAAGGAGCAGTATAGTTCTCCTGTGATCCAAGAGGAAGCAGTTAGAGACCTCCTTAGCCACTTGGATCCCCACAAGTCTATAGGACTAGATGGGATCCATCCTAGGGGGCTGAGAGAGCTGGCAGATGAGCTGGCCAAACCACTCCATCATTTTTCAACAGTCCTGGCTTACTGGAGAGGTCCCAGATGACTGGAAGTGCCAACTTGATGCCCAACCACAAGAAGGGCCATTTGGACGAGTCAGTGAATTCCAGGCCTCTCATCCTGACCTCAGTGCCAGGCAAGATTATGGAACAGGTCATCTTGAGTGCAATCACACAGCACTTAGAGGATGGCCAAGGGATCAGGTCTATCCAGCATGGATTTAGGAAGGGCAGGTCCTGCCTGACCAACCTGATCTCCTTCTATGATCAGGTGACCTGCCTGGTGGATGTGGGGCAGGCTGTAGATGTAGTCTACCTGGACTCTAGCAAGGCCTTTGATACTGTCCCTCACAGCAAACTCCTGGCCAAACTGTCAGCCTGTGGTTTGGACAGCAGCACTCTGTGCTGGGTTAGGAACTGTCCAGAGCCCAGAGAGTGGTGGTGAATGGTGCCACATCCAGCTGGCGGTCAGTCACTAATGGTATCCCCCAGGGATCAGTGTTGGGCACCATGCTCTTTAACATCTTTATCAATGATCTGGATGAGGGCATTGAGTAAATTTGAAGATGACAGCAAGCTGGGGGCACGTGTTGATCTATTAGAAGGTAGGAGAGCTCTGCAGAGGGACTTTGCCAGGCTGGACAGATGGGCAGAGTCCAACGGCATGAGATTTAACACATCTAAGTGTCGGGTTCTACAGATTGGCCACAACAACCTCATGCAGCACTACAGGCCGGGGCCAGAGCAGCTGGAGAGTTGCCAGGCAGAAAGGGACCTGGTGGTACTGGCTCATAGTAGGCTGAACATGTGTGGCCAGCAGGAGCAGGGAGGTCATTCTGCCCCTGTACTCAGCACTGGTTAGGCCACATCTTGAGTCCTGTGTCCAGTTCTGAGCCCCTCAGTTTAGGGAAGATGTTGACTTGCTGGAATGTATCCACTGGAAATATTTAAGAAGAGACTGGATGAGACACTTGGTGCCATGGTTTAGTTGATTAGATGGTGTTGGGTGATAGGTTGGACTTGACTCTTCCAACCTGATTAATTCTATTCTGTTCTAAAGATATGGCTGGGTAGGTTTAGACTGGACATTAGGAAAAAAAAAAATTCACAGAAGGAGTGGTCAGGTATTGGAATGTGCTGCCCAGGCAGGTGGTTGAGTCACCAACCCTGGATATGTGTTTAAAGGCCGTTTAGATGTGGTGCTTGGGGATATGGTGTAGGGGAGACCTTACACAGTAGGGTTATCAGTTGGACTTAGGGATCCTGAATGTCTTTTCCTGAATGTTTCTGTGATTCTGTGATATAAGGCGCATAACCATTTGTAAATTATTAAGAAATTCCTTCAACACATCCATTCAATACAATATTCATATTGTAGCACTTCAGTTTTTTATTTGTTAAGATATACTCAGAATTGCATCAAATCATTGATAGGAACTGTCTTCATTTACACCCGCTAAATAAAGATGCTGCTTTAATTCTAGCCTGTATTCCTTTGTGTTCTTAATAATGATGATGTTGTGGAGCATAAATTTGTTAAGCACCCATTCTACCAAGTAACTGAAACAGTTAAATGAATGAGATGCATAAATTAGCCCACATCTAAGCTAATATATTTACAAAGTACAATACAGACTTCTTATTCCAATCAAAATGCAGTCAAATTATATCGAAAAAAAAAAGTAGAAAGAGTTAATCAGCATCTATTGTTTCCATTTTTTGATTGAGCACAGTAGTTTGGACATTATGCACTGTATTCCACTTTATGAGATAGAGTTGCCTGCTCTTTTCATCTGCAAATCTAGAAAGAATAAAAATGTGTTCTTACTGTTTCAAACACTCTAAGCATACTAGTTAACAAAATTCATCTAGAACAAAAAGAATATGTTGTAAACTTACGAGGAAAAGGGTACAAAATTAAACACACAATTAAACAGTATGAACCCACACAATTGAACAATATCAACAGTATGAATTTAGTACTAACTCCTAAGAGTTAGAAGTATCTCTGGTACATATCCTATCCACAGGGTAGAATGATCTGAAGTTGTTACTTGAAAATCTAAAGGTTATGAGACAGTGCTTTCTTGGTTGCTGTTTCTACTTCCTTTCCTTCTGTCCCTGCTCTCATGTCTGAACACAACTTTTTACACTAACCTTTAATTGGAAGTCCAAATCTGTTCAGGCAGCATCACAAAGTAAATTCGAGCCAGACACAGTGACCACATTTGGAGAAATAAAACAAAAGAAAACAAACCTACAATAACACCCAGTCTTAAAACCAGCACAGAATACTTTATTAAACAACATAATGCAAACATTTCTTTTTCTTGGTTTGAGATAATAGCTTCAAAATGCTTTTCAATTCTACTATTGTAATATTCAAGATAAATAATAATAAAACACCTGAACATACCCTATCTTCACAGCCTTATTCATAGATGTCTTTTGCTGGATTTCAGATTTAAAGGCTCTGCTAAAGTTATTTCATAGAGCTTCTTATGGCCTTGTTAAAAGTAAACACTTTTGGCAGCACCATTTAATTTCTTTCTCCACTCTTTTTTTCCAACTGCATTGATTTTTGGTATCTACCTTTCTTTGGAAGAGCCTTCTGTCTTGATCTGGTAAGGGAAAGAGAGTCAGATCAGTTCTTTTGAATATTCCTGTATCATGAAATTAGGGGCACAAACCAGGCTGAAATATCAACAGATAGACTTTATCATGCAAATAAAGTGGTTGGATCAGAAGGAGGGAGAGAGGGAACAGAGAGTGAGAGGGAGAATAGGCAGAGAGAAGAGGAAAGGAATTATATTACCACACCCCTCACCCCCCAAGACAGTTTGAGTCTGTGGAAGATGGATTCTGCAGCTTTGGAGATGTTGGGGTCTATGAAGAAAGGCTACTGCAGTTGTGGCATAGAGAAGATGTTGTTCTTGTTGGCTGTGCTGTCCTCTGAGCAGGCTCTTCAGTTCCATGAGCTGTAATAGGCAGATCTTAAGACATGGAGAGAGGGTTCCTCTTGGTCTGCTCCTTCCAGGCTCCATGGTGATGTCTCTGTCATTTTTTCTCTCCTGATATTCTCTCCATTTTCTTTCAGAGCAGCATTGCCCCGGGCTTTTCCTTCTCTCATGTTTTCTTTCTCAGCGGCATTGCCCAGGTCTTTTCCTTCTGTGTTTTCCTTTTTCTGTGTTTTCCTTCTCCTGAGCCAGTAGTTACTCAGATCTTTTATACAGTTTTTATGTGTGAGTCTAGGTGGTGAATATGCATACTCCAGAGGGTATTGATAGCAGTGGCCTCTGCCCATTATTATTTCCAGGGCAGCTGCAGTCTGGTGAGAAATTGTTATCTATGCATCCTCCAGAAAGTCATTCCAGTGGTGTCTGCCCAATACACATCAGCTATTGTCTGGGCAAACATCAGAGGTGATTTTACCTTCATTGAGTCACATCAAGAGAGACAGGATTTAGTCTCTCACACATGCTTTGAAAGGTTTTAGGGTCTTCTCTTTTGAAATTCACTGTATAAAATGATCACATATCTGTTGGTAGATATCTATGCACATTCAATATATTTGTTCATAGTAGTAAGAGTAAATTGCTGTACTTAATAATTTTTAAGATCTCACCTTTCATCAGATGAAATAATATTGTGGTTTAACCCCATCTAGCAATTAAGCATTACACACCTAGTCACTCTCTTTCCAGCAGGATAAGGGCAAAAGAATTGGAAGGTGTCAAGGTCCGGAGACATTAAATGTCTCGGTCCGGAGACACAGTTCTTTTAAATATTCCCGTGTTGTGAAATTAGAGGCACAAACGAGGCCAAAGTATCAACAGCTAGACTATTTATTACATAAATAAAGTGGACATAAGAAAGGGAGAGGGAGAAAAGAGAGAGGGAGAGAGAGAAGAGGAAAGGAATTATATTACCACACCCCTCATCCCCCCCAAGACAGTTTGAGTCTGTGGAGGAAAGGTGCTGCAGGAGATGTTGGGTCTGTAGAGAAACAGTGTTGAGGCTTTTGCTGGAGAAGAGCTGTGATCCTCTGGGGAGATGTTGGGTTGGTACAGGAATGGTGCTGAGGCTCCTCTGGGCAGCCTGGGTCTGTAGAGAAAGGGTGCTGAGGCTTTGGCTGGAGCTGTGGTCCTCCGGGCAACTTCTTTTCTCCGGAGCAGCATTGTCCGGGCTTTCTCTTCTCAGCGGCCTGGCCCGTCTCCTGTGTTTTCCTTCATCTCCGTTTTTCTCCCCGTTTTTCTCCTCTGTTTCTCTCTCTACAAACCAGTAGTTGCTCCAGTCTTTTATACAGTTTTTAGTCCTTAGGTATGTATTCAAATATTGTCCCTCAGGAATTCCAGGGGCAGGAAATAATCCTTAGGTTCTGTGTATTGCTGTGTGTTTGGGCAAGATTTTGGCTGGAGAGGGGAGAATCTCCATCTACCCCGTCTCCATCCAGACAAGCCCCCCCACATTCCTTACACCTCAGGAAACAGGTGGTAAAACCCATTGTGTCACCCTGCCCAGGGTACTTGATGGGTGGAGATTATCTTGCCCTAAAGGTGTGATGGCTGGGTCCTTGGGTCCATTGTTGTAGTCCCGTGTTATCACGATGCAATCACAAGCTGATTTGCATCCAGGATTGGTGGACAGGATTCTTTCCACCTTCTTTCCAGTGGCTCTGCTATCAGTTTATCTTTGTTGACTCACATCAAGAGAGACAAACTTATTAGACTCTCAGAGAAGGCTAAAAGTGAGAAAATTCATGGGTCAAAATAGGAACAGTTTAATTATAAAGGAAAATAAAATGTAATGGAAATAAAAGCAACAACAAAGAGATAAATAAAACTGAACAAAGACAAGCAATGCTAATGAAAATAATTTCTCATCCATAACTGATCAATTCCCAGCAAGTATCCAAGCATCAGCCCTCTGCCCAGCCTTCTCCCGAGTTTATTGCTGGTATGGAACATTCTTTTGATCAGCTGACCCAGTTATGTCCCCTCCCCAGTCTACTTGCTGGCAGGTTGAGTTGCAGAGGAGACCTTGATATTATGTAAGAACTATGCAGAAACAAGAAAAGCATCCCTATATTGTCCATACCATATTCAACAGAAATCAAAAAAATAGCTACATACCAGATACTGTGAAGAAAACTAACCCTTCTTCAGCCAGGCCAGCACAGTATAATATTGCTGCTACATAACTAATAAAATCTATTATGGCAAAGCCAAGAGAGAATAGGGACATCCCATGGGCTATGATATAGTTAAGTAGTATAATTGTTAACTACTCAAGAATCTAGTATCAGAAGAAATCTTTCTTCTCATGTGAACACTTGAAGAGAATATTGCAAAAATAGCTGAGGACTAAAATAAACAGAGTAAGAGAAAGCATACAGAAAAGGATTTATTCTGCCTGATATTTTTTGTCACTAGGTACTCCTAGAATACCAGAGTGAGTAGTTCCATTTTCACTGTGTGCTTTTTGAAGGGGGAAGTTGGTTGCTGTTTTCAGACAGGTAAACAAATTTTTGTTGTTGTCATGGATCACAGGCATTTTATTAGTATAGCAAAATATCATCCAAAGTGATATTTAAAACACAGAGCTTGAAAGCCCTACACCTGCCATAGGAACTATGTAGTCCTGTGAAAGCTCAGAGATTCATCAGAGTGATGTAAGAGGAGAGAAAAATAAATATTTTCAGTTTTTAGTCACTCTATTCCCTGTCTTTAAGTAAGATAACTCTCTATACCTCCAACCAGATGCAATCTAATGGCATCCTGGCCTGTATGAGGAATAGTGTGGCCAGCAGGACTAGGGAAATCATTCTTCCCTTGTATTCAGCACTTGTTGGGCCACACATTGACTACTCTGCCCAGTTCTGGGCTCCTCACGTTAAAAAGAGCATTGAGACATTTGAATGTATCCAGAGAAGTTCAACAAGGCTGGTGAGAGGTCAACAAGCCCTATGAGGAGAGGCTGAGGGGGCTGCTATTGATTAGCCTGGAGAAGAGGAGGCTCAAGGGTAACTTTATTGCTCTCTACAACTACCTGAGGGGAGGTTGCAGCCAGGTGGGGGCTGCTCTCTTCTCCCAGGCAACCAGCACTAGAACAAAAGGACACAGTCTCCAGCTCCACCAGGGGAGGTTTAGGCTGGATGTTAGGAAGAAGTTCTTCACAGAAAGAGTAATTGGCCATTGGAATGTGCTGCCCAGGGAGGTAGTGGAGTCACCATCCCTGGAGATGTTGAAAAAGGGATGGGATGTGACACTTGGAGCTGTGGTTTAGTTGTCAGGTGGTATTGGGAAATAGGTTGGACTAGATGATCTCTGAGGTCTTTTCCAACCTTATTGATTCTATGATTCTACGATTCCATCAATAAATTTCATGAGAGTATCCTGGGCTGCATCAAAAGATGTGTGGCCAGACGATTGATAGTTGTGATTCTGCCCCTATGCTTCAGTGAGCCTCCACCTGGAGCTCCTAACACAAGAAGCATATGAATCTGTTGGAGAAGGTCCAAATGAGAGCCACAAAAATGGTCAGAGGGCTGGAGCACCTCTCCTAAAATATCAGGCTGAGAGGGTTGGGGCTGTTCAGCCTGAAGAAGAGAAGACTCTGTAGCTGTCTCATAGCTGCCTTCCAGAACCTGAAGGGGGCCTGCAAGCAAGCTGAGGAGAGACTGTTTGCAAGGGCATGTAGCAATAGGACAAGGGGCATTGGTTTCAAACTAGAGAAAGGCAACTTTATATTGGACATTAGGAGGGACTTCTATGCTGTGAGGGTGATGAGACACTTTAAGAGGTTGCCCAGAGAAGTTATGGACACCTCATTCCTGGAGGTGTTTTAAGACCAGGCTGGATGAGGCTTTAACCAAGATAATTGGAGCTGTCCCTGCCCATGGCAGGTGGGCTGGAACTAGATGGTCTTTAAGGTCCCTTGCAACTTAAGCCTTTCTATGGTTTTATGATGGTGGTTCTACGAATCCCAGCAGTCCTTGTAAAATATCTAGTAAATTATTAAATATTCTAATGTAGTTTATACAACAAGAAACAATAACAAAACCATGAAATGAACTTTTTCAAATTACCTTTTTTTTTTCTTTCCCACTTGCAGACAGATTTCTATAAAGGCCTTTTTTTGTTTTTTCTCCTAAAAATATGTATTGGAGAAGGTATATTGTCATTGAGGCCTGATGTGAATCACTTAGCCATAACCATACAAATGTCACATTTTCCTCACTGTTAAAATACCCTTAAGCTTATAAAAATGTAACATTGTTTTATCTTTTTCTCCTTTAAAATCTTGTTATTCCACACCCCCCCTGCTTTCTAATAAAATTTCTGTTTTTAAGTCCTCTGGGTAACTTCTGACTAACCTATGTCCTTATTCAGATGAGCTACTGAGAGTTAGAAACAGTATTTGGCAAAGTGCTTAAATAATTGCCTTCATCACAGCACTGCTTCTTTCCTCATTTTTCTCTTCCTTTTCTGCCTACAAGTACCATGGATCAGTCATTGTTTAATCACAGAAATTTTACCTACTGCACCTGCATCATAGAAAATATTTCTCCCTGTTACCAGACTCTTTTCCTTCTTTGTAAGGCAAAGTACTAACACAGAGTCACAGAAAGTGAGGGGCTGGAAGAGATCTCTAGTGATCATCTATTCTAATCTCACTTCTACACAAATCTTTACTGGAGAGAGAAAGATTACACTGACCACCTAAGTGTACATCTTAATGTGCTTTGAGGTCCTACTGTTTTGGTCATTAAGATCAGCTACTTAGTAGTATGTATGTTATTATCAGGCAGGTGCTATCTAACACATTTATGTGTCCTTCTGTGGGGAAGGACATAGGTACATAGTTTTGTGCTAATGAAAGAAAGGATAGGGTGATAGTCAAGAAGAAGTGTTTCTGGATCCCTTAATTCAGATGTGGCCAGAATGATAGAAAGAAGAAAAGATGTATCTTCTTTTACCTGAAATTCTAACTTAGTGGTGTTAGGAGATCAGCCTTTTCCCTTCTGCAGCAAAAGCAGAGAAGACTAATTATCTTTTCCTGAAGAGTCTGTTTTGAGAGGCATTGTAATAGGAAAATGAACCTAAGTCTTTACTACACTTCTAAAAATAGAGCAACTTGTCATTCGAAAATGACAGATGGTGCATGCATGTTTACTAGAGTTTGGGGCTTGATTTTTCAGTGATTGAGGAAGGAGGAATGGAGGGAGCAGATGTGCACACATTATCTCAAACACTGCTGGGAAGCAATGTTTAAGAGTGATCTGAAGTTTTTCCACCCACTATTACAAGGAAGACTTGGATCAGAGGCATTTTGTCTATTATTGAGTGTGGCCACTCCTGTGTGCTGACATACAGGAGTCAGTTCAAGTGTTCATGGAGGAAAAAAAATGAATGTTGCAGGCACAGAGGTGATGAAGCTTTCCTTGTTGGCTCAGCAACACAGTCATCCTCCCACCTGAATGCAGATCACTGTCTCCTGAGCAAATCAAAGAAATCTGCAATATATTTGCAATCTTGCAAATCTGCAAATCTGCAATATCTGCATTTTAAGTTTGAAGACGAACTTTATGTTCTCTCAACTAGCCTCCTAAATAAATACAGGCCATGAAGTGAGATACATATAGTGACTAGATTGTTTATTCATACATTTCAGTTCAGCACATCTCTCTTACATCTGATTTATCTATCAATAAATCAAACGTGCAGATTACACAAATCACATTTCTTAGTAATAGTTCCTGTACCAAGCATCTTATTCCCTTTTCAAACTTTCTATAGAGCACTATTAATTTTTGCCTGACTCTTACTGCTTTTTGGGAATGCTAGACACACATTAAGACCATATTTATTGAAGTAGTCATTTTATTAAAACTGGACATAGAAATTCAGACACTGAAGCCAGCATTTTGTTCTGCAAGCACATGTTACCTCTGGGGAAGAACAGTAAACAGAGTTAATAGTTTATTTAAATTCAGAGATAGCTATCAAATGGAAGAAAAATGTGAAGTTGTGTAGCAGAAAACAGACTAGGCTTTCATGAAGGAAATATTTTTGAGCTCCAGGGCTTCAGAATGACCATGAATTTAATGACCTTTGTTGAGGCACAGATTGAGGAATTTATTTTTGGGAGTCTATATCATATGATCAGAGAAAAATTGCCTCCTGTCTAATATAATGTCCCCAACAGTACATGTACCAGGACCTAATAGCAGTCCCTGAAAATATACTGAAGGCAATCCAATTTTTTTTTCACCTTTACTTTTCTTTCTTTCTGTTTCTCCAAATATACTGAAAGAAGTAGACCAGAATTTCTGAGCCCAGAGAAGTCATAGTTTCACAGAATGGTTTGGGTTGGAACAGACCTTACAGATCATCTAGTTGCAACCTGTTTCTCACAATGCTGTTTGTCTGCTGTGGCAATTTCTCTGGTGACTCTTTTTATCAGAAAATCCTCCTGAAACTGCTACTGCTTGTAATCCACGTGTATGGTGTGGAAAACCCAAGAGAAAAAGAGCCTTGTGCTCTCTGCAGTAACTGTTTTGTCAAAAGCCATGATAAGCGTCACCAGATAAGCATTTGTCCAAAGCCAAAAATGCCAGGATCCATCAGTTCTCTGCTTAAACATGCCCAATCTTGTCTCGGCACGGGAGTCTGTGACTGGCATATGGCTTAGGGGGAAGAGCCCATGTGTGTCCACCAATCACAGCCTGGGAGGGTGAGGTGTTCTCTTCTGCTCCCTTCATTCCATGCGTCTCTCTATTACCCCCTGTGGTGGTCTGAGCCTTAACTGGGGCTTAAAAGCTCAGATGGGGGCAAGGCTGAGAATTCCGCTCCCGCTTCCCCCGCCTTCTTTCCCAATAGAGAGGGAAAAAAAGGGAGAGGAGCAAATCCACCAAGAAATAATTTGAGTTCAGCTTGGAAGTAGAGAGGCAAAGAATTTTTTTCTTTAAGCAGTATATATATATACATATATACATGTGTGTGTGTGTGTGTGTGTGTGTGTGTGTATGTACACACACACACACACATATATATATGTGTAACCATGACAGGCAGGGTTCACAAGGGAAAGGAATAAGGATGGATGGGAAAAGGAAAAGAAATATGAGGTACAGAACCAGTCCTATGCAAAGTGTGGAAGCACCAGGAACGACCCCATGGCAGGGAAGCCGCAAGCCAGCAGCAACTCCTTGGTCCTCCTGAGGCAGAAGGAAGAGAGAGAGAGAGAGAGCAATGGCTGTGATGTCCACCATTTTATACCCCTGCTGGACAAGGGGGCGGGGTGTGGAACAGACCAAGTCAGTTTCCCAGGGAGAAAACACCCTCCAGGGAGGGCAAAAACTCTCACAAACCCTCCCCCCCTGTTTTCACGATGGGCATAGCCCATCTCCACCCCATCCCTTCCCAGCTTCATGGTGGGACGTGGGGTTTTCGCTGCACTGTCACACAACCCTACTGCACAATGGGCCTTGGACACATCCAGGGAAGGGGCATCCACAGCCTCTTTGGGTAACATGTTCCAGTGTCTCACTACCCTTTGTGGTAGTTTTAGGCTATGCCTTTAGAATTTTTCACAGATCTTGAACAGAAAGTGGTAAAATGTAAATAAGTCACCATTGGGTGTAAAAAGGAAATAATGAGGTGGTGGAGTCACCATCACTGGAGGTGTTTAGGAAGAGACTGGATGGGGTGCTTGGTGCCATGGTTTAGTTGATTAGGTAGTGTTGGATGATAGGTTAGACTTGATGATCTCAAAGGTCTTTTCCAATCTGGTTAATTTCTATTCTATTCTATTCTATTCTATTCTATTCTATTCTATTCTATTCTATTCTATTCTATTCTATTCTATTCTATTCTATTCTACAATCCCTTTGGAGAGATAAGGGACTTAAACAAGTTGTACAAAACAACCTATCTCTCTTCTTGCTTATTTGCTCTGCGAGAGATTAACCTGCTTCTGCTTGACACTGGTTTCATTGCTTTGGTTAAATCTAACAAAATATCTCTGCTCCTTTCTCTTGTCCCTTTTGTGTACAAGGAGGCAAGGGAGAGGCAGGGAAGGAGAAGCTATTAGCTTCCCCTGATCTTTGGGCAGGGGGGTTCTTGTGCTGTTTATTAATTGTAAATACTTGTAAATATTCTAAATACTGTATATTTTGTACATATTAATTGCATTTAATTGTTGATTGTAGTTTTGCTTGTAAATACAGCTTTCATTTGCTTCCAACTGAGCTGATCTGGGAAATTTAATTTTGGAGGGGGAGTTTTCAACCCACCACACCCTTATACAAAAGAACTTCTTCCTATGATCTTATCTAAATCTCTCCTTCTCAAGCTTCAATACATTCTCTCTTGTCCTATCACTGCAAGCCCTTGTGAAAAGTCCCTTTCCAGCTTTCTTGAAGGCCTCCTGCAAGTACTGGAAGATTACTGTAAGGTCTCTTCTCTTCTCCAGGCTGAACAAACAAAGCTCTTTCAGCCTTATCCTTGAAGGAGAGGTGCTCCAGCCCTCTGATCATCTTTGTGGCCCTCTCCTGGACCTGCTCCAGCAGTTTGATGTCCTTCTTATGCTGGAGGCCTCAGAACTAGATGCAGTGTTCCAGGTGGGCTGCAAGTGAGCACTGCTGGCTCATGTTGAGTTTCTCATCAACTGACACCCCCAAGTCCTTCTCCTTAAGACTGTTCTTGAGCCATCCTCACCTAGCCTCCATTTGTGCTTGACATTGCCCTGACCCATATATAGGACTGTGGAATAGGGTTTTTGATGATTTTTGCTTTTGCTTTACGTATAACATAGAAATCTTGATTACTGCTTTTGTTTCTGCCTGTACTTTGAAATCCACTGGATAGCATAAAAAATATAGGCAATAAAAAAGTTTCATTTGGCAAGAAGAATAATAATGATTCAATATGCAGTCAATTTGAATGTCACTCAGTGAGACTTTTAAATTGGAGCTTACACCTTCTAATGAAACAATCTAAGTGACTGTGATGCAGGGAGTCTGTCTAAAACTGCCAACATAAAAATCCCACATGGCTCAGATCAAAACACTGTGGGGGTTAGGGATCGAGAGTGATAGTGCATGCCAGGTTACTTTTAAACATGTGCATTAAAGGTGAAAAGCTTGCCTGATTCAATCTTTATGAAACTAGGGTACAGTTTCATCAGCCTTTTAAACGTTGTTGATTTTGTAGTAAAAAGTAGCATGGAAAAGACAAGAATTCATGACAACCTGATTTATTTGGCTCCCATGATAGAATCTGTCTCTATCAGAAACCTCTTGACTAGGGTTTCTTAATATTGAAGGCAGCCAAACAAAATAATCTTACATGTACAGTTCCTTAGTTTTTCTCCAGTTTTGTTAATGACAGAATGAAGGGCTAACAGAATCACAGAATGCCTCTGGGGATTGTGTAGTTCAATGCCTCTGCCAAAGGAGGCTCACCTAGATCAGATTGCACAGGATTGTATCCAGGCAGGTTTCAAAAGCCTCCAGAGAAGGAGACTCCACAACCTTTCCAGGCAGTCTGTCCCAGCGCACTGGCACCTTCAAAAGAAACAAGTGATTCACTAATTTTAGATGGGGCTTCTTGTGTTCCTGTGTTCTAGTTTGTGCCCGCTACCTCATGTCCTATCACTCGACACTACTGAAAAGAGTCTGGCCTCATCCTCTTCACATTTATCTTTTAAATATTGATAAGCATTGACAAGATACCCTCTCAATCATCTTTTCTCCAGGCTACCTCAGGTCTCTCAGCCTTTCCTTAGAAGACTGTTGCTCCAGGTCCCAGGTTTTCCCAATGCAGAAAAAAACATTTTGTTATGTCAGCCTACTGTTCCTGGACTGTACAATAAGGTACAGCTGGGATATTTGTTCAATTCTGCCAAAATCAACCAATCAAAAAAAACCCCGAAGAAGTGAAAAACCAAATAAAAACATCAAATCAATGACAACAAAACCCCCAACCTAAACAAACAAAAAAAAACCCAAAACCACCCTAACCAATCAAAACCAACAAACCAAACCAACAAACAAAGAAACCCAACAAAACCAAACAACAACAACAAAAACCCAGGGGGATGAGGTACTCTGTGTGCCTTCTACTGAAGTCACTGAAGTCTTTACTTTAGGACTGTATATTCCCAATACTTTATGATGGCAACTGGGAGAAGCTGTTATTGCTTCTAATAGATCTGGGATGCAAACTAGCATACTCTGCAGTGCAGGCAGGATGTAATGAGATGAAGAATACATTTCGGACTAAGAGGGAACTCAGATAAAAAGTCAGAAAGAAAAGAAGTGTAGGGAAAGAATTCCCTTGAAGACCTTAAAAAACAATGCACAGACTATTTATTCTTACACATCATCAATTGCTATTATAGTTCTACAGTGATGGCCTAAATCAGCTTTGGCACATACCAATATTCTGGAGAATGCAGTCGAGGACTAGAACATTTTCATGGAGCAGATGTAGAAATCAGAAATAAAATCGAAGCTACTGGAGTAGGAAATTAAAGTACATTAAAAATATGCACGTGGCAGATCTTAGTTTCTTTTCAAGTTGTAATGACTGTAAATTGCTAATTTTGTTTCTGTTTTTTTCTTAATGAGAATGTTTTCTTTAAATTTCAATGGTACCTAAAAGATTGAGTTTTATGAAGTTTATATCTGAAACTGTTTTTCAAAGCCTCTAACCAGAAAACAGTGCTATGACATAGGTGTAGATTCCTGACACAATTTACTATGCAGAGTTTTGCAATTAGAAAATATATGATTTTGTTTTTTACAGTCTAATCGCTTAAAATTAATGTAACCAATTTCATCCAAATAGAGAAGAAATGCTCTATTGGGCCAAAAACTATAATGAAAAAATGCCACTGTGAAAATCGAAAAAGTAATTGAACCAAAAAAAAAGACTGCTAAAGCTGTGTTGAAAATTGTAGTGTTTAAGTGTTCAAATACTCTGGGAAGACATTTTTTATTTAAGTTTGGAAATGTAGTGAAAATGTTATGACATGGCATTAAATACTAGGCAACATTTTCTTTCAAAGGTTTGATAAAATGCAACATAAAAATTATATTAACAATGGAAATTAATAACCATTTTATAGATTAGTTTTCATTTCATGTCAGTGATCTCATGTATCCCAAGATTTTTCAGCAGCACCTTTTAATTTTGAGATTGTCTTAGTCTGCAAAACACTAGCTAAGAATCGCTTTCATCATTGCATTATTAGAGAAAGAATTAGTATGAAACTGTGATGGGTTAATGCCCATCCTGGAAGCAGGGGGGGAGGGCTTGTGAGTGCTTTGCCCTCCCTGCAGGGAGTTTTCCCCCTGGGAAACTGAGTCTGTTCCACTCCCCCTCCCTGCTCAGCTAGAGTATAAAAAGGAGGACACATCAGCCATTAGCTCTCTTTTTGTCTCCCGCCTTCCTGGACGAGAGCTTCTGCATCTGCCTTCCTGCTATTCTGCCATGTGGTCGGGCCTGATCCTTCTCCCTGCTGTCTCCATGCTCCTTCAGAAGACTAGTTCTGTATTCGTGTTTTTTTTCCCCCTCCCATCCATCCTTGTTCCTTGCTCTTGTAAACCTTACCTGTTATATATATATATATATGCTATATATATATATATATATGAAAACTCTTTACATCTCTACTTGCAAGATGACTCCATTTTTATTTTTTTGGTGGATTTGCTCCCTCCCTTTCTTTTTTTTCCCTCTCTGTTGGGAGGGAGAAGGGGGAGGGAGGAGGGATTCTCATCCTTGCCCCCATCTGAGCTCTTAAGTCCCAATTAAGGTTCAAACCACCACAGAAACTGATGTGGCAAAGGTCTTTGCAATCTAAGCAACGTACAAGTATGGAATTCCATGAGGTGACTCCAATGTTTTACTACTTTGCCACACAGTTCTCCTTCTTTAAACTAGAAAAAGCACATACTGTTTTCTCTCTGTGATTATTTGCATCTTTCATGTTTCCTAAGTGCTTTGTTATTCTTAATTCTTGAAAAGAATCTACTGGGCTAGACCTTGCATCAGGAAAAAAGGAACTTAGCATTTTAAAGCTGAATATAGAATAGAAGATGGTTAAATCAGGAAGGAACTCAAAGGATTGTAAGTGCATCCATTTAATCAGAACTAACAATACTTGCAGTTAATTTTCCACTGTGGAATTAATGAGAAAGTAGCAACGTTGTGTATAAGGAGAAGAATTAATTTTGTAAAGTACACTTTAGACAAGCAAGGAGCCTATGACAATCAGTGATGGCCTAAATTAATCTAATATTTCTCACTCCTGTACTTACAGTTATTTCTTTATTGTATTAGGTATTTAAGGGTTCATTCTTGTGATGAAGCTTCAAAAGACTAAGGGAAGGTATTGCTACCCACTATGTGGATAATACAAGGCAGAAGAAATAGAGAACATAAAATAGCCTGGTTCTGGGAGTCCTTGATGTTCCAGTTCCCTTTAAATGCCTGCTTTTACTTCCATTCCCCCCTTGTTCCAAAAAGCTGCAGATTCAGCCAGTTCTGCTCCACTCCTCTGGCAGAGTTTTACCTATGTCTTGTTTTTCTCTCTTCTGTCAGTGGTACCCTTTGTTCATTTTCTGTTGCATGGTTTGCAAATATTTTTGCCTTTTTTTCTTGTCTCCAAAGCTGGAATACATTGCTAGTGCTGGTTCATCAAGCATCTACTCCTTTCTTACAAAATGCTTCCTTGATGAATGAACAAATTGTGCAAACAATTAGCTGGTTTTGTTGTAGGTTAATAATTCTGGACAGCAATATTAATTTTCAGTCTCTGACTTCTGTAAAAATCTAGGTATCTATGATTAAGGTAAAAGCCATATACAAAATTTCCACATTAACCTATAACATGGTATTTAAAATAGGCTTATACAGCCTTCAGTTTAGAGACAAGAGTGACATGTATATAACAACCAGGAAAGACTTTCCCCTACCTGTCAATACAGGTTGGAGTTTTTTTCTGGTAATACAGCAGCTCAGCTGCATCAGAGATCTTCACATATAGTTTGTATGGACATTGTTCTTTTGTGAAGGAGTTGCATGTGAAGGCTTCCTCTGTTTGCTATGGGATATAGCCCTGAAGGGAAGAGGGCACCAATTGAGATACCTGACATAGAAGAATCCCTTCAAGAAAGGCCTATCCTGAAATGTAGGAAATCAGGAAAAGACAGCAGGACAACTTCACAGGTAAGCAAGGAGCTACAAACTGAACTCAGTACACAATGAGGGAAAGAGTACACACAGCAGAAGCAGGGGCAGGTGACCCATGAGAAGCTGCTGTTTGATCATGGAAGGATGGGGTTAGGAATGCTAAGTCTGGCTTGGAGTTGAATCTGACAAAAGAAATATTTTCACATTGACTTAGAAAAGGAAGACTAGAAAAATTGTTCTGATGAATGGGGCAGCATCTCTGGTAAGACAGAACATGAAAAACATTGTGATACTGGATACCTTCTCTACCTTGATCTTTTCTAGTAAGGTAGGCTTTTAAGAATCTGAGCACAGATATTAGTGGGAAAGTCTGGAACAAGAAAGATGTAACCTTGGTGGAAGAGAATCAGGTTAGAGAATACTTCAGTAAACTGGACTAATTGTGATGCTGAGGAAGATACTGATGTCATTGTAAGGCCACTTTCAATTGTCATAGAGACTAGAAGAGGTTTCTGAGAAATTAAAAAAGAGCTAATGTCACTCAGATCAGCAAGAAGAAAGACCCAGAGCATCAGAGGATGGTGATAAGTGGCACAACATCTAATTGCAGGCAATTCCTTGGTGAGGTACCCTAGACCTCAGTATAGAATCCAGTCCTGTATAGCACCATCACTAATTATTTGGATGATGGGAAACAGTACATACCTGACAGGTATATACTTGACATATTTGAAAATGACACAAAACCAGACAGAATGACTAGTGTACTATATCAGTTTGTTCCTGTTAACAAGGGCACTTGGCCATTTTGGTTCGAGAGCCGAGCAGAACCGGTACTTTGATACCACTCCACTTGAATTGTGAGCTTTCTGCTCGGCTTTTCGCTTTCCTTACAGGGTTTTGTGGGTCAGGCAGACTCCTGGTTGGCAGGGGGGTCTGGCAGGATCGTGTTCTCATGAGCCTGCGTGGGAAGGGGAGCATGACGTCAGCCGCGGGAGGTTTAAATCCCGACCTGGGCTGTGCATGTAGTGCCATTTTGGTTCGAGAGCCTTTCAGCTGATTGCATTAAAAAAAAAAAATTATTTTTTATTCTCAACCAAATGTTGAACCATGGTTGTCACTCAGACAAAGGGTAGAAAAACAGCATCTACCTAGGCAGAGTTGCTTCATCAGCATGCTGGAGTCCAGGCTGCCAGCTTGTGCTGCGTTGAGGCAACCCCCTTCCCCACCACTGGTAACAATAAACACTCAGACAAACGGATTGCAAAAGTGATGGAAAGTTTAAATAGAAAGCAGTAAACTTATACAGAAAGCCAAAAGCGCAGTGACAAAGAAAGATCCCAAAACAGACCCAGAGAGATCCCATCCCCACCTGAGGGTACACCCAAGACCCCCAGAGCTCCTTCTTCCCCCTCCCACTGCTAGGCTAGTCTCAGCTGGCCAGGTCTGAGACTGCCCATCCCCCCATGGCCTTGGGCCTAGCCAGGCCCAAAGCCAGGAGACATCTTCCCCAGTTACCAGCTGATGGAGGAGGAAGAAAAGAGGAAGTGCTAGACTCTGCACTGCATCTTATAGTGGATGCAAAGAATTGTGGTAGGAAATACTACATAATTTCCTGTGTCCACCCCTCTGGGCTGGACTTCTGGACACAGGAAGTAAACATTGCAGGAGGGCACCCAGCTCAAACTGCAACATGCCACCCCTTATTTCATACCACAGTCTTTGCACCCAAACACATCATTAAATCAGAAATCTTCTGATGATATGTTTGGTGAAGTCCATATCTTCATCTGGGCATTCACCCAAACAGTCTCTCATTCAGGCTCAAGTGTCAATCCATTCCAGTTCTTCTGCCCTCATCTAATAGAACCTCCCAGCGATGTAGAGTTCACTCTTCTGCAGTGCAAGCTCTTTATGGATCCATTGGACATCCTGGTCACCTGGAAAGAACCTCACAACTTCTCAACCAAACCTTTATTCCCATCTCTATTTACTCAGCAGCATATTTCCACCCCTGGGGCAAGCCAATCAGAACAATCAGGCTCTAACTGCTTCTCCACCCCTCCAGGAAAACAGCACGCTGAGCTTTTCACAACCCTGCATGGACCTATCCCAAGCCCAGTGCTGACGGCTTCCAGATGCGGGCCGAGGCTATACAGATGCATGTCACAGTATACCGCCTTCCCACTAGGAGTTCGTGTACCAAGACATGACAGCATCCAACAACACAGCCCTCCCCCAGAAGAGGGAGGGACTGCACCACAACCTACTGAGAAGAAGATAGGTGGAGCCAGGTGCTCAGCACCATTTTCAGAACCCGTCCGCAAAGGTCGGGGAAGAGACTAGGGCCAGCCCCGCCACAGCCCAAGCGCACGGCCAGGACTGCTGTAGCCACTCCGAGCACACGGCCGTGCTCACTGCTGCCGCAGCCCGAGTAGACGGCCGGGACAGCTGTCGCCGCTCCGAGCGTACGGCCGGGTCCGCCACCACTGCAGCCCGAGTGGACAGCCGGGGGCCACCGGTGCCGCTCTGAGCACACGGCCGGGCATGCTGCCACCCAAGCATACAGCAGGGCTCTGGCCACCTCTACCACCGCGGTACAGAATCAAAATCGCCTCCACCCCTTGGGCATTCAAACGTCTCCTCCAGCAAAAGCCATAAGCACGTCCTCAGGGCCCTTGAGAACAGCTTTTCAGCTGGAGTCCCTGTTCGCCCATAGGGAGCCGGGCTCACCCACTCCTCTGTAGCTGGCCCTACCATGCAGTGAGAACAGACCTGACTTTGATCTGCTCGCTGCTGCCCCTCCCCCACTTCACTTCCTGCCATTTCTGCCACTCCGCAGAAAATAAAAGTGGAGGAAGGGCAGGTCCCACATTCTCAAGCGGTACCCCAATTCCGATGGTTAAGAACCACCCCTGCTTGAAATAGCAGGAGGGCCTCTGTGCCACCGGCCATGCACCAGATGTCTCCCTGCAATCCACAAGAGCTCACACAATCGCCCCAACAACAACACTGGCACTTGGGATAGAGGGGGAGAGAGAGAACACCTGTGTCAGGTGTGACCATGTGAACTTCCTCCTCAGTCTGGTGGCAGAGCTGAAGGATGAAGTAGCCAAGCTGAAGGAGGAGGTATCTAGGCTGAGGTCAATAAGGGAAAGCGAAAGGGAGTTAGATTTGTGGGAGAAAGCTCTGCAGATCTCCCCTGATGAGGGAAGGATCCCTGGAAATGGTGAGGAATGGATACAGATCCCTGCCACAGGTGGTAAGAGTAATCCATCCCGGCCCTCTCCTCCTCTTCCGCTGCCCTTGCATAGTAAGTATGAGGCCCTGCAGGCTGAGGGCAGTGGGGATGAGAGGGGCGAGGAGCAGCCATCTGGAGAGGAGCCTAAAGCCAAGCAGTCCCCACCAACTATAATGACCAGCTCCACAAAGAAAAGGAGAAGGGTTATAGTTGTTGGGGACTCTCTCCTGGGGGGTACTGAGGGACCCATATGTCGTCCCAACCCATCCCACAGGAAGGTCTGCTTCCTGCTCGGGGCGCGGGTAAGGGACATTGCAAGGAGACTCCCTAAATTAATCCAGCCCACTGACTATTACCCTCTGCTGGTAGTACAAGCTGGGAATGATGAAATGGACAAGAAGGGCACCAGGGCGATTAAAAAGGAGTTGAAGGCCCTTGGACAATTGATTGATGGGGCAGGAGCTCAAGTGGTGTTCTACTCAGTTCCCTCAATGACAGGGGTGTACACTGAGAGGAACGGGAGAACCCATGCCATCAACAATTGGCTCAGGGGATGGTGTCAGCAGAGGAACTTTGGTTTCTTCAATCTGGGGCAACTTTTACTGCACCCAACCTGCTGGGTCCTGATGGGATGCATTTATCTAGAAGGGGTAAGAGAGTCCTAGCACTAGAGCTGTCAGGGCTCCTTAGGAGGGCTTTAAACTAGGTTGGAAGGGGGTGGGTGAGGAAATTGGTCCCTCTGCAGAGGAAAGAGTAAGGCACAAACTAGGGGCAATTGAGAAGTCAGGAGCCCAGCTGAAGTGCATGTACACCAATGCACACAGCATGGGCAATAAGCAAGAGGAGCTGGAAGTCCTGGTCCACCAGGGTGACTATGATATAGTCTCAATCTCAGAAACATGGTGGGATAACACACATGATTGGAGTGCTGCACTGGGGGGTTACAGGCTTTGTAGGAGAGACAGGTGAGGGAGAAGAGGAGGAGGGGTGGCTTTGTATATTAAAGAGTCACTCTCTGCCACAGAACTTGAGGTAGAAAATGAAGGGACCTTATCCATCTGTATAAATACATGACTGTCAGTTTGCAGAATTTATCCCTTCCTGTCCGTTGTGTCCTGAATGCATGTTGCTCTTTGTTTGACTTATGACAGTGCTTCCAGAAAACATCAGGCCTTAACACTAACCATGTATTAAGCCAAAACCTGAACAGCAGTTGAGTGAACAGTAATACTGATGGAAATTATGAGGGATCAAGATTCTTCTCAACACTATCCACTGGCAGGAAAAGTTGCAGAGGAAACAAATTGAAAAACTTTGAATTCCACCTGAATACAAACCAACTTGGTTTATTTTATGTTATTGTGGTGGTAGTCAAATATGAGAAAAATCCACCTGGAGAGGTTATGGAGTCTTCATCCTTAGAGATACTCATAACCCAGCTAGACTCTGTTGTGTGAAATCTGTTCTAGCTGACACTGGTTGAGCAGGGACATTAGATTAGAGGGTCTCACAAGGCCCTCTCCAATCTAAACAGTGCTGTAATTCTCTGATTCTATAAACTAGAAGGAAAATGTTTGATGTGAGGCAGATAAAGAATAAAGCTCACACAGTAAAGAGGATTTCAGATACCTCTTTACTGTGCTATTTTTTAATACACAGATTTTTAATACAGATATTCAGAGAGCTGGCTGTCACAAATTCTAGCTTAGACACAAATATCCTCCTGCTTTACTGCATTGAGGTTTTGGGCCTCTAAATCAGCAATGTGGGAGCACTCCCAGAGGAAGAACTTGCCATCCCTTTTCATTTACAATAATTCTTCAAGATGGGTATTGCACTATTCCACAAGTCTGACAAATGGGGATGTTGGACCAGCTACTTAGCTTAAACTGCCACAACATCTTCCCATCTTATTTTATATCTAACTTTAACACCTTACCACTAAGGTGCTAAGACATGAGTATACATTTCAACCTGCCAACATTCCTGTATCAGCTGTAAAATGTGGAAGAAATCTTCTTTGAAATTGCTAAAACAAGTTTCTCCACATTTTGTGCCTTGGCGCTTAACTTTTGGATACTGCGAGCCTAACTGACAGTTTCTCTTGCTTTTTTTTCTCTCCATTTATACTTTCAATTAATTTTGTGGAATTTCACACTTTCTTACTCTATTCAATGTTAATTTTATTTTTAGTGCTGTGTATTTTTTTCCCCCAGAACTAGATCATGTTGCTTTTAAAGTATGTTGTAAAGCCTTAGTGCTATTGTAGCCTCACAGCATCAATACCTATTTATTCCTATAATGATTTATAAAAAAGTAGTCTGATAATATCACCCTTTCCACATTATAAGCAATTCACCTCAAAATAGTAAACTACACTGTTATTCCATAACCATTTTAAAATTAATGATTTCACAGCCTGTCAGAATAATGAATTAATTTTGTGTCATTTTCAGTACTGTTCATGGGGTTTTTTTGTCAAAGGAATGAGAAAGTAATGAGAACAAAAATAGATTACACACACATAAAAATGTAATAATCCCTCCCTGTGACAAAAGCTACCAGAGATAAGAAAGACTACTCTTTATCTCATGCCAATCATAAAGTATTGCTAGGAACAGGCAGTAGTGCAGCATCAATTAATTTGTAGGGCAAACACAACAAAACACTTAAAACTTGATTGTTAAACTTAACCTCCATGATAATCAACAGAATAAGAAACAAGATATGATTCCTTGTGAGTCCTTCAGACTATTACCAGCTTCTAATTTTTCAGGTGGGTAGTGATGATGCAGCAGTGAGTGACTCACAATCAATTAAAAGAGACTTCAGGACCTTGGGGCAACTGCTAAAGGGATCAGGAAGGAGCTCAAGTTGTGTTCTCCTCCATCCCTGTGACATCAGCGAGGGACAAGAGAACATTTAGGAAGAGACAAGAGGTCAATTCATGGCTCTGGGACTAGTGTCATCAACAAGAGTTTGGATTTTATGATCACAGCTCAGTTTACAGGGCACCAGAGCTGCAAGCAACCGATGGGATGCACCAGTTCTAGAGGGGGGAAAGGATTTTAGGGCAGGAGTGGGCATGGATCATTGATAGGGCTTTAAACTAGATTGGAAGAGGGTAGGAGTTGTTAATCTCATACTTGCCTGCCTCAAACATTGGGGCAGCTCACTAGAGGCAGAGGCATGCAGTGCTAGCAAGGGCTCTCCACTTGTCCTGAGGCAAGCCAAGGATGAAGCACTGGGACACCCCAAGGAAATCAAGGGGGATGGTGACAGGGCCATCCCAGATGAAGTGCATATATGCAAATGCACACATCTTGGGCAACAAACAGGATGAATTCAGGGCCACTATGCTGCTGGAATGTTATGGCATAGTGGCTATTACTGAAACTTGGTGGGATGATTCCGGTGACTGGAATGTAGGGATAGAGAGGTACAAGCTCTTTAGGAAGGACATGCAGGGGATGAGGGGAGGAGGTGTTGCTCTCTATATCAGTGACTAGCTGGAATCAGTGGAGCTCCGCCTGGGGAAGGATGATGAGCTAGTTGGGAACATATAGGTGAAGATTAAAGGGAAGACAGGGGAAGGTGATGTTGCTGTAGGGCTCTACCCTGTCCCTGAAGGGTTCAAGGCCAGGCTAGATGTGGCTCTGGCCAACTTGATCCAGTGTGAGGAGTCCCTGCCCATGGGAGGGGGGCTGGAACTAGATGATCCTTGATGTCTCTTCCACCCCTAACAATTCACAAGGATGATCAGAGGGCTGGAACATCTCTCCTATGAGGACAGACTGAAGGAGTTGGGGCTGTTCAGGCTGCAGAAGAGAAGGCTCAGAGGTGACCTAATTGTGGCCTCCCAGTATCTGAAGGGGCCCTACAAGAAGGCTGGGGAGGGTCTTCTCAGGATCTCAGGTAGTGATAGGAGTAGGGGGAATGGAATGAAGCTGGAGGTGGGGAGATTCAGGCTGGATGTGAGGAGGAGGTTCTTCACCATGACAGTAGTGAAGCCCTGGAATGGGTTGTCCAGGGAGGTGGTTGGGGTGCCGTCCCTGAAGGTGTTTGAGATCAGGCTGGACGAGGCTCTGGCTGGCCTGGTCTAGTGTGGGGTGTCCCTGCCCATGGCAAGGGAGTTGGAACTAGATGATCCTTGTGGTCCCTTCCAACCCTGTCTGATACTATGATACTATACTATGATTCATATTAGTAAGCTGCTCTGAAACAGAAGAAGTTGTGTGTGAATACACACGATGGATGCCTTCATCTAAATTCAAGAGTTTTAATATTATTATTTTTCTGCAAATGTGTCTTGTTTTGCTTTGTTTTCTGAAGTAAGATTAAGTATTTTAAGGAATGTATGTTGTAATGGTGTATAAAGTTGACTCTGAAAACAAAATTAATCCATTCCAGCCTTTCTCTGCTACTTCAAGGTGTTCATTTTCCACAATTGTGAGCTTGATGCTGGAGAATTCTGAAGTGATTTCAGACTGAAATAAGACAGAAATTTAAACTACTGTTTCTGTTTCTGCAGGTCCAATCTTGGGTTAAATAATAGCAAAACTACTCTTGAGTATTTGAACTGCATAATTTCTTAGAATCTATTATAACTTCTTACAGCTTGCACACTCAGGTTTTCATTCTCAAGTTTATTTTTGGAGGGGAAGAGAGAAGTGAGAAAGAAGAACTGGGATGAATCCCAGACATGTATAAAGACTGAGGATGACAGTATAAATGTAATCACAGTATCACAGTATAATCTATTTGAAACAATCTTCTCTTTTAAATTAAAGTAGAATGAAAGAATTAAATAGTAAATTCCTTTAGGCTAGGACAACCAAAAAAAATTCAGTTCAAAATAAATCAAGCCATATGCTATAGGTGATGATAATAAACCCTAAATTTAGCCAGATTAAGAAAAAACCCTACCCTGACATTTTTTTGGTGGAGAGGAAAGGATTTTCAACATGCAGCACCGAAGGATTTTGTCTTTTTGACCTATGTTTTCAGATTCTAATGGCTAAGGTTTATTCCCGTTATCAGGTGGAAATGGGTGCATCTTTTTTACAGGAATTATAGAATCACAGAATAGGGTAGGGACACCTTCCACTAGACCAGGTTGCTCAAGGTCTCATCCAACCTGGTCTTGACACACCTCAGGGGTGTGTCTTCCAACTCCCTCAGTACGCTTGTGTGGATGCCATCCGGCCCTGTTGACTTGTGTGTGTATAAGTGGTGCAACGGGTCATTAACCATCTCTTCTTGGACTGTGGGGACTTCTCTCTGCTCCTCATCCCTATTTTCCAGCTCAGGGGGCTGAGTATCCAGTGAACACCTGGTCTTACTACCAAAGTCTGAAGCAAAGAAGGTATTGAGTACCTCAACCTTTTCTTCATCCTGGACCACTAAGTTCCCCCCTGCACTCAACAATGGACAGAGGTTGTTTGTAGTCCCCTTTTTGTTGCCAATATATTTGCAGAAGGATTTCTTATTGTCTTTACCAGATGAAGATAAATTAATTTCCAACTGGGCTCTGCTTCTTCTAGTTTTCTCCCTGCATGGAATCATGACAAACTTGTATGTCTTTCTGAGTAGTCTGACCCTTAATAATAATAATAATAATAATAATAATAATAATAATAATAATAATAATAATAATCTCTCCTTTTCTCTCTAAACTGCAGCCAAGGATTTCCAAATCTCAGAATGACAGAAAATATCCAGTAGGAGGACACCTCAAAGATCATCCCGTCCAACCTTTGACCCAGCACTGAAGGGTCAACATTAAACCATGTTGCTAAGTGCCAGGTCCATGCACTGCTTAAACACCTCCAGGGATGCTGATTCCACCACCACCCTGGACAGACCATTCCAGTATTTGATAAACCTTTCAGTGAAGAAGTATTTTCTAGCATCCAGCCTCAACCTCCCCTGGCACAGCTTGAAACCATTTCCTCTAGTCCTGTGGCTTGCCATCAAGGAGAAAAGGCTTGTCCCCTCCTCACTCCAATGTTTCATAGAATCATAGAAACATGGATTTTTAGGGTTGGAAGAGACCTCAAGGATCATCCAGTTCCAACCCCTCTGCCATGGGCAGCAACACCTCATGCTGATCAGGTTGACCAGGGCCACATCCAGCCTGGCCTTAAAAATCTCCAGGGATGAGGTTTCCACAACCTCCCTGGGCAACCTGTGCCAGTGTCTCACCACCCTCATGGGGAAGACTTTCTTCCTAACATCCAATCTGAATCTAACCACTTCTAGTTTTTTTCCATTCCCCCTAGTCCTATCACTACCTGACCCCCTAAAATGTCCCTCCCCAGCTTTCTTGTAGCCTCCTTCAGATACTGGAAGGCCATGATTAGATCTTCTTTGAGCCTTCTCTTCTCCAGACTGAACAGCTCAAACTTCCTCAGTCTGTCCTCACAGGAGAGGTGCTCCAGCCCTCTGATCATCCTCATGACCCTTCTCTGGACATGTTCAGCGTGTCCAGATCCCTCCCATAATAGAGCTCCAGAACAGAACTGAACAGAATAGGGGCTTTTCAGGTAGTTGTAGAAAGTGAAGAGGTCTCCTTTCAGCCTTCTCTCCTCCAGACTGAACAACCCCAGCTGCCTCAGACACTCCTTGCATGCCATGTGCTCCAGGTTCTTGTATTCAGCCAGAAATGTAGAGATATTTGATGACAATCTTAAAATATCAACTAAGAATGAAATTGTATCAACTTTTAACCAATGAAGATCATTCCAGAAAAAGGGTAAAAGAACATTAAAGGATTTTAAAGATGGTGGTTTTTTTTTTTTTAATTTTTATAATGCCAACTGTGCATCTTTGGTTTCTGACCTACATTCATATTTAGACACTACCAATTCCTAAATAATGTGATTTATTGAAGTCTTAACTACTATCTTTCTATAAGTTCTCTTGATTTAGTTTTAGCTACTGCTGGTCGGTGGGGAATATGAAAAGGAAGGGGAAGTCAAGGGAGACTTCAAGTATATACGAAAACAAAATTCCAGTTTCTAAAGTCTTCTTGTTGTTGTTGTGGGTGTTTTGGTCAGTTGGTTGGGTTTTGTTTGTTTGGGTTTTTTTGTTTGGTTGGTTGATTGTTTTGTTTTGAGATATTACCTATGAGTTTTGTACAAACCATCATTCTAGTCAGAAAATATTTATACAGCTTAAACAGTTGCCATGTATATGGTAGAAAACTTCATGGAAAACCATTCATGAGCATTTTTAATTGTGAGACAGCAGTAATACATTCTGTATCTCATTACAAAAGGTTCTGAAAACATATGAATGCTCACCAAATGCCCATTTTCAGGTACAGACCATGCTGGAAATTAAATGCATTTTTTCTTTTTAGCTAGACATAATTGACTAGCCTTCTGATCTCTTTTCCCACATCCTGCAGAGGCTAATGAGCTAAATAATGAAGCATTCCAACTACCTAAAGAGTGCCCATGTTGTTTCTTTTCCTCAAGTAGCAAGAAAAATTACTTCTGTACCATCAGCTTCACAGTTTTAACTTTGTCTGACTGACATTTATCTCTACATGTTATCAGCAAAAAGAATTACAATGTGTGCAACCCATTACTACCCACAAATCTAGCTTGTCTTGAGCAGTACTACAATGTTATTTCTTGAATTCCTAAAAGCTTGATGATTGACCGCAGGCAAGAAACAGATACACACAGCTATTTGACAGGAAGACATTCAGATTATATTCTAACTTACTGAAGTTTGTGTCCTAATCATCTTTTTAATGCTGAATCAATTTGCATGAATGCATTTAAGGTGGTGTCAAAGTAACTAGACTGTTCACTGTTAGACTGTCTCAGTCTACAAAACAAGATGATACCAGTGGTTCTACCATTATAAGAGGCAAAATCTGTCAGATTAGAAAAGTTAACTTTGTTCTAAATTATTAGAGAAAAAGAAAAGCTATATAAAGCATGAAATCATGCAGTGTAATCCTCTGAAAACCAGAAATGAGTGAACAAACTCACCACCTAAATTCTGCTTTGGAGAAAGAGAGTAAGCCAATCTTCTTTTCCATTAGAATAGGCCCTTACAAGACTTTGATTTCTCTAAATTGCCTCAGCTAAATTACCTGTCTATTACTCTGTACTTCAACTCTAACTCTTTAGATTTTTTTTTTCTTTAGCTAGGGACTCATGTTCCCCAGTGTTTCTTGTGGCTGTATAATAAAGCTAGGTTGTTTGATTTCCTCAGTACTTTGAACTCCTGCCTTATCTATAATAAGACACAAAGTATGTTAGTTATGTTTGGGCAGATGGTGCCCACACTAATGTTTAATATCGTAAAATAATCCCTAGAAATTAAGAACTAGTTCAGACATGCACTAAGAAAGTTCAGTTCCATAAATAACACGGAATTTTTCTTTATCAAGCTTAATATTATCAATTCTTAGTAGGAAATCAGCCACTAATTTGGATAGCTAAGAGCATGAAGGTTACTTTAATCTATGCCAACTGCCAATAGCCCAGATCTTACTGGACCATGGGGAACTAGACAGGCACATTTTTATTTGTCTGCACTTACATGGAGATATAAATGATTTTTAATTTACTTCTCCAGTTAAGTAGTTGATTTTCTAATTAATTTGGCCATACCAACTTTCCAGTACCTAGCAAAATATATTTGAATTGGCAGAGCTATGCAAAAGCTGTGTTTGCAGTAAGCGTGTAACTCTGATGCAAATTCCTCCCATTAGCTACCCAATTAAGCAGAAGTAAGTTTAAATTACTAGTCTCAAACCTTATTTATTTATTTTTGCAGAAGACTGGTAGTTAACCATGTTTAAAGTCCAATGAGGGAATGTATACCGGCTCAAGCCATAAAAGAGATGGGGAAAAATCAGAAATTATTAAGGGAAATGAGAAGGAAAGAAAACACATTATAATTGGAGAAGAATTTCATACTTAATTATGGTCTAATTCAGTGAGTTATTAGAATTCTATCTTAAAAGAAACATCTGATACTGAAAGAGCTATTAAACCAGATTGTTCATTAGTTTGAGGAACACAGACAGCCCTTTTATTGAAAGGCTGCTTACAAGTTATATAGCTTTACACAGATATCTTTTTCCAGTAACCAAACTCGGTGAAGCCAGCAACACAAATAAAATGTTTCATGTAAATAAGAACAGCAGCCAGAGCTTCATCTGGAAAAGAGAATTGACCTAAGCTGCTTAGGGACCCTCTTAGGAAGCTGTTTCTCTGATTTCTATTATCTTGAGAATAGCATTGACTGCCTAGTCACAGGGAGAGAAATTCTTTCTGAATAAACTTCTTATAAAATATTCATTGATTTAAAACTTCAATTCTGCTGTCCTGAATCAAACAATGCAAGTCCTTTTCAAGATGGATGAGCATGTAATGATCACAAAGTATGTACCATTTTAGTAAGATGTTTATTTATTTTAAATGGTGCTAGCTAAAAAAAGACAAACAAAAAAACCAAAACCAAAACCCCAAAACAAACCCACAAACAAAAAAACCAAAACAAAACACAAACCCCCCACCAAAATTATTTGCACAATTCTATTCTGCTTGTTACTATTGTTGTATGTTAGATTTCCTAATTTTACCTAAAAAGAATAGAGCAGAGCAGAGCAGAGCAGAGCAGAGCAGAATAGAATAGAATAGAATAGAATAGAATAGAATAGAATAGAATAGAATAGAATAGAATAGAATAGAATAGAATTTACCAGGCTGGAAAAGACCTTCATGATCATCAAGTCCAACATAACATCCAACACCACGTAATCATAAGGTCTCCCCTGAGCCTCCTCTTCTCCAGGCTAAGCAACCCCAGCTCCCTCAGCCTCTCATCATAGGGCTTGTGCTCCAAACCGCTCCCCAGCTTTGTTGCCCTTCTCTGGACACCTTCCACCAACTCAACATATTTCCAAAACTGAGGGGCCCAGAACTGGACTCAAGGTGTGGCCTAACCAGTGCTGAGTACAGGGGCAGAATGATCTCCCTATAAAAAGTTAGCAAATATTTTTAACACCTGCTGGAACTAAGTTTTGGGGTTTTTTTTGAGCATTTCCTGCAAGCAAAGGATTTTAACAATAAAGATATCTTAGAAATCTTGACTGTCTCAGCTACAACTGACTCTGCGTATGAGTGAAAAATGTGAACCAATTTTGGTATGTGAACTATTCTGGGAAAATTTCTCTCAGGCCCTTGACTCACAAGTCCTTTTTCAAGATCATACCGCTTGAAAAAGCACAATTCCTTTCTATATAAAATAGTCAGACTCCAAAAGTAGTTTTTTGATTGTATGGTTCCTATGAGGTTAATAAGAGAATATGTTACAGAATCAAATATTTGTGAGGAAAAAAAATTATTGTTGCTTCTTCAATTTAAAAGCTTTATATTTTATTTTGTTTCTTTGTTCTGAAACTTCTAAAACCAATCTTATACTGACCATAAGCTTTTAGTTCTACTTAAGAGATTAAAAGAGGTCTTGGATATGTTAGATAAAATTTACCTTCTCAATATTTATTCCTTTTGAATGTCCTTTATAATTGCAAACTGTGAATAAATTAATTGGAAAGAAAACAACCTAGTATTTACCAAAATTTTATTTGTGACAAGGGAAGTTGTCAGGTTTAATCAAGAATATTTTCCCCAAGGAGAAAAGCTAGAGTAAAAGAAAGGAAAAACTAAGTTGTCAAATAAAAATTTTCAGACATGTTTTACAAACAGATATACACGCATTACATCAACATTTCTGTGAATACAATGGCATCCTGGACTGTATCAGGAACAGTGTGGCCAGCAGAAGCAGGGAAGTCATTCTGCCCCTGTACACTGCACTGGTTAAGCCACTCATTGAGTCCTGTGCCCATGTCTGGGCCCCTCACTTTAGGAAAGATGTTGAGTTGCTGGAATGTGTCCAGAGAAGGGCAACAAAGCTGCGGAGGGGTTTGGAGCACAAGCCCTATGAGGAGAGGCTGAGGGAGCTGGGATTGCTTAGCCTGGAGAAGAGGAGGCTCAGGGGAGACCTTCTTGCTGTCTACAACTACGTGAAGGGAAGTTGTAGCCAGGTGGGGGTTGGTCTCTTCTCCCAGGCAACCAACACTAGAACAAGAGGACACAGTCTCAAGCTGCACCAGGGGAGGTTTAGGCTGGATGTTAGGAAGATGTTCTTCACAGAAAGTGTGATTGCCCATTGGAATGGGCTGCCCTGGGAGGTGGTGGAGTCACCATCACTGGAGGTGTTTAAGAAGAGACTGGATGGGGTGCTTGGTGCCATAGTTTAGTTGATTAGATAGTGTTGGTTGATAGGTTGGACTTGATGATCTCAAAGGTCTTTTCCAACCTGGTCTATTCTGTTCTATTCTATTCTATTCTATTCTATTCTATTCTATTCTATTCTATTCTATTCTATTCTATTCTATTCTTTCCCCAGGTTTATGTATAGTATTTTCTCAGTTCATGCTTAGGTTCTTGTACCCCAAAGATATTGCAGACTCTGTCATAAATCTTAGAATAACTTGCAAAAGTTGCATGATCATATTCTTGACTGGAATTTGATTATAATAAAAATATTTAATTCTGATGCTACTGAGAAATTCTTACACAAGTAGAATTGTTTATTCTAAAATAGGTAGTTTTTCTTCAGATTAATCTAAAATGTTGTTGTTCACATATCTATTTATAAAAGGAGAACTTGTTAGAAATGATAGAAAGAAATACGAACTTAATATAATAGGTTTTATTACACAACACACAGCATCAGCTTAAAAAATATCAAAATGGCCTCCAGCTAACTGGAAGAATTCAAGATGTGGAAAGAAAAGCTATGATATGAAATTACCAATTTTTAACTTGGAAGTTGTGGCAAGATGGACTACACAGATTAAATTCGGCTTTAAAAAATCTCCTCATTTTACACTCCTACTTACATCATAATTCATTTGTTCTGTGAGACCTTGAAAAATTATGTGAGTTGTCAGAAATGGGCAATTATTATGGGCAATGGGTATCATAGTATCACCATGGTTGGAAGAGACCTCAAAGATCATCAAGTCCAACCTGTCACCACAGACCTCATGACTAGACCATGGCACCAAGTGCCATGTCCAATCCCCTCTTGAACACCTCCAGGGACGGTGACTCCACCACCTCCCTGGGCAGCCCATTCCAATGGCTAACAACTCTCTTAGTGAAGAACTTTCTCCTCACCTTGAGCCTAAACCTCCCCTGGTGGACCTTGAGACTGTGTCCTCTTGTTCTGGTGCTGGTTTCTTGTTTTGGTTTGACTTACAAAGGGACCTGGCTTGAAGAAAACATTTACCTCTTGTAAGTTTGGATTTTTACAGATTTTTACAGATTTTTACTAATCAGATTACTATTATATTCAGATTTGTGCACCATCTTATCATATATTTCATTATATTGAATGTCCTGAAAAACTCAACCATATCAGCTTGAGGCTTTAAGACATCAATATTTCTCCCTACTCTCTAAGATCCAGTCAAAGCATGACAAGACAAGTTTACTCTAATCATATATAACTTGCATAGGCAATGCTAGATAGCATATGCATACAGTTAATAGTTGTTTCCTCATGACTTCTAGAATCAAATAAAATGTGTTTGAAAATTAACATTATTTTTGTTTTACATAAAACATCTCAAGTGGAAACTAGCTATTGGCTCATCTGGGGGGTTTTCTTCTTCAATAGAGGCAATATATGACTCACACATGCTTGCAGGTATTTTGGACAACACTGATAGCAAAGTGTAACAAACTGAAAACATCTTTCCCAAATATGTAAGTTGTGTAATCCACTGGCTTCATATTTTGACCTCTAAGAGAAATTCCATGATTGGCATACTCTGTATATGAGACATCGGTAACCTTTTATTCATCTCTACAGAGTGCAGAGTCCTGCATCTGGGAAGGAGTAACAAACTGCACCAGTAGAGGTTAGGAGGTGATCTGCTAGAGAACAGCCCTCTGGAGAAAGACTTGTAAGTCCTAGTGGATAGTAAGTTATCCATAGGTCAGCAATGTGCCCTTGTGGCAAGAGGGCCAATGGGATTCTGGGCTGAATTAAGAGGAATCTGTCCAGCAGATCCAGGGAGGTTCTCCTCCCCTATACTCTGCCTTGGTGAAATATTACCTGGAATATTGAATCCAGTTTGGGGCTCCCCAGTTCAAGAGGGACAAGGATCTTCTTGAAAGAGTGCAGTGGAGGGCTATGAGGATGATTTAGGGACTGGAGTATGTGCCCTGTGAGGGGAGACTGAGAGCTCTGGGGCTGTTTAGTCTGGAGAAGAGAATGAGAGGTGACTCCATAAGTGTTCAAAAATATCTGAGAGCTGGGGGTCAAGAAGGAGGGGACAGGTTCTGCTCAGCTGCACCCTGTGGTAGGACAAGGGGCAACGAATATTGAGGTTCTACCTCAACATGAGGAAGATCTTCTTCACTATGACAATTGCAGAGCACTGGAACAGGCTCCCCAGAGAAGTTGTGGAGTCTCCTTCTCTGGAGACTTTCAAGACCCATTTGGATGAATTCCTGTGTGACCTGTGCTAGATTCTATAGTCTTGCTCTGTCAGAGGGGTTGGACTCAATGATCTCTGGAGGTCTCTTCCAACCCCTAACATCCTCTGATCCTGTGATCCTGTGGAGAAAAGTTAGTGATGGTTGTCTCCCACTTTCTTCTTCCACTCATGCATGTGTCTGTGTATGTAGATATAGAATGAACATTGTGATTAAGAAGATATGGTTTTAGGTAGATCTGAGCTCCATATGTGCAGAGTCCAAATGATCTGCCTGAAGGACAAGGGAGTCCAGGAAGGCTGGACATTCCTCAAGAGGGAAATCATCAAGGCACAGGAACAAGCTGTCACCATGCATTGGAAGATAAATCAGCAGGGCAGAAGACTGGCTTGGCTAAGCAGGGAGCTTTGGCTAGAACTCAGGAAGAAAAGGAAAGAGGGGCAGGCAACTCAGGAAGAGTACAAGACTCCCGCAAGGATATATAGGGAGAAAATTAGAAAGACCAAAGTTCAAAATTAACTCAATCTGGCCAGTGTCATTAAAGATCACAAAGCTTTTATGTTAACAGCAAAAGAAGGACTAGGGAGAACCTCCACCCACTGCTGAATGAAAGAGGGAACCTGGTGACCAAAGTCAAGGAAAAGGCTGAGCTGCTCAGTATTTGTCAATGACACCAGTTGCTCTGGAGGGTTCAGCTCCTGGAACTGGAAAACGAGTATGGGGACCAGAAAGTAGCCACCACAATCCAGAAGGAAATGGTCAATAACGTATTGCGGCTACTTAGATATGCACAAGGCTATGGGACCAGATGGGATCCATCCAAGCGTACTTAAGGAGATGGCACATGTGCTCACCAGGCCGCTCAGCATTATTTGGCAACATTCCTGGTGAACCTGGCATGTCCCAGTTGACTGGAGACTGCCAAATGTGATGCCCATCTATGAGAAGGGCTGGAAGGATGATCCAATGAATCACAGGCCTGTCAGTCTTACCTCAGTGCCAGGAAAGGTCATGGAAGAGGTCATCTTGAGTGCCATCACACAGCACTTATAAGACAACTAGGTGATGAGGCCCAGTCAGAGCAGGTTTATGAAAGGTAGGTCCTGACTAATCTGATCTCCTTCTACTGCAAGGTGACCTGACTAGTGCATGAGGGAAGTGCCCTGGATATTGTCTACCTAGACTTTAGTAAAGCCTTGGACATTGTCACCTGCAGCACTCTCCTTCAGAATCTCATGGCACAAGGTTTTGGTAAGTGCACTCTTCATTGGACTAAAAACTGGCTGGATGGCCAGGCTCAAAGAGTGGTGGTGAATGGAGTTAAGTCTGGCTAATGCCCGGTTACTGGTGGTGTCCCCTAGGGTTCAGTACGGGGTCCTGTCCTCCCTAATATCTTTACCATTGATCTGGATGAGGGGATTGAACGCACCCTCAGTAAATTTGCAAATGACACCAAACTGGGTGTCTGTGTCAATCTGCTAGAGGGTAGGGAGGCTCTGCAGTGGCACCTAGACAGGTTAGACCAATGGGCCAAAGCTCACTGTATGACGTTCAAAAAGGCCAAGTGCCAGGTCCTTCATCTTGGTCACAACAACCCCATAGTAAGCTACAGACTTGGGGATGTGTGTTTGGAAAGCTGTGATTGGAAAGGGACCTGGGGGTTCTGGTTGACAGTTGATTAAATGAGTCAGTGGTGTGCCCAGGTGCTTGGGAAAGCCAATGGCATCCTGGCTTGTATCAGAAACATGGTGGCCAGAAGGAATAGTGAGGTGATTATCCCTGGTATTCAGCACTGGTGAGGCCATTCCTCTGTGTTCAGTGCTGGGCCTCTCACTACAGAAAGGGCATTGAGGTTCTGAAGCATATCCAGAGAAGGGCAACAAGGCTCACGAAGAGCCTGGAGTACATGGACTATGAGAAGCATCTGAAGGATCTGGGGTCATTCAGTCTGGAGAAGAGGTGGAAGGGAGACCTCTTTGCTGTCTACAACTCCCTCAAGAGAGGTTGGAGTGAAGAGGGGCCCAGTCTCTTTTGTTTGATGGCAAGCCACAGGACTAGAGGAAATGGTATCAATCTGTGCCAGGGAGGATGGAGGCTAGGAAATATTTCTTCACAGAGAAGGTTATCAAACATTGGAATGGTCTGCCCATGGCAGTGTTGCAGATGCCATCCCCAGAGGTGTTTACACAGTTGTGGACCTGGTACTTAGGGACATAGTTTAAGATTCACCTTAAACTGGGTTGAAGGTTGGACTGGATGATCTTTGAGGACTCTTCCAACTGGAGTTTTCTGTTATTCTGTGATTCTATGACGATAAGAATCTGATCATAAAATAGTGCAGACTGGGAAGGATCTCTGGGGTTGTGTTATTCAAAGCAAAACTTATCTCAGACTTAGTGAGGGGCCTGTCTGTTCAAGAAATCACGAAAAATTTCCAGGACAAAGATTCCACCACCTCTCTGGGACCAGCCCCAGTATTTAATCACCCTAACTGTAAAAATGCTTCTCCTTAATACAAAGATGCAACTGAAATTTTACTTCACACAAACTGTGTGCCTCTCATCTTTTAGTTGTAATGCTTTGAGTTCTGTTATTTCTTCTGTGTTTTTATGCCAGTTGAAGACTGCAGTTAGATTTCCTTCAACTTCTTTTTGAAGCTCCTACAAACAAAGCTCCTACAGCCTTTGCTCAGCATAAACATTCCCTGTGTTAGTGTCCTTCCACAATGATTTCCAATGCCTTCAAATCCATATGCTTTCAAACTAAAGGTAACACAGCAGGGCAAGAATTGTGACTCTTTGTCATCACCAACTACTGAGGTGACAACTGTTGTGCTGAAGTCAGCTAGTTTATTGTTTATTTGAGTGATGGCAGGTCTGTGCCAGTATTTTCAACTCCACATAAATATGATTATCTGAAGTTGAACACCATCAGATTTCTTCTCTAATACATTGCTAGCGACATATGGTAGGTTGCCCCAGATTTAATGTCATCTCTAATACATTATCAAACACCACAATAGGCTCTCCAGGGAGATGGTTGAATTCTCATCCCTGGAAGTGTTTAAAAGATGCAGAGGTATGGTACTTAGGAACATGGCTTAGCATCAGACTTAGTAGAGTTAGGTAATGGTTGGCTGGACTTGATGATCTTAAAGGTCTTTTCTAACTCAAATGATTCCGTGTTTCATTGTTCTGGTTTCACCTGGGACAGAGTTAATTCTTTTACTAGCAGCTGGTACAGTGCTATATCTATGGAGTATTTGGTATCATAGAGCATCATCCTTGGTGTATAAACTGGAAGGAGCTGGTCACGTGGGAGGTGGAATGCTGATGGGGCATAGGCCAGCAGGTTATGAACAATTTCATTGTGCATCAATTGTCTTTTTTTATTTTTTATTTAAATTATCTCTTTTTGTTATATTATTTCTCTTAATTGTTATAGTTATAATATTCATTAGTGTTATTATTGTATTTTATTTTTGTTTAGTTATTAAACTAAATTTTCATTTGAGCCCACAAGTTCAGTGTTTTGTTGTTTTTTATTTTCAATTCTTCTTCCTATCACACTTGGAGGGGAATGTAGTGAGCAAGAAGCTGAGTGGTGCTTAGTTGCTGGCTGGAGTTAAATCAAAGCATACATCAAAACTGATTTTCACTAATTGCCTTGCTTGTCTGTATAAGAATGGTTCTCAGATAGCTTTCAGTTCTTTGAAAAGAAAATTTGTCTTTGTTTTTCTATATGGCATATAGAAAATTCAAGGGCAGCTCCATAGCAGAGACAAATAAATCCTTTCAGATACTACAGAGCTAGTTTGAAGCTCATTATTCCTTATAATATGTTACAAAGTCCATTTTACTTATAGCCTAAGATGAATCAAGAACTTAAGGGCCAAATTCAGGGGAGGATCATGGAACAAATCCTCCTAGATGACTTTTTAAGGCACATGGATGGCAGGGAGGTGATTCAAGACAGCCAGTATGGTTTTATTAGAGGCAAATCCTGCCTGACCAACTTAGTGTCTTTCTATGATAAAGAGACTATGTGAGTGAACAAGGGATGACCTTTGAATGTGATCTGTTTGGACTTCTGCAAGGCTTTCGACACAGTCCCTCACAATATCTTACTCACCAGGTTGGGGACATATGGATTTGATGGGTGGACTGTTCAGTGGATAAGGAATTGGCTGGATGGTCTGTTGTGGGTTACATTTGCCCCCCAGCAAAATTGGAGATTCACTCCCAGAATGGAGATTTACCCCTGAAATAAATCAGCAGACTAGCTCAGAAGTTTGGAAGCCAAATGAAGGTTTATTTACAAAAAGTGAATTAAATACAAAAGTGTAAAAGAGAATAAACATATACTGGATATATTTATGTGTATTCAAGAACCCCAGAAACACTCCCTTATCCAAATTCAGCTCTTCTCCCCCACCCTCCATCCAGAAAGCAATAGGTCTTCCATCCTCATCTTCTACCATACAAGAGAAAGAGGAAAAAAGCAGAGAGTGAGTCCCACTGCTACTTAGGCATAATAAGAATCTCAGCCAAGGTGGGCAAAGCCAAGCAAAAGCCACAGCATCAGCCAGAGCAAAGAAGAGAAGAGAGAAGAGCAAGCTGTGCTGCAAAACCATAAGAATTTCAATGTCCAATGGAATGAGATTAACTTATCTATTCTTATCATTCTATATCCAGTCTCTAACATTATTAATCTTCTACTCAAAGTCTCTGCAAAATTCCTATTTACAATTAGTGTCTAACTAGGTGCTAGTTCAGACTGTATCATGGTCACATCCAGAGGGTGGTGCTATGTCCAGATGGAGAGCAGTGACAAGCAGTGGCACTCAGGGGTCTGTAGTGGGACCTGTGTTGTTTAATATTTATATCAATAATATAGACAGTGGGATTGAGTGCACCATCAGCAAGTGTGCAGATGACACCAAGCTGAGTGATGCTGTTGATATGCCAGAGGGACATGATGGCCTCCAGAGAGACCTGGACAAGCTGAAGAGGTGTTCCCTGGTAAGCCTCGTGAGGTTCAACGGGAGCAAGTGTAAGGTCCTGCACCTAAGCTGGAACAATCCTTATTATCAAACACACTAGGGGATGAAGAGATAGAAAGCAGCCCTGTGGAAAAGGACTTGGGGGTGCTGGTGGATGAGAAGCTGGACATGAGCAGACATTGTGCGCTTGCAGCCCTGAAGGCAAATGGCATCCTGGTCTGCATCAAAAGATGCATGGCAAGCAGATCCAGAGAGGTGATTCTGCCACTTTAGTCTGCTCTGGGGAGATCTTGCCTGTACTACTGCATTCAGGTCTGGAGCTCTCGATACAGGAAGGACATAGAACTGATGGAGGAGGGCCATAAAAAAAGATGACGGGGTTGGAGCACCTCTGGTACAAAGACAGGCTGAGGCAACTGGGCTTGTTCAGCCTGGAGAGGAGAAGGCTCTGTGGAGATCTAATAGCAGCCTTCCAGTACGTGAAGGGGGCTTACAAGAAGAATGGAGAAAGCCTGGTTGCAAAGGTCTGTGGTGATAGGATGAGGGGCAATGGTTTCAAACTAGAGAAGAGTAGATTTAAATTGGACTTTAGGAACAAGTGTTTTACCATGAGAGGATTGGAACACTGGAACAGGTTGCCCAGTGAGGTAGCTGGGGCCCCATCCCTGGACATATATCAAGGTGAAGCTCAACAGGTCTCTGGGTAACCTGATCTAGTGGAGGATGCCCCTGCTGACTGCAGAGGGGGTTGAACTATATATGACCTTTGGAGATCCCTTCCAACCCTGACTATTCTGTCATTCTCATTCTATGATTCTATAAATTCATTGGCTAAGACCAAAGGCAATGTTTGTTGGGTTTTTTGTTTGTTTGTTTTTTAGCAAATTCTTGCACTTAGGATCCCATTTCTATTGGAATCCCACTGCTGTTAAAGACATACAGGAGCTGAGTCTCCAACCTTCTTTTCCTTTGGAAAATTGATTGCTTTCCTATATTGACTTCATAGTTTACGTTGTGTTTATCTTCATGTATCTGAAGCCAAACACTCATACATTTAGGGGCTGAAAATTTACCCAACTGTTTTTCTTGCCTTCTGGTTGTTCAACTCTTCTCACAACTTCTGCAATCCTGACAATGAAATCAGTTCTCAAACTTTTGTGCTGAATCAGAACATAAATCTGAATGTTTTTATGAGGTTTTATGGCCAGGAATGAGGTTGTGAAGAATTTATGAACGTGAAATCTTCACTAACTACAGGGTTATTGCCTTTTCTACAGGAATAAATCCAAGCTACCTTAAAATATAGGTATAAAGTTATCTTCACTGCAGGATTCAGTGCTGACAAGCAGTGTCCCAGGGTCTTTATAACCGCTGGGTGTTTTTTCAGGGTTGTAAAAGACATAAGTGGATCCAAGGATAAAGATTAACAGTAGTCAAGGAGAATATCTACATGAAAAGAAACAAATTTTCAATCAACCATTTTCTTAGAGAAATGTAACACAAAGATTTATTACAGTAGCCATCATTTCATCCGGAATTTTGTCACTAGTTTTGCAAATAAACCAGTTTATAAAGTACATACAACATTATCCCTATTATGTATCAGACAAATACAATGTGAAGTGCAAAATAATGCTTTTGCTTTTACCTTTGAAATAGTACTAAATAATGATAATGAATCAAAGGTAAAGACATCTCTAATAAAACCTCAGTGGAATTGCCCCTTTTGAGTATGTCTCTAAATTATTTTGAAGTGTGCACTAATGAAACTGCAAACTGAATTAAGTAACTTCATCTGCTTCTGGAAGCTGCTCTGTTTGATCTGTTAAAGAATACACATTTTCACTGCAGTAATTGGAGGTTTAAATGGGCTTAATGCAATTAGGAAAACCCTTGGAGATATATATTATCTCTTATGAAAATGGATATGCTTTGTAGATTTGAACACATTGTTTCAGCATCAGTGTAGGAGTACAGAATTACAGTTCTAAGTATTAACTTTCCTCAGACATGGGCACAGGGCTTCTGCTGAATATAAAAGGAAACAAATTCACTAGGTCTTTCTATGTGCAAAACTCACACTGAACAGCCCTATTAATACTCTAAAGCTTGGCATGAAAGATGATTCACAACTACTATAATACTTTTAATCAGTTCTGAAAATGTGACTGTGAATGTCATTCCTCAATTTGTGATTCTAAAGGAGACTCAGTCTGTTGTTAGTAAGACATTTAAACTTAGCTTCTCACAGCAAAATCAGTACAAGTAATTCTGTATTGTTTTGTATGAATGTGACCTTCTCATACAAAATCCAAACCAAGAGTATACCTTCATGGAATTCAAAATTAAAGAAATCAATATTCCTGCCTTGCATGCATATCTGGTGTCACACACATGTAAATGGGCATACAATCCCCCATTCAGTCTGTGCAAACACCTCTATAATCACAGCTTTCATTACTAAACAAGAAATCTCAGCAAAGAAAATGGAGCTTCTAAGTGTTTCCTGACTGCACCCACTATATCAGTTTCTCATGGCATTCCCTATTTGACACATCAACGTTGGTAATTAGTTTTATTTAGACTGATATGATGTTAACATCTGTTTTCTTTCCTTGATATAAAACTGACTGACTCAAGAATATGTTAAACTTCAAGTTTTTGGGACTTTACTGTAAATATTCATATGGCTGATGTTAAGCACAAGCTTTGCTGGAACTAGGGTCTTACTGTACAAAACTCTCCTCACGCATGAAATGATCCCTGAGACAGCAAAAACATGATTATTAATACAGTTTGATGCATGCTTTCTTCCTAAGGAGATATTTGCTGCCTGAAAAAAGGACTCAGGGTGCAGCCAAGATGATATTATAATGTGCAGGATCAGCGAGGAAATTGCATTTTGGCTTTAAAGCTCCTTGATCATCCCACTCAACATGGTTTTGTGAGGAGCTCCTGCCAAAAATGTTATCCTTTCCTCCTGAAAGGCTTAGAAGGTGTGCAGTGAAACCTTGCCAGCTGTCCTCAATGTCAGGTGCAGATTTACCAGGAGAGCTAAAAAGGCTTAAGCCTCCTCCCCAGGTAGTCGTTTGAAGTAATTTGTTCCTGTTCTATAAGTGATTTGACAGGGTAATGGTCAAATGACTACTCGTTTCCTGATGGATGTCATCTCAATAATTTTATAAGGGAACACTTCACAGACACTGTGTTTCATATTCTAGTCCTGATATGGCCTCTTGGTAAAGAGTGGAGTGTGCTAACTGCTGTGGAGAAGGGCAGCTTGCATCATGTCTTTGTCTCAGGAACACTAAGACATAGAATCATAGAATTGTTAGGGTTGGAAGAGACCTCAAGAATAAGCTAATTCCAAACCCCTGCCATGGGCAGGGACACTTCACACTACAGCAGGTTGCCCAGAGCCACATCCAGCCTGGTCTTAAAAATCTTCAGGGATGAGGCTTGCACCACCTCCCTGGGCAACCCATTCCAGTGTCTCACCACTCTCATGTGGAAGAACTTCTTCGTAACACCCAATTTGAATCTACTCATTTCTATTTCTGTTCCATTTCCCCTAGTCCTATCATTACCTAACACCGTAAAAAGTCCCTCCCCAGCTTTTTTGTAAGCCCCCTTCAGATACTGGAAGGCCACAATTATGTCTTCTAGGAGGCTTCCCTTCTCCAGACTGAACAGCCCCACCTTCCTCAGTCTGTTCTCTGGAGATAGGACAGGAGGAGGAGAGGTGCTCCAGCCCTCTGACCATCCTCATGGCCATTCTCTGGCCATGAGATCCTTCCTGTAATAGAGGTCCCAGAACTGGATGCAGTACTACAGGTGGAGTCTCACCAGACTGGAGAAGAGGGGGAGAATCACCTCCCTTGACCTGATGGCTATGCTTCTCTTGATGCAGACGAGGATGTGATTGGCTTTCTGGGCTGCAAGTGCACACTGATGGCTCATGTTGAGCTTCTCATCGCCCAGAACCCCCAAGTCCTTTTCTTCAGGGCTGCTCTCAAACTGATCACTGCCCAGACTATATTGGTGCTTGGGATTGCCCCAACCCAGATGCAGAACTGTTGCAGTTTGAGCTGGGTGCCCCCTGCTGTGTTTACTTCCTGTGTCCAGAAGTCCAGCCCAGAGGAGTGGACACAGGAAATTAGGTATTTCTTACCATAATTCCTGCACCACTATAAGATCCAGTGCGGGGTCTAGCATTTCTTTCTTCCTCCTCCCTCAGCCGGTAACTGGGGAAGATGTCTTCTGGCTTTGGGCCTGGCTAGGCCCAAGGCCATGGGAGATGGGCAGTCTCAGACCTGGCCAGCTGAGACTAGCCTAGCAGTAGGCGGGGGGAAAGAAGGAGCCCTGGGGGTTTGTGGGTGTACCCTCAGGTGGGCGATGGGACGTTCTTGGGTCTGTTTTGGGATCTTTCTTTGTCACTGCACTTTTCTGGTTTCCTGTAAACGTTCACTGTTTTCTATTTAAACTTTCCATCATTTTTGCAATCTTTTGTCTGAGTTATTACTTTTGCCTGTGGTGGGGAGGGAGGCTGCCTCAACCCAGCACAAGGACCTTACACTTGGTCTTGTTACAGAATACAGAGTTAACCAGGTTGGAAAAACCTTTGAGATCATCAAGTCCAACCTATCACTCAACACCATCAACTTAACTAAACCATGGCACTAAGTGCCTCATCCAGGTGTGGTCTACCTGGTCTTCAGCAAGACCTTTGACACCGTCCCCCACAGTAAACTGCTGGCTAAGCTGTCAGCTCGTGGCTTTTATTGAATAGAATAAACCAGGTTGGAAGAGACCTTCAAGATCATCGCGTCCAACCTATCATCCAACACCACCTAATCAACTAAACCATGCAACCAAGCACCCCATCAAGTCTCCTCCTGAACACCTCCAGTGATGGTGACTCCACCACCTCCTCAGGCAACACATTCCAATGGGACCACTACACTCTGTGCTGGGTTAGGAACTGGCTGGAGGGCCAGGCCCAGAGAGTGGTGGTGAATGGTGCCACACCCAGCTGGTGGCCAGTCACCAGTGGAGTCCCCCAGGGATCAGTGCTGGGCCCTGTCCCCTTTAACATCTTCATTAATGATCTGGATGAGGGGGTTGAGTCAGTCATCAGCAAGTTTACAGATGACACCAAGTTAGGAGCAGATGTTAGTCAGTTAGAGGGTAGAAAGGCTTTGCAGAGGGCCCTCGACCGACTGGACAGATGGGCAGAATCCAATGGGATGGCATTCCACAAGTCCAAGTGTCGAGTGCTGCACTTTGGCTATGGCAACCCCATGCAGAGCTACAGGCTGGGATCAGAGTGGCTGGAGAGCTCTCATACAGAGAGGGACCTGGGGGTACTGATCGACAGCCACCTAAACATGAGCCAGCAGTGTGCTCAGGTGGCCAAGAAGGCCAATGGCATCCTGGCCTGCATTAGGAATGGTGTGGCCAGCAGGAGAAGGGAAGTCATTGTGTCCCCCTGCACTCTGCATTGGTTAGGCCGCACCTTGAGTCCTGTGTCCCGTTCTGTGCCCCCCAGTTTAAGAAGGACATTGAGACACTTGAACATGTCCAGAGAAGGGCAAAAAGGCTGGTGAGAGGCCTTGAACACAAGCCCTATGAGGAGAGGCTGAGGGAGCTGGGATTGTTTAGCCTGGAGAAGAGGAGGCCCATGGGTGACCTCATTGCCCTCTACAACTACCTGAAAGGTGGTTGTAGCCAGGAAGGGGTTGGTCTCTTCTCCCAGGCAACCAGCACCAGAACAAGGAGACACAGTCTCAAGCTGCGCCAGGGGAAGTTTAGACTTGAGGTGAGGAGAAAGTTCTGCACCAAGAGAGTTGTTCATGATTGGAATGTGCTGCCCAGGCTGGTGGTGGAGTCACCGTCCCTGGAGGTGTTCAAGAGGGGATTGGACGTGGCACTTGGTGCCATGGTCTAGTCATAGGGTCTGTGTTGATACATTGGACTCAATGATCCTTGAGGTCTCTTCCAACCTTAGTTATACTGTGATACTGTGATACTGTGATCCAGTCTCTTGTTAAACATTTCCAGTGATGGTGAGTCCACCACCTCCCTGGGAAGCCTATTCCAAGGGCAAATCACTCTTTCTGTGAAGAACTTCTTCTTAGCATCCAGTCTAAACTTCCCTTGGCACAGCTTGAGACTGTGTCCTCTTGTCTGGTGCTGGTTGCCTGGGAGAAGAGATGAAACCCCACCTTGCTACAACCTTGTCATAGATGTGCCCTCAGGAGTGAATGGCAAAGATATCAATGAATATATAGTAGTTTATTTATGTGCAAACTATGCAGCAGGGTATTTGCAGTCATTATTCACAGGTATAAATATTCGGTTGGTGGAACTACCTCTACAGAATGTCTGTGCATGGGCACTTCAAACAAATCAAATGATTGATAGAATTTAGAATTGAAACTGATTCAAAATCATCAGGGGAGGGGTTTGTCAGTGACAGGCAAACTCTCAACCCAGAGTGGTTTGAGTGCTACCTTAGCTAAAATTCTATAAAGAAAAGGCTTGACTTAGTCATGAGCTGAGAATTTCATGGAATCTTTTCTTAACAATGTGTTTATAGTTCCGGCAACGTGGCACAGATGCGCCCTAATAAGGAAATAGAAAATGGTGCTGACCGCGTGGCTGTGCCGTGTAGTTGCTGCTTCTCCCAAAGTTTCCCCCCTCTGGGGGTTGTAATGGTTTAGAAACAGTGGTGCACACAGTCTACCATGGTTTTTCCCTATGGTGATGGGTCACGCAGCGGTTCACCCCATAGGGTACAGTCCATGGCACTGCCTGCAGCCAACTGATGGTGGCAATGTGCAGCGAGGCCTTCTGGAGCTCTGGTTCGAGTCCTGGGCAAGGCGGACCAAAGCAGCACTGACACACATACACGCACAGGCGTGAACACAAACATGGGAGGCACTTGTTTGCCAAACAACCCCATATTTACCATTTGCCCCAATGAATACTGGTCCAATGAGCTTCTGTTGCTAACACAAAAATTAACCAATGAAATATAGCATAAGCATATGCTGTAAATAGGGCAAACGAACATGTAGCCTGGCCTCTTGTTAGGCACAGGGATGGAACCATGACCAGGCAGGTTGTTTACCTGAACTCAGGGGTACCAAGGTCCCCCCCCGCCTACTCCAGAAGAGAGGGGGAAGAAGGGAGTTTCAGTCACATATACGGAAGAATGTTCTGATAATATTTGGGGCACAATCCTGGCCATAACCACCATTCACTACAAATCTCCCTTCAGGTAGTTGCAGACAACAATAAGCTGAGCCTGAGCCCTGAGCCTGCTCTTCTCCAGGTTAAGCAACGCCAGCTCCCTCAGCTGCTCCTCATAGGGCTTGTGCTCCAAACCCCTCCCCAGCTTTGTTGACCTTCTCTGGACACATTCCAGCAAGTCAACATCTTTCCTAAACTGAGGGGCTCAGAACTGGACACAGGACTCAAAGTGTAGCCTAACCAGTGCTGAATACAAGGGCAGAATGACCTCCCTGCTCTTGCTGGCCACACTATTCCTTATACAGGCAAGGATGCCATTGGCCTTTTTGGCCACCTGGGCACACTGCTGGCTCATGTTCATCCTAATATCAACTAATGCCCCCAGGTCCTTTTCTGCCTGGCTGTTCTCCAACTACTCTGACCCCTGTAGCACTGCGTAGGGTTGTTGTGGCCAATGTGTAGAACCTGGTACTTGGATGTGTTAAATCTCATGTCCTTGGATTCTGCCCATCTGTGCAGCCTGTCAAGGTACCTCTGCAGAACTCTCCTACCCTCTAACAGATCAACACTTGCCCCCAACTTGGTGTCATCTGCAAATCATCCCACCAAGTTTCAGTAATAGACACTCAGTCATCACACTATATTGGTGATGAACACCTAGCCAATTGGCTGGATTAGATGAAGATGACAAGATGGGTTGCAGGTTATATCAGAGGAGGATCATTGATCCTACCTCTATCAAAACCTCTCTGATGTCTCAGACAGCTTCAAAGTTTGCTCACTTTTCCTTTTTTATAAACTGGATTACAACCATAGTTAACCTACCTACATATGTTTAGGCCAAACTGACCTAGCAATACATTCTAAAATATCTTACAGAAATGTAGAATTTAACACATCCAAGTGCCGGGTTCTGCACATTGGCCACAACAACCCCATGTAGTTCTACAGGCTAGGGTCAGAGTGGCTGGAGAGAGGCCAGGCAGAGAGGGACCTGGGAGTTCTGGTTGATGGTAGGCTGAACATGAGCCTGCAGTGTGCCCAGGCAGCCAGGAGGGCCAGTGGCTTCCTGGCCTGCATCAAGAACAGTGTGGCCAGCAGGAGCAGGGAGGTCATTCTGCCCCTCTACACTGCACTGGTTAGGCCACACCTCGAGTCCTGTGTCCAGTTCTGGGCCCCTCAGTTTAGGGAGGATGTTGACTTGCTGGAACTTGTCCAGAGAAGGGCAACAAAGTTGGTGAGAGGCTTGGAACACAAGCCCTATGAGGAGATACTGAGGGGGCTGGGGTTGCTTAGCCTGGAGAAGACGACACTCAGGGGTGACCTTATTGCTGTCTACAATTACCTGAAGGGTGATTTTAAACAGGCAGAGGTTGGTCTCTTCTCCCAGGCAGCCAGCATCAGAACAAGAGGACACAGTCTCAGGCTGCACCAGGGGAGGTTCAGGCTGGAGGTCAGGAGGAAGTTTTACACAGAGAGTGATTGCCCATTGGAATGGGTTGCCCGGGGAGGTGGTGGAGTCGCCATTGCTGGAGGTGTTCAGGAGGAGACTTGATAGGGTGCTTGGTTGCATAGTTTAGTTGGTTGGGTGGTGTTGGATGATAGGTTGGACCCTATGATCTTGAAGGTCTCTTCCAACCTGGTTTATTCTATTCTATTCTATTCTATTCTATTCTATTCTATTCTATTCTATTCTAATTCCAAGTTGTAATATTTTATTTTCTTAGTAAGTTTTAAATATGTGTTAAAAATATTTCATAATTTCTCATAATTTTATTAGATGAGTTATATTTTACTTAATGTGATTGCTTTACCTGCCATCTTTTTGAAATTCTGCCATTCAGGAAACAAACAGATGATCCTAAATAGAGATCTTTGCATTTTTGTGAGTAGAAAATGGATGGTTTCGTTGTTATTATTTTTTTGTTTGTTTGTGTGGTTTTTGGTGGTGGTTTGGGTTTTGATTTTTTTTAGACTAATGAGATACTGTCAAGACTGATCTGTTGCAGTATGAGAATTCTGCTGGTCTCACCCAGGCACAAGTCATCTTGGTAAAATGTAGACAGATGCCATTCTTATATTGAAATGTTTCATGTTTCAGATTTGAAAGAAATCAGTTCTCCATCCTCAGTAGTCTCAAGCTGCACCAGGGGAAGTTTAGGATCAAGGTGAGGAGAAAGTTCTTCCCAGAAAGAGTAATTGGCCCTTGGAATATGCTGCCCAGGGAGGTGGTGGAGTCATAATACCTGGAGGTGTCCAAAGAAGGATTGGACATGGCACTTGAAGCCATGGTTTAGTTAGTCATGCAGTGTTGGGTGATAAGTTGGACTTGATGATCTCTGGGGTCTTTTCCAACTTGATTGATTCTATGATTCTGTGATGATTCTGTGATCCTCCTCCCAGATCTTCTCCATATTATGAGTCATGGAATTATGCAGGATGGAAGGAATCTCAGGAAAATATTTAGTTCAAAATTTTGATGAAGCAGGGTCAACAGTAAAGTTACACCTTGTTGTGGTCTTTGACAATCTTAATCTTGAAACAATTTATCTTGACATGTCAGAAGAGTTAAAAATACCATCAAAGTGCCCCTGAAACATGCTTTTACAACATAAATTTAGTGGGTTTGCACCAAAGTATCACACTGATGTTTCTCCTGCTTCTTTATTTCATAGCATGCATATTGTTGAGCAGCTGTACTAAGTTTAATTGCATTTGATCTAATAGGAATAGATTGGTTTTGGTCTTTTGACTGTACACTTGCTACTATTTGTGAGACTGTATTTCTGGAATTTTGTACTCTGCTGTTATTCTATTTGAAATATATATAATTTACAGAGATGAAATGTATAGTTTAACTGAAAAAAATACATTGAAAGTGTATATTTTAACATTGCAAGTTACTCTATTGTACACACAAGGTGATTTTTGCATATTTTTTTTTCTCTAGCATTCAGGTTTTATTAGCAACACTTCAAAATCTAGAGTTTTCTCATTAGTTTTGACATTAGAACATGTTACACTTGTTTTTCTTGTGTAATGTGGAAGACATTGTATATACATTATTTATTTTTTTAAAATTCATTAATGGTTGATTGCTTGCACTAAACAATGCATGTTTCTTAGTAGAATAGAATAGAATAGAATAGAATAGAATAGAATAGAATAGACCAGACTAGGTTGGAAGAGACCTTTGAGATCATCTCTTCCAACCCATCATCCAGCACCACCTAATCAGCTAAACCATGCAACCAAGCACCCTATCAAGTCTCCTCCTAAACACCTCCAATGCTGGTGACTCCACCACCTCCCTGGGCAGCCCATTCCAATGGGCAATCACTCTGCGTAGAATTTCTTCCTAACCTCCAACTTAAACCTCCCCTGGCGCAGCTTGAGACTGTGTCCTTTTCTGGTGCTGGTTGCCTGGGAGGAGACCAACCTCCACCTGTGTGAACATTTAAATTATATTCCTTTGCATATGATCCTGGGGGACAAAACCCCCTTCTGACATTTCTTTATGGTGAGGATGATGGAACACTGTAACAAGCTCACCAGAGAGGTTGTGGAGTCTCCTTATCTGGAGACATTAATTACCACCTATTCCTTTGTGACCTGCCCTAGGTGATCCTGCTCTGGCAGAGCTTGGACTCGATGATATCTGGTGATCCCTTCCAACCCCCAACATTCTGTGGTTCTGTTATTCCACAAAAAGAAAAGTACTTGCTTTAGGAATTCTAGGAAATTAGACTATTAGTTCTAAATCTCCATATATAAAGACTGTTTCATTTTGCATTTGGCACAATATTTCTTTTACAATGAAAATATCAAAATGCCATTGAAAAGAACTGTAATGCTTCAGTATATTTCTTCACATTTATATTATATAACTAATGTCTGCAGGACACTTAGAAACCATAGACCTTTTGTTGAAAAATACTCAGTTTGGTTTATAAAAAGCCTAAATGAGAGAATGATGAACTGCAGGAATGCTACAGGCATCTTGGAAATTCAGACAATTCAGAATTCAGGAAAATTTTTTGCCTAGAAAGTGTGGTGAAGGCACATTATGCCCCAATACTGAATCTTGTCCCAGCATGTGGGCAAGTTCCCCCTCCTTTGGAGGAAGACAAAAGCCAAGGCATTAGCCAGGCTTGCACACACCCAGCGCATGCAACGCTCGTGCTGACACCAAGTATGAGCATAATTCTAGCTTCACGCTTTCTATAGGCTGAAGCCAGTTGCTTATGAGAGTGCCCATTGGTCAAGCCCAGCCTCGAGGAATCTATAAGTGTCACCCCAGTTGGTAAACACGTTGCCCCCTCATTTACTTTGTCTCTGTGCTTGCTCGAGAGAGTAACTCTCGAGCTGCAGCCTTTGCCATTGAGCTTATTGTTATTAGCTTCTGTTATACATGCATGCATACTGGAAGCCTCTGCATCTGTGGCCGGTTGACGTTGCCCCCTTAAGAAAGGGGATATGGTGGACGGAAGTTGGTAAACGGAAGGAAGAGTCTAAACTAATTTTCATTGGTGAGGTGGGAGGAAGCACCTTCTGAACTGGGAGTGCAGGAGAAAATATCCTGGGCACTCCGGGAACTTTATCTTCAGTCTTGCTTCCGCCTTTTCTCCGTGCAGCATCTCTTCCTCTGCTGGGCTTTCTGCCAAGACTTCGGCCTTGAAGGCTTGATAAGAGTCCGGTATTAACTCCCTTCTAATTAACACAAACTGCTTTTAACTTCTTTCTTTTCTCTTTCTCCCTCTTTTCCGAACTATTCTGGGGAAAGGGGGAAGAGAGGGGAGAGCGGAGGTGGGGAACCCACTCTGCCGAGGGGGATTACTCTCATTTCTGTGCTACTCTGTTGTATATCTTTGTATATATTGTAGATATTGTAAATTTGTAAATATTCCCCTGCAAAATCCTACACTGCTTTGTAAATATAGCTCCACTGCTTTGCTAATTCAGCTGGTGAGTTTTTTTTTCCTTTCCCTTCAATTTTTCTTTCCCTTTTACCTTACAAGGGGGAAGGGAAGAGGCTTCTTAGCCTTACCCCTTCCAAACCCACCACATTTTTTTATTGGCGCACAACATGGGGCAGATAATTAGTTTAATTTATTACTTGATTGATTTAGTGTTTTCCAGCTGAATTAGCAAACATGAAGGTATTGTGGTTTGTGGAGCGATTGTTCTTTTCAATTTTTGGGGCTCTGGTTTACAGATATTGTTTGTGTTTGCTTTTGGATTACCTGGGTAAATATTTGGTGCGGACAATTTATATGTGGGTTATGTATAGAGTTAAATTATGGTATGGAAAATGTATTAATTTATTATGGCCAGTGAGATACAGGAATGTTACCTCCACCACTCTCCCAATTGAGATAAAGGGTTTTAAGATTCCGCCTGAGGAGAGAGTAACTTTAGGTGATGCCTGGGATCCAAAAGTGATTTATTTCATGTCTATAATTCTGCTGCTGGTGATAATTATCGTGTATCTCCTGATTTCTTTGCGGCGAGAGAGAAAGGTGTCCAGGGCGTGTTTTGTTATTAAAACTAGATCAAAAAGAAAACGCCGTGGCTCTGGATCAGTCCAAGAGTCATCTAGTGATGAGGAATGTCCATAATCTGTGTCAGTTAAAAAGAAGGCTAAAAAGTTAATTGGTAAAGCAGCTCTAAATGACTTTGCTGATTCCAGCAAGCTGCCAAGGGCGTCAGCTGGTATCAACATGGCGCCTACTCCTTCTCCCACTCCTTCTCCTTCTTCTTCTTCTCCGTCGGCCATTAACGGAGCAACGTCACTTCCGCCCAATCCCTCGGTGGGACCAGAAGTCACTGCCCCAGCAGCTGATTTATCTCAGGACCTGTCAGCTTCCATTAAGGTGGCTGTAAATTCAAACACAGCTCCAGTTAAGGTGGCTCCTTTAAAGACTAGAGGTGCAAAGGCCAAAGATGGAGAAGAAGAGGAGCTGGAGATGATCCTGGTGAGGGGCCCTTGTGGTGAAGAGGTTATTAAATTTATGAATATGAAATATGAATTATGAAAAATATAATTTTATTAATTATCAAACTATTAATAACCGATGAATCACCAACTTATATACATGTTCTAATGCACGTTCGTGAAATACATTCCACAACTGGCTTAGTGTTATGATTATAACGTAATTAAACTATCTATAAACCCTTTCTGTATTTATATAACGAAGGGTGCAGTTCCGCCGCTTGGCCACTAGATGGAGACGCGGCGGGACGCGGGCGGCTTCTGGCTATACACAGCAATATTACAATCTTTCTATGCGTCAGCGCTTACTCTGCTGGACGCGGATACTTCGAACTGAGTGCTAGTGGGTGGAAAGCACGTGAACGATATTCAATTCCCTTCAGACAACAGGGATCGGTCCTGGACAGGGTCGGTCCGTGGGGTCGACCCTCTAAAGTCGGCTCGCACAGCGGGCGGGCTTGAAGGACGGAAGCAGGCGAAGCTACGGGGGTCGGCCCAACCACGGCGTTTCTCAGGGCTGATGCAAACAGCCTCAGGGAGAGAATGTGGCTGCGTTAAGCGGCGTCTCTCGTTAATGAGGTTAAAGGAGCAACAGGACTCTCAGAATGGTCCCAGATTCGGTGCAGTACAAACATTAACAATGCTCTGGTTTTCCCTGGGATTCACAGGGCTCAGAGTGGCACTCGGCGGCTCCTCTCCCGCACGGCGGGGTTAGGCATACACGGACTCGGTATTAATCAAGTCCCTTCTCCCCGGCAACTGGGCAGATCTTACCCGCGGGGGTTGGTCCAGTCCTCCGGCGGCACGATGGGCTCTTCCGATCGGCACGACTGGTTGTAGCAATGCTGAGCTCCTCAGCCTCAGCGAAGGTCCTCCCTCTGGGCTTCTTAACGATGCAGATGCTTCCAGTATGCGTGCATGTATAACAGAAGCCAACAATAAGCTCAATGGCAAAGGCTGAAGCTCGAGACTTACTCTCTCGAGCAAGGACAGAGACAAAGTAAATGAGGGGGCAACGTGTTCACCAACTGGGGTGACACTTATAGATTCCTCGAGGCTGGGCTTGACCAATGGGCACTCTCATAAGCAACTGGCTTCAGCCTATAGAAAGCGTGAAGCTAGAATATGCCCATACTTGGTGTCAGCACAAGTGTTGCATGCGCTGGGTGCGTGCAAGCCTGGCTAATGCCTTGGCTTTTGTCTTCCTCCTGGAGGGAGGGGGAACTTGCCCACATGCTGGGACAAGATTCAGTATTGGGGCATAATGTGCCTTCACCACAGCCCTCTACTCTAAGAGATCCTGCTCAGGAGGAAGAGGTGGTTTGTTTTAAAGATCTAGCTAACCTAGTGAGATCAAAGCAGGATAGAGATGAAGCTAGGAAAGCAGCTGGCAAAGGTAGTTCTCAGCTTAAAGAGATCCTTAGGAGAATGACAGCAGGATTATATGGACAAAAAATTCAGGGAGACGAGGCGGAAGATGATATTTTGGAGTGTTCTTCTCCACGGGAGGAATTGCGCAATGTCCGTAAAGATTTCACCAGGGCAGATAAGGAACCAGTTCTAGCTTGGCTTAGTAGGTGTTAGGATACAGGTGCTCCAGCTCTAACAGTTGGAGACAAGTCAGCAGCTCAGTTAGGAACTCTCTCAAGGGATAATGGAATAGATAGACATCTAGGCAGGGCTCTCGGTAAGGTTAGTCTCTGGATACGCCTTTTAATGGCAGTTGCCCTGAGATACCCTTCCCGAGATGATCTTCCATGGAATCCTAAACCCTGGACTACCATAGATGAGGGAATTAAGTGCTTGAGAGAATTTGCTGTTAGAGAGCTACTCTATGGTGAACATGAAACTCTGAATCCTGATGACATTCCTGTGGGTATTGGTCTTGCTAAAAAGATCATCAAACTTGCTCCTTCCAATTATGCAAACATTTTGGCAAGCAGAATTGTGTCAAGAAGTTATGGTGGAGCTTCTCCCACGGTTGGCCAATTCAGTGATCAAATGAGACAATTGGAGGATAGCATGACACGTGGTTCTTTGGTTTCGGCCATTAAAACTATGTCTGGTGATATACAGAATTGCATAAGAGAGTTAAAAGATGAATTTAGAAATTCCATATCCCAATTGGCACAGAGGGATAATTTCAATTCTCCCTCCAGGTGGATACAAGTTTCATCTGTGAGGAATACACGTCCTCCAAGGAGGTCATTCCAAAACAGGTCATTCCAAAACAGGTCGTTCCAAAACAGACCACCAAGGCAATCACATAGAACTATTTGGATAACTCTGCGTGATCAGTTTGGTGAGAACATGAACCGCTGGGATGGTCAACCAACTTCTAATCTTTTCAGGAGACTGAGGGAATTGCAAAGTAGCAGAACCCGAGGTAGCAATACCAGAAGGGTAGCTGTTACTTCCACAGTTCCCCAGAACGACTCTTATGGCTCCAACAGTGGCTCCAGTTACAACATGCAAAGTTATAACCCTGCAAACTATGTGCAATGCACATGTGCACATGTTCCCCATAACTAGGCCCTGCCTCCCGCCAGGGGGAGGAGAGGGATAACAGAGATAACAGAATCTATTGGGATGTGTACATCCAGTGGCCTGGCACTTCACAATTTCGGAAGTACAGGGCCTTGGTTGACACAGGAGCTCAATGCACCATAATACCATCAAATTATCAGGGATCAGAGTCCATAACTATTCTGGGAGTCACTGGTGGGTCTCAAGAGTTAAGTAAGGTAGAGGTTAATATAAGTTTAACTGGTAAACAGTGGAGGAAGCATACAGTTGTGACCGGACCTGATGCACCTTGTATTTTGGGAATTGATTTTCTGAGAGAAGGGCGTTTCAAGGACCCTAGAGGTTACAAATGGGCTTTTGGAGTAGCTTCGATAGAAATTGATGGACAAAAATTGAAGCTGTCTGCTAGACCTGAACTTTCTGATGAATCTGCAGTTGTGGGACAACATAAGATACAGGACATTAAATTGCCAGTTGCTTCTCAGACTGTGCATCACAGACAATACAGAACCAACCGTGACTCTTTGTTGCCCATTCAGAATCTGATTCGTCAGCTAGAGAGTCAGAAAGTCGTCAGCAAAACTCATTCACCTTTCAACAGTCCAGTGTAGCCTGTGCGAAAGCAGAATGGAGACTGGCGTCTGACAGTAGACTACCGAGCCCTGAATGAAGTGACACCACCTATGAGTGCAGCAGTGCCAGACATGATGGAGCTACAGTATGAGCTGGAACCAAAGAGGCCAAATGGTATGCTACCATAGACATTGCTAATGCATTTTCTCTATTCCCATAGCAGAGGAATGCAGGCCTCAGTTTGCTTTCACCTGGAGAGGAATCCAGTACACTTTCAACAGGCTGCCAATGGGCTGGATCCACAGCTCAAGCATCTGTCATGCAGTGATCCACGATGCTCTGGAGAAAGGCAGCGCTCCAGAACACATCCAGTTCATCGATGATATCATCGTCTGGGGTAAAACTGCTGAGGAAGTCTTCGAGAAAGGTAACAAGATCATTGATATTCTTCTGAGTGCAGGTTTTGCCATCAAACGAGACAAGGTGAAAGGACCTACCACAGAAATTCAGTTTCTGGGAGTGCGATGGCAGGATGGACGCCAACACATTCCAGTGGATGTGGTAAATAGAGTCTCCACCATGGCAAGTCCCACAAACAAGCAAGAGACCTTACGTTTCTTGGGGATAGTGGGATTTTGGAGACTGCACATTCCTGGATACAGTCAGATTGTGAAACCTCTGTATGATGTGACTCGAAAGAGAAATCATTTCCACTGGGGACCTGAACAACAAGCAGCCTTGACCAGATAAAGCAAGAGGTAATTCAAGCAATGGGTCTGGGACCTGTCCAAGATGGTCCAGACATTAAGAACATTTTGTACACGGCTGCAAGTGACAATGGTCCAACCTGGTGCTTGTGGCAAAAAGCTCCAGGTGAGACACGTGGACAACCTCTTGGTTTCTGGAGTCGAGGTTACAGAGGTTCAGAGGCTAACTATACTCCAACAGAGAAAGAAATCTTAGCTGCCTATGAAGGAGTAAAAGCATCTTCTGAAGTGATTGGAACTGAATCACAACTTCTCTTAGCTCTCAGATTACCAGTTTTGAATTGGATGTTCAAAGGCAAAGGTTCCACACCACATCATGCCACAGACTCCACATGGTCCAAGTGGATGGCTCTGATAACACAGAGAGCTCGAATGGGAAATCTTGAAAGACCTGGTCTAGTGGAGGTGATCTCAAGTTGGCCTGAAGGTATCAACTGTGCTAAACCTCCAGAGGAGGAAGTAACTCGTGCTGAGGAAGCTCCTCCTTACAATGACCTGTCTGATGATGAAAAGAAATATGCTTTGTTCACAGATGGTTCCTGTCGTCTTGTTGGAAACAAGCGAAGGTGGAAGTCTGCAGTGTGGAGTCCAACACGCCGAGTTGCAGAGGCGAAAGATGGAGAAGGAGAATCCAGTCAGTTCGCAGAGGTAAAAGCTGTCCAGCTAGCTCTCGACGTAGCTGAACGTGAGAGATGGCCAAAGCTTTATCTCTACACCGACTCATGAATGGTAGCCAATGCTCTATGGGGTTGGCTAAAGAACTGGAAGAAGAATGGTTGGCAGAGAAAAGGAAAACCCATTTGGGCAGCCAACCTGTGGCAGGACATTGCTGATCGAATCGAGAGAATTCCAGTGAAAGTGAGACACATCGATGATCACATTCCTAAGAGCAAAGCTACTGAGGAACAGCAACACAACCATCAGGCAGATCTAGCTGCAAGAGTTTCTCAAGTAGACATGGACTCTAATCTTGATCTCGACTGGAAACACCGAGGTGAGATTGCCTTACCCCTTCCAAACCCACCACAGCATCGTTAAGAAGCCCAGAGGGAGGACCTTCGCTGAGGCTGAGGAGCTCAGCATTGCTACAACCAGTCGTGCCGATCGGAAGAGCCCATCGTGCCACCGGAGGACTGGACCAACCCCCGCGGGTAAGATCTGCCCAGTTGCCGGGGAGAAGGGACTTGATCAATACCGAGTCCACGTATGCTTAGTCCCGCCGTAGCGGGAAAGGAGCCGCCGAGTGCCGCTCTGAGGAGCCGCCGAGTGCCGCTCTGAGGAGCCGCCAAGTGCCGCTCTGAGCCCTGTGAATTCCAGGGAAAACCAGAGCATTGTTCGTGCTTGTATTGCACCGGACCCGGGACCACTGCGAGAGTCCTGTTGCTCCTTTAACCTCATTAAAGAGAATCCGCCGCCTGATGCAGCCGCATTCTCTCCCCGAGGCTGTTTGCATCAGCCCCGAGAACCACCGTGGTTGGGCCGACCCCCGTAGCTTCGCCTGCTTCCGTCGTTCGAGCCCACCTACCGGCCACCGTCGTCCCGCCCTGCCATGCGAGCCGACTTTAGAGGGCCGACCCCACGGACCGACCCTGTCCAGGACCGATCCCTGTTGTCTGAAGGGAATTGAATATTGTCCACGTGCTTTCCACCCACTAGCACTCAGTTCAAAGTATCCGCGTCTAGCAGAGTAAGCGCTGACGCATAGAAAGATTGTAATATTGCTGTGTATCGCCAGAAGCCGCCCGCGTCCCGCCGAGTCTCCATCTAGTGGCCAAGCGGCAGAACTGCACCATTCGTTATATAAATACAGAAAGGGTTTATAGATAGTTCAATTACGTTATAATCATAACACTAAGCCAGTTGTGGAATGTATTTCACGAACGTGCACTAGAACATGTATATAAGTTGGTGATTCATCGGTTATTAATAGTTTGATAATTAATAAAATTATATTTTCCATAATTCATATTTCATATTCATAAATTTAATAACCTCTTCACCACAGAAAGTCATGCTAAGGAAAGATATAGAATCATGGAAGAATTGTGTATATTATTGTAGAGAATTTATTTGATTTATATTGCAGTTCACACAATATTTTTCCTCTTTCATTTAATGCAGGATTATTTTTTTTATATATATACATATTTTATATTTTAATTTTTGTTGTCCCGTTGGATTCATGGCCATGGCTGATAAAAATTATCTCCTGTTAGTACTGATCAAACTGATAGTAAAATAGGAGGTAGAGCTCAATATGCAGGGGCTGTCATCAACATTTTAACCTTTCACTTTCAGAGAAGGATTATGTAGTTTGTTTTAAACTAATCACTTATAATGTCACTGCTTGTAGTTGTCAGTTTCTGTAGTCTGTCATGTGTATATATTTAGTTCTCTTGCCATCCTGTATTTTGGTTTCAAATGCCTGATATTACATAGTAAACCTTGTCTCAGACTGCGCTTACATTTCAGCTGCTGAGAATATCGAAGAGGTAGGGCTGGGTTGTTTTATCTCTGTCTATTGATATATTTTCTGCCAATACTGAGAATATTAAAACAGGGAGAAAGTTTCATGAACATCTGTTTGAAACCCTCTGCAAGTATCCTGATGTGTTAAAACGAGTCAAAATGAAAAGTGGCTTATGTGAAATTCTAAAAGCATGTTAGAGTTGTGTCTTCCACTGTGTACATGGGTAGGGTATATTTACTTATATGAATCAAAGACAAGAGAAATTTGTCATGATCAACCATTGATACTGGTAGTTTGTATATGCAGTGAATTGGTTTTTTGAGAGCATTTTTGTTGTGTTTGTGTGAAGACTTAGATCTTACTGTTTGAATACTGAGCTGAGCTTATAACATTAGGTTTTAATTGTCAGGCATGGAGGAAAAGCATGACCTCAAGAGGGTGACCTTATTTGATAGACTCCAGCAACTCATTAGTTTTTGTGAGGCAACATGTAACCGATACCAGGAAACAAGGGACATGGGTAAGTGTCCATCAAGTGACATGAAATTAATTAGAAAACAAAACAAAACCAAAATACCAAAAACAGAGCTAAGGACTGGAATGGCAAAAATCAGGCTTCATAATTTTTCAAGAATAGAGAATCACTTGAACAATAGCCCAAGAATTTTTAGAATTCAGGAAATGAACCTCCATCCCTCTTAATCTTGGTTTTGGTCACTTAAGAAGCTTTTGCATCTCTCTCCTTCTTGGACCAGAAATAAAGGGAAGTATCTTTTTATCCTCATTGCAATTTGTGTCAGCCTTTTCAATAAGGTATGTATTATGCCTGAAAGTTTAATTGCATTTTCCATGGCCCTGCTTAATCTTTCCCTCTGCCTTCAGACATGTCTGAAATAATTTGTGCTAGCACTAACTTCTTCTGCCTCCCTGATCTTCCATGAGCTCAGAACAAACTTCAAAAAAATCTTTCTGCAGTACCCCACAGAGTTATCTGCCCAAATTAATGGATGTTTTTCAAATAATATGATAATACTTTGGGGGTTTAAACTCCACATTAACTCTTGTCACATAATTCTCTTAATCCTTATCTACAAATGATTACTTTCTAGTTTAAGTAGCTTGCTAATTTACAACTCGTTGCTTAATTGCACACTGTGGTTTTGGTTCCTTTAATCTTACTTGCATTTATTTTAAACCAGCTGGAGAAAAAAAAAAATATAACACAACAACAACTCCAAAACAAAACAAAAAACAACAACACCCAAACAGCAGACATTCCTATGTCTCGCATATAATTTCAGAATAAATATGTATAAATAGTTATTTTCAAAACACAAAACTCAAATAACCATTCTTGTAAAAGGATTCCTTCCAGCAAACTATCTGTTTGCTGAGGTTATTGTTTAGGCATAGCATATACCTATGTTGCATAGATTTAAGTTGTGCTATCAACTGTTTGTGTCATTTTGAAAGGGTTTCTCAAGTCAAACACAAAAGTGGAATTTTAGCCAGTGGATTTTCTGGTAACTTGAATTTTGCTTGTGTAAAGTTAATACTACTATGTCTGCCATCTGAAGGTCTACATAAACCTATTTAAAATACAGAAATCATAATAAACAGACATTTTGTTTCTTTCTTTCATTTAATATGATCACTTAATAGTTATTTGAGTTTTTCATTTTACTTTTTAAAGAGTTGTAAGGTTGACAGTAAATATTCTTGTTCAGAATCCTTCTAGAAGATGCTTTTTTTTTATCTGTTTGATTTTAAGTTAAAAAATAAAACAATATAATGCAAAACTGAGATGTTTGCATTTTTAAGCCTCTTATTATGATTATTTAAGTGCAGATAATGAGTGAAATATAAGTATGGAAGAAGATCCCTACAAAATCAACCATTTTATGAGTCATAGATTATAACCAAGATGAAAGATTGAATGGTCTTCATCATGCAGCGAAATGAGTACAGGTATGCACCAAGCACACAAACCTTGTCTTCTGAAATTCACCCCATCTCCCTATTTCCAACATACCTATGTAGATATCTAACATACTTCATAAATTTTCTATAAGTTCAGGTAAAATTTATTCCATTGGTATTTAATGTTCAGATTTTATATAAATATAAAAGAATGATCATTCCAATGATTTGTTTAATCTCTGATGGATTTCTTTCATCTGTCTTTGGCACATACTTGAAGTAAACTGTCTTGAAAGATTTTTGTTTCTCTACCTTTCTTCTTTTATACACTACCGTGTTTCTAATTTTCCTGTCTCTCAGTACTAAATTGACTAGAAACAGAACACTGCCAAGAATATCTTCTTACTCTAATGCAGAGTTGTCGTAGGATGCTAGATTAAATTGTAACTCAACCAAATGTGACACGTCTGGCAAGTCAGGAAGAAGCAGAGAGTATCACAACCAAGTATACTGTGTTGATCCTAAACTGGGAATAAATCTCTTGTAAGTTACATGTTGTTACACTGGGAAACTAATCTATGGGGATATGTTCACTGTTTAAGTTACTCAGACTTCCCTTGCATTGCCTTTCCCATGTTCCTGTCTTTAAGATATTTGAAACAAGCTCAGCTAGTAGGAATTTTGTTTTTTCTCTGTCTCTAATAGCTTCAGTGAATATTTCCAACAGACTTTTCCTCTATTTTATTCTCATTTCCTTTTATAATTTTTCTCTCATATTTCTTCTTTTTTTTTGTTTTTTGTTTTTTGTTTGTTTTGTTTTAATTAACTCTATGTATGCTGGTAAGCACTTCAAAAATTCATTTTACTCAGTAGTTGTATCATTGTGTATGAATTTATGCTGAAATAACAACTGTTACTTTCAAAACCAGAAGTAATCCCATTTAATAAGCAAGTAAACTAAATACTTGTGTAAAAAAAAATACCATGAGAATGACTGAGCACTGGAATAGAGAGGTGGTGAAGTCTCCAAACCTGGAAATGTTCAAAAGCCCTCTGGATATAGTCCTGGGCAACTGGCTCTGGTTCATCCTGCTTAAGTAAGACTTGTACCATATGATGGTTTAGTTGATTAGTGTTGGATGATAGGTTGGACTTCATGATCTCAAAGGTCTCTTCCAACCTGGTTAATTCTATTCTATTCTCTCTTCAGAAGTCCTTTCCAGCCTCAACTATTTCATGATTCTGTGAATAATGGGAAAGAGAATCAAAGGCAAGCAATAGTTTGTATGGCCTGAAGATTTATGTAGATGCCAGGGTTTTTATGTATATAGGATTTTCAGTAGCTTGCTCTTAACAAGATAAATACTAACATTAATGAGGAGTAAACTGATGCACTGGAGCTGCCAGCTGTACAATATTTCTATGCATTCAGAATAAATACTGTAATGCTGTGAACAATAACCATTCACAGCTTAATGACTTGGCCAAGAGTACAGAAGTTTCTGCCAATGCCAAGGAAATATGCAGACCTGGTGATGCTTTGCAACATTTGGATTCTCCTTGATGATTTCATAACCTTTTTCCAAGGCATCTGAAAATTCCCATAGCCATTACTAATTAAGAAGAGATTTAAAATCTGTTTTACACATTGCATAATTACATGTATATGTACATTAAAGATAATTATGCTTTGAAATGATGCCGGTTATTAACTACTTGAATTATAGTTACCAACTACATGCAAGCCAGTGTGCCATGTAGAGTGTTATCCTGAAATTTATGATTGTTTTCACGCTCACCAGGACCATACACAAAATGAACATTATTTGTGATGTGCTAGGAAATTCCTCCATAACTTTATTAATTTATGGTAACAGTCCAGTGATTTAATTAGTAAGGAGAATTATGCTTATATGAATTGTAAGGCAACTAGGAAGTGACATGTACCTGAAAGAGAAAGATGAGAAGATAAGAGTAAGCAAATAAAGTGCTACCACCATCTGTGCAAATTTAATGTTAGACTAGTAGCATCCATAAACAATGTCTTCTTTAAAAAGAGAAGACAGGAAATAAATGAAGGACTTGGGGACACAGGTGGATGAAAAAGTGGACATGAGATGGCAAAAGAGTACACCAGAAAGTGTAATCTTTTGTTATTTCATCCTCTCATGCCTGCATCTCCCCTATATAAATGGACAGCACAGGCTGTTCTGCCCTTTTTCTCTCTGGTCTCTTCTTAGCATGACAAGCTCTTATCTCTCTGGTATTTTTTGGCAGGGAGTTGAGGCTTTTGGCCTTGAGCACCTTGGCTAAGTTTTTGCTGCTTTTCCAACATTCCACCCCAACAACAGTAGGCTGAGGGATGGGGAAGATCTTGGGAAAGCATACAGCATAGCCAGCTGACCCAAACTGACTAAAGGGGTATCCCATGCTGTGTAACATCAGCTCAGATATAAAAGCTAAGTGGAAGAAGGAAGTGTGGGGATGTAAGTTGATGGCATCTGTCCTCCAGAGCGACTTCTATGCATATTGAAGCCCTGTTTCCCAGGGAGTGACCAAACATCATATGCCAATGGGAAGCAGAAAATAACATCTTTCTTTGTTCTTACTTCCATGCACAGTCTTTGCTTTGTCTTTTTTTGTCCTAGTAAATTGCTTCTTTCTTTACTCATGGGCCTTTTGTTACCTCTTCTCTCTCCCCTATTCATCTAAGAAAGGGAGTGATAGAGTGGCTTTAGTGGGCATCTAGCAACCACCTGGGACCAAACCACTACAGCAAATCAAACTGTTCAAATAGTATTTGTGAAGGAACCCTGCACTCTATCTCCTCTAAGGTACTACTTCTGTACTGAGACTAAGATCCGGGGCCAGTGTTATCTAAACTGAAATTCTTCCTCCATTTGATGACAAATTGGTGTACTTCAGGAAGATTGTAGTTCAGATGCTATTAGTAATCGGCATGTTTTAACTAAATACAATGTCCTTCCTGTGTGAAGCTCCTCCCTCACTACAAAATAAAACCAGATGTTAAGAATAAATGACAACAAAAAAAATTAACATTTTTACATGCATGGATATTTAATCAGAAATAGTAGCCTTAAGTATTCAGTTTTTATCAAGCATATTATCTATCTATATAGACTCAATGTAATCCAATGAGTGGATGTCTCTGTGGCAGAGAAAAACTTTACTCTTAGCAGAAAAGAATTCCTTATTCCTGCTTGCTATTGCTTTAAGTTAGGCACTTTGATGAGATATGCTGGTTTGTACTCAGCCTTTCACATAGAATCTATCCTTCAAATACATTAGTTTAACTTATGAATTAATATCATTGACATGCATCTTAAAAGAAATTTGATAGGCACTAGTCTTGAACATAAAGCACTAATTGTTGGCAGGTGCAAGTTTCACAGAGTCACAGAATTGTCAGGCTTGAAAGAGACTTCAAGGATCATCTAGTTCCAGCTCTCCTGCCCTTCACTAGATCAGGTTCCCTAGAGCCACATTCAGCTTAGCCTTAAAAACCTCCAGGAATGAGGTTTCCACCAGGTTTCCCTGGGCAACCTGTTCCAGTGTCTCACCACCCTCATGGGCAAGAGCTTCTTCCTAACATCTAATTTAAATCTCCGCTCATTTAACTTGGATCCATTTCCCCTAGTTCTATCACTACCTGATGCCCTAAAAAAATCCCTCACCAGTTTTCTTGTAGGCCCCCTTCAAATATTGGAAGTCCACAATAAGGTGTCCTCAGAGCCTTCTCTTCTCCCAACTGAACAACCCGAACTCTCTCAGCCTGTCTTCATAGGACAGGTGCTTCAGTCCTCTCTATTTTAGTTAGTTAGTACCTACAGTTTGGGACAAATACCTATCATCCTAATTTGGATAAAACAGTAGTGGATGAAGATACCTTCTTGTGCTGATTTGAGCCTTAATTGGAGATTAAGAGCTCAGATGATAACAAATTGTGGTGAAGGCACATTATGCCCAGATACTGAATCTTGTCCCAGCATGTGGACAAGTTCCCCCTCTTCCAGGAAGAAGACAAAAGCCAAGGCATTAGCCAGGCCAGCATGCACCCAGCTCATGCAGTGCTCATGCTGACACCAAGTATGGGCATAATTCTAGCTTCACACTTTCTATAGGCTGAAGCCAGTTGCTTCTGAGAGTGTCCATTGGTCAAGCCCAGCCTCGAGGAATCTATAAGTATCACCCCAGTTGGTAAACAAGTTGCCCCCTCATTCACTTTGTCTCTGTGCTTGCTCGAGGGAGCGACTCTCGAGCTGCAGCCTTTGCAATTGAGCTTATTGTTGTTAGTTTCCATTATACATGCACGCATACTGAAAGCCTCTGCATCGTGGGAAGCACAGAGGGAGGACCTTAGCGACCGACATTGAGGAGCCCAGCGTCGTTACAGCCAGTCGTACCGACCGGGAGAGCCCACCATGCCACTGGAGGACTGGACCGACCCCCGAGGGTAAGATCTGCCCAGTTGCCAGGGAGAAGGGACTTGATTGATACCGAGTCCACGTATGCCTAGCCCCACCATAGCGGGAGAGGAGCCGCCACGTGTGCCGCTCTGAGCCCTGTGAATCTCAGGGAAGACTAAGGCATTGTTTGTGCCTATACTGCACCGAACCCAGGACCACTCCGAGAGTCCTGCTGCTCCTTTAAGCTCAGTAAACAAGAATCCGCCACCTAACGCAGCTGCATCCTCTCCCCGAGGCTGTTTGCATCAGCCCTGAGAATCACCGTGGTTGGGCCGATCCCATAGCTTTGCCTGCTGCTGCATCATCCGAGCCCACCTACCGGCCACTGTCGACCCACCCTGCCGTGCGAGCCAACTTTGAGGGCCGACCCCATGGGCCGACCCCGACCAGGACCGATCCCTGTTGTCTGGAGGGAATCGAATATCTTCCACGTGTTTTCCATCCACTAGCACTCAGTTCAAAGTATCCGTGTCTAGCAGAGTAAGCGCTGATGCATAGAAAGATTGTAATATTGCTGTGTATAGCCAGAAGCCACCCGTGTCCAGCCGAGTCACCATCTAGTGGCCGAGCGGCAGAACTGCACCCTCCGTTATAGAAATATAGAAATATAGAAATAGTCTGTAACTAGTTCAATTAAGTTATAATCATAACATTAAGCGACTTGTGGAATCTATTTCACAAACATACTCTAGAACATGTATATAAGTTGGTGATTCATTGGTTATTAATAGTTTGATAATTAATAAAAATAATATTTTCATAATTTGTATTTCATATTCATAAATTTAATAACCTCTTCACCACACAAATAGAGAATCCCTTCCCTCCACCACCACCCCTCTCCCCCAACCTCCCATTCCCTGATAAGGAAAGGGAAAGAAAAAAGGAGAAAATAGAAAAAAAAGAGGTAGGGAAAATGGAAGGAGGTGAATCTACGAGAGCAATAAAAAGTAATCTGGAGTCAGTTTGGAAGTACAAGAAGTAAATTTTTTAACAAAATATATATGTAGCAGTAACAGGGAGGATTTACAAGGGTAGGGGATAGGGATAAATAGGAAGAAAATACAAAACCACGCCTGGATGGTCTTGTATTTCCCTGGATGTAAGTGGATTCAATCTTTTAGAAAAGCGTGGGTGCAACTTGGAAAGAGGACCAGCCTGACCACTTGGCCAGTGCAGGAAACTGGCGGCAGCTGGTATCCTTTAAAGCAGGCAAGACAGAAGAAGAGGGTAATGGCAGCATATGTCTTCCTTTTTATAGGTTTGCTGGACAGGAAGAGGGAGTGGAATAGACCACCTATGACCTTGAGGACCCCTCCCCCTGGGAGGGGGAAAGCAAGTCCCTCTTTGCTCACATGGGTCAGGTTATTGTTGTCCTCTGGGAGGGGGTCAGGGCTCTTTCAGACCTCCACTCAGGACAGGTGTAACCCAGCACAGTCTTGAGACCAGATTTGAGTTCAGGCTGAGATCAAATATTCAGTGCCGATGTAAACTGCCTAGTATGAGTTAGCATTTCTCCAGTGCTAACAAAATGTGTTTGCAGCACCTCTTTTGCCATCCATGTTGACTTTCAAGAGTAATATTTCTGGTGACCTTGATATCTAATCTTTTTGCCTTTTTCCTCCACTTCTATTACTTTGTGAACAACTGGTCATCTGAAAAGCCAACAAAAGTGTTTCCATGTCTGCTGCCTGTACATGCATGGTGCATGCACAGGGAGGAGACAAAAGTGCAGTAAGTTTCAAAGGCTTCATCCGTCACTTATTGGTTTATTTCAGCTTCCCCTTGCTACTTTATTATTATTATTGTTGTTGATTTCATTATTGTTATTATTATTTTCCATTAGGAAGTTAAATTACTTCTTATGGTTTTGGCTAGTATTAAGTAATGTTTAAGTCATTCATTTCACACAGAAACAAGACTGACTTTGTTTTTATTTCATTTTTGTGGGTTTGGTTTTGGTTTTCTTCATTTGTTTGTTTATCTTTTAAAAATGCTGACAGCAGTTGCCCTAGATGTAGAAAACACTTGCACCTTGTGGACTAAATCTTTTCCTGTGGGTGTCTACACTTTCCAGATACAAAGCTTTCATAGGTAAGACATGCCATTTTGCACCAGCAAAATCATTACCATCTCTTTCCCTTCAGAATAGAAATTTAGCATACTATGATGTAATATTTGGAGCGCAGAAAAATTTTATTTATTCAAATAGAACTTCTTGTTTGGCATCTAATTATAACTATTTATCTGCTAAGTTTATTATAACATTTGCAGCATTCACAGTGCCAGGAAGACATCTGTTAATGCCTTCTATTTAATGTCTTGTGTGAACAAGGTGTATCTACCACAACTATTCTCCATAGGAAAAGACTCCTAGATTAGAATATGAAGGTTTTGTGGTGTTATGTTCTGTTATGCATAAGCACAAAAATGCATTTAGAAAAGTAGTTCACAGACTCATTAGACTGGATTCCTGTTATTCTCCACACATTCTGCTTCTTAGATTTGGTTTCATCATTCCTGCCTCAGTTTGTGCATAATTATTACTCAACTTGTCCTCATATTACAAACTGTAGTGTGCTTGTCCTCTGTTCTAGTGGTGCAGTTCACAAAATCTTTGTATGCTTCTGGTGGGGTTTTTATAATGTTTACAAGTGACAAAACTGTATAGCATTTTTTGGCTCTTTTACAACTGCTCCAGAGGTAGTGTTAGGCCTTCCTAATTATTAATCATTGATGCATATACAGAAAATGCAATAATTTTTATCAATAAGACCAAAAATATCTGATGTGTGTGGTTTTCCTTTAATGACAGCTTGTGTACGTCATGATCATGTATAGATTGTGATGATGACTGCAGCTGAAAACGTTAGGTCTGTGGGAAATTTCCATGAACAAATGCTGCAGGTCTCAGTTGTTTCTCTCTGCTGCTGGGGGCAGAGCTCCAGATTAGTGTCAATATTTTGATTGTCACTGTGACTGGAGAATAAGTGGATGCACCAGGCCTCTTCAAAGCATTTTTAGTACCGTGGGTTTTAATTAGAAAACAAGTATTTGCCTCAAAGCAGCAGTTGTCATCAGAGATCACATGTAGCTTTCAAATCCACTGGTATTAATCTTCTTTGCATATCTTTAAGACTAAGAATCTTTCTAATTAAACTCTTAAAGCCTCTTATCTCTGAGGCCTGAATGATGCTATAGCGGAATATATCACTCCCAGCAACAATGAATAAAACTGTAATTCCCTACATAATACAAATCAAGTGGATTGTAGAACATTATGTTCATTAGAAACTAATAGATTTTTTTACATGTTTGATCAAAGCAGCTGGCATTTAATCCAAGCTGAGAAGCAGAATGCTATTTCATACTACTTATTGGTTAATTCATGGCCAAGTCTGCAATATACTGACAAAACAACAGAGCAACATTATGGGATTGGATATTCTACCTCGATAATGTACATTAAATAATGGTCAGCAGATAAACATAGCACAGAGAATTGAATAGAAATAAAAATATCACTCAAGGTAGAATAATGTAGATACAATAACTATGTCTTAAAAACAGAGATAAGAAGTGTGATTTAGGAGAGAATAAGAATATTATTTTGTTATGTTTTTCACATTCTGAAAAGGATGCTTCAGATGGGGTTGGGAGAAAGACAATGCTTAGTGGTATTCGTATTAAGACAATGGACCTAGGAGATCTTTCATCTTGCAGGACTTTGTTTCCACCCTGTATCACAGAAAGACAGCAAGCTTTTTAATCACTGTTGCTCACACAGATCTTTGGTTTTGGCAGAATAAAAACTCAGGCCAGCCATCAAAACTTACCCAGAAAAGAAACCTCGCAGGGTCATCGTCATAGGAGACTCCCTACTGAGGGGAACAGAGGGCCCAATATACAGACCAGATCAATTTCATAGAGCGGTCAGCTGCCTCCCTGGTGCCCAAGTAAAAGATGTTGTAGATAGAATTCCCAAACTCATGACTCCTTCAGACTACTACCCACTTCTGGTCTTTCAGGTGGGCAGTGACGATGTAACAATGAGAGGCTCACAATCTATTAAAAAAGACTTCAGAACCTTAGTGCAACTGCTAAAGGGATCAGGGGCTCAAGTCGTGTTCTCTGCCATCCCTCTAACATCAGCAATGGATGAGGACACACTGAGGAAGGGCCGACAGATCAATTCATGGCTCAGGGGCTGGTGCCATTGACAGGGCTTTGGTTCCACAATCATGGATTGGTTTTCAAGGCACCTGAGCTGAAAACAACTCATGGGACACACTTGTCCCAGAGGGGGTTAAGAATCCTGGGGCAGGATTTGGCAGGGCTCATTGATAGGGCTTTAAACTAGATTTGAAGGAGGAAGGGGTTAATAGTCTTCTGCTGGCTGGTGACAAACAGAGGGGCAGCTCACCAGCAGTAGAGAGAAGGAGAGCTGGTAAGAGCTCTCAACTTGCTGCCCTGAGGCAAACCACGAATGATCCAACAGGACATTTTGTGGAAACCGAGGGGAATTGGCACAAGAGGAGGACAGGGCCAGCCCAGCTGAAGTGCTTCTATGCGAATGCGCGCAGCTTGGGCAACAAACAGGATGAGTTAAGGGCCACTGTGCTGCTGGGATGCCACGACATAGTGGCTGTTACTGAAACTTGATGGGATGAATCCCATGACTGGAATGCAGAGATAGATGGATATAAACTCTTTAGGAAGGATAGGCAGGGAAGGAGAGGAGGAGGTGTTGCACTCTATGTCAACAGCCAGTTGGAATCAGTGGAGCTCCACCTGGGGAGGGATGATGAGCTAATTCAGAGCGTATGGGTTAAAATTAAAGGCAGGACAGGGGAAGGAGATATTACTGTGGGGGTCTCCTACAGGCCACCTGACCAGCAGATCCAAGCAGATGAGGCCCTCCACAGGCAAATAGAAGGGGCTTCCAGGTCACAAGCCTGGGTCCTCATGGGTGATTTCAACCACCCGGACATCTGCTGGAGGGACAACACAGCAAGGCACCAGCAATCCAGGATGTTCCTGGACTGCATAGAAGACAGCTTCCTCCTCCAAATGGTAGGGGAACCAACAAGAAATGGTGCTATGCTGGACCTTGTTCTCACCAACAGGGAAGGACTGGTAAGCAAGGTGAGGCTCAGAGACAGCCTTGGCTGCAGTGATCATGAAGCAGTTGAATTTAATATCCTCAGGGCAATCAGGAGGAAGTATTCCAAGCTCACGACCCTAGACTTTAGGCGTGCAGATTTTGATCGCTTCAGGCATCTGATAGCCAAAGTGTCATGGGACAAAGCCCTGGAGGGAAGAGGGAGCCAGGACAGCTGGTCAGTATTCAAGGACCACCTCCTCTGTGTCCAGGAGCTCTGTATACCAACAAAGAGAAAAGCAGGTAAGAATGCTAGGAGGCCTGCCTGGATGGGCAAGGAGCTACTGGACACACTAGTACTTAAAAGGAAACTCTACAGGAAGTGGAGAGAAGGACAGGTAGAACAGGGGGTATATAAGGAAGCTGCCCGAGCAGCAAGAGTCCTGGTTAGGAAAGCCAAAACAGAGTTTGAATTGAATCTAGCCAGGGAGATTAAAGGGAACACTAAGAACTTTTACAGGTATATTAATGGGAAGAAGAAGACTAGGGAAGGTGTGGGCCCCCTCAGAAAGGAAAATGGTGACATGGTCACAAGTGATGAGGAAAAGGCTGAGGTACTTAATAACTTCTTTACCTCAGTCTTCACTGCAAGGGCCTCTAGCCACACTCCTGATGTTATGGAAGTCAAAGCCAGGGACGGGGAGGAAGAACTGCCCATTGTAAGTGCAGATCAGGTTCATGATCATCTGAAGAACCTAAAAGCGTTCAAGTCCATGGGACCCGACGGGATACACCCACGGGTACTGAGAGAACTGGCAGATGAGGTTGCTAAACCCCTCTCTATTCTATTTCAAAAGTCATGGCAATCTGGGGAAGTCCCCACAGACTGGAAAAGGGGAAACATTGCCCCCATCTTCAAAAAGGGTAAGAAGGAGGAACCAGGGAACTCCAGGCCAGTCAGTCTCACCTCTGTGCCTGGAAAGATCATGGAGCAGATCCTCCTGGAGTCACTACTGGCTCGGAAGAATAGTGAAGAGGTGATTTGGAACAGACAGCATGGCTTTCCCAAGGGCAAATCCTGCCTGACCAACCTGGTGGCCTTCTATGAGCAGGTGACAAAATTAATAGATGAGGGGCGAGCAACTGATGTCATTTTCCTGGACCTGAGCAAAGCCTTCGACACTGTCCTGCACCACATCCTGGTCTCCAAAGTGGTGACACATGGGTTTGATGGGTGGACTACTAGATGGATAAGGAACTGGCTTGATGGCCGCACCCAAAGAGTGGCTGTCAATGGCACCATGTCCCAGTGGAGGCCAGGGACAAGCGGAGTCCCTCAGGGATCAGTCCTGGGACCTGTCTTGTTCAACATCTTTGTGGGTGCCATGGACAGTGACATTGAGTGCACCCTCAGCAAGTTTGCTAGTGACACCAAGCTGTGTGGTGCAGCAGACACGCTGGAGGGAAGGGAGGCCATCCAGAGGGATCTTGACAGGCTGGAGAGGTGGGCACAAGCCAACCTCATGAAGTTCAAGAAGAGCAAGTGCAGGGTCCTGCATCTGGTTTGAGGCAATCCCAGGCACAAATCCAGGCTGGGCAGTGACTGGCTGGAAAGCAGCCCTGAGGAGAGAGACTTGGGGGTGCTGGTGGACGAGAGCTCAACATGAGCTCTCAATGTGCACTTGCAGCCCGCAAAGCCAATCAGATCCTGGGCTGCATCAGGAGAAGTGTGGCTAGCAGGTCGAGGGAGGTGATCCTCTCCCTCTACTCAGCCCTGGTGAGACCCCACCTGGTAATAGGGACTCCAGTTCTGGAGTCCCTATTACAAGAGGGATATGGACATGCTGGAACGTGTCCAGAGAAGGGCCATGAGGATGATCAGAGGGCTGGAGCACCTCTCCTATGAGGACAGGCTGAAGGAGTTGGGGCTGTTCAGTCTGCAGAAGAGAAGGCTCCCACGTAACCTAATTGTGGCCTTCCAGTATGTGAAGGGGGCCTACAGGAAGGCTGGGGAAGGACTTCTCAGGATGTCAGGTAGTGATAGGAGTAGGGGGAATGGAATGAAGCTGGAGGTGGGGAGATTGAGGCTAGATGTGAGGAGGAGGTTCTTCACCATGAGAGTGGTGAAACCTTAGAATGTGTTGTCCAGGGAGGTGGTCGAGGCCCTGTCCCTGGGAGTGTTTAAGAGCAGGCTGGATGAGGCTCTGGCCAGCCTGATCTAGTGTGGGGTGTCCCTGCCCATGGCAGGGGGGTTGGAACTAGATGATCCTTGTGGTCCCTTCCAACCCTGAATGAAAGTATGAAAGTATGAAACTATGAAACTATGAGACTATGAAACTATGAAACTATGAAACTATGAAACTATGAAACTCTGAAAGGCTTACAGTTTTTAGCCAAGCTGAGACTGTGGATGTCTGGAAGCTTACTGAAGTAAGGTTGTTGGAGCTCACTCAATTAAGATTGCTGGAGTACACAAAGGCAATAAATTCTTTCTTTGCTCTGAGAAAAATATGCTGACTGTTGTTGTTGTTGTTTTGTTGGTTTAGGTTTTTTTTGCCTTCTGCACTGGTGTACTAGATTAACAGAAAGGAAGGTGCAGTGTGAAGTATCCAGCTAATGGGTGGAAGAAAGAAATATGAAGTTCTCATCTCCTCCGAACTGAGCAGCATTCCATGTAAAGAGATCAAAATACACTATTAATCTAACAGAGGATGGTTGAGTTAATGTTTGCTCTTTACTAAGATTCCTCCTGTGGTAACACTCAAAGGAGTTTAATTTTTTTATCTGTTCCTTGTTCACTCCTTCTTCAGCTATGTACCAGGAGAGTTTCTACGCAAAAGAGCACACAAACAAATGTGCATCACGCACAACACTGGCTCTATGAAAATAAAGAGAGACAGATCAGCAATGATGTCTCATTCTTTAGGGACCAAGGTAACTTATTCCAGTGAAAGCTTTTATAAACCTTACTAAAGCCTTTGGGTCTTAGTAATGACATACTCTGGCAATATGGTACAACAGAAGTTTACCTGCCTTGTACCACAGCTGTAACTTGTACTACCTTGTTCCAATTCATAAAAAATAAGGCTGCTCAGGGGAAAGTTAAAAATTAATTTACAACTTAGTAACCATTTATTTCAGTTTCCCACTCTATAACAGCTAAATACCATTATACTTCCATTTTTATGGTTACTTTCTTGACTTACAATGTCCTCAATTTGTACAGTCTTTTGTGCTGCTAAATGTTCTCTATATTGTTTTTCTTCAGTCTCTGCTGTATTATTTGCATGTTCAGTCACACACATTTCTACACAAACTTTTCTGCTGAGATAGCAATCTCTAAAATGTGTGTTACTATTGCAGCCCAGACTTTCCTAGTAAAGGTTGTGCTTTTGTGGGAAGATCTGAGGTAGGTACAAACCATTTTCCACTTTGATTATCAAACTGAGGTTGTGGTGGAGTCACCATCATTGGAGGTGTTTAGGAGGAGATTGGGTGGGGTGCTTGGTGCCATGGTTTAGTTGACTGGATGGTGTTGGATGACGGGTTGGACTTGATGATCTTGAAAGTCTCTTCCAACCTGGTCTGGTCTGTTCTATTCTATTCTATTCTATTCTATTCTATTCTATTCTATTCTATTCTATTCTATTCTAGTATCAATTGAAGAGTTGCCAGACAGACTTGTACCAATATAGATTGCTCCATCTATTGGCTTGTTAGATTTATTCAATCGACATGAATGTTTTCCCTTGCTCCTTCTAATAGGTATGATTATGAAGAAAACAATGCATGACAAGCACAATATTAATAAATATATTAATAAATATGTATTAATATGAAGAAACACCCAAAAACTAACTAATAGGTTTGATGTGTGGCTGGAATAAACATTTACAATAGGAATTTACAATACTTAGGCAATATAAAAATTTAAACAATTTTAAGCAAACCAGATAATATGTGGGAAAGAGTCCCTCGTGCAATATGGTGCTTGACCACTGGAGGAGACTTGACAGTAGTCTTTTACAGAGGCAAGATAAGATTAGTTACAATTGTAGAATCAACAAGGTTGGAAAACACCTCAGAGATCATCCAGTCAAACCTATTACCTAATAACACCTTACGACAAGTGCCACATCCAATCCTTTTTTGAATGACTCCAGGGACGGTGACTCCACCACCTCCCTGGACAGCACATTCCAATGCCCAATTTCTCTTTCTGTGAAAAGCTTTCTCCTCACCTTGAGCCTAAACTTCCTCTGGCTCAGCTTCAGACTGTATCCTCTTGTTCTGGTGCTGATTGTCTGGGAAAAGAGACCACTCCCCACTTGGCTACATCCTCCTTTCAGGTAGTTGTAGACAGCAAGAAGGTCTCTCCTCTTCTCCAGGCTAAGCAACCCCAGCTCCCTCAGCCTGTACTTACGTAGTTTGTGTTCCAGACTTCTCACCAGCCACGTTGCCTGTCTCTGGACACGTTCAAGTATCTTAATGTCCTTCTTGAATTGAGGAGCCCAGAACTGGACACAGTACTCAAGGTATGGCCTAACCAGTGCTGAGCAACCTGCTCTGGAAAAAGGTTGGACTTGATGATCTCTAGAAGTCCTTTCCAATCCCTACCATTCTGTGATTCTGTGAATGAAGGTTATGATCAGTCCCAGTCTGTGGAAGCTAAGTTGCCATGGAAGTTTGCTTCAAACAAGCTTCTCCTCTGCTACCTTAGAAGTGTATCTCAGACTGCTCCCTTTTCTTCATATTCAAGCATCTGTGACAGTTTACTCCTGGAACAGACATAGTGGTTCAGACACCACTTTTGTGCCTACACCTGTGCCAGCTCAAAGTAGTTGCCACACCCTTTGCAAGTAAGCCTGCACAAAGGTGAAACAGAAGTCACCCAGAACATTGTAGGCTCACCATCATTGACCACCACAACGCCACTCACAGCCACCCCAAGAAGGACTCAGTTAAACTGGAGTCCCAGTGAGGCTGCACCATCACACAAGCAGCACATGATCCACCTTGCTGTGAGACCACCTCCACCAACCACCCAGAGGTGGGGAATCTTCATTGGTTGTGGAGTCTCCTTCTCTGGAGACTTTCAAAACCCACCTGGATGCATTCCTGTGTGGACTACCCTAAGTGATCCAGCTTTGGCAGGGGGGTTGGACCCTGATTTGATGGGGGCTGAATTAATGAGGTGGGAATTATAAAAATTTTGTTATCTTTATTTTACCTGCAAACCACACCCCAAAATTAGGTATAAAAGCTTTACAGGTTCTGTGTGGCTGTGGATTCTACCAGGATGCTTATGGGCAACTTTGGTACAATTTAGAGAATTCAGAAAATGGAAAAGGATGAGCCACATAATAGCTTTACTCCACTTATAAAATCAGAAGCAAGCCAGGAACCTTAGGGAAAGCTGATAAGAACACCAGGTTGTTCTCATGAGAACAGAGCAGGAATTTGGCTATGGTCCCTAGGCCTCTTGTTGTGACAGGGTCCAGGAACTGCAGGTATTATAATCCAGTTTGTGGATAATGCAGCATGATCCAAAGGAAAAGGACCTGCCAAAGTGTCAAAGTGTCAAAGTGTCCATAGACAAAGCTGGTATGAGGCAAAATTTGTCAGCAGCAGCACTGTAAGAAAGCTGCATCACTTGAAGTCCCTCCTAATCTCTAATAAGCTGTGATATTGTGAAGTTTATGCTTCCTCTTTTCCAAACAGCAGGGCCTCCATCAGATTGCCATGGCCTTTCAAATATGATGGACAGTGCCATCTGTCAGTTCATCTGCCAGTTCCCTCAGGACTTGTGGGTAGATCTCATCAGATCATATGGACTTGTGCACCTTCAGGTTTTTTAGATGGTATTGAACCAGACCTTTGCAATCCAAGAAAGCATAAAGTAAACTACAGAGCTGTGCTATAAAATTGCAACACTATCAAGTGTCCTAAAAATCAATAGTATTAAAATTTTTAGATGAGAGAGCTGCAAATCATCCCAAGCTATTAGAAACTGAAGAGATTCAGATTGTTCCCTGTAAAACTGGTGAATTCGTATTTAAGAAAAAATAAACTTAAAAAACCCAACAAAACAGAGCAACAACAAAAATCCAAACCAAACAAAAAAACCCACCCCAAATCACAAAAACATGCCACACAAAAACATGCCATACAAAAAAATAAACAAAACCCCCTCAAAACAGCAGAAGAAATAAACAGCAACAACAACAAAAAAACCCAAACCCAAAACCTAACCAACACACTCGCACAATGCCCCAAACAAACAAAAAAAAAATCAAAAACCTTGTTTTGCTCCTAAATTTCTACATTCCTCTATTTTCTGTAGGAACCCAGTGTTCTTTTTTTTTTTCTACTGAAAAAAAAAAACCAAACAAAAAATTATTTATGCACAGTCCAAGACAGGTGAAGTTCAACACAAAAGTATCTGTTTAGGCTTCAGTGTTTATTTTGGAATGTCACTGGAACAAAAGTCAGGTAAAATTTATCTGATCATCTACATGCTTCTCTTGCAAAAATGTTGAGGAATAGATTGCTTAATGTAATAAAACCAGCCTTAACTAGTTTGCAGTGCAGATGTTTGTGATAGGTTGAAAAGGCTGATGCTCCCACCATGGGCAAAAAATGAGACTCAGACAAATGGATTGCAAAAGTGGTGTAAAGTTTAAATGGAAAAGCAGTGAAAATTTTACAGAGAGCCTCAAGCACAGTGACAAAAGAGAGATCCCAAAGCATACCCAAAAGCATCCCATCCCTACCTGAGGGTACACCCAAAACTCCCAGGGCTCTTTCTTCTCCCCCGCCAGCCTTGGGTCTAGCCAGGCCTAAGAGACTGCGAGACGGCTCACCCCATTACCAGGTAGCAGTGAGGGAAGAAAAGAGGAAGTGCAGGACCCCACAAATGGCTTTTGTAGGGGGCAGGACATTATTGGATCAAATACACAACTTCCTGTGTCCACCCACTGGGCTGCACCTTTCAGGACACCAGAGGTGTGTCTCATGTAGCCACAGCAGGGGGACACCTGAGCCAAACTGCTACAATGTTCCCTATATTCATTGCAAATAAATTAGTGTCTTAGAAAATGACATCTAAATGTCATTAAATGTTAAAATATATTTCTTTTTTTCTCATTTCTTTGCTGATTTCTGAAACAACTTTTCCCAGTTTTGCTTACTGTAGTTTTGATTTTATTTGATGATTTATTTTATTTTCTCAAGTTGCATTTGGCGATTTCAGTTCTATGTTTCACTTGTATTTTCATTTCCTGTACTGGTTTTTGATCTGAACTAATAAAGAGGGATCGCCTGTCTTAATCTGATGTAAAACGTCTATGAAGTTGTACAGCTGTAGGCAGAACTGAATGTTAATTTGTCGTGGTGTTTTAGTACCTGCTTTAATAGCAGTGCTGTAGCATTTACAGATAGCTTCCACATGAAATTGGAACTTCGTCTCCCTTTCTCAGATCTTACTAATCTTCTGGTATTGCTGATAGAGTTTAATTGGTTAAGATCATATGAAATTCTGCTAGAATTAGGATAAATCTTTCTATGGAACTTTCTAAAATTCAATTAATTAATTTGACTTTGTGGGTAGAACTAACATATTTTTCTGCTTTTTTTCTCTTCTGTTTGTTTTTCATTCTGGGTGACCTTTGCCATCTTCATGTTGCAGAATTTTCCTTTCCCTTCTATTTTTTTCATAAGAGCTTTTCTAGGCAGATTAAGGTCTGACATTTGCAAACTAACTTAGCTTAATGAAAACAAAATGAAGCAAAATAACATAGATAAGAAAGTCTGTATATCTTCCTGAAGCACAAGTATGCTTACATTAAAACTACTGAATATAGTAGGATGAAAAATAATTATATTTTTTTGGGGAAAAGTAATTTTAAACACAAGGGAATAGTAGGGCATATTGATGAAACCAATCCCAAATTTAACTATTTTTAAGAGAGAATTTTCTGTATATTTTAGATTCCAGCCTGTTGAAAATTCTGGCCTTTTCTTTTGTAAGACTTACCAGAAAATAAAGTCTGTAAATCTTGATGGCTCCTTCTGCCACTCCACTATGCACACAGACAGAGACAAAAGAATTTGATAAAATAAGTTTAACACATCTCCAGCCAGCATGGATTTAGGAAAGGCAGGTCCTGCCTGACCAACCTGATCTCCTTCTATGATCAGGTGACCCGCCTGGTGGATGTGGGGAGGCCTGTGGATGTAGTCTACCTGGACCTCAGCAAGGCCTGTGACCCCATTCCCCATAGCAAACTGCTGGCCAATCTGTCAGCCCATGGCTTGGATGGAAGCACACTGTGATGGGTTAGGAACTGGCTGGATGGCCGAACCCAGAGAGTGGTGGTGAATGGTGCCACATCCAGCTGGTGGCCAGTCACTAGTGGTGTGCCCCAAGGATCAGTGCTGGGCCCCGTCCTCTTTAACATCTTTGTTGATGATCTGGATGAGCGCATTGAGTCCATCATCAGTAAATTTGCTGACGACATCAAGCTTGGGGCAGGAGTTGATCTGCTGGAGGGTAGAGAGGCTCTGCAGAGGGACCTCGACAGTCTGGACAGATGGGCAGAATCCAACGGCATGAGATTTAACACATCCAAGTGCCGGGTTCTGCACATAGGCCACAACAACCCCATGCAGTGCTACAGGCTGGGGTCAGAGTGGCTGGAGAGCGGCCAGGCAGAGAGGGACCTGGGGGTACTGGTCGATGGTAGGCTGAACAAGAGCCTGCAGTGTGCCCAGGTGGCCAGGAGGGCTAATGGCACCCTGGCCTGTATCAGGAACAGTGTGGCCAGCAGGAGCAGGGAGGTCATTCTGCCCCTGTACACTGCACTGGTTAGGCCACACCTCCAGTACTGTGTCTAGTTTTTGGCCCCTCAGTTTAGGAAGGATGTTGACTTGCTGGAACGTGTCCAGAGAAGGGCAACGAAGTTGGTGAGGGGTTTGGAACACAAGCCCTGTGAGGAGAGGCTGAGGGAGCTGGGGTTGCTTAGCCTGGAGAAGAGGAGACTCAGGGGTGACCTTATTACTCTCTACAACTACCTGAAGGGGAGTTGTAGACAGGCTGAGGTTGGTCTCTTCTCCCAGGCAGCCAGTACCAGAACAAGAGGACACAGTCTCAGGCTGCACCAGGGGAGGTTTAGGTTGGATGTTAGGATGTTAGGAAGAAGTTCCATACAGAGAGAGTGATTGCCTATTGGAATGGACTGCCCAGGAAGGTGGTGGAGTCACCATCATTGGAGGTGTTCAGGAGGAGAGTTGATGGGGTGCTTGGTGCCATGGGTTAGCTGTTTGGGTGGGTTGGATTGGTTGATGGGTTGGACACAATGATCTTGAAGGTCTCTTCCAACCTGGTTTACTATTCTATTCTATTCTATTCTATTCTATTCTATTCTATTCTATTCTATTCTATTCTATTCTATTCTATTCTATTCTATTCTATTCTATTCTTCTCTCTCATGTCTGCATGCATTAAATTCTTGCTTACACCAGGCAAAAACGAACTAAATTAAAAAATGAATTATTTGAAATCAGGTTGTGCATGATCTGTTATGACATATTTTCACCTGAGATGTAACAAGAAATTCAAGGTTCTGTCAGAATCAGTCAGCTGGAGAAGTGCTATGAATCACCAAATTCTGAACCCCACCATTTGAAAGCAGCTAGAGTTCATGGTCCAAGTTAGTTAAAACCCCAAAACATACTGAAAATCCTTGCTCTTACTGAAGGCAAATGATTATACAGTGTGATAACACCAGAGCCCTCAGACAGCCAAGTGTTTAAATCACCTTACCTTACCATTTAGGTATAGGAGATAGAAAAGGGAATACTGAGGTGGGAAGGCGAGTTGCACTTACTGTCAAACAAGTTATCAAGATGCTTTATAAAGCAACCACATGTAATGGTAATGTAACTGTGAACAATATTGGTTTCTGAGTGATGCTGGCTGCTTTACTTGCAGATCCTTGACAACCACTTTTTTCTCCTACACAGGACCTTTAAGTAAACTGGCTGTATTAGTTGTAATATGTTGTGGTTAATCAGGATTAGTGAAAAAAATATTATCACAGTGAAATAATTCTTGACGCAATTGTAGGAGACAGGTCTTAACTGGAAGAAATTTATATGTTGTTAGGTAGTGAAGAAATATTAGATTCTATCTTCCTTGTCACCTATACTTCTTTTGTCCAGACTCACTGACCACTTGCAGTTCCTATCATTGACATAGATGGATCCTCTGAAACTTTGGCTGGAGTGTAAACAGCCATGGATATAAGGCTTATACTGTGCTAATACTAAATGGATGCATGCTCTTCTTAAATCCTCTTACTCATCCAAAAAAAAAACCAAAATAATAATATAGGTTTCACATTTGTGTAATACTAGATAAGCAGTCATTCTCCCTTACAAAGGAATAAATTATGTTCAAAATATCTTGGAGAAGATGATGCCAAGAAACATTGCAATACTACAATTTAAAAAATACATTATTTTCATTTAACAGTGGTTTTAGTGTAGGTTTGGTTTGGTTTGGTTTTGTTTTGTTGGTTTGTTTGGGTTTTTTTGTTTGTTTCAATTTTGTTATTGTTGTTTTGTTTTGTTTTGGCTGGAGATTGTTTTGCTCAACGGATTTGGATGGATACACTGCCTGTGAATGTAAACTTATGTAAACTTATCACAGAATCATCAGGTTGGAAGAGAGCTCCAAGATCACCAAGTCAAAACAATCACCTAGCACTATCTAATCACCTAGACCATGGTACCAAGTGCCTCATCCAGTCTCTTCTTAAACATCCATGGTTTAGTTGTTTAGGTGGGTTGGATTGGTTGATGGGTTGGACGCAATGATCTTGAAGGTCTCTTCCAACCTGGTCTATTCTATTCTATTCTATTCTATTCTATTCTATTCTATTCTATTCTATTCTATTCTATTCTATCTCCAGGGACATTGACTCCCTGACCTCCCTGGGCAGCACATTACAATGGCAAATCACTCTTTCTGTGAAGAACTTCTTTCTAACATACAGCCTAAACTTGCCTTGGCACAGCTTGACAATATGCCTTCTTGTTCTGTCACTGATTGCCTGGGAGAAGAGAACAATGCCCCCCCCCGGCTACAATCTCCCTTCAGGTAGTTGTAGATGGCAATAAGGTCCCCCCTGAGCCTCCTCTTTGCCAGGCTAAGCAACCCCAGCTTCCTCAGCCATTCCAGACCTCTCACCAGCTTTGTTGCCCTTCTCTGGACATGTTCAGCAGAACTGGACACAGTGCTTAAGCTGTGGCCTAACCAGTGCTGAGTACAGGGGCACAATGACTTCTCTGCTCCTGCTGGCCACACTATTCCTGATGCAGGTCAGGATGCCATTGATCTTCTTGGCCACCTGGGCATACTGCTGGCTCATGTTCAGCATACCAGGTATCTCTCTGCCTGGCCACTCTCCAGCCATTCTGACCCAAGCCTGTAGCACTATATGGTGTTGTTTCAGCCAAAGTCTTTTTATTTAAAAGTCATTTTGGTTGTGGCTGCAGGAGCCAGAAGTTCTTAGGTAGTTACATGTGGAGATACATCTCCAAACTTCTTTTACAACTGGAGGAGCAAGTACGAACACTTGATTTTCCTATTCTGTGCTCACGTTGTGTTTGATCCTGTGTCATTCCATTTTAATTCCACTGCCAAATGTCAAGTCTTTGGCAAACATGAAAAATGGAAAGTGGTTTTTTTTTTCAGGTACAGGGAGAATATTAAAAATGACAGAAAGGTAAAGTTTTACACCATCCTTTAATTACATATTTTGCTGATTAATAGTGTTTGCCCCCCTCAGAGAACATGATCTGAACTGGATAAAGAATCTGAAGCTCAACTGCTGCTGTATTTCAGAGTTATCACATTGCTGCATCTGTTCAGCAGATGTGGTGTAGTTCATCCATATGCTGCATATGACCATACTGGTATACAGTACAGACCTCCCTCTGTTCACAAGGTATTGATCTGACAAAAACACTGCTTAAATTTCATCAACACCTGTTTTGTTCTCAGATTTGGAAATTTTCTGTTTATTTAGGTTTTATTTTTTTATCATTTGTTTTCTTCAGTCTCGAGGAACAAATTCAAAATTATGAGATGATTCATACAGGCATTTCAAAAACCTCAATTATGTCATCTTAAAAGTAAAGCAGCTTAAATCACAGAAAACATCTAATTGGAAGAGACCAAGCCTTGACCCAGCACTGCTGTGTGAACACTAAACTGTGTCCTTAAAATCTTCCTCCAAATACTTTCCAATGAAGTAGCTATTGAAGTATTTTCCCTAAATGTGAGAAATGAAAACCAGAAACTCTTCATTCTCCTCCATTACTGTGACTCTTTTAATTTCCAACTCCGTATTTTGGAGCTGAGCAATGATGACCAGTTTTCTAACAATGCTATCTTTTACTGCTTGAAATTTCCCTGTGATGAACACTATGTATTATTTGCAACCTAGCCATTGTTTGAGAGATTTTACAGGCCATTGGTAGCAAAATGGAATTGCATTTTACTATTGAAATAACTTGTAGAATGTAGAGCCTAATAAAATCACTTGTTCTTAATAGAAAATGAATTTGAAACAATCTATGTGGTTTGTTTGTTTTAAGGTTGTTTCAGATTTTTGCTCCTTTTCTCTTCTCCACCTGTAAGATGTTATTTGTTCTGGTTCAAAACAAAAATAGAAGACTGAATAGTAAATTTCCTAACCTATGAAAATTAAAACTGAGAAGATCTGAATGGGTGAGTCCAACTTCCAGAGATATCCTTTGAAATTTTATTTCAGATTAACTTTGAGACCAGAATCTGTATTTGGTTAAAGAAAATATTTCTACCACAAGATGATGAGTTGGTGGAAAAAAATCATTCTACTCACATTTTACTAAAGCTTTACCTGAAAAATACATACTTTTGAAAATAATTTTGTTAATATATTATATTTTTCTTTTCAGATCACTACATCTATTATACAAAGAAATGATAACATTTCTAATTTCACAATGAATATAAAGCTTTCAGGGATTTTAAAATTCTAATTTTGCCTTGAATAAATTTTAAATTCTTCAGAATGATGTGGCAGTTTTAGGCTATGCCTTTAAAAATTAGCTACAGATTTCAAGCAGAAAAGTAGAAAAGTATAAATAATTCACTATTGGGTGTAAAAAGGAAAACAAAAGATTGTTCTAAACAAGTTCATTGCATAAAATGTGTGGGATGGATGTAGATGTACACTAAAAATGTTTCACATTTCACTTCCATTCTCATTCCTTTTCTTTTTCTCCTGTGATCTTGGCTGTTCTGTTTTGCTCAGGGAGATAAATATCTGCTTCAGACTGGAGCACTGCAATTGATGGCTACAGACTCTTCAGGAGAGACAGGCAAGGAAGAAGGGGTGGAGGGGTGGCCCTGTACATCAGGGAGGCACTAGATGCCATTGAGATGGAGATTAGGGACGATCGGGTTGAGTGCCTGTGGGTAAGAATTAGAGGGAAGGCCAACAGGGCTGACATCCTGGTTGGAGTCTGTTATAGACCACCCAACCAGGAGGAGGATGTTGATGAAGCATTCTATAGGCAGCTTAAGGCTGTCTCAAGATCTCCGGACCTTGTTTTCATGGGTGACTTCAACTTGCCTGATATCTGCTGGGGTCTTAGCATAGCAGAGAAGTGGCAATCTAGGAGGTTCTTAGAATGCATGGAGGACAGCTTCTTATCCCAGGTGCTGTGAGAGCCTACCAGGGGCAAGGCTATGCTTGACCTCCTCTTCACCAATAGGGAAGGGTTGGTGGGTGATGTGGTGGTCGGAGGGTGCTTAGGGTCCAGTGACCACGAGATAATTGAATTCTCATTATTTGATCAAGATAAGAGGGGTAGCAAGAAGACCTCCACTCTGGATTTCCGGAGGGTGGACTTCAGGCTACTCAAGGAACTAATTCAGAGGGTTCCTTGGGATAAAGCCCTTAATAATAAAGGGGTCCAGGAGAGCTGGACCTACTTCAAGGAAGAACTGTTGAAGGCTCAGAGACAGGCTGTGCCAATGTGCCGGAAGATGAGCCACCGGGGCAGATGGCCAGCCTGGATGGTTCATGAACTTTTAATGGAACTAAGGGAAAAAAAGAGGGTGTATCACCTTTGGAAGAGAGGGGAGGCAACCCGTGAAAAGTTTAAGAATGTTGCTAGGTCTTGCAGGAAGAAAATTAGGGAGGCAAAAGCACATTTGGAGCTTAGTCTGGCCTCTGGTGTGAAGGGCAACACAAAGTCCTTCTATAAATACATTAATAGCAAGAGGAAGGGCAGAGACAACCTCCACTCCTTGGTTGACATGGAGGGGAACGTTGTGATAAGGGATGAGGAAAAGGCAGAGATACTTAACACCTTCTTTGCCTCAATTTTTACTAGCAGGACAGAACGTCTTCCAGACAGCTGGCCTGCAGAGCTGGCAGAAGGAGCCAAGGAGCAGCATAGTTTTCCACTGTTCCAAAATGGGGCAGTTGGTGATCTGCTCAGCCGCCTGGATCCCCACAAGTCCATGGGACCAGATGGGATTCATCCTAGGGTGCTGAGGAAGCTGTCAGAGGAACTGGCCAAGCCACTCTCCATAATTTTCCAGCAGTCCTGGCTCACTGGAGATGTCCCAGAGGACTGGAAGCTGGCCAACGTGGTGCCCATCCACAAGAAGGGCTGGTTGGATGAGCCAGGGAATTATAGGCCTGTCAGCCTGACCTCAGTGGCAGGCAAGATCATGGAACAGGTCATCCTGAGTGCATTAACACAGCACTTAGAGGATGGCCAAGGGATCAGGCTCAGCCAACATGGATTTAGGAAGGGCAGGTCCTGCCTGACCAACCTGATCTCCTTCTATGATCAGGTGACCCGCCTGGTGGATGTGGGGAGGCCTGTGGATGTAGTTTACCTAGACTTCAGCAAGGTCTTTGACCCCATCCCCCATAGCAAACTGCTGGCCAATCTGTCAACCCATGGCTTGGACAGCAGCACTCTGAACTGGGCTAGGAACTGGCTGGATGGCTGAACCCAGAGAGTGGTGCTGAATGGTGTCACACCTAGCTGGCAGGCAGTCAGTAGTGGAGTCCCCCAGGGATCAGTGCTGGGCCCCGTCCTCTTTAACATCTTTGTTGATGATCTGGATGAGGGCATTGAGTCCATCACGAGTAAATTTGCTGATGACGCCAAGCTGGGGACAGGAGTTGATCTGCTAGAGGGTAGAGAGGCTCTGCAGAGAGACCTCAACAGGCTGGACAGATGGGCAGAGTCCAACGGCATGAGATTTAACACATCCAAGTGCTGAGTTCTGCACATTGGCCACAACAACCCCAGGCAGTGCTACAGGCTGGGGTCAGAGTGGCTGGAGAGCAGCCAGGCAGAGAGGGACCTGGGGGTGCTGGTTGATGGTAAGCTGAACATGAGCCTGCAGTGTGCCCAGGCAGCCAGGAGAGCCAATGGCATCCTGGCCTGCATTAAGAACAGTGTGGCCAGCAGGAGCAGGGAGGTCATTCTGCCCCTGTACACTGCACTGGTTAGGCCACACCTTGAGTCTTGTGTCCAGTTCTGGGCCCCTCAGTTTAGGAAGGATGTTGACTTGCTGGAACGAGTCCAGAGAAGGGCAACGAAGTTAGTGAGGGGCTTGGAACACAAGCCCTATGAGGAGAGGCTGAGGGAGCTGGGGCTGCTTAGCCAGGAGAGGAGGAGACTCAGGGTTGTTTCATAGTTTCATAGTTTAATTCAGGGTTGGAAGGGACCACAAGGATCATCTAGTTCCAACCCCCCTGCCATGGGCAGGGACACCCCACACTACATCAGGCTGGACAGAGCCTCATCCAGCCTGCTCTTAAACACTCCCAGGGACGGGGCCTCGACCACCTCCCTGGACAACCCATTCCAGGGTCTCACCACTCTCATGGTGAAGAACCTCCTCCTCACATCCAGCCTGAATCTCCCCACCTCCAGCTTCATTCCATTCCCCCTACTCCTATCACTACCTGAGATCCTGAGAAGTCCTTCCCCAGCCTTCCTGTAGGCCCCCTTCAGATACTGGAAGGCCACAATCAGGTCACCTCGGAGCCTTCTCTTCTGCACACTGAACAGCCCCAACTCCTTCAGTCTGTCCTCATAGGAGAGGTGCTCCAGCCCTCTGATCATCCTTGTGGCCCTTCTCTGGACACGTTCCAGCATGTCCATATCCCTCTTGTAATAGGGGCTCCAGAACTAGACACAGTACTCCAGGTGGGGTCTCACCAGGGCTGAGTAGAGGGGGAGGATCACCTCCCTCGACCTGCTAGCCACACTTCTCCTGATACAGCCCAAGATATGATTGGCTTTGCGGGCTGCAAGAGCACATTGAGAGCTCATGTTGAGCTTTTTGTCCACCAGCACCCCCAGGTCTCTCTCCTCAGGGCTGCTTTCCAGCCAGTCACTGCCCAGCCTGGATTTGTGCCTGGGATTGCCTCGACCCAGATGCAGGACCCTGCACTTGCTCTTCTTGAACTTCATGAGGTTGGCTTGTGCCCACCTCTCCAGCCTGTCAAGGTCCCTCTGGATGGCCTCCCTTCCCTCCAGCGTGTCTGCTGCACCACACAGCTTGGTGTCATCAGCAAACTTGCTGAGGGTGCACTCAATGCCACTGTCCACGTCACCCACAAAGATGTTGAACAAGACAGGTCCCAGGACTGATCCCTGAGGGACTCCGCTTGTCCCTGGCCTCCACTGGGACATGGACCCATTGACAGCCACTCTTTGGGTGCGGCCATCAAGCCAGTTCCTTATCCATCTAGTGGTCCACCCATCAAACCCATGTGTCACCACTTTGGAGACCAGGATGTGGTGCGGGACAGCGTCGAAGGCTTTGCTCAGGTCCAGGTAAATGACATCAGTTGCTCGCCCCTCATCTATTAACTTTGTCACCTGCTCATAGAAGGCCACCAGGTTGGTCAGGCAGGATTTGCCCTTGGCAAAGCCATGCTGACTGTTCCCAATCACCTCTTCAATATTCTTTTGAGCCAGTAGTGACTCCAGGAGGATCTGCTCCATGATCTTTCCAGGCACAGAGGTGAGACTGACTGGCCTGGAGTTCCCTGGTTCCTCCTTCTTACCCTTTTTGAAGATGGGGGCAATGTTTCCCCTTTTCCAGTCTGTGGGGACTTCCCCAGATTGCCATGACTTTTGAAATAGAATAGAGAGGGGTTTAGCAACCTCCTCTGCCAGTTCTCTCAGTACCCGTGGGTGTATCCCGTCGGGTCCCATGGACTTGAACACTTTTAGGTTCTTCAGATGATCATGAACCTGATCTGCACTTACAATGGGCAGTTCTTCCTCCCCGTCCCTGGCTTTGACTTCCATAACATCAGGAGTGTGGCTAGAGGCCCTTGCAGTGAAGACTGAGGTAAAGAAGTTATAGAGTACCTCAGCCTTTTCCTCATCACTTGTGACCATGTCACCATTTTCCTTTCTGAGGGGGCCCACACCTTCCCTAGTCTTCTTCTTCCTATTAATATACCTGTAAAAGTTCTTAGTGTTCCCTTTAATCTCCCTGGCTAGATTCAATTCAAACTCTGCTTTGGCTTTCCTAACCAGGACTCTTGCTGCTCGGGCAGCTTCCTTATATACCCCCTGTTCTACCTGTCCTTCTCTCCACTTCCTGTAGAGTTTCCTTTTAAGTACTAGTGTGTCCAGTAGCTCCTTGCCCATCCAGGCAGGCCTCCTAGCATTCTTACCTGCTTTTCTCTTTGTTGGTACACAGAGCTCCTGGACACAGAGGAGGTGGTCCTTGAATATTGACCAGCTGTCCTGGGTCCCTCTTCCCTCCAGGGCTTTGTCCCATGACACTTTGGCTAGCAGATGCCTGAAGCGATCAAAATCTGCACGCCTAAAGTCTAGGGTCATGAGCTTGGAATACTTCCTCCTGATTGCCCCGAGGATGTTAAATTCAACTGCTTCATGGTCACTGCAGCCAAGGCCGTCTCTGAGCTTCACATTGCTTACCAGTCCTTCCCTGTTGGTGAGAACAAGGTCCAGCATAGTACCATTTCTTGTTGGTTCCTCTACCATTTGGAGGAGGAAGCTGTCTTCTATGCAGTCCAGGAACATCCTGGATTGCTGGTGCCTTGCTGTGTTGTCCCTCCAGCAGATGTCCGGGTGGTTGAAATCACCCATGAGGACCAGGGCTTGTGACCTCATTACTCTCGACAACTACCTGAAGGGGGGTTGTAAACAGGCAGAGGTTGGTCTCTTCTCCCAGGCAACCAGCACCAGAACAAGAGGACACAGTCTCAGGCTGCGCCAGGGGAAGTTCAGGCTGGAGGTCAGGAGGAAGTTTTACACAGAGAGAGTGATTGCCCATTGGAATGGACTGCCCGGGGAGGTGGTGGAGTCGCTGTCACTGGAGGTGTTCAGGAGGAGACTTGACAGGGTGCTTGGTTACATGGGTTAGTTGATTAGGTGGTGTTGCGTGTTGGGCGATGATCTTGAAGGTCTCTTCCAACCTGGTTTATTCTATTCTGCTATATTCTGACTGGCCTTGAGAAAATAAAATAACACAACATTGTTGCTTTGAGCTAGCATTCCTTCTTCTTGGCTCCTCTTTTCTTCTATTACAGGAGGGGAGAGGAGGTGTGGGGGGTGAAGTGGGGGAAAGCCAGAGGGAGTACAGGCTGGAAAAGACCTTTGAGATCATCAAGTCCAATCTATCACCCAACACCATCTAATCAACTAAACTATGACACCAAATGCCCCATCCAGTCTCTTCCTAAACACCTCCAGTGATGGTGACTCCACCACCTCCCCAGGCAGCCCATTCCAATGGCAAATCACTCTCTTTCTATGAAGAACTTCTTCCTAACATCCAGCCTGTTGCATCTTGAGACTGTGTTCTCTTGTTCTGGAGCTGGTTACCTGGGACACCAGCCCCCACCTGCCTACAACCTCCCTTCAGGTAGTTGTGGAGAGCAATAAGGTCTCCCATCAGCCTCCTCTTCTCCAGGCTAAACACCCCCAGCTCCCTCAGCCTCTCCTCATAGGGCTTGTGCTCCAAACCCCTCCCCAGCTTTGTTGCCCTTCCCCAGATGCGTTCCAGCAAATCAACATCTTTCCTGAACTGAGGGGCCCAGAACTGGACACATGACTCAAGGTGTGGCCTAACCAGTGCAGTGTACAGGGGCAGAATGATTTCCCTGCTCCTGCTGGCCACACTGTTACTGATACAGGCCAGGGTGCCATTGGCCGTCTTGGCTACCTGGGCACACTGCAGGCTCATTTTCAGCCTACCATCAACCAGCACCCCCAGGTCCCTCTCCACCTGGCTGCATTCTGACCCCAGCCTGTATCTCTGCATGGGGTTGTTGTGGCCAATATGCAGAACCCGGCACTTGGATGTGTTCAATCTCATGCCATTGGATTCTGCCAATCTGTCCAGCCTGTTGAGGTCCCTCTGCAGAGCCTCTCTACCCTCCAGCAGATCAACTCCTGCCCCCAGCTTGGTGTCATCAGCAAATTTACTCGTGATGGACTCAATGCCCTCATCCAGATCATCAATAAAGATGTTAAAGAGCACAGGGCCCACCACTGATCCTTGGGGCACACCACTAGTGACTTGCCGCCAGCTGGATGTGGCACCATTCACCACCACTCTCTGGGTTCGGCCATCCAGCCAGTTCCTAACCCATCGCAGTGTGCTTCCATCCAAGCCATGGGCTGACAGATTGGCCAGCAGTTTGCTATGGGGAATGGGGTCAAAGGCCTTGCTGAGGTCCAGGTAGACTACATCCACAGGCCTCCCCACATCCACCAGGCAGGTCACCTGATCATAGAAGGAGATCAGGTTGGTCAGGCAGGACCTGCCCTTCCTAAATCCGTGCTGGCTAGGCCTGATCCCTTGGCCATCCTGTAAGTGCTATGTTATTGCACTCAGCATGACCTGTTCCATGATCTTGCCTGCCACTGAGGTCAGGCTGACAGGCCTATAATTCCCTGGCTCATCCAACCAGCCCTTCTTGTGGATGGGCACCACGTTGGCCAGCTTCCAGTCCTCTGGGACCTCTCCAGTGAGCCAGGACTGCTGGAAAATTATGGAGAGTGACTTGGCCAGCTCCTCTGCCAGCTCTCTCAGCACCCTAGGATGAATCCCATCTGGTCCCATGGACTTGTGGGGATCCAGGCGGCTGAGGAGAGTTCCAACCACCTCCTCATGGAACATAGGGAAACTGTGTAGCTCCTTGGCTCCTTCTGCCAGCTCTGCAGGCCAGCTGTCTGGAAGACGTTCTGTCCTGCTAGTAAAAATTGAGGCAAAGAAGGTGTTAAGTATCTCTGCCTTTTCCTCATCCCTTATCACAACGTTCCCCTCCATGTCAACCAAGGAGTGGAGGTTGTCTCTGCCCTTCCTCTTGCTATTAATGTATTTATAGAAGGACTTTGTGTTGTCCTTCACACCAGAGGCCAGACTAAGCTCCAAATGTGCTTTTGCCTCCCTAATTTTCTTCCTGCAAGACCTAGCAACATTCTTAAACTTTTCACGGGTTGCCTCCCCTCTCTTCCAAAGGTGATACACCCTCTTTTTTTCTCTTAGTTCCATTAAAAGTTCATGAACCATCCAGGCTGGCCATCTGCCCCAGCGGCTCATCTTCCGGCACGTTGGCACAGCCTGTCCCTGAGCCTTCAATAATTCTTCCTTGAAGTAGGTCCAGCTCTCCTGGACCCCTTTATTATTAAGGGCTTTATCCCAAGGAACCCTCTAAATTAGTTCCTTGAGTAACCCGAAGTCTGCCCTCCAGAAGTCCAGAGTGGAGGTCTTCTTGCTGCCCCTCTTAGCTTGACCAAATAATGAGAATTCAATTATCTCGTGGTCACTGGACCCCAAACACCCTCCAACCACCACATCACCCACCAACCCTTCCCTGTTGGTGAAGAGGAGGTCAAGCATAGCCTTGCCTCTGGTAGGTTCTCACAGCACCTGGGTTAGGAAGCTGTCCTCCATGCATTCTAAGAACCTTCTTGACTGTCTCCTCTCTGCAGTGTTGAGATCCCAGCAGATGTCGGGCAGGTTGAAGTCACCCATGAGAACAAGGTCCGGAGATCTTGAGACAGCCTTAAGCTGCCTATAGAATGCTTCATCAACATTTTCCTCCTGGTTGGGTGGTCTATAAGAAGCGGCTTCCAGGTCACAAGCCCTGGTCCTCATGGGTGATTTCAACCACCCGGACATCTGCTGGAGGGACAACACAGCAAGGCACCAGCAATCCAGGATGTTCCTGGACTGCATAGAAGACAACTTCCTCCTCCAAATGGTAGAGGAACCAACAAGAAATGGTGCTATGCTGGACCTTGTTCTCACCAACAGGGAAGGGCTGGTAAGCAATGTGAGGCTCAGAGATGGCCTTGGCTGCAGTGACCATGAAGCAATTGAATTTAACATCCTCAGGGCAATCAGGAGGAAGTATTCCAAGCTCACGACCCTAGACTTTAGGCGTGCAGATTTTGATCGCTTCAGGGATCTGCTAGCCAAAGTGTCGTGGGACAAAGCCCTGGAGGGAAGAGGGACCCAGGATAGCTGGTCAATATTCAAGGACCACCTCCTCTGTGTCCAGGAGCTCTGTGTACCAACAAAGAGAAAAGCAGGTAAGAATGCTAGGAGGCCTGCCTGGATGGGCAAGGAGCTACTGGACACACTAGTACTTAAAAGGAAACTCTACAGGAAGTGGAGAGAAGGACAGGTAGAACAGGGGGAATATAAGGAAGCTGCCCGAGCAGCGAGAGTCCTGGTTAGGAAAGCCAAAGCAGAGTTTGAATTGAATCTAGCCAGGGAGATTAGAGGGAACACTAAGAACTTTTACAGGTATATTAATGGGAAGAAGAAGACTAGGGAAGGTGTGGGCCCCCTCAGAAAGGAAAATGGTGACATGGTCACAAGGGATGAGGAAAAGGCTGAGGTACTTAATAACTTCTTTACCTCAGTCTTCACTGCAAGGGCCTCTAGCCACACTCCTGATGTTATGGAAGTCAAAGCCAGGGACGGGGAGGAAGAACTGCCCATTGTAAGTGCAGATCAGGTTCGTGATCATCTGAAGAACCTGAAAGCGTTCAAGTCCATGGGACCCGACGGGATACACCCAAGGGTACTAAGAGAAGTGGCAGATGAGGTTGCTAAACCCCTCTCTGTTATATTTCAAAAGTCATGGCAATCTGGTGAAGTCCCCACGGACTGGAAAAGGGGAAACATTGCCCCCATCTTCAAAAAGGGTAAGAAGGAGGAACCAGGGAACTACAGGCCAGTCAGTCTCACCTCTGTGCCTGGAAAGATCATGGAGCAGATCCTCCTGGAGTCACTACTTGCTCAAAAGAATAGTGAAGAGGTGATTGGGAACAGTCAGCATGGCTTTGCCAAGGGCAAATCCTGCCTGACCAACCTGGTGGCCTTCTATGAGCAGGTGACAACATTAATAGATGAGGGGCGAGCAACTGATGTCATTTACCTAGACCTGAGCAAAGCCTTTGACACTGTCCCGCACCACATCCTGGTCTCCAAACTGGTGACACATGGGTTTGATGGGTGGACCACTAGATGGATAAGGAACTGGCTTGATGGCCGCACCCAAAGAGTGGCTGTCAATGGGTCCATGTCCCAGTGGAGGCCAGTGACAAGCGGAGTCCCTCAGGGATCAGTCCTGGGACCTGTCTTGTTCAACATCTTTGTGGGTGACATGGACAGTGGCATTGAGTGCACCCTCAGCAAGTTTGCTGATGACACCAAGCTGTGTGGTGCAGCAGACACACTGGAGGAAGGGAGGCCATCCAGAGGGACCTTGACAGGCTGGAGAGGTGGGCACAAGCCAACCTCATGAAGTTCAATAAGAGCAAGTGCAGGGTCCTGCATCTAGGTCGAGGCAATCCCGGGCACAAATACAGGCTGGGCAGTGACTGGCTGGAAAGTAGCCCTGAGGAGAGAGACTTGGGGGTGCTGGTGGACAAAAAGCTCAACATGAGCTCCCAATGTGCACTTGCAGCCTGGAAGGCCAATCAGATCCTGGGCTGCATCAGGAGAAGTGTGGCTAGCAGGTCGAGGGAGGTGATCCTCCCCCTCTACTCAGCCCTGGTGAGACCCCACCTGGAGTACTGTGTCCAGTTCTGGAGCCCCTATTACAAGAGGGATGTGGAGGTGCTGGAACGTGTCCAGAGAAGGGCCACAAGGATGATCAGAGGGCTGGAGCACCTCTCCTGAGAGCAGACTGAAGGAGTTGGGGCTGTTCAGTCTGCAGAAGAAAAGGCTCCGAGGTGACCTAATTGTGGCCTTCCAGTATCTGAAGGGGGCCTACAGGAAGGCTGGGGAGGGACTGCTCAGGATGTCAGGTAGTGATAGGACTAGGGGGAATGGAATGAAGCTGGAGGTGGGGAGATTCAGGCTAGATGTGAGGAGGAGGTTCTTCACCATGAGAGTGGTGAGACCCTGGAATGGGTTGTCCAGGGAGGTGGTCGAGGCCCCGTCCCTGGGGGTGTTTAAGAGCAGGCTGGATGAGGCTCTGTCCAGCCTGATCTAGTGTGGGGTTTCCCTGCCCATGGCAGGGGGGTTGGAACTAGATGATCCTTGTGGTCCCTTCCAACCCTGAATGAAACTATGAAACTATGAAACTATAACAGACTCCAACCAGGGTGTCTGCCCTGTTGGCCTTCCCTCTAATTCTTACCCACAGGCACTCAACCCGATCGTCCCTAATATCCATCTCAATGGCATCTAGTGCCTTCCTGATTTACAGGGCCACCCCTCCACCCCTTCTTCCTTGCCTGTCTCTCCTGAAGAGCCTGTAGCCGTCAATTGCAGTGCTCCAGTCATGTAGCAATGTATCCAGCCTGTAGCACTGCGTGGGGTTGTTGTGACCAATGTGGAGAACCTGGCACTTGGATGTGTTAAATCTCATACCCTTGGACTCTGCTTCTCTGTTCAGCCTGTCCAGGTCCCTCTGCAGAGCTCTCTTACCCTCTAATAGATCAACACCTGCCCACATATTTTGTACATATTCATTGAATTCCATTGTAGAGTGTAGTCTTTGCTTTGTAAATACATCTGCCATTTGCTTCTGACTGATTTAGTCGTGCTTAATTAATGTGAATTGGAAATTTCAACCCACCACTCCCAAGCAGTATGAGTATGAGAAATGTAGACAATACAGATTGAGTTTTACTTCATTGCCTATATGTTAAGTCATTTTTATGTCTTCACTAGTAATTCATCCTCTCAAAGGAATTCTTGCACTTTTCAGGTGAATGTCAGTGACAAACTCAATGAACTTTCAGGGACAGAATGATAAACAAGGTAAATAATGCACATGCTGAAGGAGTTTCCTAGAGTCCTGATTGTATTCTGCATAGTGCCATAGTATCATAATATCATAGTATCAGACAGGGTTAGAAGGGACCACAAGGATCATCTAGTTCCAATGCCCCTGCCATGGGCAGGGACACCCCACACTACATCAGGCTGGACAGGGCCTCATCCAGCCTGGACTTAAACACCTCCAGGGATGGGGCCTCAACCCATTCCAGGATTTCATTACTCTCATGGTGAAGAGCCTCCTCTTCACATCCAGCCTGAAACTCCCCACCTCCAGCTTCATTCCATTCCCCCTACTCCTCTCACTGCCTCAGATCCTGAGATGTCCCTCCCCAGCCTTCCTGTAGGCCCCCTTCAGATACTGGAAGGCCACAATTAGGTCACCTCGGAGCCTTCTCTTCTGCAGACTGCATAGCCCCAACTCCTTCAGTCTGTCCTCATAGGAGAGGTGCTCCAGCCCTCTGATCATCCTCATGGCCCTTCTCTGGACACGTTCCAGCATGTCCATATCCCTCTTGTAATAGGGGCTCCAGAACTGGATGCAGTACTCCAGGTGGGGTCTCACCAGGGCTGAGTAAAGGGGGAGGATCACCTCCCTTAACCTGCTAGCCATACTTCTCCTGATGCAGCCCAGGATGTGATTGGTGTTGCGGACTGCATCTCCCATTAAACCACAACAACAAAACCAACAACAAAACAAACACAAACCCCCCCCAAATTAAAAAGAAATTAAAATTGAAACCAAACCAAAAGTAACCAACTAAACAAGTGAAAAACAGAGGAAGGGGATTTCATATAAAAATTGTGATGAAGCTAGGTAGCAAAATCCTTCATTTTCTTAAGTTACATGTTTTTTATTTGTCAAAACCAAATCTGACACAAAAAAAAAAAAAAAGATAAAAAAAAAGGAAAAGTGATGAAAAAATGAAGTACTGATTCAAAATGGCACTGGTCAAAGTGTATTCAATCAAATATTAGGTTCTGACTAATATTAGAAGAAAATAATTTCTATCCTTAAAATCCAATTAATCCTTAGTGAATTCTGCTGACATTCAGTCATGAGTGAGCTATACTGTGAACCAGGTGCAGCTGCTGAAGTGTTTTACCTCTCATTTGTGATACTTTCCTCACCTTGAAAAGTCATTTCTTTTAGTGATGGTTTGGAACTTACATGTGAATATCTTCTAATAATCATGATTAATGCCTGTAAGAAAACAAAAAAAAATTTAAAAAAAAGTTAATTAAAGATGTCTAATGAACCTTTCCTTACATTTGCTTTGCACTTTAAAAAGCTTATTTGAAAAAAAAAAAATCTTGGCCTTTAAGATCTTGCTATCTTTTAAAGGCATCACAAATGATAAACAATCCACATTGTGTATTTTTATATCTAATTTTTGCTTCTGTGTTTTCTGGACCACATCAGCATCAATCTTGTTCTCACAATCAAATGCCCACATATTTCCCCAAAATTTGAATCCATAGCATATTAATTTGTGGAACAGTGACTTCTTTCCCTATCCTGTCTATTTCTTTCCAACAAGAGTTCTGTCACTGAAGATTATTATAGCTAAAAATCCATGGTAAAATATTAAATAATCTAAACTCTTCAGTGTGGACATAAATATTTCAGGGCCTGGTACAAGTCTAAAATTTTCAGACGTGTGGGAGAGGGTGAATTAGGGATAGGAAATAGCAAGTGGTAGGCTTGAAACAAGAAAAAACAGTGCTGCTTCAAACAATGCAGGACGTCATACTCTGGCATATGATACAGTGAAAAGTAGATGTTTATATAAGCGCCAATCTATTTAATTACTGGAAGAAAAAAAAACTATTCAATATAGTTCAGGAGGGCAGTATCACCTCTGAATCAAAGGGCCATGATGTGGAAACCATTGATGTGCACTATGAGACACTATTGGTTTATATGCCCTTTTGGCAAACATGCTATTGGTCTGCATGAGGGTAGGGAGGCTCTAGAGAGGGACTTGGATAGATTGGATCCCTGGCCAACATTAACGGGATGAGCTTTAACAAGGCTAAATGCCAGGTCCTACACTTGGGTCACAGCAACCCCAAGAAATGTTACAGGCTTGGAGCAGCGTAGCTGGAAAACTGTCTGGATAAAAGCAGCCTGGGGGTTCTCATCGACAAGAAACTGAATATGAGGAAGCAATGTGCCCAGGTGGCAAAGAAAGCCAATGGCATTCTGGCTTGTATCAGAAATGCTGTGTCCAGCAGGAATAGGGAGGAGATTGTCCCCTTGAACTCAGCTCTGGTGAGGCCACACCTTGAGTATTGTGTCCAGGTTTGGGTATCTCAATACAGGAGAGATGTGGAGGTGCTGAAGCGAGTGCAGAGGAGGGCAAGGAAGCTGTGAAGGGCCTGGAAAATAAGTCTTATGAGGAGTGACGGAAGGATCTGGGGCTGCTTAGTTTAGAAAAGAGGAGGCTGAGGGGAGACCTCATTACTCTCTACAACTACCTGAAAGGTAGAGAGGTTGGTCCTTGTCTCCTCACAGGTAACTAGTGATAGAACAAAGAGAGAATGGCCTCAAGCTACAACTGAGTAGGTTTAGACTGGACATTAGGGGGAAAAAAAATCACAGAAGGAGTGGTCAGGCATTGGAATGTGCTGCCCAGGGAGGGGGTTGAGTCACCAACCCTCAACATATTTAAAGGTCATTTGGATGTGGTCTTTGGGGATATGATTTAGGGGTGAACTTTGCAGAGTAGGGTTGTCAGTTGCACTTGGTGATCCTGAGGGTCTTTTCCAACCTGAATGTTTCTGTGATTCTGTGGTAATGCTACATCCAAAGTTTGAGGCTGATCTATTTAGACACTTGCTTTAATCTAGCCAGTTTGTTGTTAATGCTATTCTGTTTTTTTCCCCAATTTCAATGTGTAAGATTTGATGTTTTAATGGCAGATGTTCCTTTTAATTGCCATACATAGAAAGAAAAAATCTGTCAAACTAGGCATGGTTCTGATCTGAAGACAGTCCAATTTAGACATTCTAGAAATCATTATAATTTCCCTGTTAATTAAATACATGTAAATCTTCAAGATAAATCTATAAGTCTTCCCTAAAGCCATGATAATTTTTTACTCTAAGGAAACTGGTTTAAGGTGGTTTAAAGAAAATGTGGCTACTTTATCTCCCCACTGGCTTTTAGACATACTTGGCTATTTCATGCAGAATACTATGTTAAGTGAAGGATATAGTGACAGAAATGGTTGGACAAAAAAGAAGGGTCCAAGGAGACACACTACTTCCAGTACTTGAAAGGGGCCTACAGGAAATCTGAAGAGGGACTTTTTACAAGGACTTGGAGTGATAGGAAGAGAGGGGATGGATAGAGGCTTGAGGAGGGCAGATTTAGACTGGCAATTAGGAAGAAATTCTTGATGGCGAGAGTGATGAGGCACCAAACTATTCTACGAACCTATGCTGGAAAAGTTGCCTTTTTCCTTTCAAGGAGTTATTCTTTGGGTTGTCACTGAGCATGAACATCTACGCAGTGCTAGATGCACATTGATGACTATAGCTATACCGTTGCTGGAAGGTAAACCAACATTTTCTAAATTACTTATTTTTGAGGAAAAATGTTTCTGCAGTTTCCACCTGTTCTTTCTCAAAATCCCATTTGTATAGCTCAAGAGATGATAAATTCAGCTACAAAATATGTTTAAAGTAAAAAAAAAAAAAGTACTTTTGGACCATATTATTCACAGTAGAATTATTATATGTATTTCTTATGTAAATACTCTATTGCATTTCTGTTGTAAATCTAAATAACTTTTAAATTGGTGTGCACACAAAGGTCACTGGAAGACAGTAGGTGATGGAAGAAACCAGAGAATTGCATAACAAATCTCATACAACTGTGCAAAATAAGAAAGACTGAATGAAACTTGAGCTTACATTTAATGCAAATGAAGAAATATTTTTTAACACAACATTGGGATTGTTTCAAAAGAGGTTTTGGCTTTATTTTCAAATGCTCTTTTCTATAGCAAGCTTCAAAACACATTTTCCAGCAAACTGAAACCCCTTTTAAAAAATTGGAAAGGAAATTTCACTGTGAAAGCAAGAACTTTTCCACAATATTGAACTTTTTAGCTTCAGGCTTAGTTCAAGTTTGAGCCAGTAAAGACTGTCAACTGTGCTTAATGACAGGAGCTCACAAAATTATATTGATGTGTAGCTGGAAATGGGAGATAAAAAGGCAGACTGTTAACTAAGCTTGACATGCCCTCTTATGAAGCTTACATGCAGAGCTTCATAATTTTTCCACACACACACTTTTCTTCCAAAGAAAAGCTGAAATATTTGTTTTTAGAACCATTAGTTCTCTGTGAGCTGCCTGCACTTTCATACTATTTCTATGTCTATGTTTTGTGGGTTTGGTTTGTTGGAGGTTTCTTAATAGACATAGCCTCATGCTATTTGTGCTTGTGTGAATAGAATAGAATAGAATAGAATAGAATAGAATAGAATAGAATAGAATAGAATAGAATAGAATAGAATAGAATAGAACAGAATTAACCAGGTTGGAAAAGACCTTCAAGATGAATAACAGTTTGCGCATCAGGGCAACTGTTCATGAAGTATTCAATGTCCTTTTGAGGCAGGCAAGTCTCTGCATGTTGCAGAAGATGGAAACAAAATAATGAGGTAAAAAATGTGATTGTAAATTTCTGAGATACTACCAAAAGGATATGCTTGCCAGTATCACCCTGACAAGCAGGTTTCTGCTTCAGCTGGCTCTAAGGGTTCTTTCATTATAAATTAATTTTGAAGCTCACTAATGAGCATTTTTGTTCCTTATTTGCTATTAGAATATCTCTAATATACAGCTTTGACATTTGTTGACCTTGACAGATCCTGAGAGGCTATAGGAAGAGAACACAAATTCCTCATTTGTATAAGCTGATTACTACTAGTAAAGTCAGCATTTAAGGATCATTTATAATCACATTTGCAGGTGATTCTCATATAGCTATTGGCAGAATCTGCTTTTAATTTGGTACTGATGGGCTTCAAATGGAGATGTTGTCACAATCTAAGGAAAAAATAAAATCTGCGTCAGCTGAGCAGATATTGGTAATTGATGATGAAGCCAGCATTTTGAAGTGCAAGTAAGACATAGTGCTTCACAGGAGTAATTCTTCAGGGAAGTTCAGATGCTATGAACTCTGGATAAATAAATGAGAAAATTGCTTGCAGTAAGCTCAGTTAATCTTTAAAAATAATTCATGCTTTATATGAATTTCTGTTTCCATTTGAAATTAGGATGGCATTGATTCTCCTTGTGAAGATTTTCCTTATTGTTTTTCATTGGAATAGAACAGAGGTTTCTAACTTTACAGCTCCTCATCTTTGTATTAAAAATAAATATTAACAATATATTAAAAATATGGTAGAAAAAGTAGCAAAAAATAGTGTGACTTACTTTCATCCTTTAAAAGTTATGGGAAGTGTCATTTAATTCCAGAAAGCAGTGAAAAAAAAAAAAAAAAATCCTTCAGGGCAATTAGATCTTGTTATGTCTTATTAGATCTTACTATGTCTCACTGAGGCAATTATGTAACTTATGTTTGAACTTCCAAATATTTCATTGTATTAGTGTAAATAATGCAAATACTAAGGCAGCTTTTGCTATGCTGTAATAACAAAGCTTCCTCAAACACATCTTGGTCTGCACAAGGGGAGGGAGGCTCTACAGAAAGACTTGGATAAATTGAATTGATGTGCCAATGTTAACAATATGAACTTGAGCAAGGCCAAGTGCCAGGTCCCGTGCTTGGGCTGCAACAATCCCATGCAGTGTTACAGGCTTGGGGAAGTGTGGCTGGAAAGTTGCCCAGCAGAAAAGGACCTGGGGTTTCTAGTTGACAAGCATCTGAAAGTAAGCCAGCAGTGTGCCAAGAATGCCAGTAACATTCTGGCTTGCATTAGAAACACTGTGTCCAGCAGGAGTAGGGAGGTGATTGTCCCTTTGTACTTGACACTGGTGAGGCCACACCTTGAGTGTTGTGTCCTGTTTTGTTCACCTCAATACAAGAGAGATGTGGAGATGCTGAGGAAGGCAATGAAGCTGGTGAAGGGCCTGGAGAATAAATCTTATGAAGAGAGAGAGACTGAAGAAGCTGGGGCTGTTTAGTTTGAAGAAGAGGAGACTGAGGGGAGACTTCATCACTCTCTACAACTACCTGAAAGGACACTGTAGAAAGGTTTGTGCTAGTCTCTTCACACTGGTAATTGACAATAGAACAAGAGGGAATGGCCTCAAACTACAAGAGGGTAGGTTTAGACTGAACATTAGGAAATTACTTTTTCACAGAGAGAGTAGTTAGGCATCGGAATGTGCTGCCTAGGCAGGTGGTTAAATCACCAACCCTGGATGTATTTAAAGGTCATTTAGATCTGGTGTGTGGAGGTGTGTTTTTGGGGTGAACGTCGCAGAGTAGGGTTATTGGTTGGACTTGGTGATCCTGAGGGTCTTTTCCAAGCTGAATGATTCTGTGACTCTGTTTCATAAATTAATAGTAGTGATTGTATCACTCAGTAGTTTCTGGTAATTTAAACATCCCTCCTAAAGGTCATCCTGTATTCAGTGTTACTTCACCACTTTAATTGTGATTGATACCATAGAATCACAGAATGTCAGGGGCTGGAAGGGACCTTGAAAGATCATCCAATCCTACCCTCCTGGAGAGCAGATAACAGATGAACTCATCTGGGCAGGTCTTGAATGTCTTCAGAGCGGGAGACTCCACAACCACCCTGAGCAGCCTGTTCCAGTGTTCCCTCACACTCACAGTGAAAAAAATTTTCCCTTATGTTTCCATGAAACAACCTCTACCACAACTTCCACTCATTGCCCCTTGTCCTGTCATTTGGCATCACCAAGAAGAGCCTGGGTCCATCTTCTTGGCACTCAGCCTTCACATATTTATAAACACTGATGAGGTCACCCTCATTCTCCTCTTCTCCAAGCTCAAGAGCTCTAGCGCCCTCAGTCTCTCCTCATAATCCTCCTCCATGATCCTCCTCTTCTCTAGGCTAAACAATCCCAGCTCCCTCAGTCTTTCCTAGTAGGGCTTATGCTCAAGGCCTCTCACTGGCCTTGTTGCCCTTTTCTGGACACATTTAAGAGTCTCAATGTCCTTCCTAAACTGAGGGGCCCAGAACAGGACACAGTAGTCAAGGTCTTGAGAACAGGGCCAGAGTAACCTTCCTGCTCCTGCTGGCCACACTGTTTCAGATGCAGGCCAGGATGCCATTGGCCTTCTTGGTCACCTGTGCACACTGCTGGCTCATGCTCAGCCAGCTGTCAATCAGTACCCCGAGGTCCCTTTCTGTTTGGCTGCCCTCCAGCCACTCCGACGCCAGTTCATACAGGAACACATGCAGATGGGTCTTGAAAATCTCTAGAGATAGAGAATCTGTTAAAGTTTGCTTACTTTTCAGTTTGTTAAAGTTTGATTATCTTTTCTTGTTGTTGCAGAGCAATTATTGGATAATAAAAGGGATTCTTTTGAGAAGCTATTAGAATAAAGGAAGAGCAGTAATAAGTACAATGGAGCCATCTTATAAACTTTTACTCATTTGTAGACATACCACCTCTAGCTTTGGTGAAGATTCTTCTTAACTGTTTAAATATTTTAAACTTGAAAAGCTTAATTATTTTGCTTAGGAAAATGCAGTTTTCTATGTAACATAACATATGTAAAATGTTATGTAAAATTTGTGTCTTTAAAGCTGAAATGATATCATTCTTATGTGAGCTCATGGCTTGGACTGCAACACTCTGTGCTGGGTTAGGAATTGGCTGGAGGGCCGAGCCCAGAGAGTGGTGGTGAATGGTGCCACATCCAGCTGGAGGCCAGTCACCAGTGACGTCCCACAGGGATCAATGCTGGGCCCCATCCTCTTTAACATCTTCACTGATGATCTGGATGAAGGGATTGAGACAGTCATCAGCAAATTTGCAGATGACACCAAGTTGGGTGCAGATGTTGGTCAGTTAGAGGGTGGAAGGGCTCTGCAGAGGGACCTCGACTGAATGGACAGATGGGAAGAGTCCAACAGGATGGCATTCAACAAATCCAAGTGCCGGGTGCTGCACTTTGGCCATGGCAACCCCATGCAGAACTACAGGCTGGGGTCAGAGTGGCTAGAGAGTTCTCAAACTGAAGGGGACCAGAGGTTGCTGATTGACAGCCACCTAAACATGAGCCAGCAGTGTGCTCAGGTGGCCAAGAAGGCCAATGGCATCCTGGCCTGCATTAGGAAGAGTGTGGTCAGCAGGAGCAGGGAAGTCATTGTGTCCCTGTACTCTGCATTGGTTAGGCCACACCTTGAGTCCTGTGTCCAGTTCTGGGCCCCTCAGTTTAAGAAAGACATTGAGACACTTGAACACGTCCAGAGAAGGGCAAAAAGGCTGGTGAGAGGCCTTGAGCATAAGCCCTATGAGGAGAGGCTGAGGGAGCTGGGATTGTTTATCCTGGAGAAGAGGAAGCTCAGGGGTGACCTCATTGCTCTCTACAACTACCTGAAAGGTGGTTGTAGCCAGGAAGGGGTTGGTCTCTTCTCCCAGGCAACCAGCACCAGAACAAGAGGACACAGTCTTAAGCTGCGCCAGGGGAAGTTTAGGCTTGAGGTGAGGAGAAAGCTCTTCACCGAGAGAGTTGTTCATCATTGGAATGTGCTGCCCAGGGAGGTGGTGGATTCACCATCCCTGGAGGTGTTCAAGAGCAGATTGGACGTTGGCACTTGGTGCCAGGTCATGAGGTCTGTGGTGACAGGTTGGACTCAATGATCTTTGAGGTCTCTTCCAACCATACTGATACTGTGACACTGTGATACTGTGAACATATGTGCATGTACATTAATACAGTTGGAAGAAATGTGTCTGCAGTAGCAGAAAAATGTTTGCATCACCAAATAGTTGCACAGTAGAAGAGGATCTGAAGATAGAACTGATTGATGCTGAGGATCTGCTGTCCACTGTGTGTATGCTGTGAAATTTAACTGTGGCATTAACTGTTCCTGTGGATTAAATACCCATTAGTGATGAAAAAAGGTATTCCAGCACAGTTTCATTCAAAAGGAATTTAAGTTGCATGTTTAAGATCACCCTCTGGTATTAACTAAATCATAAGTAATAGTTTTACTAAACAGTTTGGCCCTGAGGCAGCATAAAATCTTTAAGACTACATAATAATTTGCTGACACTATCAACATCAGCAAGTTTGTCTCCCTTTTTGAAAAAGTTACATATTATTATATTCAGGTACCTCAGAATCACAAGAATATAGAAAGGACCTAACCAGTTGGAATCAGTGGAGCTCCAACTGGGGAGGGATGATGAGCTAGTTGAGAGTGTGTGGGTTAAAATTAAAGGCAGGACAGGGGAAGGAGATATTACTGTGGGGGTCTCCTACAGGCCACCTCACCAGCAGATCCAAGCAGATGAGGCCCTCCATAGGCAAATAGAAGCGGCTTCCAGGTCACAAGCCCTGGTCCTCATGGATGATTTCAACCACCCGGACATCTGCTGGAGGGACAACACAGCAAGGCACCAGCAATCCAGGATGTTCCTGGACTGCATAGAAGACAACTTCCTCCTCCAAATGGTAGAGGAACCAACAAGAAATAGTGCTATGCTGGACCTTGTTCTCACCAACAGGGAAGGGCTGGTAAGCAATGTGAGGCTCATAGACGGCCTTGGCTGCAGTGACCATGAAGCAGTTGAATTTAACATCCTCAGGGCAATCAGGAGGAAGTAGTCCAAGCTCATGACCCTAGACTTTAGGCGTGCAGATTTTGATCGCTTCAGGGATCTGCTAGCCAAAGTGTCGTGGGACAAAGCCCTGGAGGGAAGAGGGACCCAGGACAGCTGGTCAATATTCAAGGACCACCTCCTCTGTGTCCAGGAGCTCTGTGTACCAACAAAGAGAAAAGCAGGTAAGAATGCTAGGAGGCCTGCCTGGATGGGCAAGGAGCTACTGGACACACTAGTACTTAAAAGGAAACTCTACAGGCAGTGGAGAGAAGGACAGGTAGAACAGGGGGAATATAAGGAAGCTGCCCGAGCAGCGAGAGTCCTGGTTAGGAAAGCCAAAACAGAGTTTGAATTGAATCTAGCCAGGGAGATTAGAGGGAACACTAAGAACTTTTACAGGTATATTAATGGGAAGAAGAAGACTAGGGAAGGTGTGGGCCCCCTCAGAAAGGAAAATGGTGACATGGTCACAAGTGATGAGGAAAAGGCTGAGGTACTCTATAACTTCTTTACCTCAGTCTTCACTGCAAGGGCCTCTAGCCACACTCCTGATGTTATGGAAGTCAAAGCCAGGGACGGGGAGGAAGAACTGCCCATTGTAAGTGCAGATCAGGTTCGTGATCATCTGAAGAACCTAAAAGTGTTCAAGTCCATGGGACCCGACGGGATACACCCACGGGTACTGAGAGAACTGGCAGATGAGGTTGCTAAACCCCTCTCTATTCTATTTCAAAAGTCATGGCAATCTGGGGAAGTCCCCACGGACTGGAAAAGGGGAAACATTGCCCCCATCTTCAAAAAGGGTGAGAAGGAGGAACCAGGGAACTCCAGGCCAGTCAGTCTCACCTCTGTGCCTGGAAAGATCATGGAGCAGATCCTCCTGGAGTCACTACTGGCTCAAAAGAATAGTGAAGAGGTGATTGGGAACAGTCAGCATGGCTTTGCCAAGGGCAAATCCTGCCTGACCAACCTGGTGGCCTTCTATGAGCAGGTGACAACATTAATCGATGAGGGGCGAGCAACTGATGTCATTTACCTGGACCTGAGCAAAGCCTTCGACGCTGTCCCGCACCACATCCTGGTCTCCAAAGTGGTGACACATGGGTTTGATGGGTGGACCACTAGATGGATAAGGAACTGGCTTGATGGCCGCACCCAAAGAGTGGCTGTCAATGGCTCCATGTCCCAGTGGAGGCCAGTGACAAGCGGAGTCCCTCAGGGATCAGTCCTGGGACCTGTCTTGTTCAACATCTTTGTGGGTGACATGGACAGTGGCATTGAGTGCACCCTCAGCAAGTTTGCTGATGACACCAAGCTGTGTGGTGCAGCAGACACGCTGGAGGGAAGGGAGGCCATCCAGAGGGACCTTGACAGGCTGGAGAGGTGGGCACAAGCCAACCTCATGAAGTTCAAGAAGAGCAAGTGCAGGGTCCTGCATCTGGGTCGAGGCAATCCCAGGCACAAATCCAGGCTGGGCAGTGACTGGCTGGAAAGTAGCCCTGAGGAGAGAGACTTGGGGGTACTGGTGGACAAAAAGCTCAGCATGAGCTCTCAATGTGCACTTGCAGCCCGCAAGGCCAATCAGATCCTGGGCTGCATCAGGAGAAGTGTGGCTAGCAGGTCGAGGGAGGTGATCCTCCCCCTCTACTCAGCCCTGGTGAGACCCCACCTGGAGTACTGTGTCTAGTTCTGGAGCCCCTATTACAAGAGGGATGTGGAGGTGCTGGAACGTGTCCAGAGAAGGGCCACGAGGATGATCAGAGGGCTGGAGCACCTCTCCTATGAGGGCAGACTGAAGGAGTTGGGGCTGTTCAGTGTGCAGAAGAGAAGGCTCCGAGGTGACCTAATTGTGGCCTTCCAGTATCTGAAGGGAGCCTGCAGGAAGGCTGGGGAAGGACTTCTCAGGATGTCAGGTAGTGATAGGAGTAGGGGGAATGGAATGAAGCTGGAGGTGGGGAGATTCAGGCTGGATGTGAGGAGGAGGTTCTTCACCATGAGAGTGGTGAGACCCTGGAATGGGTTGTCCAGGGAGGTGGTCGAGGCCCCGTCCCTGGGGGTGTTTAAGAGCAGGCTGGATGAGGCTCTGTCCAGCCTGATGTAGTGTGGGGTGTCCCTGCCCATGGCAAGGGGGTTGGAACTAGATGATCCTTGTGGTCCCTTCCAACCCTGAATGAAACTATGAAACTATGAAACTATGAAACTATGAGATCATTTAGCCTAACTCCCCTACTGTATTGGGTTTGGGCTGAGCTGGAATTCGCAGGATCACAGGATGTTAGGGGTTGGAATGGACCTCAAAAGGACATCAAGTCCAACCTCCCTGCCAGAACAAGACCATAGAACCTAGCACAAGTCACACAGTATCACAGTATCACAATATCAGAGTATCACCAAGATTGGAAGAGACCTCGAGGACCATCGAGTCCAACCTGTAACCATAGACCTCATGACTAAATCATGGCACCAAGTGCCACGTCCAATCTCCTCTTGAACGCCTCCAGGGATGATGACTCCACCACCTCCCTGGGCAGCACATTCCAATGGCGAATGACTCTCTCAGTGAAGAATTTTCTCCTTACCTCAAGTCTAAACTTCCCCTGGCACAACTTGAGACTGTGTCCCCTTGTTCCGGTGCTGGTTGCCTGGGAGAAGAGACCAAACCCTTCCTGGCTACAACCACCTTTCAGGTAGTTGTAGAGGGCAATGAGGCCACCCCTGAGCCTCCTCTTCTCCAGGCTAAACAATCCCAGCTCCCTCAGCCTCTCCTCATAGGGCTTGTGTTCAAGGCCTCTCACCAGCCTTGTTGCCCTTCTCTGGACACGTTCAAGTGTCTCAATGTCCTTCTTAAACTGAGGGGCCCAGAACTGGACACAGTACTCCAGGTGTGGCCTAACCAATGCAGAGTACACCACAGACCTCATGACTAGACCATGGCACCAAGTGTCACATCCAGTGCCCTCTTGAACACCTCCAGGGATAGTGACTCCACCACCTCCCTGGGCAGCCCATTCCAATGGTGAACAACTCTCTCAGTGAAGAACTTTTTCCTCACCTCGAGCCTAAACTTCCCCTGGCACAGCTTGAGACTGGAATGCATCCAGATGGGTCTTCAAGGTCTCCAGATAAGAAGACTCTACAATCACTCTGGGAAGCCTGTTCCAGTGCTTTGTGACTCTAACAGTGAAGAAGTTCCTCCTCATGTTAAGGTGGAACCTCCTATGCTGTAGTTTATATCCGTTGCCCCTTATCCTATCACAGGGTGCAACTGAGCAGAGCCTGTCTCCTCCCTGTTGACACCCAGCCCTCACATATTTATTGACATTTATTAAATCACCTCTCAGTCTTCTCTTCTCCAGACTAAACAACCCCAGGTCTCTCAGCCTCCCCTCATAGAGCACATGCTCCAGTCCCTTCATCATCCTGGTAGCTCTCCACTGGACTCTCTCAAGTGGATCCCTGTCCCGCTTGAACTGGAGAGCCCAAAACTGGATGCAATATTCCAGGTGAGGTCTCACCAGGGCAGGGTAGATGGGGAGGAGAACCTCCCTGCATCTGCTGGACAGATTCTTCTTAATGCAGCCCAGGATCCCATTGGCCCTCTTGGCCATATTGTTGTCCCATGGATAACTTGCTATCCACCAGGACTCCCAGGTCCTTCTCCACAGGACTGCTCTCTAGCAGACCACCTCCTAACCTGTACTGGTGCAGTTTATTATTCCTCCCCAGATACAGGACTCTGCACTTATTATCCTTGCTGAACCTCATTAAGTTCCACTTTGCCCAGCTCTGCAGTCTGTCCAGCTTAGTGTTATCTACAAACTTACACTGTTGAAGAAACAAAGCACAAAAAGCTTCTTTCAAATTAAACTTTTTTTTTTTTTTTTCCTTTATTCCCCCTTTGTCTGAGATAATCTAGAGGTTTATTTTTGGAACAAGTGACTTTTCACTTTTAATTGTCTTCCAATAAACATTCATTGAATTCTGGTAAAATAAAAATGGAAGAAAAAAAGAAGAAAGAAAGGGGGAAAAAAAAGTGATGTTTGAAGATTAAGTTTTGAGACTTGGAATTTTATAGTGTTTTAGGCTGCTTTAAAAAAGTGAAGAAGAATATTTTACAATGCAGCAATTATGTTATTATTCTCTTAGAATCAACAATCTGAGATATAATGCAAAGTAAATACAGGACACAGAAGAAATTAAAACTCCCAAAGTAATTCTTCTGAGAAGGAGTTGCTGTCAAGCTTTTTCAAAATACCCTTGATTAACAAAAGTAGAAAGAGCCTAATAAATAGGCAATTTCTATTTGAAAAGCTTTTGCATTTCTCAAAGTGATACATGTTAATATTGAAGTATAACAAACACATCAATTTGAGTAGGATGTGAGAATTTGTGCACAAGTAGAGTGAGTAAATCAAAAAGTTAAAAACATTGCCTGCAGAGAAGTACAAAATTTGAGAATAGTAACTGTGATATCTTTGGAACCAATACATTTTTGCCTCTTACACAACTATACCCTGGGGGGAGAGGTACAGTATATACACACTTATATTACAGAATCACAGAATATTAGGGGCTGGAAGGAACCTCAAATTATCATCTAGTCCAATGCTCTGGCAGAGCAGGATCACCTAGAACAAAAAGCAGATGAACTCATCCAGGCAGGTCTTGAATGTCTTCAGGCAGGAAGACTCCACAACCTGCCCTGGGCAGGCTATTCCAGGGTTTCCTCACCCTCCCAGTGAAAACAAAAAAATTTCCTCATGTTTCCATGGAACTTCTTTTCCCCCAACTTCCACCCATTGTCCCTTGCCCTGTCATTGGCAGCCCCAAGCAGAGCCTGGCTCTACCCTCCTGGCGCTCACCCTTTACATATTTATAAACATGAATGAGATCACCTCTTAATCTCCTCCCCTCCAAACTAAAGAGCCCCAGCTCCCTCAGTCTCTTCTCCCTTAATCATTTTTGTGGCTGTGCACTGGACTCTTTCAAGCAGTTCTCTGTCCTTCTTGAACTGAGGGGTTCAGAACCAGACACAATATTCCAGATGTGTCCTCACCAGGGCAGAGTACAGGAGGAGGAGAACCTCTCTTGACCTACTGACTACATTCCTTCTAATACAGCCCAGGATGCCATTGGCCTTCTTGGCTACAAGAGCACATTGCTGGCTCATTGTACACCTTCTGTCCACTAAGACCCCCAGGTCCTTTTCCTCTTCACTGCTCTCCAGCAGGTCAGTCCCCAACCTATACTGATACATAACGCTGTTCTTTCCCAGGTTCAAGACTCTACACTTGCCCTTGTTGAATTTCATTAAATTTCTCCCTCTCCTCTCTCCAGCCTTTCTAAGCCTCACTGAATGGCAGCACAACCCTCTAGTGTGTCAGTCACTCCACCCAGATTGGTGTAATCAGCAAACTTGCTGACAGTGCAGCTGGTGGCCTCATCCAGGTCGTTGATGAATATGTTAAACAGTACTGGTTCTAATACTGGCCCCTGAGGGACTCCACTAGTTACAGGCCTCCAACTATACTCTGTCCCATTGACCACAATTCTGTGACTTCTTTCCCTCAACCAGGTCATAATCCACCTCACCACCTGATCATGCAGATCACACTGCCTTAGCTTAGTTGCAAGGATGCTGTTGAGACAGTGTTGAAAATGCGTTACTGAAATCAAGATAAACCATATCCACTGCTCTACCATCATCTATCCACCTGGTTATGTCCTCATAAAAGGCTATCAGGTTGGTGAAACATGAGTTCACCTTTGTAAAACTATGTTGACTGCTCCTAATGACCTTCTTGTCCTTGATGTGGCTAAGGACAGTGCCAAGGATAACTTGTTCCATCCCCCTTTTGGGGATGGAGGTGTGGCTGACTGATCTATGGTTGCCTGGCTCCTACTTCCTACCCTTTTTGAAGACTGGAGTGACATTTGCCTTCCTCCAGTCCACAGGCACCTCTCCTGTCCACCATGACTTACCAAAGGTCTGGAAATGACCTCCGCCAGCTCGTTCAGCACCCTTGGGTGTATGTCATTAGGACCCATGCATTTATGGATGTCCAGATTACTTCACTGTTCCCTACCCCAGTCCTCATCAACCAAGGAAAACTTCTCCTTTGTCATGTGTCGCAGTTTGAGCTGGGTGCCCCCCTGCAATGTTTACTTCCTGTGTCCAGAAGTCCAGTCCAGAGGGGTGGACACAGGAAATTATGTAGTATTTCCTACCACAATTCTTTGCACCACTATAAGATCTAGTGCAGAGTCTAGCACACTCTCTTTTCTTCCTCCTCCATCAACCAGTAACTGGGGGAGATACCTTCTGGCTTTGGGCCTGGCTAGGCCCAAGGCCATGGGGAGATGGGCAGTCTCAGATCTGGCCAGCTGAGACTAGCCTAGCAGTGGGAGGGGGAAGAAGGAGCCCTGGGGGTCTTGGATGTACCCTCAGGTGGGGATGGGATCTCTCTGGGTCTGTTTTGGGATCTTTCTTTGTCACTGTGCTTTTGGTTTTCTGTAAATGTTCACTGCTTTCTATTTAAACTTTCCATCACTTTTGCAATCCGTTTGTCTGAGTGTTTATTGTTGCATGTGGTGGGGAAGGGGGCTGCCTCAACCCACACATCATGTCTTCCTCTGGGGCCTCAGGGGTTTTAGACTCCTGAAGACAATCTCCAGCAGTATATATGGAGACAAAGAAGGCATTTAGTAACTTTGCCTTCTTTGTACCCTCTATCATTAAGCACTCACCTCATCCAGCAGTGCCTCCAAGTGTTAGTTTTTCCTGCAATGTATTTGAAGAAGCCCTTTCAGTTGTCCTTGACTTCCCTTGCAATGTCGAATTCCAAGGAAGCCTTAGCCTTCCTATTTGCATCTCTACATCCTGTGACAACAGTCCTATACCCCTACAAGGTGGCCAACCCCTCCTTCCATGATCTGTAGACTCTCTCCTTCCATCTGAGTTTGCTCAGCAGTTCCCTACTTAACCATGGGAGTCTCCTGGCTCCCTGTCTTGATTTCCTACTTGTTTATATATGCATACGTAGAGCACTAACTAAGACAAAAATCATGTTGCAGTTATTCACCCTCTGGAAACAAAAAAAAAACCCAACAAAACAAAGCAAAACAAACAAAATCAGCAAAAAAAAATACCCCACACACACAAAAAAAAGAAGTTTCTCTTTAAAAAAAAAAAAAAAGACAAGGCAGAAAAACAACTATTTTTTGTCAAAACATAGACTATCCATCTGTCAGTTTTAGCAATTACATTTGGCTACATAGTGTTTACCTTGAAAACACTGCCAAGAAGGCTTTGGGGTTCATGTTTTTGCCTCCACAACCTGAATGCTGCCTTGCAAACCTTGCAAAATTATACAAAGTCTGAGTCTTTGGAAATACGAATATCAAGATTTCCTCATTAAAATAAAGCAACCTCTGCTGAAAGTCTGTCTCTGTATCATAAAATATTTTGGGTTTAATATCATCTTTCATGGAAGAATTCTGTCCTCTTCTAGAACAGGCATTTCTTCTCTGTTACCATATTTACTTGTTCCCAATGGTGATTAATTTCTAGACCAAAAAAAAACCCCAAACAAACAAAGGAGCAAACCCTCAAAAAAACAACAACAAAGTCCAAAACAAAACACAAACAAACAGAAAAAAAAACCCAAGTTTGGCTTGACAAGTACCAGTATAGTAATTTAAAACTACAAGAGTTTGTTTCTACTTCTTTATACAGTCAGTTCAACACACATCAGTACTCCAACAAGATAAATGATCTTGACTAGTTTGTTCTATTTGAATTGTTTATAAGACATTTTGTAGTGTATCAAAATCACTTCAAGTTACAACCTGTTTTAAATATCTGTCTGTGATCTCTTAACTAACTGACATTTCTGTTCATAGAATTGTAGTATAACCATAGAATCATAGAATGTTAGAGGTTGGAAGGGACCTCCGGAGATCATTGAGTTCAACCCTGCTGCCAAAGCGGGATCACTTAGGGTAGTCTGCACAGGAATGCATCCAGGGGAATTTTGAAAGCCTTCAGAGAAGGAGACTCCACAACCTTTCTGGGCAGCCTGTTACAGTGCTCCGTCACCCTTACTGCAAAGAAGTTTCTCTTCGTGTAAAGGTGAAACCTTCTACATTCAAGTCTGAACCCACTGTTTCTTATTACCTCACACCACTGAAAAGAGCTTGGCCCCTTCCACTTGACACCCACCCCTCAGATATTTATACCACCATGTTAGTAGGTAGTACATACCAATGGAAAGATAACAGTATTTCATTTTCTCAGAGTATAATTTTACTTTACACTGTAGAAAACAAATTTTTATCTTACTAAATATACATAAAAGAAAAATGTCCTGCTTTGAGTCAGTATTTTATCATTGTGTATGTAATAGGAAACAGAAGGAAAAAATAAACCTTACTTGCAAGCATGAGTCAACATATAATCATTGAAAAATCTGTAGTATGCACTGCAACTATAGAAGGTACCAAGAAATTAGCAATATTAAGCAGAGGTTAATAAACTCCTCTCTACCAGGTAAAAGGAGCAGTTTAACCACAATTTCAGAATATTGCTTCACTAGAAAAAGTCCTTTTCAGAACCTGATCTTCTCAGGACATGTTCAAACTATATCTTGCTATGATCCACTTACTGAAATGAATGGCAGCTATTTATCTACTTGGCTATTAAAGTTACCCTACTAGTGTTTTTCCAACAAGTGAAAACGGGGAAACATCTTGATTAAGATGGATCTCAGGCATAACAGGCTTCACCTTGGAAATAGAACATTATTAACAGCTAGGCAACTCAGAGCTCTGCTTCCCTGGCATTCACTCTTGCACTGCTACCACTGTTTTCCTATACTGTCCTTCACGTGTGAGATATGTCTTAATTAGTGGGGCACAGACTTCAACAATCTGCCATTTCTGTTTGGGTTAGGTGATAAGAATGCTTTTCATGCAAACTGTTTTCTAATCCATATAAACATGCCTGGAGTAGGAAAAGAAACATTTTCTTTTCTTCTGATAGAATATTCTCATTTTCATTTTTATTAGTACGAATACTTGTTACTGTGCTATCAGTTGTACGGTATGGCTGACTGAATTCACAACAAATGCTGTTAAGCATATGGAACAAAGGGTTTGTGTGTAGTACAAATGCATAGCTTAGGACAATAGAAAAAAAATTTCTACAACTTTGATCAGCATATTATACTACATTATTAAGTAGTGCTTGTGTGAGAATACAGTTATATGCATATGCTGCCTTACCTTTAATGTTCTGTCATTTTAAATTCAGATAATTCACTTGAAGGGCAATAACTGATAAATTGGTGGTGTCAGAGGATGTATAAAATTCATAAAGCAGGAAAATAATCAGATGTTGTATGACATGATGATGGTTACAGAAGATAATCTTTCTCAGCTTCATCAATCTCATATAACGATTTTATTTTAAAGGTCAGAAATAGATTGAAGCCTGCACTGAATATGTATTTTTCCTCAGTCAAGCTGGTTTCTTGCCAACATTGGATCTGAACTCAAGACGTATATGAACCATGAGGTTTGGGGTTTAAATTGTTGGACAGCATAAAAACATCAAGCAAATTAATGTTCACTGACTTTTCCATGAGCTCATTTAAAATATACCTCTATTAATCTAATTTTTTTTTTTAAGAGAAAAAATGTTCAAACTTTTAAATACCCTTTTGTTTGGCAGGATTTTACATACTTTTCCTCCTATCTCGCAAGCCAAATATAGTTTGAGTGGGGAACCTTCACTCTTTTTTTTAAGCTCTTTATTCTAGACGTTAGGGCTCTGGAATAGGTTTCTTTGGTAAGTTCAAGCATCTTTTAATAATTTTACTTTTTGCTCATTCACTTTTGAGTGGGGAAAAAAAGAAAAAAAAAAAGAAAGAAATTTACCCCATAGATCCATGTAAGACATTACAGGTTGTGACCGTTTGAGGCTGTGCCCTTAAGAAAGGGACAGTGCTGGGACACTCTGGCTGAATGTTTTGGAATAATAACAAAAACAATCAGATATTCTAAACTAATTTAATTGGTATATTGGTAGAATTCAGTTTTAAGTTTTAGAGCAGCTGGAATTTTCTCTCAGTTCGTCCCTTTCCTTCCTTCTTCCAGCTTGCCTGCTTCTGGGCTCCTTGCCAGAGCCACCTTGAACAGATAAGCAACTAATCCTACTAATAGGCCTACTAGAATTCTGCCTTATTAATAACTGCCTTTTTCTCTCTTTCTAACCCGCTTTGGCAAAAAAGGGAGGTAGGGGGAGAGAAGGGGGTACAGGGGGGGAACCCTCCTCCTCCAGAGGGAATTTCGTTCCTGTATTCTTGTTTTTTTTACTTTGCTGTCTATTTCTGTATATATATATTGTAAATACTGTATAAATTGTATATCTAACCTGCAATTCATTTTTGCTTGTAAATATGGCATTTCCCTTGCTTTTCCGGCTGAGTTAGCTGTGGTTTTTTTTTCCCCTTTGTGGGGGAGAGGAATCTAGGCCTTCTCTCTCAACCCACCACATAGGTTTATGAACTTGGAGGCAATGCTTTTCTCTCTTTTTTCCCCCTTTTCTTTCTTTCTTTATTCTCCAAACACCATTTTCTTGGAAATGTTGCTTTTGTTACAATCTTCATATCTAGTTGTATCCATAGATTTTTGTATAAGTTTATTTTTATAATTAATTATTGCTTTTAATATGCATTTTCCAGGTTTATTTTGTGTAGCCTGGGGTCAAAACCACTTTGATGACATCAGATTCAAGACATTATTTAATATTTTTGCAAGACTAGTATTTATTTTATATTATATTATATTATATTATATTATATTATATTATATTATATATTATAATATTATAATATTATATAATATTATATATTTATAATATATTATATTGCACATAATATGATGATGACTCTCCATTAAACTCTCTTCCATGCAAAATGAAATGTTACCAAACTCCTGTATTTTCTCTGTGAAAAAATATTTTTTTGTCATCTTTATCCTTAATCTGAATTCAGTATTTCTTTCATATAGAGTCTTGTTTAAACCTAAAGTGAAACCTCCTATTCTTGAGGGAGAGTAATCCAAATTACAATTTAAATTACATCAAATGAGACTTATTTGCAATGGATTTATTATACCTAAATTGACATGAATTATTTCACTGTCTACACTGACAACATGAATTCAGGCAGTAAATCTAATTTAGCTCCACCAAAGATGGATGAATTAACTGAGATTAACATTCATTACATGTAAATCAATTCTACATCTAGTTTATCCTGTTGGTACAAAACTAAAACTTCTGTCAACAAATGAAAACCTGTGAGAGCTTTGAAACAGAAGTTGCTTGAATTTGTTCATCTAATACTGAATTGTTTTCATAACAATGATCTATTTAGAGAAGATTGTGGGAAAAAGAAATAAAAATAAAATTTAAAATTAGGAAGAAAAAGAAAAAAAAAACAAAACAACAAATTCAGCAATTTCCAAAACTCAGCATTTACATTGGAACTCCAGAGAATCTTGGAGAGGATCTTCTGATGAAAATCAGCAAGTTTTCATTCCACTTAACTTTCTTCATTCTTTCCACTCATATCTCCTCAGCATCCAAATGAGAATGTAACAGTGTTAAAGGCATTTTTAATCATACTGAATCATAACTTTTTGCCATCAGTGCTATCATGAAATTACGAATGATCTGTTACTGGCAAATCTGTGCTGTCTATTTATGGTTATTTTATATTCCTAAACAGTGTGGAAAAGAATTGAATAGAAACATTGTTGGGGTCTTTCTGGGAGTAAGATTAAGTAAACCATGTATCTACAAATACTTGTCTTTTTTCCTCTCAACAACCATATGAACTCTAGTAGCATATTTCACAAGTCATAGTTATCTTGCTCTTCTACCATGCTCATGTGAAAAACCTCTGACCCTTTACGTCTGAATATACTTAACTTTTCTACATAGTTTCTACTTTAGTTAATCCCCCATGTCAATGCTGATAAGGTTGTTTCTTACCTCAGCCCTCTGAGCTTCTTTCCTGTTGCAATATATATATATATATAGTATGTACAATTTGTATATATTTACATATATGTATATATAGATAAATAAACATACACACACATATATATGTGCTCACAATATAAAGCCTTCTCACATTTGGTTAAGACACCCTTCCCATTTTTTTCTTTTTTTATTTATTTATTTTGTTTCTAAAAAGAGCTTTCTACCACTTAACAAGAATTTCCCAACTGCTGCCAAATGATTACAAGCCTAAAAATAAGCTTTCAGCAAAAACTGTCATATATGTCAGAAATACATTTTATTAACATTGTTGTTATTAGGCCAGAAGAGCACTTCATAATTGTAGCAGTGTGTGTAAAGCTTTCAGAGCTTTCCTTCACTTAATAGAAGTCAAAAGTTTACAGTGAAGAAAACACTAAGCATGTGACTGTCTTTAAAAGTGTGGCTACTTGACATACAGAAGAAAACACCATTTAAACAAGATTTTTAGACACAAAAGAAAGTCTATTACTTTTCCCTTACAATGGAAATTCTGTTCCAAGTAGTCATGTTTGTATTAACTAAAATTAGAGTGAAATTGTGAAAACTCTTGTTACATTCTAGAGGAACAACCACTCTCACAAAGGAGAACATGTGAGAGATTGTCAGATATTTGATTGATTAGGATAATAAAAAATCATAAACGTCATACCTGGCTGAGCCAAGTACCTCCATGTCATCTTTTTTCTCCATAATGTTTGGGAGACTGTGTTTCTGAGAGTAGCTGGGGGAGAGAAAGTCTGTCAACATACATCCTGTAATACAGAAATTATCTCTGCTCAGATGAAGCATTATGGAAAGTGTTCCAAGGATACAATAAATATGACATACTTCAGTCTGAGGGAGACTGTTTCTCTTTGATTTAGATCTCAGGTGTCAATCCAGAGTGTGTGGAAGAGAGGGTGCTGGGAGAAGAGAAAGGAAGTATTAATTATGTTCCACTTACATTTCTTTTTTCACTGGTATACCACTAAAAAATTGTGAATCAACCACCTGTGAGACTAAATTCCCAAGGCTAAACATAGACATTGTTTTAACTTGCTGTTATTTTAATTTTGTTATAGCAATTAAACTTCCATATTTTCTTTTAATTTCTCCTCCTCAGTTGATTGGATTTCTTTCCTCCATTTATGGAAAAATACCCTGAAACAGTAATTTGTTAATCTGTGGAAATTTTCTGGTGTCAAGTAGCCCAGAAATTCTATTTCATGTTCCTACATCATAGATTCATGCAGGACATCAAGCATCCATCATGTTTTTTATAATCTCTTCCTGTGTTTATGTTCTTGGGATTCAAGGGTTCTTCTCTAGAGAATCACTGCCCTCTCATCCCTCAGGTTTCAGGGTGGATTGATACAGCATGCCCTATATGTCTCCTGTGCAGTTCCATTTAAATTCAGGGCTTAAACTTTCCTGGAAGTTTAATGACATCTTTCATTAGTCCTTTATTTTTGATTCATCTTTCACTTGGCAATAAATGGCATAAATGTCAGTTCGACAGTAAAAAGTAGAAATGTGAAGTCAGCACATATTTCTTGCAAGTCTCATTGCTTGAGAATTGTGATCAGAATTTGTGCCACTGAGGGTATCAGTCTTTCAGGTGAAGCTTTGCAAATGGCAAACCTGTGTTATATGTGATCTTCAACAACCAGCTGATTATGAGGATAATGAGATAAGAAGCTTAGTTGACAGTAACACTTGAGTAACTTTGCAGGAACATCATTTATTAAAGACACAGTTCAGCAACTCCCTGATTTTTATTCTGTGCCCACATTATAATTGATGGAGCATTTACAGGACCTTCATGAACATCTTTAGGGACAGTTAATTGTCTGGGATGATACAGAATTAACTCAGAGACTTTACAAAATAAAAAAATTTCTTTTTCCACTACGAATGAGAGTAATTGTTCCTTTTTGCTGCCCATGAAATTAAGAGAAATCCTTAGGTGAAACCCTGTATCTTAAGAATCAGAGCAGAAAGTGAAATACCTTGCTTTGGTTCAGTATTTCATCAACCTTCTGTTTACATGGGCAGTTTTACATATTGTAACTTTGAATTTAAGAAAAACAAAACATCTTTAAAGTTTTAGGAGATTTTAATGATCATAGAATGCCATAGATTCTAGGTTCATATCTGAGGAATTGATAGACATATTAGATAATCTAGATGTCTACTGGGGGGAAAAAACTCCCTTTTTAACTCTTAGGCTTCAGCATATTAACTGAGTATGATTTCTGAGTACTTCAAGCCACAGGAGTTTGGAAAAAAATATAAATAATACAACAGTCAAATCATACACATGCAGACGTATTTGTTGGGTGGACTTTTAAAGATATGTAATAATACATGTGTGTCATTGTAGCTTTCTTCGTTTATGCCGAAAAAAGTACTAGTAAATAAACCCTTCTGCCTGGAACACGATGGCAGACACGGCACTACATGTGACAAGATGAACGAAAAGTCCAAATATGGTATATTCTTGTGTAAGAACAGGTGGGAGTTGGTCTCTACTCCCAGGCAACCAGCACCAGAACAAGAGGACACAATCTTAAGCTGCACTGGGGGAGGTTTAGGCTGGAGTTCAGGAAGAAGTTCTTCACAGAAAGTGATTTGCCATTGGAATGGGCTGCCCAGGGAGGTGGTGGAGTCACTGTTCCTGGAAGTGTTTAAAATGAGACGGGATGAGGCACTTGGTGCCATGGTTTAGTTGATAAGATGGTGTTGGCTGATGGGTTGGACTTGATGATCTTGAAGGTCTTTTCCAACCTATTCTATTCTATTCTATTCTATTCTATTCTATTCTATTCTATTCTATTCTTCTATTCTATTCTGTCCTGTCCTGTCCTATTTCTACCTAGATTGTTGCATGGAATAAGTCAGCAGAGAGCTGTGATAAGGCCAGAGAAGATGCAAAAATAGCTTCTGAAAGCTCATAGCTATCTGGCTGTGTCCTGTTAATAAAAAAGATACACTCTTATGCATTCTTATAACTTTCCTGCTACTCTTATTTCAATAAAATTATGAAACATTATCACCTGCAGCTCTAGCTTGCAATATTGTTAAGTCCTTAAAAATGGTGGGTTTGTTTTTTTTTTGTAAAAAAAGTACAACAAACCCCTCTCAGGGTTCAGTGTGCAGCTTCCAAGGGTTTCTGAAAATCCTACCCTTAGATTAAAGCACAAAGGAAAGCAGAAAGTAGATTTCATTAAGCTCAGAATGGTAGCCAAAACTCTTAGTCATGTTAGTCCTAATGATTGTTCAGTGTTTTAATCCCTTATGGCAGGAAAATTCTTCTTTTGAGTGTTGTAGGACAATTACTATGACTTGTTCTTTTGCCCTTTCAAAAGCTGGCAAATGTGTGTTTGTTGATAGTAGCTATATCCTGATATCATGTCTTTGAAAGTTGAAATCCTGAGTTGATAAACAGGATATAGACTTTTGCTTACCCTATTAACTATTGCATTAGATGTGACTAATGAAGACTGCAGCCTACTGCTTGCTTTATTCTTATAGCTGGAGCTAATAGTTATTTCATGTCTTCAGGGTTTTGACCTGTAAAGTACACCACAAATAGAAAGATGTCCAAAAAGTAAGATGATTTCTTCCTTCCCTCTTCAGCAGAAGGAAACATGCTTTATTAGAGCTGAAACGTGAAATTCTAATCTAATTAACAAGATCTCCTGCTCTGTCTTCCTTTTAATATCAGCACCACAGTCTTGTAATCTCATAGAATAGGAAAAAGTGAAAGAACAGTGCATAGAGCACTGTGATCTTGCAGTTCTGTTCTGCACTGTTCAAGAAATTTTCACTGAAGGCTAAGTTAATCTTACACCATTATAAAAATTTATGTTACTTTAAAGATTTTGTAGTTCATTTGAAAAAGCAGCATTGGATATAACTGAAGAAACACCATGTCCTCTTGCTTCATCTTCTCACAACTCCTGACAGAGGAAACATAATAACTTTTTCAGGTTTAGGTTGTTTGATAATCGCCTAGGAAAGAGTGGATACACCGCAGAAGAGACAGAAAGAGATGATCACCTACTCGGAATTATGAAGTCTTGTGTAGCATAAGGCTCTATTCTACAGAGGGAAGTTGAAAAAAATATTTGATTTGAATCAAATCAAATGTTTCAATCAAAACCTGGATACGACTCTTAATGATCTGTGCATATATGTACTAAGATTTTTATTAGTTTTGGCTTTATTTGAATTGCAGTTCTACCTCAAAATTGAACCAACTGAAAGAAAGTTACTGCAGCTTAAGTCTTCACTAAATGTAAAATATTTGCATGCTATTATATTACAATAAATATATAAAGTCTCAATTTAAAGATGGAGTGCATTATATTCATCTTGTGATACTTGTGCAAGGCCTGTTTTAAGAAGATGATACTAAAGCCATCCTAATTGTTCATTTATTTGAATGCCTAATTATTATTTTTTTCATATATTATAACTTTATAATAGAACTGTCATATTGTTTATAAAATTCACAATTAAATGTATGCAAATAAAAACTGGTACTGCAAACTGAAAATTTTGAGGTTTTACCTTCACAGATAAATTAATTCAGTGTAATCAGCATGGATTTCACTCTCTGGTTTATTACGCAAAATTTTTTCTAGGTAGGGAGGAATCCTGTTATCTTCCCCAACTTAATTAACAGGCCACAGAAGGATTTCTGATGGAGAGGTGTGTGTAACATATACACTCAAAGTATGGCTCTCTATTCATATACTTATGGTACTGTATTTCAGCCTCTAATCATTCAGTGCTGTCATTCTTTTTCCATAGTTGCAATATCTTATGCATATCAATTATTTACAAATTATTTAAAACATCATCTTTGATTGCACACTGGCAACAAATTGCATCATAAATAAAAGAACATTTAAAAAGATTGAGTGTTCACTTGGAAAGGAGAGGAGGCTAAGTATTTCACAAGAAGCAATTACCAGGAAGTTGCAAGACATCTCCTCAATTTCCTCCTCTACTTCCCCACACTCAAGGATAGCAGGTGGTAGATTTTATTTTCTAGACTCTTGCCATCTTTTGTGGATTCTCCATCAGGCCTCAGACACTCTGACATATGCAGCAGGTCAAAGAAAATGTCAAAGCAAGCCTCCTCATTGTAAAGTGAAGCTCTCACAAGTTCTGGCTACCAGGCTGAAGTCTCTCTCCTTGCTTCATTCATCATCAACTGAGAGTGTAGCTGTGAACTCCTAATTATACTGCAGCTTGAGTTCAAGCTCTGATGAGCTGCTATTTAATCTATTGTCAGCTGTAACTAATTTTAGAAATGAAAAAGGAAGAGTGCTCAGCTGTTTGCACTAGGTTCATCAGGTCACAGTAGCATCTATCAATTTGCTGACGAGGCTCTGGCAAAAGCATGAGTGATGTGATCTCTACCTGAGGGCACTTCAGCATAACCATGGCATCGTTGTGTCCAGCTAGCTACACAGGCAAGTGCACGGACTGATACAGCACCTCAATCTGTCACCCTTCTTCTCAGTTACAACCTTGCTTTTCTTTCTAGGGTGTTTTCTTTTTGTTATTATTATTTTAATTCTTTTTGTTACTATTGTTTTAATTCTTTTTTTTCTATTTTGAGGTACTGTGAGAAAAAAATGTTTGAAATATAATCAATCATTCAAGCAGATAGCTATATTAATACATAATATTAATAAGACAGAGGGCAAACAGCTTGTGGAAACCAGAGCTGATAAAAATATCTTGGTATCTTGCTGAAAAAAAAACCCAAAACATTATTTTTACTAAAATATTCCTTAGGTCTGATGGGAATTTCCTTCATATCTTTCTTCCCACACCACTTCATGTAAGACAAACTGCAAGCAGACATGTTATCAATACACAGTTAACAGGAGGAAGGTACAGGAAGGTTATCTAGCTGTCCAGCTTTGAGTATCAGTATAAAAAAAGAAGTTAGCTATTAGTAGAATGTCTTAGACAAATCAGATTCCTCTTCTAGTATGTTGTTCTCACTGCATTAGCTTTCAAGTTTTTTCTAAAATCATAGCTTAGACTTCAGTACTCTCCTCGATTTCTCAAAACACTTCATATTCACACCAGCACTGATGAGTTTGGAAAGTGAGTACACAGTGAAAGCAGGCAAGAACCTGGCTGGAGGGGTGTGGGAAATCTCCGTCTACCCCGTCTCCATCCAGACAAGGCTCAGGAAACAGGTGGAGATTATCTTGCCCTAAAGGTGTGATGGCTGGGTCCTTGGGTCCATTGTTGTAGTCCCATGTTATCACGATGCAATCACAAGCTGATTTGCATCCAGGATTGGTGGACAGGATTCTTTCCACCTTCTTTCCAGTGGCTCTGCTATCAGTTTATCTTTGTTGACTCACATCAAGAGAGACAAACTTATTAGACTCTCACACTTAGGCAACAGATTGGATGAGATATTCATAATTCTCTCTCCTGACTCTGAAAGTCGTGAATAAAAGCTAAATGATCTTACAGACTAAGATAAGATCATCATAGTGTATATCTGGGCTGCACAAGCTTGACATGAACACAGAGGAAAAAAAGTATTAAAGAATGTGCTACTTTAAGATCTGTAAATGCACTGTTGTTTGAGGCATTTTTGGTACCTAAGATGTAGGTTTTTTTCATTATCCTTCTTCTATGTCTTTTTAAAATGTATCACTGAAATTTTCCCTGAAGACACTGAATAGAAAATCAAACTCTGTTTGGATGCTAAGTGTCTTTTCAAAAATATTATGAATCAAGATGTGTTAAGACATATAGGAAACACAGGGTAACATTTGCATAGAATTTATGTAGAATTCAACAAGTCTTTTAAACTTTAAACTGCCCAGTATCAGTATATATCACAAAAACTTTGGGGGAGGGAGGGGAGGGGGAGGAGAGGAGGGGAGGAGAGGAGAGGAGCAGAGGGGAGGGGGAGGGAGGAGAGGAGGGAGGAGGGAGGGGAGGGAGGAGCGGAGGGGAGGGGAGGGGAGGAGGGGAGGGAGGGGAGGGGGGAGGAGGAGAGGAGCGGAGGGAAAGGAGCGGGGGAGAGGAGAGGAGCGGAGCGGAGCGGAGGGGAAAGGAGCGGAGGGGAGAGGAGAGGAGAGGAGCGGAGCGGAGCGGAGGGGAAAGGAGCAGAGGGGAGAGGAGAGGAGCGGAGCGGAGCGGAGGGGAAAGGAGCAGAGGGGAGAGGAGAGGAGCGGAGCGGAGCGGAGGGGAAAGGAGAGGAGGGGAGAGGAGAGGAGCGGAGCGGAGGGGAGAGGAGCGGAGGGGAGCGGAGGGGAGGGGAGCGGAGCGGAGCGGAGGGGAGCCATGCTAAACCTCGAACTGAACAGGAAAGAATGCTGTGACTATTTTGAGTCAAAGGAAATATACTTGTCCCATACATAACTTCTTTGTTGGTTGCTTTGTCTGGAAATGTAATTATTCAATTTGAAACTTAGTAGAAATCAACATCATAAATACTTTCAAGTAAAATCAGAAAAAAAAATATGCCTGTTGAAGGTAACAGATTGCTTTGAGTAGGGCTTGGATCCTTTAACATTTTGAATATGGAATATTTTTTTTTTTATTTTTATGTAACAACTTCTTACTCAGAGGAACATATTTTTAATGAAATCATGTTTGCATCTTAAAATAAAAGATGAAATTTTAGAAGAATGACAAATTATTGTCCATTGCTGAATCAAGTGATGCACCTAGGTGCACAAAGACATGTAATATCAATTAGAGTGAAACGTAGTATTTTATTTAAGCTATACTGACAACAGACTAAAATTTTACTCTAAAGTCACAAATAACCTCTGTATTCTTCATTAATTCATTCTGCAGTTCTGTTTTATGTGTAAAGAATTTAAAGATACCATTTGCACTCACATTTAAGGGTTTTTTTAATGTGTTAAACAGAAGAAATGTGACATTTAATTTCAATTTTTCAGTCTTACCACACATTTTGGTGGTGCTTCCCACTAATCCATAAAGCAATGCAGTAATATCCGTGTGGTGCACCTGCTCAAGCTATAAACATTACAAAAAAGAATTATTGTAGAGACAATCTGAAGGGAGGTTGTAGCCAGGTGGAAGCTGGTCTCTTCTCTCAGGAAACCAGCACCAGAATAAGATGACACAGTCCCAAGCTGCACCAGGGCAGCTTTAGGCTGGATGTTAGGAGGAAGTTCTTCATAGAAAGAGTGATTGGCCATTGGAATGGGCTGCCCAGAGAGGTGGTGGAGTCACCATCACTGGAGGTGTTTAGGAAGAGACTAGATGGGGCACCTGGTGCCATGGTTTAGTTGATTAGATAGTGTTGGATGATAGGTTGGACATGATGATCTCAAAGGTATTTCCCAACCTGGTTAATTCTATTCTATTCTGAAAGGTGTTCTAACTAGTTCTATGCTGTGACTATGTTAACTAAGCAGCAGCCAATCTTTTTAATATACATTGATGGCAGTTGAAAAAAGAGATGAAAATGGATTAACAACAGCAGCAGAGTTTGTAGTGGAAGGGGGAACCAAGGAATCCTCTATTTACACACATTTTTCCATGGCATATCTCTGCTACAGCCAGCTTACATCAAGAACTGGTTTGCCTGGGGTTTTTGAACTTTACTGGTTGTTGCCAAGATTGCATTTCTTCCTTCAATTTAAGTCCAGGTTTCAGGTTATTGCAGTATAAGTGTATGATTTTTACTGTACATTTACACAAATTTAGAACTAATTTTTACAGGTTTATATATTGGATATCAACATTTCACAGTATCAGAGTATCACAGTATAACTAAGGTTGGAAATGACCTCGAGGATCATCGAGTCCAACCTATCAACACAGACCCTATGACTAGACCATGGCACTAAGTGCCACGTCCAATCTCCTCTTGAACACCTCCAGGGATGGTGACTCCACCACCTCCCTGGGCAGTCCGTTCGAATGACGAACGACTCACTTGGTGAAGAACTTTCTCCTCACCTCAAGTCTAAACCTCCCCTGGCACAGCTTGAGACTGTGTCCCCTTGTTCTGGTGCTGGTTGCCTGGGAGAAGAGACCAACCCCTTCCTGGCTACAACCACCTTTCAGGTAGTTGTAGAGGGCAATGAGGTCACCCATGGGCCTCCTCTTCTCCAGGCTAAACAATCCCAGCTCCCTCAGCCTCTCCTCATAGGGCTTGTGTTCCAGGCCTCTCCCCAGACTTGTTGCCCTTCTCTGGACATGTTCAAGTGTCTCAATGTCCTTCTTAAACTGAGAGGCCCAGAACTGGACACAGGACTCAAGCTGCGGCCTAACCAATGCAGAGTGCAGGGGGACACAATGACTTCCCTGCTCCTGCTGGCCACACCATTCCTAATGCAGGCCAGGATGCCATTGGCCTTCTTGGCCACCTGAGCACACTGCTGGCTCATGTTTAGGTGGCTGTCGATCAGTACCCCCAGGTCCCTCTCTGTTTGGGAGCTCTCCAGCCACTCTGATCCCAGCCTGTAGCTCTGCATGGGATTGCCATAGTCAAAGTGCAGCACTCGTCACATGGACTTGTTAAATGCCATCCCATTGGATTCTGACCATCTGTCCAGTCAGTCGAGGTCACTCTGCAGAGCCTTTCTGCTCTCTAACTGACTAACATCTGCTCCTAACTTGGTGTCATCTGCAAACTTGCTGATGACTGATTCACCCCCTCATCCAGATCATCAATGAAGATGTTAAAGAGGACAGGGCCCAGCACTGATCCCTGGGGGATGCCACTGGTGACTGGCCACCAGCTGGATGTGGCACCATTCCCCACCACTCTCTGGGCTCAGCCCTCCAGCCAATTCCTAACCCAGCACAGAGTGTAGTGGTCCAAGCCACGAGCTGACAGCTTAGCCAGCAGTTTGCTGTGGGGGATGGTGTCAAAGGCCTTGCTGAAGTCCAAGTAGACTACATCCACAGGCCTCCCCCCGTCCACCAGACGGGTCACCTGATCATAGAAGGAGATCAGGTTGGAGAGGCAGGACCTGCCCTTCCTAAATCCATGTTGGCTGGACCTGAGCCCTTGTCCATCTTTCAGGTGCGCAGTTATTGCCACCAGGATAATCTGCTCCATCACTTTCCCTGGCACTGAGGTCAGGCTGACTGGCCTGTAGTTTCCAGGTTCCTCCATCTGACCTTTCTTATGGATGGGGACCACATTGGCCAGTTTCTAGTCACCTGGGACCTCACCGGTGAGCCAGGACTGGAGGAAAATGATGGAGAGTGGTTTGGCCAGCTCATCTGCCAGCTCTCTCAGCACCCTAGGATGGATCCCATCCGGTCCCATAGACTTGTGAGAGTCCAAGTGGCTCAGCAGGTTCATCATAGGTATGAGTGACATCTGTGATTTTAAAATAAATACAAGTTTGAGAGTCACTTATCCTTGTCAGTATTTTAATAAGTAAGAAAATAGAGGGAGTTTCTGATCACTTGAGTGAAGCCTGAAATAGCTTTATCCCATTGGGTACTATTATTATTTAGGACAATATTAATAGAACTATATTAATACTAATATAACTATATTAATTTCTCTAGGGTAGAGTGGAGGCTTATGGTTAACCTTACAACAAAAGCTTTACTTTATAATTCAGATTAAAACAAACTCCCTACTTATGCAAAATGTAAACAGCTGCATTCTCACAGTAAATAATGTTTTACTTTAAAAAACAATTCTACTGACCCAAGATGACCAGAGGCTGATGAATTATTCAACATGTTTGAGTAGAATAGGACTCAGCCCATAGCTGCAGAAAAACATTAATAAAATAAAATAAAATAAATCCTGATGTAAGACATTTATCAATGAGGTGAAATACGTCAAGTTGAGAAGATGATATATGCTTGTCCATTTTTCTTCTAGCAAATAAATCATTCCTCATTTACCTTTCAGGACTGATAAGAATTCTTCTAAATTCTATTATGTTTCCTTGTAGTCAGCTACTATATAAACTAAATGATCTTGTTATCCTGCTGCTACTGCAAGTGTGCTCAATATCCTGTATACTGTTGTTTCTAAGCTGTTTCACAGAATCACAGAATTTCAGGGGCTGGAAGGAACCTCGAAAGATCATCTAGTCCAACCACCCTGCCAGACCAAGATCACCTACACCAGATTACACAGGAACACATACAAGTGAGTTTTGAATATGTACAGAGAGGAAAACTCCACAACCTCCCTGGGCAGCCTGTTCCAGTACTCTGTCACCCTCATAGTGAAAAGATTTTTCCTCATATTTACATGAAAATATTTACTTGCTTTCTGATCAGCTGTAATCATAACACTTATTCTTCCCTAAATATTAATTTATTCTTATATCTATCTATTTATTTATTTATTTAAATCTCAAGCTGTGCCAGGGGAGGTTTAGGCTGGATGTTAGGAAGAAGTTTGTCACAGAAAGAGTGATTGCCTGTTGGAATGGGCTGCCCAGGGAGGTGGTGGAGTCACCATCACTGGAGGTGTTTAAAATAAGACTGGATGAGGGCCTCAGTGCCATGGTTCAGTTGATCAAGTGGTGGTGGGTGATAGGTTGGACTCCATGATCTCAAAGGTCTTTTCCAACCTGGTTAATTCTGTATCTGTGTCTAAGATATCTTGAAAGCTAAAAATATCTTGAAAACAGCTTTTGAAAAATTGCATTATTTTGATTAGACTTTATTTGTGTCTAAGATTTGTGTTGAATGACACTTATGTCCAAAATTACGTCCCAAATATTTCCAGGACATATCCCTACATGTTTGGCTCAAACCCCCTCTTCCCCATCCCCTCTGGAGTGGGAGGAATTTTGGTGCACAAATTGACAAAGGGACAAGGTGGCACTGAGTCCAGGTAAACAACCTGCCTGGGTACGTTTTCCACCCCTGTGGTAAACAAAGTTGACAGGATACGCTGGTGCTTGTCCCGTTCACAGCGTATGCTTACACTGTATTTGACAAAACATCGCTTGATTGGTTAATTATATTCTGTTTACAAAGTATGCCCACTGGACCAGCAGTCATTGTGGCAAATGTTAAATAGGGGATATTTTGGTGAGCACATGCCCGTGTTCATGCCAAAGTACCACTTTGCAAAGATTTCCTTTGCCTGGGACTCGAACCACAGGGCCTGCGCGCTTCACTGTGGACCGCCACCTCTGCCTGGCTACAGACAACGCCGGATGCGTGCCGGCCCTGCGGACCTTACCCCGTGTCCCACGGATGGATCCAGCATCACCTAATGCATCCCAGCATCCCTGAGTGAGGGAACCATGGTAACCCGTTGTCACCGGCTGAGGCTGTCCCCTTAAGAAAGGGAATATGGTGGACGGAAGTTGGTAAACGGAAGGAATAGTCTAAACTAATTTCATTGGAAGAGTGGGAGGAAGCACCTTCTGAACTGGGAGATATCCTGGGCACTCCGGGAACTTCTCGGTCAGTCTTGCTTCCGCCTTTCCTTTGGGCAGCAACTCTTTTCTGTGCTGGGCTTTCTGCCAAGACTTCGGCCTTGAAGATAAGGAAAGCCAGGCCTGTATTAACTGCTTCCAATTAACACAAACTGCTTTTAACTTCTTTCTTTCTCTTTCTCCCTCTTTTCTGAACTACTCTGGGGAAAGGGGGGGGAGAGAGGGGAGAGCGGAGGTGGGGAACCCCTCGGCCGAGGGGGGTTGCTCTCATTTCTGTGTTACTCTGTTGTATATCTTTGTATATATTGTAGATATTGTAAATTTGTAAATATTCCCCTGCAAAATCCTACACTGCTTTGTAAATATAAGCTCCACTGCTTTGCTAATTCAGCTGGTGAGTTTTTTTTTCCTTTCCCTTCAATTTTTCATTCCCTTTTACCTTACAGGGGGGAGGGAAGAGGCTTCTTAGCCTTACCCCTTCCAACCCACCACACCCGTGTGTACCGTCCGTCCCAGACTGCTATAGCCCCTCTGGATGGGGACATTGCTTTGTCTGGACTGGCAGCCGTCCCGGCCTAACTCTGCAAGCTGCGGAGTGAGCCGTCCCCCTCTGCCCCTCACAGAGAAGCTGCTTGCCGTGCCCTGCAAACCTCGGCAATAAGGCTTTTCTCCTGGAGCGGGAAGCCCTTCTCATGCAACTCTCTCCATGGACTAAGCTGCAAACGCCTCCGAAGCTCTCCTGGAAGGCTCCAGGAACTTTTTCTGTGGGGGCAGCAGTCACCATGCACCACAGCACCATGCGGTCGGTGCCATTCTGGATTTCCTTATTACGGTACTTCTGTGCCACACGTTCTGGATTATCAACACAGTATCAAGGAAAGATTCCACAAAACTTATTAGTTCTTGAGTAAACCAAATGTTTCTTTGTAAAGTTTCTGTTAAGGTGTGGAAGACGACAAGTTTGTCTCTCTTAATGTAAATCAACAAAGATAAAGTGAATCCTGTCTAGCAATCCTGGATGCAAATCAGCTTGTGATTGCATTGTGATAACATGGGACTACAACAATGGACCCAAGGACCCAGCCATCACACCTTTAGGGCAAGATAATCTCCACCTGTTTTCTGAGCTTTGTCTGGATGGAGACCGGGTAGACAGAGATTTCCCCCCCCCCTCCAGCCAGGTTCTTGCCCAACACACACAGATTTCCTGCCACGGGAATTCCTGAGGGTCAATATTTGACTATATACCAACACCTGCCTGAGGACTAAAAAACTGTATAAAAGACTTGAGCAACTACTGGTTTGTAGAGAGAGAAACAGAGGAGAGAAGACGGCACCATAACATCACGGGGCAACGCAACGCATCTTGGACTCTCACCACCCCTGACCGTTGGTAATATAATCTCTTTCTGACTTTCTCCTTCTAATTCCTTCCCTCTTCTCTCTCTCTCTCTCTCTCTCTCTCCCTCTTTATTTTTCCCTTTCCTCTTCTATCTCTCGTCTCTCTCTCTCTCTCTCTTTTCTCCCTCTCCCTTCTTATGTCCGCTTTATTTATGTAATAAATAGTCTAGCTGTTGATACTTTGGCCTCGTTTGTGCCTTTAATTTCACAACACGGGAATATTTAAAAGAACTGTGTCTCCGGACCGAGACACCTAATGTCTCCGGACCCTGACATAAGGTTTATGCCAAACCGCTCTGTTTTATAGGGTCTCCTCCCTCCCGCCACCCATCCCCTTTCAAAATTAGGTTTCCTTTCTAGATTTCCAAATTATCTAATTAATTTAAATTGCTAGATTTCCCATATATATGTGAGAAATGAACTCACTGCTGAAAATTTATAACCAGTTTATTATAAAATAAAGGCAACACAGCGCTGGGTGTATAGCGAATTTGCTAGAGGTGTACCCTAACAACACAAGGTGAACTTATATAGACAGCAAACATACATATTAATATATTAAAATGTACATATTCATATATTCCCCAACACGCTCCCACCCCTCTCCATCAAGACTGAGACAAAACTGGACTGAGACAAAACCGGACTGAGACAAAACCTGCACTTTTGACCTGGCCAGTCTTTAGACCTGTTGGTGCCTCACCTTTCTCTCCCAATACCCCACACAATACAGACCATCAGCCCAACGATCTAGGCCCAACGATCGAGCCCCACGGTTCCCAGTATTTCCCCTTGCGAAAGCCAATATTATAACCAGTGTCTCACAATCCCTCCCCTTCTTTCTACTACATTTGGCTTGAGTCATAATAATCTAACTTGATAACAATTCTACAACAAGCAAAAGGATTCCAATTTAAACTTCCTGGTAAAAGGAATGGGATAACAACTGATGTTTCTTGCCTGAAAATATTTCCTCTTTTACTTTAATAGGTACCATACACAGTGAGTGGCTATGGTACATACCAATATCTGGGTGACAACTTTCTCCCTCCGAGTGGTTAATCCTGGAAATTAGGAGTCCGGTTTGACTTGCAACTCTACTCACATGACCTGTGGGGTTACTGCCCACAACCATGGTTCTAGATCTTCTTCGTGGCAATTACAGAGGTCTACCTGGTCTTGCCTCCTACAATCCCCACCAATGCTCTGCGCAGACCATGTCTCCTTCCCTTGTCCAGGGAGGTTGTACGAATTTTGAACCCCAACCTGTTTCTAGTTTGTGATGTTTTCAGGCAAGGACCATTACCACTCCTATTCTGATACTGGAACTCATCCTCATGTCCTCCATTTGGGGTACCATGGTCCATTCAGTGGATGAATCCACCAGTCCTTTAACTCTGGCTGCATGTTGACTGTCTGTATTGCAGTCTCTGTGGTCCCACTAGCTGAACACAGTTTTTGGTATTTTAACACACAGAACATAGATGAATCCTCTGTCCTAATCGCTTCAAATTATAACCACATAGATCAATGTTACAATTGTTCCAACAAGCCAATTTACATTTGATAATCAAGAAGTTAAAAGTTTTTGAACCCACAGGAAACCTAATTACATAACTGCAACAGCATACATTTATAACCACACACACTCTCAGCACATCATTATAGTACAGCAGAAAAATTTGCCATCACTTTTCTAAATAACCAGTTTACCATTACTATTACACTTTACCCATCCCCAATGACATCAAGTCCCAGGATCTTTTATACACAGAATGAAATCCTTGGTTGCCGCGATTAAGAGATGGGACGCAGCCTGATGCAGGCCAGGTGTCCACTTTATTATACAGAATTCTTCTTTATAAAACTAACACAGCACAGGAGCAATTTACAACAGGAACAGGGACTCCATTACATCCTTCTTCTGTATGTCTGAAGACTGACCCTCTCAGGTCATAACAACCACACGTAATCAAATATCTGCCCTCCTCCAATGGCACTGCTGCACTGAGTTCCCATAGTTCACAAGCCATCAAGGCCAACACTGTCTCCTTCTTATCAATCCAGCAATGCTTGGATATCGGCTCTCCAAGATTTAACCCTTCACTTGGTATTTTCTTGCAACGCAGATTCGATGTCACACAATGTCAGGTGTTTCAAAAGGTGGGTTTGTCTCTCTAGCTCCAGAGCCTTCAGACCGAGGTGTTCCTGAAGTGGTCCTTTTACTCACGAAGCATGTGTCCACCCTTGTTTTGCAGTACGGACAGTTGGATCTGTTGTTAACAAAACCAAGAAAAGATCCTTCCCAGAGGGAAATTAGTGACTATCCAAGTTGCTATTAACACTTTACCCCCAGCTTCAATCCCATATATATCAGGAATCCCAAAGGTGGGATCTGAGACCAGAACAAAACAAAAAGCTGTTTTCTGGGCCTCCTCTACTAATAAAGGCTGCTGATAAGCAAATTGGCCCTCACCTACTTACAGAATCTAGTAACTTGGAACAATGCCCTACAGGATTTTTACTTCCAGTCCAGTCCTGGGTCAACACCCCATATAGACGTGCAAAAAGATCAAATGATTTGTCCGTGTCAGGCAAATTTAAAACAGAGCATCAATCAACATTCTTTTTATTTATCCAATCACTCATCATCTTCTGGACTCCATTTAGTATTACTATTGAGGGCTAATTTATCATATAAGAATTTTCCTCTCTATCCATAATCAACAGTACCCTTACAGCAGTTATCAACATTCTAGATTTTGCCTTCTATTTCTCTTCATCCCTCCTTACAAACACCTTCTGAGCTTCACGTAGTAATTCCTCTAAACCTCTGTCTTGCCAATCCTCAATCTTTTCCAATTTCTAATATCTACCCATGGTTTTGCCACAAACTGCATCCTGAGAAGTATCACCCCAGCTGCAGAACTGGGATCTATCCCAGAATAGAGCTGCAAACTTCTCTTCAATCTTACCATCCACTCCATAGGAGGCTTCCTCTGATGCTCACTATAGGCTTTAGCAAAATTTCTGGGCACAGCTTCTTCAATTCCTTGTATTACCTCCCATGTTCTGTCTCCCTTGAAGCTGTTGATGGTCCCACTGAGGATCTTGATTAGGCCACTTCTGATTTCTTGGTGGCCCCCCCCACTCTGATTTTACCTCTCCCATAATCTCATGCCAGCCTGTCTGCATTTTCCTTGTCTTTGTCCTTAAATATGGGAACAGGGGTAGGGCGTGAAGCCTTAATCCAAACAGCAGCATATTCAACTTCTTCCCTACTAAAACACTTTTTCAAAGTTTGGCAAATCCAATCATCAAAAGATAAACCATTTTTTCTTTGATTTTCCTTTTCTCAACTCATCATCCCAATACTGTAATATGATGATCCCTAATGCGCTCTCTGAGATGGGAATGGGAGGGAGTTCTAATGACTTGCTTTTGTCCCATTCTCCTGATCACTAATCACTGCCTGAGAGTCAAAACCAAGTGGCGACACTTGGAAGTGCCAGCTTCGAGCCACTAGCCCGCTCTCTGTGAACGACCAACCCACCCTCACTGTGCCGATCCCTTGCAAAGTCAAACAGCAAAAAAACCTCACATGCCACAGCCCAGGTCCCTGCCCTCCTGCAGAAACCTGAAACCACGGAAAAAAACCTTCCTGAAGCAGGTCCCCCCCTAGAAACCGGGACATCAGACCTGCGAGCGTGAGCACGCCACGGGCCCCCACAGTTCATGTACCCCTAAGGAACCGACCGCAGGATACGAAAAACTCCCGAACCCAGGTCCCCCACCGCCAGAACACCGGAAATCAGGACGTCAAACCCGCAACCACCACCGGGACGCCAAAAACTGGGATGCAGCGCTGGTCGCCCGATCCCTACGGATGACCAGTCTCCACAGCCCCCAGCCCGCAGAAACAACACTGCCCCTTCACAGCCCGAATTTTCCAGGGCTGTGAAGACCACCTGACTACCATCCAGAATCCTGGAATCCTCACCCACAAGACGAGTACCCCTCCTTCTACGACCTGAGCCTGGCCACCTCCTGGGCCTGATCCTTTACCAGTCCCTGGTGGGCATGGCTCAGCCACTGCAGCTCCCTCCGCAACAGCTCCTGCTCCACCCGCCACACTACCGTATGTGCTGGTGCAAACACTGAAACTGCCCTGGCAGCTCCGGCTGCTCTACGCGCAGCCCCTACCCTAATGGCCCCGACTCCAGGCCTGCCCGGAGCCAATCCAACTAAGCTTAAAAAAAAACCCTTAAGATTGCTCTTCTCCTTGGGCACTCTTGTTTCAAATGCCCAACCTTCCCACAATCTGCTTTTCTCTTTAGGCCCTTCCTCCATTATCCTTTTTGCCTTATCCTTATCCTTATCCTGTGTATTGTGCCTCCAACATGCAACCCCAGAGGACTGTCCGGGGGTATATCCCTGGGTACCCTTGTTGCTCTCACGTTTCCCGGGGCTGGTGTACACCTGACCCTTGCCCCATTTCCCGAGGTCCATGCTTTCTGTCCCCAACCACTTCGTCCCTTCACTGGCCAAGTCCCTCACGGGAGATTGGAAACGCAGTTAGAAGGTCTCTGCACTCACTTCGTGGATCTGGACTGTCCAGCCCATGTCTCACACATGCACACACTCTCACTGACCTCAATACCCACTCAACTGAACAATACTTACAGCCCTTTTCTTGCCCGGGTCTTTGTGCACTAGAATTACAGGCAGTTGTGACAATTGGGAGCTCCTTCCCTTGCCTTTGTCTTATAACTTTGGCTGAATCTACCCGTGTTTGGAGAGGCTTCCAGGATCCTTCTTCTGGGCCGCTGAAATCAGCGGGGGTGTCCCCCCTTCCGAAGGGTCCCAAAAGCCGCTGCAGACAGGGTAATCACGTCGGGGTCACCAAATTGTGAGAAACGAACTCACTGCTGAAAATTTATAACCAGTTTATTATAAAATAAAGGCAACACAGCGCTGGGTGTATAGCGAATTTGCTAGAGGTGCACCCTAACAACACAAGGTGAACTTATATAGACAGCAAACATACATATTAATATATTAAAATGTACATATTCATATATTCCCCAACACACTCCCACCCCTCTCCATCAAGACTGAGACAAAATTGGACTGAGACAAAACCGGACTGAGACAAAACCTGCACTTTTGACCTGGCCAGTCTTTAGACCTGTTGGTGCCTCACCTTTCTCTCCCAATACCCCACGCAATACAGACCATCAGCCCAACGATCCAGGCCCAACGATTGAGCCCCACGGTCCCCAGTATTTCCCCTTGCGAAAGCCAAATATTATAACCAGTTTCTCACACTGGTAAAGGGAATGGAATAACAACTGATGTTCCATGCCTGAAAATATTTCCTCTTTTACTTTAATAGGCACCATACACAGGGAATGGCTATGGTACATAATATCTGGGTGACAACTTTCTCCCTCTGAGTGGTTAATCCTGGAAATTAGGAGTCCGGTTTGACTTGTAACTCCACTGACATGGCCTATGGGGTTGCTGCCCACAGCCATGGTTCTAGATCTTCTTCTTGGCAATTACAGAGGTCTACCCGGTCTTGCCTCCTTCAATCCCACCAATGCTCTGCTTGGGTTATATCCCTGTGTCCAGGGAGGTTTTATGTTTTCAGGCAAGGACCATTACTACTCCTGCTCTGATACTGGAACTTGTCTGATGACCATCCTTAGGTCTTCCATTTGGGGTACCACAGTCCATTCGGTGGGTGGATCCACAGGTCCTTTAACTCTTGTTACATGTGTCCATCCTCTCTCTGCTGTCCACACTGCAGTCTCTGTAGTAAACAAGACCTGAAAGGGTCCTTCCCACTGAGGTGTAAGTGTTTGTTCTTTCCACATTTTTATCATAACCCAATCTCCTGGTTTAAATTCATGGATTTAGAAATCCAAAGGAACTGACTGAGATAACATCCCTTGAGCCTGTAAATGTTGTAATGTTCTCCCAATTACCATCACATAATTTCTAATGTTTTTGTCCCTCAATTCATAATCGCTCGAGGAGTTTTTCGGGCTAAGGCTTTTGAAATCAGTTGTCTCCCATCCTCCAATTTCCAGATCCCTTTTTCATCTTTCCTTCCCCCTATCTTTTCAAGTTCCTGTTCCTCTGTAGGAGTGAATACTGGTGATTCCTCCCATTCATCTGATGCTGTTACTTGTATATGGAGGACACGCTCCTCTCCTTTTTGTGCTACTTGCTTAGCTTCACTGTCAGCTAAGTTGTTCCTTCTAATGATTAACGAAGTTCCCTTCTGATGTACTTTTACATGAATCACCACTATTTCTTCTGGTAGTTTCAATGCCTCTAAGACTTCCCTGGTTAGGGATTCATGAATCAAATATTTCCCTTTCGAATTTGACATCTCCCTTTCTTCCCAAATTTTTCCAAATGTATACAATGGGTTAGGAACTGGCTGGATGGCTGAGCCCAGAGAGTGGTGGTGAATGGTGCCACATCCACCTGGCGGCATGTCACTAGTTGTGTGCCCCAAGGATCAGTGCTGGGCCTCATGCTCTTTAACATCTTTATTGATGATCTGGATGAGGGCATTGAGTCCTTCATCAGTAAATTTGCTGATGACAACAAGCTGGGAGCAGGAGGGTAGAGAGGCTCTGCAGAGGGACCTCAACAGGCTGGACAGATGGGCAGAATCCAACGGCACGAGATTTAACACATCCAAGTGTCGGGTTCTGCACATTGGCCACAACAACAGGCTGAGGTCAGAGTGGCTGGAGAGAGGCCAGGCAGAGAAGGACCTGGGGGTGCTGGTTGATGGCAGGCTGAACATGAGCCTGCAGTGTGCCCAGGCAGCCAAGAGGGCCAATGGCATCCTGGCCTGCATCAGGAACAGTGTGGCTAGCAGGAGAAGGGAGGTCATTCTGCCCCTGTACACTGCACTGGTTAGGCCACACCTCCAGTACTGTGTGCAGTTCTGGGTCCCCCAGTTTAGGAAGGAGGTTGACTTGCTGGAACGAGTCCAGAGAAGAGCAACAAAGTTAGTGAGGGGTTTGGAACACAAGCCCTATGAGGAAAGACTGAGGGAGCTGGGATTGCTCAGCCTGGAGAAGAGGAGACTCAGGGGTGACCTTATCACTCTCTACAGCTACCTGAAGGGAGGTTGTAGACAGGCGGATGATGGTCTCTTCTCCCAGGCAGCCAGTACCAGAGCAAGAGGACACAGTCTCAGGCTGCACCAGGGGAGGTTCAGGTTAGATGTTAGGAAGAAGTTCTATACAGAAAGAGTGATTGCCCATTGGAATGGGCTGCGTGAGGAGGTGGTGGAGTCGCCGTCACTGGAGGTGTTCAGGAGGAGACTTGACAAAGTACTTGGTGCCATGGGTTAGCTGTTTAGGTGGGTTGGATTGGTTGATGGGTTGGACACCGTGATCTTGAAGGTCTCTTCCAACCTGGTTTGGGTTATTCTAAATAAAGGTTTATTCTAAAGTTTTATTCTAAAACTATTCCAAAAGCATACTTAGAGTCTGTATAAATGGTTCCCAATTTATTCATTAAAAGGTGCAAAGCCCAATTCAGTGCATATAACTCACAGGTCTGAGCTGACCAATGGGAGAGTAATTTCCCTTTTTCAATCGTTTCCAATCTTAGCCCATCAACCACTGCATATCCTCACAAGCGTTTCCCATTTACACACCGAGGGGACCCATCCACAAAATATTTCTTCCCTTCTGGTAATTCCTGTTCAAATAAATCTTCCCTTGTTTTAGTTTGGTATTGAATAACCTCCAGACAGTAGTGTACTAAAGCTTCAGTAGGCTCCCCATATAAAAATGGAGCTGGATTAAGCTTTGGCTAGTGGAGATTGTTAGATCTGGACCATCAGTCAAGATTGCTTCATATTTTAAAATCCTAGAATCAGTTAGCCATTTTTCTGCTTTTTGATTCAGTATATTACTCACTGAATGGGGAGTATATACTTCCAATTTTCCTCCTAGTGTTAATTTTATACTTTCTTCCACCATGAGTGCTGTGGCTGCCACTGCTTGAATGCATGCCGGCCAACCTCGGCTTACAGGATCTAATAACTTTGATAAGTATGCTACTGGTTTACCTGAGCCTCCCTATTCTTGAGTCAGAACTCCATAGGCCACCCCTCCTTCCACATTAACAAAGAGTTGGAATGGCATATCCAGGGAAGGGAGGCTCAAAACTGGAGCAGTAGTCAAAGCCTTTTTAATTGTTTCAAATTTCTCCTCATCTTCCCCTGTCCAAACACAGTTATCACCTCCAACTAATTTTTCGTATAAAAACTTGACTAACTGCCTATATCTCTCAATCCATAATCTACAATATCCTAGTAACTCTAATAATCTTCTGACTTGTTTCTTTGTTTTAGGGGTGTGGTGGGTTGGAAGGGTAAGGCCAAGAAGCGTCCTCCCTTCCCCCTTGTGAAGTAAAAGGGAAAAAAAAATTGAAGGGAAAGGAAAAAAAAAACTCACAAGCTGAATTAGCAAAGAAGTGGAGCTTTATATTTACAAAGCAATGTAGGTTATGCAGGGGAATATTTACAAATTTACAATATTTACAATATATACAAAGATATACAATAAAGTAACACAGAAATAAGAGTAACCCCCCTTGCCGAGGGGTTCCCCACTTCCGTTCTCCCCTCTCTCCCCCCCCTTTCCCCAGAGCAGGTTAGAAAAGAGAGAGAAAGGGAAAAAAAAGTTAAAAGCAGTTTTGTGTTAATTGGAAGCAGTTAATACAGGCCTTATCAGGTTTGTCAGTTTGAAGGCCGAAGCCTTGGCAGAAAGCCCAGCACAGAAAGCTGCTGCCTGAAGAAGAGGTGGAAGCAAGACTGAAGATAGAAGTGCCGGAGTGCCCAGTTCACTCCCAGTTCACTCCCAGTTCACTCCCAGTTCAGAAGGTGCTTCCTCCCACTCTTCCAATGAAATTAGTTTAGATTATTCTTTCCGTTTACCAACTTCTGTCCACCATATTCCCTTTCTTAAGCGGACAATGTCAACTGGTCACAATGGGCTTGGAGAGATATAATCCCTTCTATTCTTTCAGGATCTATTTTCCTGGCTCCATTACTTAACCATAATCCTAAATATTTAACTTCAGGTTCCACAAATTGTAATTTGCTTTTAGATACCCTTAATCCCAAATTTCCCAGGAAAATTCAAGAGGTTTATGGTGGTCCTTCTAACTTCAACTGCCCCATCTCCTGAAATTAATAAATCATCTACATATTGTGTGATTAAAACATCCTTTTCCTGTGGAAATGGCAATAACAATTTTTCCAGGTTTTGACCAAATAGATTGGGAGATTCTGTAAAACCTAGGGGCAATCTGGTCCACCTCGATTGTTGCTTTCTCCTGGTGACTGGATCATCCCATTCAAAGGCAAAGATATCTCTACTGTTTTCAGCTAATGGGCAGGCCCAGAAGGCATCTTTAAGATCTATTACACTATATCATTTATGATTTGGAGGTATGTGACTCAACAATGTGTAAGGATTAGAAACTACAGGAAACCGAGTCACAATTCTCTTACTCACCTCCCGCAGGTCTTGCACCAAGCTGTAAGTTCCATCCTCTTTCTTTACTGGTAATATGGGGGTGTTATACGGGGACATACAAGGTTCCAAGGTTCCCTCTTTAAGGAGGCGGTCTATAACTGGCTTTAATCCCTCTCTCCCTTCTTTAGATATGGGATACTGTTTTACTCTGATAGGACGTTCTGGTTGCTCTATAGTTACTTGTATAGGTTCAATGTCTAAGCTCCCTCTATTTTCTTCACTGGTCCAGACTTCTGGGTTAATTCCTGCCTCATCCTCAATGTTTAATTGTAATATTCTGACCCTCATCTGCCCCTTTTCTGGAATTACCCCTATGCCCAATTGAACTTGTAAATCTCTCCCTAGTAAATTGCATCCTGCGCTTGGCACTACCAAAATATCTCCTACCCCAATTCTAGCCTCAGTTTCTAATTTAACATCCTTAACTACAGGGACTTTAAACCCTTCCCCCTTTGCCCCTAAAACTTTTACAGTATTTTCACTCTCCACACACTCTTCAGGAACCTTGGTAACACAAGTACGTTCAGCTCCTGTATCTACTAAAAATTCTAAAATTTCTTCCTGGGGTCCTACTTTTAATTTTATCAAGGGCTCCTGTTGGTCTTTTTGCCCCAGGTAAAAGAGCCCCTGACACCCCTATTGCTGATCTTCCTCAAAAACTTTAAGATCTCTCTTCCTCATTTGACAATCTCATTTAAAATGTCCAATTTTCCTACAATAACATTCAGTACCCTTACTTCCAGTTTGAGCATTCCCTGGGTCCCAGTGAGGCCTGAGGGTTTTATCCCTCATAGGTCGAGGAGGTGGAGGGTGGGAGAATTGTGTTTTCTTCTCAGGTTTCCCCACCTGACCTGCTTCCCTCATACTGACTACCATAATTTTGGCCTTAACTTTTGCTTTTTCCTCATCTCTACGCACATACACCTTCTGTGCTTCCCTCAATAATTCTTGAAGTCCTCTATCTTGCCAATCTTCTATTTTTTCCAATTTTTTTCTAATATCTGGCCTGGAATTAATGACAAAAATTACCTTTAACAGTATCTGGCCATCCTGACTGCTGGGATCTATTCTTGAATATTGCTGTGTATTTTTCCGTAATCTCTCAAGCCAATCAGTAGGGGGTTCCTCCCTTCCCTGTTGACTATCAAATGCGGTTTTTTGTATTTTGCCTCCTGGGTATTGCTTCCTTTATGCCTCTAATAACCAAGGTTCGATATTCATTCATGTTTTGTCTGCCCCTATCATCATTATGGTTCCAATTAGGAGAAGCTAGGAGCATCTTTTGATCACCTGGAGTTCCCTGCTGATTTTCCCTTTCCCAAATTCTCATTCCAGCTGTCCTAATCATCTGTCTTTCCTCTGAAGTAAAAAGGATTCCCATGATTGATTGCATTTCTTCCCACGTGTAAATATTTGGCCCCAAAAATTGATCAAATTGTTCTGCTACTCCAATTGGGTCTTCCAGGAGACCTTTTAATTCCTTCTTAAAGTTTCTCACCTCGTAAGAAGTGAGAGGGGCATTTACATATCCAGTTCCCCCATTCGCTCCCCTCAGGGGCACCTCTCTCAAAGGATGTAATGGCACTCCTTCATGTGGATTGTCTGAGTCAGTAGGCTCTTCCTCTAAAACCATGACATTTGCCTGTCTTCTAGTTTGGCTACCTCCTCTCCTTTGGTGGGTGGATTTAGACTGGGGAGGAGTAGGGGTTAGGCTAGTGTGTCCCTCTGCAGGGGGGGAGGGGCCCGCTGCTGCGAGGGGATGGGGGCTGCCGAGGGGACAGGGGCTGCAGGGAGGACGGGAGCTGTAGGGAGGACAGGGGCTGCTGGTACTGCAGGGTTATAAGGTGGGGGTAAGTGATTCAGTGGTTCCCACTTTTCAGGTTCTGGCTCTTCCTCTTCCTCCACCTTAAAAACCACTGCTGACCAGATGTTGCCTTTCCAGCAAGCAGCATATTCACTCTCCTCCTGATGAAAAGGCTTCTTACTGTTAACATAAAGGTTGAGAGCCTGACAGATCCATCCTTCCGAGGATCCATATTGGGGCCAAAATAAATTGTCTGATCTGATCTTCTCTCTAGCCCATTTCTCCATACAATAATATATCATTTTTCCCTTATCTTTATCCCGCGTGTTAGGATTCTCTTCCCAATACGCTAATTGTAACCCCAGAGGGCTGTCTGGGGTTATATCCCTGGGTACCCTTGTTGCTCTCACGTTTCCCGGGGCTGGTCTGTTTACCCGACCCCTGCCCCATTTCCCGAGGTCCATGCTTTCTGTCCCCAACCACTTCGTCCCTTCACTGGCCAAGTCCCTCACGGGAGATTGGAAACGCAGTTAGAAGGACTCCGTACTCGCTTCGTGGATCTGGACTGTCCAGCCCATGTCTCACACATGCACACACTCTCACTGACCTCAATACCCACTCAACTGAACAATACTTACAGCCCTTTTCTTGCCCGGGTCTTTGTGCACTAGAATTACAGGCAGTTGTGACAATTGGGAGCTCCTTCCCTTGCCTTTGTCTTATAACTTTGGCTGAATCTACCCGTGTTTGGAGAGGCTTCCAGGATCCTTCTTCTGGGCCGCTGAAATCAGAGGGGGCGCCCCCCCTTCCGAAGGGTCCATGAAGTCATCGCAGACAGGGTAATCACATACGGGTCACCAAATTGTGAGAAACGAACTCACTGCTGAAAATTTATAACCAGTTTATTATAAAATAAAGGCAACACAGCACTGGGCGCATAGCGAATTTGCTAGAGGTGTGCCCCAACAACATGAGGTGAACTTATATAGACAGCAAACATACATATTAATATATTAAAATGTACATATTCATATATTCCCCAACACACTCCCACCCCTCTCCATCAAGACTGAGACAAAATTGGACTGAGACAAAACCGGACTGAGACAAAACCTACACTTCTGACCTGGCCAGTCTTTAGACATGTTGGCACCTCACCTTTCTTCCCCAATACCCCACACAATAACCAACCAATCAACCCAACGATCCAGCCCAACAATTGAGCCCCATAGTCCCCAGTAATTCGCCTTGCGAAAGCCAAATATTATAACCAGTTTCTCACATATATATATATACACATGTACACATGTACAAATGTACACATGTCTACAGAATGTACACATACATTCTGTAGAGATAGTTCTTCCAACTGAATAGCAGTACCTGTAAATATCGACTGTCAATAATTTGTGGCATAGTTTGTACATAAATAATTATTAAAGTTTTTATTAGTGTCTCTGCCGCTCATTTATAACTAGAATATAATGGATATATACAATGCATGCGTGTGCTTCTGTGTTATTTCTCTGACTTTTATGCATGTTAGCAACCATGCATTTTAAACCAGGCATTTTGTGATCTAGGATTTTGTGATGTAGGATTTTTTGACATTTAAATTTTTTATCCATAATATGGCTATCAAAGTCAAAGTGCAAGGTTCTGCATCTGGGTCAGGCCAAATCCAGGTACAAATGCAAGTTCAGTGCAGAGTGGGTTGACAGCAGCCCTGAAGAGCAAGACTTGGTGGTGCTGGCTGATGGGAGGTTCACTGTGAGCTGGCAGTGCACTCGTGCAACCCAGAAGGCAAATCGCAGCCTGGACTGCATCAAGAAGAGTGTGACCAGCATGTCTGCTCTTGTGAGACCCCACTTCGAATAGTGCATCCAATTCTGGTGTCTGCATTATCAGAAGGGCATAGAACTGTTGGAGCAAGTCCAGAGAAGGCACACAAAGATGATCCAAGCTCTGGACCACCTCTACTATAAGGTTAGGAGGGAACTGGGGTTGTTCAGGCTGGAGAAGGGAAGACTCATGAGGGACCTTAGGGTTGCCTTACAGTATTTGAAGGGATCCTTAGAGGAAAGCTGGAAGGGGACCAGTGATAGAAGGGGTGTCTAGTGATAGAATAAGAGGATATGGTTTTAAGCTGAAGAAGAATAGGTTTAGAAGGACTTAGGAAGAAGTTTTTCAATACAAGGGCTGTGAGACTGTGGAATAGCTTGCCTAGAGTGGTTTTGGATGCTACCTCCATGGAGGGGTTTAAGGCCAGATTAGACAAGACCCCGGGCAGCCGAGTCTGGTTGAGAGGCAGAGGAGTAGATGATTTCTGAGGTCCCTTCTAACTTAAGCTGTTATACGATTCTATGATTGTATCTTGATTAAATTATGCTGACAAAATGTCAACTTTTCTGATCTTTCTATTACTAATTACCCTTTTCTTAAGAAATAGATTTCTTTGAAATATTCTATGATGAATGCATTACAATTATTACTTATCAGATTGCCAGTTGTTGATGAGATGTATTGCATGAGGCATTTATCACTTTGCATATTTGATTCTGTGAAGTAGAGGAGGTTCATTCATAAATATGAAAGATGATTTTATGTGCAGCACACAAAGAAATGATGACTGTAGAAACTATTGTTTCTAGAATCAAGATCACTGCTAAATTTTAAATACCAACAGTTTATTATAAAATAAAGTCAAACATTGCTGGGCACATAGCAGATTAGCTAGAGACATGCCATAACAAGTTGAGCTTATATAGATGTCAAACTTATTCATAAATATCTCCACAAATACCTTTATAATACCCAAACATGCTCCCACCCCCCCCCAGTCCCAGTCCCACCTGTTGTTTGCTGTAGTCATCAGGACTGGGATAAAGGTTGCACTCTTGACTTCATTGCTCCGACGCCTTGATGCCTCACTCCCCCCTCCATTTATTGTGTCCCATTCCGGGACCCTCAGTTTAGGAAAGATGTTGACTTGCTGGAACATGTCCAGAGAAGGGCAACAAAGCTGGGGAGGGTTTTGGAGCACAAGGCCTATGAGGAGAGGCTGAGGGAGCTGGGGTTGCTTAGCCTGGAGAAGAGGAGTCTCAGGGAAGACCTTATTGATGCCTGCAACTACCTGAAGGGAGGTTGTAGCCAGGTAGGGGCTGGTCTCTTCTCCCAGGCAACCAGCACCAGAAAAAGAGAACACAGTCTCAAGCTGTGCCAGGGGAGGTTCAGGCTGGATGTTAGGAAGAAATTCTTCATAGAGTGATTGCCCATTGGAATGGGCTGCCTGGGGAGGTGGCGGAGTCACCATCACTGGAGGTGTTCAGGAGGAGACTTGATGGGGTGCTTGGTTCCATGTTTTAGTTGATTAGATAGTGTTGGATGTTGGGTTGGACACAATGATCTCCAAGGTCCCTTCCAACCTGGTCTATTCTACTCTATTCTATTCTATTCTATTCTATTCTATTCTATTCTATTCTATTCTGTTCTGTTCTGTTCTGTTCTGTTCTGTTCTGTTCTGTTCTGTTCTGTTCCATTCTATTCTAGTTTCTCTCCTAATCCACATACAAGCTCAAAACAGTCTACAACCAGCTTAATGATTGAACCCTGTGGTCCTCAGCAATGCCCAGCACCCACCTTCCCCTTGTGAAAGCCAAATACAACAATTTGTCACATTATGAATGGCATATATGGGTAGACTGGAGTGATGGAAGGGTATGATTGTGTGACCCTTGTTGGCTAGTGGTAAGAACATAAACATTGATAAAATACAAGATTAAAGAAAGTATCTACGGCTAAAAGAGTGTTGAAAATTTAGCATTTTCATTCTGGGATGTCAGAAAAGGATATCTAGGAAGAAAAAGGCAGAGCAGGATATTCAGTGAGTATGACGAATTTGGGTGTACTGGAAACATCAGTATTGATAAATAGAAAAATCATTTAGAAATGTAGAATCAAAAATTCTAGGAGGTTACTTGTGGTGGGTTGAAGTTCCACCCCCCCCAGCATGAACTTTGCCAGACCAGCTCAGTTAGAAGCAAAGGAAAGCTGTATTTACAAGCAAAATCTACGCTCTACAATGGAATGTAATGAATATGTACAAAATATACAGTATTTACAATACTATACAGATATTTACAATTGGGAAACAACATTAACATACAATAGAATAAGACAAGACTAGACTAGACTAGACTAGACTAGAATAGAATAGAATGGAATAGAATTAACCAGGTTGGAAAAGACCTTTGAGATCATTGAGTCCAAGCTATCATCCAACACTGTTTAATCAACTAAACCACAGCACTAAGCACCCCATCCAGTCTCTTCCTAAACACCCCCAGTGATGATGACTCCACCACCTCCCTGGGTAGCCCATTCCAATGGCCAATCACTCTTTCTATGAAGAAATCCCCCTGGTCAGAGACCAGCGATGCTGTTCCACTGCCCTCATCCACCCGTCCCCTGTCCCAGTAGAGAAAGGACTAGGTAGAAAGCAGGGGTTAGACTTAATTAAACAATGCAGCCAAGGTCAGCTGAAAAGCAGGTTAATCTCTCTGGAGTGTATTCAGTATTCAGTATCACTAAGGTTGGAAGAGACCTCAAAGATCATCGAGTCCAACCTGTCACTACAGACCTCATGACTCAAGTAGGGAGGACACTACTGCCCACTGCAGGCTTGAACTCACAACCTTCCCATTAAAGGTCTTACATGCTACCAACTGAGCCATATCTGGAGCCTGGCACTCACATCTGGAGTGAAGCAAACAGAGAAGAGATCAGAAAAGAGAAAGAATTGTTTTGGTACGGCCACTCTTGTAGCAGATAGTTCTCCAATGAATTTGTTTAGAATAAACTTTAGTTTTTTCTTTTTACACCCAATAGTGATTTATTTATAATTTTCTACTTTTCTGCTCAAAATCTGTGACTAAATTTTGGAAGGCATAGCTTAAAACCACCATATTACTGTAATTAGAACTATGAATAACTTTGGCAGACATGTTTCTAATGGATAATAGTCTTTGCACATGATTCCAATTTCTTTACAAATAATAAAATATTACAATACTTAGGGTGGGTTTATAGTGACATTCATGGTTTTTCTTTTATGGTTTTTATTTCCAAGACAAATATTCCTCTGGATTAATCACTCCATCAGATTTTTGTGTTAATGTTCTTGTTGCATGCAGCCTGGGGACCTCTAATCTTCACCAATCTGGCCAGTTATTTGAGGAAATAGTTCCAGTGCAGTCACCATATAGAAGAGATGATCATAGGCAGCTGACAGAGTAGGCAAATGCACAAAAGAACGATGAAATAAGATTTAAAAGGATTTTATGACTCAAAAAAGGGGAGTCCCAGATCTGAAGTTGGTTCTTGGCTGAAGGTATGTAGAACAGAATAATTTAGGCTGGAAAAGACCTTCAAGATCATTAAGTCCAACCATTAGCCCAACAGTACAAACTCCTCTGCTAAGCCATGTCCCTCAAGCACGGCATCTACAGTTTTTGTAAATCACTCCAGTGACGGTGATTCTATCACTTCCCTGTGCAGCTAGTTCAAAGCTTGACAGCTCTTTCAGAGAAGAAATTGTTCCTAATATACAATCTAAATCTCCCCTGGCACAACTTGAGGCCATTTCCTCTTGCCCTATGTCTTGTTACTTGACAGAAATAACCATCTCCCTGCAACCTCTCCTACAATGAGAACAGTCATGTAGCATAGTTTTGGTCCAGCTTTTGCCCACAGCATACCTGTGGTGTATTATCAGACACCCATTTTTTTTACATTTACTTACTGGAACATTTGTTACTATTTAGGACAGGTATTCCCAGCAGGTCAAATCACTGTGGCATCCACATCCAAATGAGGTTCCACCACAGTCCCACTGTCAGCAGTTTATTAAGCCTACAGTCAGCTGGGAATGACTCATGGCTGGATCAGAGACAAGAAAGGAAATGAGATGCTTACCTTGTACCCACATCTGGAGAGCTGATAGGATTAGGAGATGCACAATCCAAGCATCAGATAGCATCTGCAGGGTCTAAAAATTAGACCCAGATGCTGAGAAGGTGCTTTTCTATAAACAACGACGCTTGTTTATAGAGAGACACTTGTTAATGAGAAAGCTGAAAAAATAGATGCAACTTTAAATATGTAACACTCCAAGAAGACTCACAATATGAGAAAACAGAAGTATTTCAGGTTGCATGAGTGGATTACCTGGGACGTGATACTGCACAGCACATAGGCACATGTTCTGTGTGTGTTTCTCCAAGAAAGATGCACAAGTGTCCTGGGTAGCCAGAGAACACCCTCTAGATAATACCTGACAATGTCAGGTGAAGGTTTAATTTCTCATTGCTTTCTTCTTTCTGATTCCCTGCCTCATTATTTTTCTGTATAAATCCATAATTATTCTATTCTGTCACGTAATAGTCATGACAGACATTTGATTCCTTTCGTCGCCTCTTCTGTTTGTTGCACTCTTTAGACCTCCTCAAACTATAGGAAGATATAAAGGGTTGAGGCAGCCCCCTTCCCCACCCCTGGCAACTATAAACACTCAGATAAACGGATTGCAAAAGTGATGGAAAGTTTAAATAGAAAGCAGTGAACATTTACAGAAAACCAAAAGCACAGTGACAAAGAAAGATCCCAAAGCAGACCCAGAGAGATCCCATCCCCACCTGAGGGTACATCCAAGACCCCCAGGGCTCCTTCTTCCCCCTCCCACTGCTAGGCTAGTCTCAGCTGGCCAGGTCTGAGACTGCCCATCACCCCATGGCCTTGGGCCTAGCCAGGCCCAAAGCCAGGAGGCATCTCTCCCAGTTACCGGCTGATGGAGGAGGAAGAAAAGAGGAGGTGCTAGACTCCGCACTGCATCTTATAGTGGTGCAAAGAATTGTGGTAGGAAATACTACATAATTTACTTCTGGACACAGGAAGTAAACATTGCAGGGGGGCACCCAGCTCAAACTGCAACAGAAGACTATACAAACACTAATTTAGATTCAGAACAAGCAATCCCCTCTCTGCTTTTCTTCAGTTCTTTGCTCACCAATCTTTTTTCCAAGTGGCTACTTTTCATGGGTCTTCTGATGTTATCTACATTAAAAATATCATCCACTAGTTCCTGTAAAGTGTGTTACTAAATAATGTGCTACAAAATGTCTAGTAATCACCTATGTGGTTATGTCTAGAGCAAGCAAATATAGCACAAAGATAGCAGAGAAATGTGAGTTGTAAAGAGTGACAACAGAGGAACACATCTTAATAATATATACTTTCAGAAATAGTTTAATGTTTTTCTAGAGGAGATGATATTGTACAGAAAATCATAAAATCTCAGTGTCTAAGAACTTACTATTTCTGACCAGCAAAACTCTTTATTCTACAACCCTTAGACACTTTCCTAGCTTGTGTCCATAAACCACCTGAAATTTATACTAATTTCCTCTCTGAAATCAGCTGCTTATTGCAGCAACTTTGTTTTTAAAAAGGATTAGGTAGTTCATTGTACTCAATTGCTTCTCACTTTGAATTCAGTTTAGGCCTTCAGATGCATATTGCCAGTTCTTGAGACAGAAAACAGCTTGAGCACCAAAGGTATAATGTATTTGTATTAATTCTAGGTTGTCACTTACAGGTTATGAAAGAGATAAAACACTGATGAACATGACACAATTACACTATGATGATAATATCTAGTTGTGGAATTCTACAAAGTTTTCATAATTGTTGTCCTTATGACTATCTGCTGGAGGGACAACACAGCAAGGCACCAGCAATCCAGGATGTTCCTGGACTGCATAGAAGACAACTTCCTCCTCCAAATGGCAAAGGAACCAACAAGAAATGGTGCTATGCTGGACCTTGTTCTCACCAACAGGGAAGGGCTGGTAAGCAATGTGAGGCTCATAGATGGCCTTGGCTGCAGTGACCATGAAGCAGTTGAATTTAACATCCTCGGGGCAATCAGGAGGAAGTATTCCAAGCTTACAACCCTAAAATTTAGGCGTGCAGATTTTGATCGCTTCAGGCATCTGATAGCCAAAGTGTCGTGGGACAAAGCCCTGGAGGGAAGAGGGACCCAGGACAGCTGGTCAGTATTCAAGGACCACCTCCTCTGTGTCCAGGAGCTCTGTATACCAACAAAGAGAAAAGCAGGTAAGAATGTTAGGAGGCCTGCCTGGATGAGCAAGGAGTTACTGGACACACTATTACTTAAATAGAAACTCTACAGGAAGTGGAGAGAAGGACAGGTGGAACAGGGGGTATATAAGGAAGTTGCCCGAGCAGCAAGAGTCCTGGTTAGGAAAGCCAAAGCAGAGTTTGAATTGAATCTAGCCAGGGAGATTAAAGGGAACACTAAGAACTTCTACAGGTATATTAATGGGAAGAAGAAGACTAGGGAAGGTGTGGGCCCCCTCAGAAAGGAAAATGGTGACATGGTCACAAGTGATGAGGAAAAGGCTGAGGTGCTCTATAACTTCTTTACCTCAGTCTTCACTGCAAGGGCCTCTAGCCACACTCCTGATGTTATGGAAGACAATACCAGTGGCGAGAAGGAAGAACTGCCCATTGTAAGTGAAGATCAGGTTCGTGATCATCTGAAGAACCTAAAAGTGTTCAAGTCCATGGGACCCGACGGGATACACCCACGGGTACTGAGAGAACTGGTGGATGACGTTGCTAAATCCCTCTCTATTCTATTTCAAAAGTCATGGCAATCTGGTGAAGTCCCCACAGACTGGAAAAGGGGAAACATTGCCCCCATCTTCAAAAAGGGTAAGAAGGAGGAACCAGGGAACTCCAGGCCAGTCAGTCTCACCTCTGTGCCTGGAAAGATCATGGAGCAGATCCTCCTGGAGTCACTACTCGCTCAAAAGAATAGTGAAGAGGTGATTGGGAACAGTCAGCATGGCTTTGCCAAGGGCAAATCCTGCCTGACCAAACTGGTTGCCTTCTATGAGCAGGTGACAAAATTAATAGATGAGGGGCAAGCAACTGATGTCATTTACCTGGACCTGAGCAAAGCCTTCGACACTGTCCCACACCACATCCTGGTCTCCAAAGTGGTGACACATGGGTTTGATGGGTGGACCACTAGATGGATAAGGAACTGGCTTGATGGCCGCACCCAAAGAGTGGCTGTCAATGGCTCCATGTCCCAGTGGAGGCCAGTGACAAGCGGAGTCCCTCAGGGATCAGTCCTGGGACCTGTCTTGTTCAACATCTTTGTGGGTGACGTGGACAGTGGCATTGAGTGCACCCTCAGCAAGTTTGCTGATGACACCAAGCTGTGTGGTGCAGCAGACACGCTGGAGGGAAGGGAGGCCATCCAGAGGGACCTTGACAGGCTGGAGAGGTGGGCACAAGCCAACCTCATGAAGTTCAAGAAGAGCAAGTGCTGGGTCCTGCATCTGGGTTGAGGCAATCCCAGGCACAAATCCAGGCTGGGCAGTGACTGGCTGGAAAGCAGCCCTGAGGAGAGAGACTTGGGGGTGCTGGTGGACAAAAAGCTCAACATGAGCTCTCAATGTGCACTTGCAGCCCGCAAAGCCAATCAGCTCCTGGGCTGCATCAGGAGAAGTGTGGCTAGCAGGTCGAGGGAGGTGATCCTCCCCCTCTACTCAGCCCTGGTGAGACCCCACCTGGAGTACTGTGTCCAGTTCTGGAGCCCCTATTACAAGAGGGATGTGGAGGTGCTGGAACGTGTCTAGAGAAGGGCCACAAGGATGATCAGAGTGCTGGAGCAGCTCTGCTATGAGGACAGACTGAAGGATTTGGGGCTGTTCAGTGTGCAGAAGAGAAGGCTCCGAGGTGACCTAATTGTGGCCTTCCAGTATCTGAAAGGGGCCTACAGGAAGGCTGGGGAAGGACTTCTCAGGATGTCGGGTAGTGATAGGACTAGGGGGAATGGAATGAAGCTGGAGGGGGGGAGATTCAGGCTGGAGGTGAGGAGGATGTTCTTCCCCATGAGAGTGGTGAAACCCTGGAATGGGTTGTGCAGAGAGGTGGTCGAGGCCCCGTCCCTGGAGGTGTTTAAGGCCAGGCTGGATGAGGCTCTGTCCAGCCTGATCTAGTGTGGGGTGTCCCTGCCCATGGCAGGGGGGTTGGAACTAGATGATCCTTGTGGTCCCTTCCAGCTCTTAATGATACTATGATACTATGATACTATCATTTTACTTAATATAAAAGCATGCGAGTGAGTTGGAATGCCTTTTAATGTGACAAAGAGAACAGATTTGCTTGGAAAACTAAAGGGCTCATTCATAGTCTGTCAGGTTCTAGGACTGCTGACAGAGGGCAAGGATTTTTTTTTTTTTTATATAGTTATGGAAAACAGCAGCTGAGCTGACAAAGAAGAGAGTGAGCTTACTGTTATTAAGTGGATTTTCAACACATGAAAAAAATCATTGCAGTCTGAAACTGTTTTTCAGAGTTAGAAATGTTGAGGTAATTTGAACATCCCAACTAAACTGTGCCCTTAATGACATCACAACATGTCCATAGAAATATTCATGTAAAAAATTCTCTAATTTTTTACAGTAGCATGTATGGGGGCAAATGATAAAAGGACAGACCTCCAGGAAAGGAGGTCTTTGAAGCTGGTAGGCAGCTGGGTGTCTGCATAAAGTTACAAAAGAACGACCTTGCACAAAATTTTCTGGATGTCCATGGAGAGGACTAGTTTGATGCTTGGCCTGCCTCCCCCCTTTACCTCTTTTTCACTTGACATTTCTACTTTTTCACAGGACTGTCTGTGTTAATCAAGTATTAATTTTTTTCCTTTCCTCTTTCAGAAGAGTTATTAATTTGTCAAGGTATCATAAACAGCTTCATGTCTTCTGATAATTTTAACAAACACCCCTCTATTCTTGTAAGTCTTTCTAGGTTCTTCTCTATATGAACTTGTAAATTTCTGCCACATGAAACCCTAAAAAAAATAATCTGTGTGATATTTCAGAAGAAAAAAATGCATCATGAGTTTAACAGGTATTAAGAAACATTTGTAACTTTTGTTTGATTTGATCTGATGTGGCCAAGTATTTTTTTCTGGAAGATTTAAGGAATTTGTTACAAAAAGGCGTTCTGGATGAGCATGGGACAGACGGACACAGAAGAGAACACCATGAAGGGGAGAATGTTCCTTCCAAATCCTTTTATTTTACATGAAAGTGGCATTTTGTTTTCAAAAAGCCCAGGGGGGTTGTGGGATCTCCCCCTCTGGAGATATTCAAAACCTTTCTGGATGCATTCCTCTGTGATTTGGTGTAAGCGATCCTGCTCTGGCAGTGGGTTTGGTCTGTACGATCCTTTGAAGTCCCTTCTGGCCCTTAACATTCTGTGTTTCTGTGAAGATAATAATGCTAGGTCACATTAAGTAATTATCATAGCTGGTCTGTGGAGGAAAAGGGTGTTGTTTGTGTCAATAGCTGTCAGTTTGGGAAGAGTGACTGAAATTCTCTCTTTGGACACAAGTTTTGGACACAAATTTCCCTTATGTCAAGTGACTCATGACAATATTTTATAAGCACCTGGGCATCCTAGGGCTAATCATCCATTTTCAGAAGCCATGTAGACAATCAAATTGAATTTTGAAAGGGGAATAAGTTAATTTTCAGAATGGTACTCTCTGGACTATGGAGTGACTGTAGGTAAAGTTCACATTCCTAGCTGACTGAAATAAAAATCCCCACAGCCAACAAAAATAAAACCATAAGAGATTAGATTACCTTTTGAGAATGGACTTTGGAGTCCTTTATCAAATAGCCTTGCATGCTTTTACTTTATTTTTTTTTTTTTTTCAATCTCAGTTTCTGTATCTATATTACTGCCACTTTTACAGAGAGAACAATACCCTCCAAATTTGGGGTTAGGATATGTTCATTAGTGGCTGTAAAGCTATCAAAATTTTGCAGAGAAAAATTTGAAAATGGGTATAAATTCAGTGAATGTGTGTCTTCCTTTTACATGTGGCACAAAAGCTATTGTTTGTCCAACAGTAAAGGAAAATTGCACCTATTTTCCTTGGAAACTTGTATTCCTAGAAGGACAACATTTCTTGAAAGATTTAGACAGTACATATAACGTCATCAGCTGCAGGTCTGGGGAGTTTTCTCCATCAAGGGGGTAGTAGCTTTTCTTCTCCAAGCAGTGTGTTTCCATACTCCATACAAAAAAAAAAAAAAAAACAAAAAACAGCCGCAAGCAAAAAAACATAGGACCCTCTACCAAATAATGAAATAAAATGAAAAGTTTCTTATTATTGTGAAACTGTTAACATAATGAAAATATTCTCCATTTGGCTTCACAGTAAAGGAACACAGCTAATAGAATTTTCTGGTCTTAGTTATCACTCTCTCTCTCCTGTCCCTCCTATGATGAATTTTACTTTATCCTAGCAATAGTCCATATTTAGTTTATTTCTTAAGGGTTTTTATGTGTCTATGCCACAGTTATTTTTCTTTTTCCTTTTCTGACCTCTAAGCAGTGCCTTTCCATTGTAACTTCACTTTTCCAGAGGCCCAGAAATAAGAAGTTTTGCTTAACTATTATAAGGAATTGCCAAGAAATATGTGTTACTACACATAATATATTCCTTTTTTAACATTGCAGCTTGAAAGTTTCTCAGGTGTCTGCCTCTTATTGTGACTTTTTCTTAGTCTAGCTCACTGTTACATATTCATAATGGAATTCAATTGCTTCTAATATTCCAAACCAAGTTTCATTATTTTAGACATTTCGCAGTTTGGGGTTTATTATTGGTTTTATCACTCTGTAAATCATGTTCCTTTAATACTACCTTTTTCTTCTAGGTGTATAAGAATAATCTCTTAACATGTTGTCCAGCCTAGTGGAATATGGTGTTGTAGTGTGAGGTACTATTTCCTTTTACTCTCTGTACTGCATATGCAGCTATTTCTGTATTTGTCTCTCATGACAGACCAGTATCACTATCAATCAATATCATGCACTTTTCTTTAACAGTGTTATGTTTCATGACTAGGTTTTCCATTGTATTCTCTTACAAGAGGAAAAAAATATTTGGGCAGGATTGCTGAATTAATCTTTAAAAACAATTCAGTCTTGACACTTGGAATGATAGAACCGTAGAACAGTTTGGGTGGGAAAAGACTGTTAAAGGTCATATAGTCAAATTCCTTCTCAGTGAGCAGAGACATCTTTAACTAGAGCAGGTTGCTCAGAGCCTCATCCAAACTGACCTTCAGCATTTCCAGGGATAAGGCATCTATCACCTTTCTAAGCAAACTGTGCCAGTGTTTCATCACCCTCATAGCAAAAAAATTCTTTCTTATATCTAGCCTAAATTTCCCTGTCTTCAGTTCAAAACTTTCACCCTTTGTCCTATCACTACAGGCCCTGTTCAAACGCCTTTCCCCATCTTTCTTACCAACCCACTTTAAGTACTGGAAGGCCACAATAAGGTCTCCACAGAGCCTTCTCTTCTGAAGTCTGAACAAACGAAACTCTCTCAGTCTTTCTTCACAGGAGGGCTCTAGTAGTCATTTGACTAGTTTCATTGATCTCTGAACCCTTTCCATATCTTTCTTGTGCTGAGGACTCCAGAGTTCGACACAGAACTGAACGTACAGTGGCGGCATCAACTCCCTCAAGCTGCTGTTTGAGCAGCTTCTCTGTAGGCCTCCTCCCAGTCATAGCATCCTTTAGCCTGTATTGATACCAGGGGTTTCCCTGACCCAGGTGCAGCCAAGCACCCTATCAAGTCTCCTCCTGAACACCTCCAATAATGGTGACTCCACCACCTCCTTGGGCACCACATTCCAATGGGCAATCACTCTCTCTGTGTAGAACTTCCTCCTAATCTCCAGCCTAAACCTCCCCTGGTGCAGCCTGAGACTGTGTCCTCTTGTTCTGATACTGGTTGCCTGGGAGAAGAGACCAACCTCTGCCTGTCTACAACCTCCTTTAAGGTAGTTGTAGAGAACAATAAGGTCATCCCTGAGTCTTCTCTTCTCCAGGCTAAGCAACCCCAGCTCCCTCAACCTCTCCTCATAGGGCTTGTGTTCCAAGCCCCTCACCAACTTTGTTGCCCTTCTCTGAACACACTCCAGCAAGTCAATATCCTTCCTAAACTGAGGGGCCCAGATCTGGACATCTGTAGCTCTTCCCTTGTCCACTGATAGTGTCACTCCATTAGTGAATGCCGCTGTGCTGGTCAGACAGGCCTTGCCACTGGTGAAGCCATGCTGGCTTTCTTGAATCGCTTCCTTGTTCTCCATAGGAGATAAAGACAGTATATGGGAAACAGCTTACTCCATTAAGGAGAGTCTGAAATTTACTCTGTTCCTGAGTGTATCATCTGGCCAGACCTGTGTCTCTGTTTAAGGTTTAAATCACTTCCACAATACAGGTGTCTACACTGTGGATGCAAAAAATTTTTCTCTGGGACCCCAGTCCAGAAAAAGGGCTGTGATAATGATCAGCTTTTGTGAGGAGGGTTAGAGCAGTCTCTAACACCTTCCACTGGAAACCTGTGTATGAACATCTTAATCTCAAGGTGGTTTAAACTCAGCAATGGGCTTCTATACAACCCTAAACAGAAGAGTTAGTGGAAATGTGTATGTAAGTATGGTATAACCTTCTATTTCAGATTTTTGTAAGGAAGTGGAACAAAGACAAGTGGTCTGAAGTTATTTTGCAGTTTTTGTATGTTACCAAGGATGCTTAGCCCATTTCTTGCTATTAAAATTTCCCCAAACATATGGAAGAGTAACGCATGAGAAATACTGCAATTATCTTGATCATAGTTCATTTCAGCCTAAGATTATCAAGTGTGTTGCTTTCATCTTCATTCTGGCCACAAACCAGCATGCTTGTAAGCTGGTAACAGAGACAGAATTATTTGGTATAGAGAATTATGGAGTAATGCTGCCAAGGAAATTCCAATAATGAAGAGTTAACCAGGTGACTAAGAACATTAGCCATATGAAGATGGTGACAGAAATTATGCAATCTTCCCAGAGAAATTGCAGCAAATGATACTAATTTTATTACCGAGGTAGGAAGATTAAGCAAGTTAAAGAAAAAACAGGAGAGTCGACAAGATTGTCTTTTTTTTTTTTTTTTTTTTTAAGTCTACTTCTGAATTTCCTGACAAGTAGTTTAATATTTTTTTATGTGGGTTGGGGGGTGGGGATGTGGGTGGGGTGTTTGATGTTTTTTTTTGGTTGGTTAATTGGTTCTTTGTTTTGTTTTGTGTTTGCTTTTTTTTCCAGAAAAGACTAGAACAAAGGAAAGAGTTAAACAGGAAAATCATATTTCCTCCAATAAAGAACATTTCCTCTCACACTTCTAAGGATATTTATTCAACTTCTAATTTGACTATAGTAGAGAAGGAAATGTTTCCATGGTAGATTTTTGTCTTGCTATCAGATTATTTTTTGTTTGTTTGTTTTATGGATTTATATTGTCACTCCTGGACAGAGAATGTAGCGTTGTACAGAAAGTCTAGAATGCTTTGCCAGGCTGTAGATATTTGGAAATATTTTTCTGAAGGGGGCCTTTAGTGGCAGTGCAGCTGTGAAAGGACACAGAGACACTCCACTTTTCATTAACACATATTAGAGATACAGAGTAATGAGCTGTGATTTTAAGCCCTAAGTGAGTCTCACACAACCGGACCTGAAGGTTTCAATAGGACATGCAGTTTAGTTTGGTAAAAAATTACTAGATGTCGTAGTTTGGGCTGGGTGCCTTCTGTTACAGGGGTGTTTCCTGTGTCCAGAAGTCCAGCCTAGTGGGTGGACACAGCAAATTAGGTTATTTCCTACCATGATCCCTTGCACCACTATAAGTTTCACGGTGGGGTTTGGCACTTCCTCTTTCCTTCCTCTCCACCATCTGGTAACTGGAGGAGAGATCTCCCGGCCACGGGCCTGGCTAGGCCCAAGGCCACGGGGGGATGGGCAGTCTCAGATCTGGCCAGCTGAGACTAGCCTATCAGTGGGGGAAGGAGGAGCCCTGTGGGGTTTTGGGTGCGCCCTCAGGTGGGGATGAGATCTTTCTGGGTCTGTTTTGGGGTTCTCCTTGTCACTGTGTTTCTAATTCTTTGCACGCACTCACTGTTCTCTATTTAAACTTTCCATCACTTTTGCAATCTGTTTGTCTGAGTCATTATTTCTGCGCATGGTGGGGAGGGGGTTTGCCCCAACCCATTACACTAGAGCTGGGGGGCAAGGGAGAAAAAAAAGTGGAAGTAATAAAAAGTCATAATACTGCTGAAGTAGGGAATATTTGAGAATGTTATTTTTGGAATTACTTATGGCTTACTAATAAGAAAAACAATATTCTTACTTTGTATCTTAATATTGTAAATTCAGTTCATATAATGTGTGAGAAATACGTTTTTACTGACAGATCATCTCAGGTGACGTTCTCCATCCACAGAATATAGCCATAGAGTTAATTAACTTAATTAATATGCTATTAAAAAAGCATTTATAATTCTGTATTTTCACTGACATGTTAAAAATCAATTCTGACGTTGCTTTGACCTTAACATTTCATGGCAGGCAAATAATTATTGAAATGCAGTATTAGATTTATGCACTCTTTCCTATGGTTTGCAGGCACCTGGCTATTTTGGGTGCTCCTGTAAAGCTACATTATGAAGCAGAAAGAACTTCTGAAAGGCTAAAGATTAGCAAACATCTAAAGGGAGGAGTGGGAAGGGAAAGGAGCATCTAACTCCTAGTGACACCTAGACTGTTCCGAATGAGTCATCTAATATTGAATGACAATGATACATTAAAGGGCACTGCACAAAACAAGACAGATGATACTTTGTTTGGCTTTGTTTGGATTTTGTACAACAGTGCTGCTGCTACAAGAAGTAACAAAAGTCTAACTATCACAGAGACATAGAACAAAATTATCAACATGTATTAACTTCATTATACTGGGACCCTTCACAAATAAGCAACTTCTAATGAAAGGAAATGAAGTGTCTTTTGACAGCAGTCTGACCAAGTTCATTGCTCTTTAACATCTTTATTGATGATCTGGATGAGCGCATTGAGTCCATCATCAGTAAATTTGCTGGGGGCAGGAGTTGATCTCCTGGAGGGTAGAGAGGCTCTGCAGAGGGACCTCGACAGGCCAGACAGATGGGCAGAATCCAACGGCATGAGATTTAAAACATCCAAGTGCCGGGTTCTGCACATTGGCCACAACAACCCCATGCAGTGCTACAGGCTGGGGTCAGAGTGGCTGGAGAGAGGCCAGGCAGAGAAGGACCTGGGGGTGCTGGTTGATGGCAGGCTGAACATGAGCCTGCAGTGTGCCCAGGCAGCCAAGAGGGTCAATGGCATCCTGGCCTGCATCAGGAACAGTGTGGCTAGCAGGAGAAGGGAGGTCATTCTGCCCCTGTACACTGCACTGGTTAGGCCACACCTCCAGTACTGTGTCCAGTTCTGGGTCCCCCAGTTTAGGAAGGAGGTTGACTTGCTGGAACGAGTCCAGAGAAGAGCAACAAAGTTAGTGAGGGGTTTGGAACACAAGCCCTATGAGGAAAGACTGAGGGAGCTGGGATTGCTCAGCCTGGAGAAGAGGAGACTCAGGGGTGACCTTATCACTCTCTACAGCTACCTGAAGGGAGGTTGTAGACAGGCGGATGATGGTCTCTTCTCCCAGGCAGCCAGTACCAGAGCAAGAGGACACAGTCTCAGGCTGCACCAGGGGAGGTTCAGGTTAGATGTTAGGAAGAAGTTCTATACAGTGATTGCCCATTGGAATGGGCTGCGTGAGGAGGTGGTGGAGTCGCCGTCACTGGAGGTGTTCAGGAGGAGACTTGATAGGGTGCTTAGTTGCATGGTTTAGTTGATTAGGTGGTGTTGGATGATAGGTTGGACACAATGATCTTGAAGGTCTCTTCCAACCTGGTTTGGTCTATTCTATTCTATTCTATTCTATTCTATTCTATTCTATTCTATTCATTACTTTGTGACAATCCATGTTTTTATGGACTGGACAAACCCAAGTTTTAACAATTAAACATTTTCTGTTCTTTGAAATAAAAGAAAATAAGAAGTTAACCAAAATGTGTCCTTAGGTTCAACTTGATGATCTCACAGGTCTTTGCTGACCTGATTAATTCTATTCTATTCTATTCTATTCTATTCTATTCTATTCTATTCTATTCTATTCTATTCTATTCTATTCTATTCCTATTCTATTATTTGCAAAAAGAAGTCTAAAAATATGTATCAAAGCTGCATGACTCTTATAGACAAAGGTAAGGCAGAAGATATAAACCAGGAAGAGCACTAGTCTTCTGGTGCGCTAATCTTTATTTCTATCTTTTCAGCAACAAATGAGGGAATCATTTCATCTTAATTGCTTAATTTGACTTCTTCCTTCATAGGATCCTGACTGTATTCATTTTTCATTCTCATATAACTCATATAGCTCATATATATGTTCCACCTGGGCTAGAATATCCTCTTGTCTTCCTAGCTAGCAAAAAGAGAAGGATTTCTTGTGAAAAGCCTGACTTTTCTTCACAGTTACCATAATTGCTTACATTTCCCTAGTTTAAACATGAGAAAGGTAAAGATTTACAGTTTGTAAAGGCAGACCCTATATAGGATTGATACTGTATCTGAATCATAATCAGTATATCAGAATCTATGCAATTTATTTCAGTATCTTGTGCTGAAGATTCACAGATTGCATCAAGTTTCAAGGGACTCTTGAAGGTCATCTTGTGTAGCACCCCTACAGTGAGCTCCAACTAGATCAGGATGCCCAGGGCAAATGGGCTAAAGTTTGTATCATTTGGACTTTAGTAGAACTTTGGTAGTGGCCTCTCACTACAAGAAAGATATTTTGTTGCTGGAACATGTCCAGAAAAGGGCAACAAAGTTGGGGAAGAGTGTAGAGAACAAGTCTTATGAGGAATGTCTGAAGGAACTGGGATTGTTCACTCTGGAGTAGGCAGAAGGGAATCTTCCTTGCTCTCTACAACTACCTGAAAAGAAGTTAGTAGCAAGCTGTAGGTTTACCTGTTCTCTCAAGTAACTAGTGATAGAAAGAGAGGAAATAGCCTCAGATTGTGCCAGGGTGGGGTTTAGATTGGAGATTAGTAAAAATTTCTTCACTGAAACAGTGATCAAGCATTGCAGCTGGCTGCCCATCAAAGTGATAGAATCCTCATTCCTGATGATGTTCAAAGAAACATTTAGACACAGTATTATGGGACATGGCTTAGTGGCCATACTCATGCTGGGTTGGTGGTTGGACTTAATGATTCAATGATTTGAAAGGTCATTTACAAAACAGAAGTAAAAAGTAGATAGTAGTAGACAGGTAGACAGAACACAGGAAATGTATAACCTTATGTAGCTCATGCCTAATTTATTTTTTTTAAAGATTTTTTAATTCTACTCTAAATTTTCTCCACATCTACATGATGATCTGTATAAACTATATTATTAAAAACATAATTTTTAACATTTATATCAATGTAATTCTAGTTTCACCATTTAGCTGAATTCCACTTTTACTTTGTAGCAAACTTTTCCATACATACAAAGAAATCAACATTTTTTCCTTGACTCCTCCTTTTCTCCTCTAGCCTCAAGAACTGAAGTAAAGATTACCTTTCCCCTGAAGAGCATAGTTTGTTTCTAATACTTTGTTCAATTCCACACAGATTTATCTATACTAAAGTAAATAATCAGAATTTATGTCTGAGACCTTGCAGAATTTAAAGGGATTAGCAGCTTTTCTTTTTGTCCATATACTGCTGTTTCTATATCTTCTTCATTCCAGAACAATTTGAGTCCTGAAGCAGTCATTTTTTATAACACACAGGGAAAACAAGTGATTCACTGCATGAAGTTTAAAATAAAGTCACTGTGGATTTTTCCCAAGTTTAGCATGCTAGCTAAAAACCTATATTCTGAAAACTGAAAATTTACTTTTGCATCCATCTCTTTATAGATTCAAGGATGACTGTAAGCTTTTTTTTCTGTTTTTCTTTTTCTTTTTTTCCTCCCTCCTCTCTCCCTCTTCTATCAGCTATGAGAATTCTCCCTTTTAAGCTGGCTGGTCAGATCTAGATTTGGCAGTGAAAAAATAGCATGGCATGTATCATAAGCTTCAACTCAGTTGCAAAGGTTTTTGCCAGAGGCAAAGCTGCAGGCACAAATAAATAAATAAATTCAAGAGGCCTGAGATTATATTAGTGTGCAGTGTCAGCGTTGCTGTGGAAACCATCTTGCAACTTTTTTAATGCCTCAAAGACAAACCCCTTCTTACCACTTTATCTACAGCACTGTATTTTAACTGATTGTAAATTAGTAATTAACTACCTGGAAAGCTGTGAGTGTTGGTAATTTCAGCCTGGAGAAGAGAAGGCTCTCAGGAAACATTACTGTGATCTTTGGGTGCTTAAAGGGACTTATAAGAAGGATGGGGACAGAGTTTTTAGTGGGATCTGTAGCAACTGCACCAAGGGTGATAGTGTTAAACTAAAAAGAGGAGAATTTAGACTAGATATAAGGAAGAGATTTTTGTACAGTGAGGATGATGGAACACTGGAACTTCTTTCCCACATATGGAATATAAGCAAGTTGAAGCACAACATAATGATCCTACGTATTTTTTGGGAATTAGAATATTTAGTTCTTGTTTTGTTTGGTTGGGTTTTTTTGTTAATGAACATATTTTACTTTCATAGTAATGCAAATAAAACCTTCTTGACAAAAGCGGCTTTAACAACAGGTGAAGGTAGAGTCTAGTTTTATAAGATTGAGTAGGTTTAGTTTTGTAGCATTCACATAAGTTCCTGATCCTTAATAAAATAAAAGTAATGCAGTTAAATCAAACTACACTTTTTATGAAAGGTAATGTTTCCTAAATAAGTAAATTTGTAGAATGATGCCTTATTGCTCAGCTCCAGACTACTCTTCTGCCATTCTGCTTTGAAGCAGTTAACTTTCAAATTGTTTAATGAAGAATCAAATGCTCCTAACATATAAAACCTGACAACTGAGTAAAAAGGACACAGATGGATATCTTTACTGCTGCGTAAAGTGAATAAGCTAATATTCTAATGTGAGAAATTAATAAAATGGCATATTACAGTGTTGTATATGTTAGTAATCACATTAAAACTACAGTATAGCATCCTGCCTATTATTTTATTTTAAGATACTAAAAAAATATCCTGAAGGGTCAAAGCCCAAAACATACCCTAACCCAGACAATGGGTTAAGCACCTGTGAATATGCAAACCTGGACACTTCCTGGGGTCCAGATGGTCCAGACAAGCAGGTAGCATGTGTAGTTAACTTTGAAACACAGCTGTGAACTGTATATGCCCCTGGCCATGTTTGGATATGCCCCACCCTATAGGTTCAGCTATCAGGTTTTTCAGTTACCAAAGGACATTGATTGCCTTGGGACAGTATTTAAACCAGAGGAGATGGTAGGCCTTTGCATTGTTCTCACCTAGACAGCAATAAGACAATAGGACAACAAAAAAATCCTTTTTACAAATGTATTCATGGCAAGAGGAGGGTTAAGGACAAACTCCACTCCCTAGTGGACATGGAGGGGAATATTGTAACTAAAGATGAGGAAAAGGCAGAGGTGCTTAACACCTTCTTCGCGTCAATTTTTAATAGCAGGACAGAATGTCTTCCAGACAACTGGCCTCCTGAGCTGGCAGATGGAGTCAGGGAGCAGTGTAGTTCCCCTGTGGTCCAGGAGGAAGTAGTTAGAGACCTGTTCTGCCACTTGGATCCCTACAAGTCTATGGGATCACATGGGATCCATCCTAGGGTGCTGAGAGAGCTGGCAGATGAGCTGGGCAAGCTGCTGTCCGTCATTTTTCAACACTCCTGGCTCACTGGAGTGGTCCCAGATGACTGGAAGCTGCCAACTTGATGCCCATCCACAAACAGAGCTGGCTGGATGAGCCAGGGAATTCCAGACCTGTCATCCTGACCTCAGTGCCAGGCAAGATTATGGAACAGGTCATCTTGAGTGCAATCCCACAGAATTTACTGGATGGGCAAGTCCTATCTAACCCACCTGATCTCCTACAATCAGGTGACTGCCTGGTGGATGTGGGGCAGGGAGTGGATACAGTCTACCTGGACTTCAGCAAAGCCTTTGACACTGTCCCCCACAGCAAACTCCTGGCCAAGCTGTCAGCTCGTAGCTTGGACAGCAGCACTCTGCGCTGGGTTAGGAATTGGCTGGAGGGCCGAGCCCAGAGAGTGAAGGTGAATGGTGCCACATCCAGCTGGCAACCAGTCACTAGTGGTGTGCCCCAAGGATCAATATTGAGCCCCATCCTGTTCAATATTTTTATTGATGGCAGTAAGGTGGGGGCAGATGTTGATCTGTTAGAGGGTAGGAGAGCTCTGCAGAGGGACCTTGACAGGCTGGACAGATGGGCAGAGTCCAACAGCATGAGATTTAACAAATCTACATGCTGGATTCTACACATTGGCCACAACAACCCTATGTAGTGCTATAGGCTGGAGTCAGAGTGGCTGGAGAGTGGCCAGGCAGAAAGGGACCTGGGGGTAGTGGTTGATGGTAAGCTGAAGATGAGCCAGCAGTGTGGCCAGGTGGCCAAGAAGGCCAATGGCATCCTGGCCTGTATCAGGAGCAGTGTGACCGGCAGGAACAAGGAAGTCATTGTACCCCTGTACTCAGCACTGTGTTGCTAGAACATGTCCAGAACAAGGCAACAAAGCTTGTGAGGGGTTTGGAGCCATGTACTGCTGGAGCAGCAGCTGAAGACCTTGTTGTAGCAGGCAAACCACACCTGGGCCTTGCACCTGGACCAAGGCAGAAAGGGGAAAGCCCCAAGAGAACTCAATCCCACAGGAGCCACGGAAAGGCTACAGCCCATCAATGGAACCCAGGAGAGAGAGGTCCCCCCAGCCCTCTCTGAACTAAGGACAAGCTCCAGACTGCGAACTGGGCATGAGAGGAGAGAGTTGCCTATTCCTCTCTGAGTCAAGGGCCACTCGAATTACCATCACAGCATCTGGGAAGATACCAGACAGGAGAGCAAGCTGTGAGTCCCCAGCTAATCTGCCACAGAATCCCATTTGTGGGAAACCGCAGATTGTGGCACCTTTATTTCCAAATTGAATCACTGCATTGGAAATTCTTCGATCTGTTGTTAAATATACTGTAAATATACTTTGTGAGCAAGTTAGACCAGTGTTTGAATAGAATAGCATAGACCAGGTTGGAAAAGACCTTTGTGATCATTGAGTCCAATCCATCATCCAACACCATCTAAACAACTAAATCATGGCACCAAGCACCCCATCCAGTCTCCTCCTAAACAACTCCAGTGACAGCAACAGCCCCAGGCAGCCCATTCCAACGGGCAATCACTCTCTATGAAGAATTTCTTCCTAACATCCAGCCTAAACCTCCCCTGGTGCAACTTGAGATTGTGTCCTCTTGTTCTAGTGCTGGTTGCGGGGGAGAAGAGACCAGTGCCTGCCTGGTTACAACCTCCTTTCAGGTAGTTGTAGAGAGCAATAAGGTCACCCCTGAGCCTCCTCTTCTCCAGGCTAAGTGACCCCAGCTCCCTCAGCCTCTTCTCATAGGGCTTGTGCTCCAAACCCCTCCCCAGCTTTTTTGCCCTTCCCCAAACACGTTCCAGCAAGTCAACATCTTTCCTAAACTGAGGGACTCAGAACTGAACACAGTACTCAAGGTGTGGTCTAACTAGTGATGAGTACAGGGGCAGAATGACCTTCCTGCTCCTGCTGGCCACACTGTTCCTGATACAGGCCAGGATGCCATTGGTCTTCTTGGCCACCTGACCACACTGATGTCTCTTGTTGAGCCTGTCATCAACCAGTACCCCCAGTTCCTTTTCTGCCTGGCCACTCTCCAGCCACTCTGACGCCAGCCTGTAGCACTGCATGGGATTGAAGATACCTCCACCAGGAAATACTAAATATAAAATGTATTAAAATATGCATTTTATTTAAGTAATAATTGATATCTCTCTTTATCCAGTTAACTAGGACTGGATTAATCTTGCAGTTTTATTCCACATTCTTTATTTGAGTCATAGAGGATTTAATGGTTTGCCTCTGAAAATAAGGGTACATATTTTTATTTGTGAGATAAACAACTGTCATTAAACTTGAGGATTTTTTAAGTAGTTGAAGTAGTTTTTCAGGAAGCAATTGGGCAAGTGCCCTTCTTATTTTTAGAAGTAAACCAAATTTCATTCCCTTAAAAAAGTTATTGTTATTCCATACCACACTTCCTTATAACACTACTCTCACTGAGATCTTTTGGGGTTGATGACTGACAAGCATCAAACAAGGTATATAAGATACAGTATCCAACCACAACATGGCTATGTCTTTTTGGACTTCTTGAACTTGTTCCTTAGTTATTCTGGTGTCTTAAAAGATTATGTTTAGTAGTTAAGACAAGAAAGCTTTTCTTATCCTTCTTCAGTTGTGCAAAGCCATCCTATGTCTATAGGACACAGGAATATACAGAACAGTGTTATAGTTTAGAACTAGACTCTAGTTGTAAACAGAATTTTCCAGAGGGTTAAACAGTCTGAGAGGAGTGGACTGCTCGAAGTTCATATTATAATAGAAGACAAATCTGTCTCAACTGGTCTGAAGTATAGCTTATATTTTGCAAAACAAACCTGCTATCTCTTCCTTTTGCTGTCCCCACTTGGGCTTTGTGGCTTTGTTATTCTCCCTCTGACCATGTGGCTCCTTTGTTTTGACATCTGTAAGGTACAGGGGGGTGGAGAGAGGGAGTATTTGTGTTTGTATAGAATTCTGGGCCCCTTTGTCCGCAGGAGGGGAGATAGAACTGAATTAAAGTACAGGAAAGTGCCTGTGTTGTTGTTAAGTTGTACATGTATACATGAATACACCTCACATATGTTTGTTTGGGGGTTTTGGGGGTGTTTTTTAATATATACTTTAATATCTAGTCTCTTTTATAAATACAGTTCCATTTTTGCTTCCAAATTCTGAGTATGGTGAATTTGCTGTTTGGGGCAGATTTCCAAAAAAAAGGTTTTTTTTTGGGGGGGTGTGGGGGTGGGGTGTCCAATCCAACTATTACAAGCAGCTATTATGAGACACGAACTCCAACTCATTCTGTTAGTGCAAAGTGTTTCAGTCTTTCTTACTGAAAGATAAGTTTTATCCTCTACGTATTTGAATCTGAACATTTGAAATATGTTTTCCCAGAGTACGAAATACTCACTAGGACTTTTAGTTTTGTTTTTCATACCAAAATCTGTTTGCTTAGGCAGAGTTACTGTGATTGTTGTCTCATTTTTTCACAGCCCATTCTCTTCCAGCCTTTGCCATTTTTCTTTCATTTCTGCCATGAAAGCTTTTTTAGGAATAAGAAAATACCACATAAAACCTTGGGGAAATCTTTCAAAGTGGTGTGTGGAGACTGAAACAAGGGAATGCTGTGTGCTGATATACTTACACATTGCTTTGAAAGCTTTTTCCCCACCTCTCTCATCTGTTGTAGTTTGGCAGGGGGCATTCAACTTTTTTTTTTTTTTTTAATGTATTTACATATAATTATTTGCATTCCTGAGCAAGACAGAATAAAGAATCTAGTCTCCAGAAGCCTATTCCTGCCTGTGTGTCCTTTGGTGATTATAAACCCTTTGGAAGCTCTTCAAGGAATTTATCTTTGCCTACTTCAGCTTGAACATGTACGTGCTTACATGTATTTGCTTTTACGTACAGAATGCAAAGTTGGCCACATGTAGCTTTGCCACTGTTTGGACATACCAGTACCTTTACACCAACATCCTCCTACGGCTTCAAATAAAATAACTCTGTGGCAGTGTGAGTATCTTAGTATGAGTGTGTGAAAGTCTGTTTCTATATATGTCATTTAACATGTGTTTAAAAATAGATACTTTTGAATTTAGATTGTATTTCAGAAAATTATATATTTTATATATATATAAGTGTTATTGATTGATCTAAGGAGAACGAAAGCAACCATTCACTGTGAACAGATATCTCTTACATATTTCCTTATATGTGTGTGAGTTTTCACTGAATGAAAGAGGAAAAACACCCATTTGGCAGGAGTATTTAGGGTTGCTGCAGGGTGTGAAGCACTTCTCACACACGTCAGGTGGTAAAGGATGCAGCAGCTGTTTCAGGTGTTTATGAAGAATTCTGCTATCGCCAAAGCATCACAAAAAGTGAAAGGTGAAGCTCAGGACCCATTAGTAAAGATGATACTCTACTGTGGGAGCAATGTCTTTCAGAGGAAGTTTTGGCTAATGTTGGTGTGGGTTAAACAGAGAAGGAAGTATGAGGAGTTCACTGCTTCAAATCACTCAACAGGCAATGGTATATCTGTAACAAAGATATCTTAGATGGGATAGTTTGATAAACCATTAGGAAAACCTGTTGTGAGTATCGTTTGACTGAAAATGAGTCAGCAGTGTGCCCAGGTGGCCAAGAAAGCCAGTGGCATCCTGGCTTGCATTAGAAACACCATGGCCAGCAGGAACAGAGCTTGTCCACCTGTACACAGCACTGGTGAGGCCACTCTTCAGCTATTGTGTGCAGTTCTGGGCCCCTCACTACAAGAAGAACCATGAAGTGCTGGAGCACTCCCATAGAAGGGCAACGAGGCACATGAAGGGCCTGGAGCACATGGCCTACCAGAATCCCATAAGGGAATTAAGGTTATTCAGTCTGGAGAAGAGGAGGCTGAGGGAGACTTCATCTCTCTCTACAACTACTTGAAGGGGGGTTGGAGTGAGGAAGGGACTATACCCTTCTCCTTAGTGTCAAGTGACCCTTCAGTGATGGGTCGAGAGTTTGTCCTGAAGGGACAAAAGCTTAAAAAATGCTCTGAATCAGACAATGGGGCAGAAGCTAGGAGGTCTGGTTTTTTCTGGAGAGTGCTTACATTGTCCAGGCTTGACTGAACATGCCCTGGGGTCCAGACATGTGTGCCTTTGGCCACATTTGGAGAAAACTGATTCTATAGGTTAAAGTATCAGATTTTTATCTCTTAATCTTTGTTGTCATTGGCCATCATTGTCTGGGAAATCTATAAATGCTAGCCCAAAGAGTGAGTGCTTAGCCTTGCCTTGTGTCCAAGATCTGGGAGAAGCCATAAGCCTTAACCCTGCAAGTCCTAGAACCCAAACCTTGTTTACCTTGTAATTTGGAATCTGACCTGTGCTTCAGTTTACCCAGGAAGACTGCAAGGTCCCTGGCCGTAAAGTGTTGTGAAGCCCAGGAGCAGATAGATGTGTTTTGCTGGGCCAAGAGACAAACCCCAGAGTAGTTGAGACCCCAGAACAATTGTGTTTTATTGGAAGAAGCAACAAGCATAACTGTGAAGATTGCAGCTGAAGAACATCTCCAAGTCAGGCAAAGCTAGAAAGTCAAGAAGCCCTGCAAGCCTCAGCAGCAACCTCTTTTCTACAAAGCTTTCAGCTATAAAGCCTTTGGAGATAAACCCAGAATGTGCTACAGCAACATGCTGCAGAAGCCAACAAAAAGTAGAATACAATAGAATAGAATAATAAACCAGGTTGGAAGAGACCTTCAAGATCATTGTGTCCTACCCATCAACCAATCCAACCCACTCAAACAGCTAACCCATGGCACCAAGCACCCCATCAAGTCTCCTCCTGAACACCTCCAATAATGTTGACTCCACCACCTCCTTGGGCAGCCTATTCCAATGGGCAATCACTCTTTCTGTATAGAACTTCTTCCTAACATCCAACCTAAACCACCCCTGGTGCAGCCTGAGACTGTGTCCTCTTGTTCTGGTACTGGCTGCCTGGGAGAAGAGACCAACCTCCGCCTGTCTACAACCTCCCTCCAGGTAGTTGTAGAGAGTGATAAGGTCACTCCTGAGTCTCCTCTTCTCCAGGCTAAGCAACCCCAGCTCCCTCAGTCTCTCCTCATAGGGCTTGTGTTCCAAACCCCTCACCAACTTTGTTGCCCTTCTCTGGACATATTCCAGCAAGTCAACATCCTTCCTAAACTGAGGGGCCCAGAACTGGACACATTACTGGAGGTGTGGCCTAACCAGTGCAGTGTACAGGGGCAGAATGACCTCCCTTCTCCTGCTGGCCACACTGTTCCTGATGCAGGCCAGGATGCCATTGGCCCTCATGGCTGTCTGGGCACACTGCAGGCTCATATTCACTATTCATGCAGCCTTCACATGTTCGACAACATTTTGGCTTCGTTAAAATCCCCACACATGCCATGTGGTACACCATCTGTGGGTTATAAAGCTTGCAACTGAATGTACTGGACTAAAGTGATTTGCAGTGAGTAATCTATGAAATTTGACTTTATATAAGCATCTGTTAAAAGGTCTGTTGCCCTAGAGAATGCTAGAGTTCCCCCCAATCCTTGTGGGCAAAGGCTGCATGTTGCTGATGTTCTTCTCTTTTTTCTTTACAGTTTAAATTACTGTTTGTTGTTTCTGGATTTTTGTTCATAGTGTTTAAATTCTTACATGTTCCTGCTGGTAAGGTATCTGTTCCATAACTGAATATTTCAAACCAGTGAATAGGTGTTATTAATATTTTCTGTGGGATTTTTTATTAATAAAGTTATTAATATTTTTATTAATTGTTCCACCTATTACATGTTAATAACCACCATACATTCATAACAGGGTTAGACTGGATGATCTTTGAGGTCTCTTCCAACCAGATGTTTTCTGTGGTTCTATGTATAAGGCACAACCTCATAGCACACATGTATGTTAAGATTTATGTGATAGTAATATAGGACGACTATATAATCAAAGAGAACATTAGAAAACTTAATCTACCATCAGTGCCTTTCCATATGTGAGACACAAAGCTAAGATTGATCTAATGACCACATTAAAATACCTGTAATGGATTTGTTACTACTCTTAGCTGAGCAACTTTTTCTTTCACCATTCATACAGTGAACATGTGGGAGCAGACTTTCAATTTATGGGCGGACTGATGTAACAATCTTAAATGTTTATTAAAAAAAATTAATTAAAAATGTCCAGAAGTCTGAGTGTCTTGATTGCATTTCATTTTTAATAATTTATTAACAAAAGGAGTTCAGTTTCTGATTGTACTGAATGTCATTTAAAATTTGAAATGTCTGTAAATTAACAAAGTTATTCATCATTCATCACAAGTCAAATGGATCACGAACTTTATTTTAATAATATTAACTGCCTCAATCCATTTTGTTTCTCACATTTTACTTAAAAGTTTTTGTCAAGTATTTCTTCACCTTTCTCACAAATCTAATTGACATTAACAAAGTCAGAAAGTCATTAATTCTTCTGTAAAGTGTTAAAATTTCTTGTGCTTGGGATGGTGCTGTCATATAACTCGCAACCAACAGTAACTTCAGTAGCTACAACTTGCTGTTACAGTACTGCAGTTACTACAGTGATACTACAATACTATGTTAATTGTGAGTTAATAATCAAAAAGCTAATTTAAAAGACAATTTTCCATAAGCTTAAAAAAGTTTCATCACCATCACTTTCCATTTCTCTTCTACAAGGTGTAAAAGTTAAAACCTGGGTTTCAACCCACTAAAATAACCTAACATCTTTAACCCAATGATACTCATTAAATGAATGGGTTTATATGCCATATTCCTAAATCTTGAATTCTGCTTTGTAAAAAACAATGAAATATCTCTCTAACATACATATTTTGTGAAGCCAGATAAATCCAAATAATCTTTAAAAATGCTATTTTCAGCTTTAATCTTTCAGCTTCTGTGTCTCCATAGTTGTTCAATCAGCTCAATATACATTTTATTTATCTTCCTATTTTCTGACAAGTTTTACTTGCTCGGAAATCATGCAGGTTTTCTGTTCAGTAGTAAGTGAAGTTTTTAAGCATGACTAGCTATCAGTCGTCAATACTTAGAATGATCCAAAGTTCATAGTATTTATCAATTAGGTAGCTTAGAAATCTATTAGATACTGTGTCTTACAATCAAGACCGAATGTCTCTTTTGCTCACAGTATTCACATAGCTCCATACATGTCTCAGTCTGGAGAGGGAAAGAGACTCAGTTCTTTTGAATATTCCTGTGTTATGAAATTAGAGGCACAAATGAGGCCAAAATACCAACAGCTATACTATTTATTATACAAATAAAGTGGATGGATCAGAAGCAGAGAGAGAAAATAGAGAGGGAGAGAGAAAGTTTGAGTCTGTGGAGGAAAGGTACTGCAGTTTGGGGTGTAGAGTAGGGGTGCTGTAGCTTTGGCTGTAGAAAATATGTTGTCCTCTGAGCACCCTCTTCAGCTCCATGCATTGCAGCAGGTGGAACTTAGGATATGGAGAGAGGGTTCACTTCTCAGGAATACTTAACTGGATTCCCATCTCACATTGCACTCATTCTGCAAATGGACCTTTGATGAACTGATGGACTTTGTGATGGGTCTGGGAGTAGTCAGGGTATTACTCAGGCTTCTTCTGCCATTGTTTCTCTGAGTTGCTTTGGGAGTATAGAAATTATCACACAACCTTAAAAAAAAAAAATCTTGGATGTAAATACACAAAATCCCTGAAGATATTCAAGATATGAAGACAATTGCTTTTGTAGTCAAACAAAATTGGATATGTCATTTGCTATGAAGAATGGATGCATTATGCCTGTAGGAATGAGAGTTTAAAAAAATCATACACACATACCTTTTCTTTTTAAGTGACTACAGATTGAAACAGGAATCAGAATGTACTGTGGTAACTTCATCTAATATGTATGATCATTTGGAATTTATATGACAAAGTACAAATAAGCATACCTACACATCTAGCAGTGCACAGGATAATCAGCAGAATCTCTTGCCAGGCAGCAGGAATACTTCAAATTTTGCAGGTTGTTACTCAGAGCAAACAGTTAGTCCCTCAACTAGCCATTTCAAGTATCACATATTCCTTCATATTCCTCCATATTCCTCAGGGGAAAATGCCCGAAACTCAGTTTTCTTTATTCTATGTTTTACCAAATTTGCTATCTCACGTGACTCTTGTGTGATCTAGAATGCTACAGACACACTTTGAAGGGAGGAAGAACTCCATGATAGGAGACGGAGGAGGAAGGAGGTATTGCAACAGTGGTGTCTTTTCTAGGTCTCTTAATAGCTCTGTAAATAAATTCAAAGCATTAATGATTTATAATTAGTGTTTAATTAGTTATTTATAGTTGTATTCAACATTGAAGAAAATTAGAAAAGATCAAACTCTGTAGAAAGGAGAGGAACAAAAAAAGCTGTTGAATTCTGCCCTTAGAGCAAAACCTATGTATGTGCCAAGCAGAACAGACAGCTGTCAGACCAGACTACAAGATTCAGAAGGTCCCTGAAGACCCAGTGAAGAAGCAAGTGAAACTGAAAAAGTGGTAACAGAAGAGAAGTACTTGGGAGGAAACAGGGAAAGTGAGTGTTTTTTTATTTCTCTGTGTTAAAATTCTGGCAGCTGAATAAATTTTAATAGCTAATTAAAGCCAATACAATAACAAACATCCCCATCCCCCATACCAACAAAAAGTCTGGGAACAATTCCCAGGGAATGAGGATAAATCTGGACAACATCTACAATCAGCAATTAAAGCAAGTGAATGCATGGCAAGCATCATGAAAACCGAAATTATTTTAGCAATGAAAAAACAATTTTCTGCTGAAGTTACACGTCTCACTGTGATGGTGCAGCCTCATATTTTCTGGTCACTATAAAGAGGACTCTACAGTCCACAGATAACTTATGGCTAAATGACATAACTTTCACCTCATGCAGACAGCTCAGCAGAATACAACTGAAGAGAATTGCCTGCAGCTAAAATCAATCCTATGATGAACTGACAGTCAGGGAAGAGATATTATAGTAGTTTGGAGGCTATTTAGTTTAGATTTTGTAAATATCTGAGCAACCATACAGATGCAGAACCAGAAAGATGTCTAATATCTCAAATAGCATTGCTGTAATCAGTAGCCTTTCAGGAGAGAGATACACACCAAATGCATTTGCATTCTGAGAACTAAGATACCAGCTTAACAATGCTTTATGAAGTCTAAAAGAAATTTTAGTAATATTGACTCCTGAATACATGCTGACACTTACAGTCCCATAAACAGAACAACAACAGAACAGTACATAAACAGAACAATAATTACTAAGTTTGTAGTCAGTAAGATGTAACTTGCTATGGAAACAAGAACTTAGGAATCACTCAGACTTCCAGGGTCTTCTCTGTTTTTTAATACTTTTGAGTAATTGTTTTTGTATATCTCAGATCTGACCAGATCTCATCTGAACCAATATTAAGCTCTAACAACTGGGAAATCAGAGCTTCAGAAGCCTGTCAATGAGCTCATCAAACGTTTATGAATGTCTTGGCCAGTGGCAACACGCAAATTGGTACTAGTAAATAGGCCAGAGGATGTGGAGAAGTCTCCTGTTGACATACAATGACATCTGTTAGCTAGGTAAGAGCAGAAGCAATGCAATCAGAGTGCTGCCAGCATGACACTTATATTCAGTTCAATCTAGTATGGTATGATGATAAGTTATATCACTCAGAGGTGGTTCTTAAAGCTTTGTTCTACCCTAATGATTTAGCTCCATAAAAATGTCACAGTAGGGGTTCACGTTTATTGTCACTAAGTGACTGCAGGACAAAATTGTGCATTTTACAAGATTTCTTTCCCCTTGTGCTCATAGCTATCCATTTTTATATATCAAACCTTATGATCTGAATGTCAGGTTGGGAGGTTTTTTGGAGGGTTTTTGTTAGAGTTGATCTGCTAGAGGGTAGAGAGGCTTTGCAGAGAGACCTCGACAGGCTGGACAGATGGGCAGAGGCCAACGGCATGAGATTTAATGCATCCAAGTGCCGGGTTCTGCACATTGGCCACAACAGCCCCATGCAGTGCTACAGGCTGGGGTCAGAGTGGCTGGAGAGCAGCCAGGCAGAGAGGGACCTGGGAGTGCTGGTTGATGGTAGGATGAACATGAGCCTGCAGTGTGCCCAGGCAGCCAAGAGGGTCAATGGCATCCTGGCCTGCATTAAGAACAGTGTGGCCAGAAGGAGCAGGGAGGTCATTCTGCCCCTGTACACTGCACTGGTTAGGCCACACCTCGAGTCCTGTGTCCAGTTCTGGGCCCCTCAGTTTAGGAAGGATGTTGACTTGCTGGAACGAGTCCAGAGAAGGGCAACAAAGTTAGTGAGGGGCTTGGAACACAAGCCCTATGAGGAGAGACTGAGGGAGCTGGGGCTGCTTAGCCTGGAGAGGAGGAGACTCAGGGGTGACCTCATTACTCTCTACAACTACCTGAAGGGGGGTTGTAAACAGGCAGAGGTTGGTCTCTTCTCCCAGGCAGCCAGCACCAGAACAAGAGGACACAGTCTCAGGCTGTGCCAGGGGAAGTTCAGGCTGGAGGTCAGGAGGAAGTTTTACACGGAGAGAGTGATTGCCCATTGGAATGGGCTGCCTGGGGAAGTGTTGGAGTCGCCGTCACTGGAGGTGTTCAGGAGGAGACTTGACAGGGTGCTTGGTTACATGGGTTAGTTGATTGGGTGGTGTTGGGTGATAGGTTGGACGTGATGATCTTGAAGGTCTCTTCCAACCTGGTTTATTCTATTCTATTCTTTTTTTTCCTCCTTTTTTGTTGTTTTTTTTTTTTTTTTATAATAATAATAATAACAACTGATAATAAGTGCCTACTATTTTGGAGTGAGAGAGCCACATAACTGATATTTAAAAGATATTTGAAAGATATATTTAAAAGATTTCATCTCTGGTTATTGCTTTTATGATATGAATGGTTGCCACAGCTATATATATTCTGGCTCCACAGAAATTCTCAGACACATTCCTGCATTTGCCTCTCTGCTTCCAGTTTTAATGCTTCATGGCAGAATAATCACAAAACCTTTCAACAACATCTAGAATCCTGAGCAGTTGCCCAGTGACGAGTTAGTAAGCACATTACCAGCTTTAGACAAATTTCAGGGTCAGAAGCTCAGAATTTTCATTAGGGAATTGATGGCAATGCTTTTATCTGCCTTCTTTTTATACATTGTTGGCAGTATAGAGGTCTGGCCTAAAAATAGATGTCAAGACCTTTCTTCTAAATATCTCTTCATACATAAGTGAAAATGATTGCTTTGTTGTATTTAAGGAAATTTTCAGTTCTTCTCTTTTCTGTGTGTTTTCAGGTAAAATACATTTAGAAGTCGGAATCTTTTTTTGTATAGCCAGGCAAAAAATTCTTATCACAGCAGGATATTTGAAAAATTGTTTAGAAGGCTAAGGAGTTCAACAAATGTACCTAAAATATAATTGCCCTCCAGAATCTTCAAATTGCTGGTAGCTTTCTAGTTTAATGATCAGCCTGTCTCCAGAAGCCTTGGAACTAGTTATTAGGCATCAACTCTATTCTTGTATAAAGGATAAAAACAAGCTACAGATGGCAACAAACATAAATATACAAGCCCAAGATACTTTGCTTACTAAGTCTTTTAGTAGGTAAAAATTGGTTGTAAAGCCAAGTCAAGTCAACCATGAGTGCAATGGAACAACCACTGGTAAAAAATATCATACTTTTGTAGAAAATAAATTTTACTTTTGAAGAGCACTTCAATGAACATGTGAAATGTATTAAATACTTTTACATAAGCAACAATTCTAGAAAAACTAGATTCAAGTCAAATCAACATAGAAATGCTTCTCTATATTTTTTCAACTTGTCTGATACCAGTATGCAGAGAATGGCTGGCTGAGGGAAATTCTGTATGTAGAGAAAATAGATAGTTCTGTGGCAAATCTTGGGTTTGGGTCTTTTGTTTTGATCATAACAGAGAGATTTCAAATTTTAAATTGGTGAAGATTTACTTTGAATTAATCTATTAATATCTGTTCTTTTTCTGTGTTTCTGTATTATATTTCAAAATATGAAAAAAGAAAAAAAGTAATTATTGCCATGTCTGTTTACTGACGTCTCAAACCAAAGCTGTGCAGCAGTCTTATAAAAAAGAAAGTATCACAGTGTCATAGTATCACAGTATCACCAAGGTTGGAACAGACTGTCACCACAGATCTCATGACTAGACCATGGCGCAAAGTGCTATGTAAACCTTATTTTACTATTCTCTTGGATAAGTGTAGTAGATTTAGGCTATGCCTTTAAAATTTTGTTATAGATCATGGAACATAAAGTGGTAATATGTATTTATTAATTAATGATTTATTAATCACTATTGGATGTAAAAAGGAAAATAATGATAGTTCAATCGCATTGGTAAGTTACCTACCATAAGAATTCACTTGGTAAATAATCTCCCTCTCTTCTTGCTTCCTTGGGCTGGGAGGTACTAACTGGCTTTGCTGACCTTGGCTGCATCGCTTTTGCTGTGACTCAGATTAACTTTTCTGCTCCTTTCGCTTGTCCCTTTTTTTTTTTTTTTTGGTGTACAGGGAGGTAAAGGGGGGCAAAGAGGAAGAAGCTATTAGCTTCCCCTGGTCTTTTCCTAGGGGGTCCTTGTGCTGTTCATTAATTGTAAATACCTATAAATATTGTAAATACTGTATATTTTGTACATATTCATTGCATTTCATTGTAGATTGTAGTTTTGCTTGTAAATACAGCTTCTATTTGCTGCCAGCTGGGCTGATCTGGCAAATCTAATGTTGGGGGTGTGAATTTTCAATCCACCACAATAGGAAACAGATTACTATAACTAGTAAGAGGAACCAGGCTTTAAGTATAAGGAAGGAGAATCCAAGATGTTTGACCAGATTTCATGATGTAAAGGCTCCTGTGAACAAAGCACATTAAAAATAATTAGCATAGTTATGTGTACTTCTGATAAGTCCTATACATTTTAGTGGCCAAGGTAATGTTAGGTCAGCAGTTGGACTTAGTGATTTTAGAGGTCTTTTCCAACCAGAAACATTTATGAGTCTATGATTCTTGGTTCGTATGTCACTCCAATGTTCAAAAAGGATGCGAATATGCATTTAGAATTGTGTGGCCAGCAGGTTGAGGGCAGTTGTCCTCCTTCTCCTCTACTCTTCCCCGTATCTAGAGACCATGTCTAGGTTACTGTGTCCAGTTGTGAGCTCTACAGTTTAAGAGTGACAGAGAACTGCTGGAGAGAATCCAGTGGTGGCTACAAAGATGATGAGGACACTGTAGCATCTGTCCTGCAAGGAAAGGATGAGAGACCTGGGTCTGTTTAGTGGATCTAGTAAACGTCTGTTAATATCTAAAGGGTGGGGATGAAGAGAACAGAATCATTCCCTTTTCAGTGGTGCTCAGAGAAAGAACAAAGGGTAACAGGCACAAACTGGAACACGGGATGTTCCACCAAAAACTAAGGAAGAATTTTCCTGTGAGGGTGGCAGAGCCCTAGAACGGGCTGTCCAAAGGTGTTACAGAGTTTTCTTCTAGGGAGACATGTTCCTTTACAACCTCTCTAGGCATGCCCACCTTAGCAGGGAGGTTGGACTAGGTGATCTCCAGAGGTCTCTTTCAACTCCTACAGTTCTGTGATTCAGTAATTCTGTGAAATTAATATCACTTCCACTAAAAAAGAAATTATTTTTTAAAAAAGTGTTTGTCAAATTGCTGTAATCTGTCCACAATACCCTTTTGATCAGGACGAGACTTGATGGGGTGCTTGATGCTATGGTTTAGTTGTTTAGGTGGGTTGGATTGGTTGATGGGTTGAATGCGATGATCTTGAAGGTCGCTTCCAACCTGGTCTGCTCTATTCCTATTCTATTCTATTCTATTCTATTCTATTCTATTCTATTCTATTCTATTCTATTCTATTCTATTCTATTCTATTCTATATTTTGAAATTAGATTTTACTATCAGAGGTGCAACTATGTCACTGTGTTACCTAACAACCTGCTCATTTTGTTTGTTGTTTTTGTTTTGTCTCCCAGTAGAACACATTATGAACAATCCTGTGTGAAATCAAGTTTATTGAAAGGTTTCCATTTTCTCTGTAATTGCAAAACAAATTATACTGTTTTAAAGAGTGTGTGCATGACTGATATAATTTAAGGATTTCTTCCAACAACTAATCATGAGAATTTTTTTTTTCCTTGAGTCTGTTAGAATAGAATAGCATAAAACTGCCAGCAGATTATAGGGAAACTGGAGAATAATAATAATAAAATAGTCTGTTTTCTTTGATGAGGTTTAAAAATTGCAGTATGTTTACATTTTCAACAGAGTTCCCTTTTCTTATCAATTTTTTACGATGTTAAATTGCTTCTGATCTTTGTCCAAAGATTACTAAGACTGAAATACAAAATATGAAAACTGAAATATGACTTTTCTTCTTCTTGATATCACTTAATAGTCATATTTACCTATCTAAGTGTTCAGTGGAAAAATCTACCCCATATATTCCTTACTATGTAAACCACTTTTGTTAAGGAAAACTTCTTACTGGAAATATTCTCCAGCGATAAAGAAAGAAAGTGATACATTTTGAAAGGGTTTTAAGATTTGCAGGATAAGTAAAGTAAGCATGATCTAATTTTAATCAGTGCTGAGAACCCTTGTTCCCCTCTGAATTCTTGAGGAGCTGTCAGTTCTCATCATCAGTAAATATCTGTCATGCAGGATTTATAAAATTGTTAGTTTGGTGATAGTTTTGTAGTGTGGCATACTTACTCCTACTTTCACCATCCACTGCATCTTTTAATGATTTTTTCATGAGCTACACAACTGCAACGTCTTTTTTTTTTTTTTTTCCCCCAATTCAGGTACCATCTTCTGATAAGAAAATGATTTAGAAGACTATAAAACGGGTAATATTTTAAACTGCTACAATAAATAGTCTAGGGAGTGCTGGTGAGCTAGAGCCAAGGAATCCACTGAACTAAACACCATCATTTATCTTAGCAGGATTCCATGTGTGCCTCACTGTGGAAAATAAAAAAAAAAGAGGAAAAAGAAAGAAACAATTTTGCATTGGTTTTTTTTTTTCCCAGAAATATCCTGACATAAATTGCAGCCCTATATACCCTACCATTTAAAAAGAAATTTTACTTCCTCTAAATTCCCTTTTTTTGGGCATAGTGAATATCTGCCCTATTGAGCATTATTTTCTTGCCAGATAGAGATTTTAACTTGATTCAGAATTGTAGACTTCCTTTGTTCCTGGACATTACCTGTGCAAGGTGTTGAATAGGACCAAAATCTGAGATGATCTTTGAAATATCCACCTTTATGCAACTGAATTTTATGAACAGAAGTGAAAATATTATCAAAAAGAGAAAATGTGATTTTTCAGTGGGAGCAGAACAACACCCTCAAGAGAAGTTCAGGTAAACATCCAGCCACTTGTAGGTGTCACTAAACATGAAACTAATTACTTTTATTGCAGCTAATTGCTGTCTACAACTACCTGAAGGGTGATTGTAGCCAGGAGGGGCTTGGTCTCTTCTCCCAGGCAACCAGCACCAGAACAAGAGGACACAGTCTCAAGCTGCGCCAGGGAAAGTTTATGCTCAAGGTGAGGAGAAAGTCCTTCAAAAAGAGAGTCTTTATCCATTGGAATATGCTGCCCAGGGAGGTGGTGGAGTCACCATCCCTGGAGGTGTTCAAGAGGGGATTAGATGTGGCACTTGGTGCCATGGTTTAGGCATGAGGTCTGTGGTGACAGATTGGACTTGATGATCTTTGAGGTCTCCTCCAACCTTGGTGATTCTGTGATTATGTGATTCTGTAATTGTTGCTCTTTTTAATTCTTAACCTTACTGGAATAATCAAGATAACAGGGATATGAGTATCTATGCACCATAAATGTGGAAATTGGCTTTTATTCCTATAAGAAATATGAGCAGATTTATAATGTTGATAAAAATATACAAAGAATCATAGAATCAGAATCAATAAGGTTGGAAAAGACCTCAAAGTTCATCAAGTCCAACCTGTCACCCAACACCTCATGACTACTAGACCATGGCACCAAGTGTTACGTCCAATCCCCTCTTGACCCCCTCCAGGACAGTGACTCCACCACCTCCCTGGGCAGCCCATTCCAATGGCTAATGACTCTCTCTATGAAGAACTTTCTCCTCATCTTGAGCCTAAACTTGCCCTGGCACAGCTTGAGACTGTGTCCTCTTGTTCTGGATGCTGATTACCTGGGAGAAGAGACCAAGCCCCTCCTGGCTGCAACCATCCTTCAGGTAGTTGTAGAGAGGAATAAGGTCTCCCCTGAGCCTCTTCTTCTCCAGGCTAAACAATCCCAGCTCCCGCAGCCTCTCCTCACAGGGCTTGTGCTCAAGGCCTCTCACCAGCCTTATTGCCCTTCTCTGGATGATTGTAAGCTGACAGCGTAAGCATGAGAATGTTGCTGAAAAAAAATAATATTGTGTATACTGCAGGATTGGCTTTTCATAAAGACTGGGTAAAGAGTTGCTTTACTCATCTGTTTGTCGCTAATGTTGGAAACAATTAATTATAAAATAGGAATAAATAACAATCATTAAACAGTACCACTACTCGATTTTTAACTAATAACTGCCTTCCTAAAGAGTTCATTTGTCTTTTTGTCATCTTCCTGAAACAATTAACATTATAAAATGTGTTAAGAATGATAGTAACACTCTTGCATGCTGTACTTTTAATATAAAGCTGAAATATTGATAATGAGGAATTTCTGCTCTTAGTAATTTTTATAAGATAAAAGGAAACCGGTATTATGCCATCAAAACTAAAGCACAAAATCACTTATCTGCATAACTATAATTTCTTATGAGAAACTCTTTTTGCATGCAAAACTATAAACAAATGTGAATTTATGTCCAACCTTGAATAACATTTCCACACATTAGCTATGAACAGTCTTTAATAGTTTAGTATACTGTAAATATTTTATATATTTTATTTTTCAATTCTCAGTATTTTAATGCACCAGAAAAGTGTATTCATTTTTATACATTGCTTTGATGTCTTTGTTGATGTAAAACCATGAAGAGAATTGCTCACCATTTAACAGAGCCTAAAGATTTAATCATATTCCAGTTTACTACAGAAATATACATACAGGTCCAGGAATCTCTTGTATTTGGTGTTGAGGAAATTAGTTTTCAGCTTCACTTGTTGGTGGGATGACTATCAGGGACAGAGTATCATAGAGAATGAAATATTAAAATAATGTCTAGAATTCAAAGATTAAACTCATGATATCATAGTAAAATTTCCTGTTCTTTGCTATAGTTATATTGCTCATATATATTACAGAGTGAGCCTGACTTTCATCTGTGCTAGGGAGGAAGAGGAAAACGTGAATTTGTGTCTTTATCTATCACCTTCTTCAGGGCTTCCATTCTGTTTTTTTTTATGAGACCTGGGAGGATGCATGAGTGTCCTGAGACTGGAAATGTGATGCTATCTGTCTTCATATAGCAAAGCGTTAACAATGTACTCTGTGGTAGGTGAGCATTTTATTCCCAGTGTACTACCTACCAGCCCAAAATTTGACCTGTATAGAGTTGTTTGACTCCAAATTTCTTCAGTTCTTTGGAAAATAGCTTCTCTGTAAAAGTTGATTGTGAGTTATGAACAAATTGTCGTGAAGTTCAACAAGGCAAAGTGCAAGATCTTGCACCTGGTTTGAGGCAATCCCAAGCACAAACACGAGCTGGATGATGAGTGGATTCAAAGCAGTTCTGCAGAGAAGGACTTGGGGTGCTGGTGGTGAAGCACTTGACAAGAACCATCAGTGTGCACTGGCAGCCCCAAAAGCCACCTGTATCCTAGGCTGCATCAAAAGTAGTGCAGTCAGCAAGTCAAGACAGTTGATTCTTCCCATCTATTCTGCTCTTGTGAGACAGCAACTGGAGTAGTGTGTCCAGCTTTGGAGCCCCCGAAACAAGGAGGATATGGATCTGTTGGAGAGGGCCCAGAGGAGGGTTACAAAGGTAATCGGAGGTCGGGAGCACCTCTCATAAGAGGACAGGCTGAGCAAGTTGGGTCTGTTCAGCCTGGAGAAGAGAAGGCTCCACCCAGACCTTATAGCGGCCTTCCAGTACCTACAGGTGGCCTACAGGAAAGCTGGAGAAGGACTTTTTATAAGGGCATGTAGTGATAGGACAACTGGAAACTGGAGCAGGGTAGATTTAGACTGGGCATTGGGAAGAAATTCTTTACTATGAGGGTGGTGAGACACTAGAACAGGTTGCCCGGAGATGTTGTAGATGTCTTGTTCCAGGAATTGCTTAAAACCAGGCTGGATGAGGCTTTGAACAACCTGGTCTAGTGGGAGGTGTCCCTGCCCATGGTAGTAGGACTGGAAGTGGATGATATGTAAGGTCTCTTCTAACTCAAGCCATTCTATAAGATTCTATGATTCTGTGAAGATGCACAACCTTTCAGAATAAACCTGTTAATCTTATTTGACCACTGTAGTATTACCAATGTTATGTTTCTTGGGAGTCAGTTATCCAGAAATGTATAACTTAAAATCTTTTTCTTCTGTCAAGTTACTGAATTTATTGTTTCAAAAAGCCAACTCATTTAATTCCACAGAAATGAAACCTAAGAGAAATAAGAGTTTCTTAGAACCACACAGACAATGACAACAGTATAAACAAAGTGAAACTACTAAATCTGGTGGTATTTGATGACCAAAACTCTGTCTCTATGTGTAAGGCTTTTCTTGAGATGCCTTCTATCTCTTGCAGGCCTATACTGTTTCCTGGAAAGAGTGCCATTTGAGCACACTCATAAAACATTTATAGGAATTGCAAACTGCTGCTCAAGGCAACATTTGCAAAGTTCAGACTGAAAACAGCAAAAGCAAACTGCCTACATTCGAAAGACTCAATTTAGCCAACGGCCTTTTTGTTAGATCCCTGTTCTGTGATTAAAACTTTCTATCTAAGACATGACTAAGCTCTCTGACTCATTTGATGAGTTTTCTCCAAGAGGTTAACTATGAAAAAAACCCACACCTAAAAACCCACTTTCATTTCCGCCACTTTATTCACAAAAATAATGTTATCTGGCTGTGTACCTTTTAATTTTACCATACTGGCGATATACAAACAAGAAAGTAAAACAACCAATAAGTATAAACAGCTTTTATATATATATGAAATCTTATATCAATATGACAGCTTATATATGTATGACATCATATAGTTTAAACCAAAAATGGGACAGATTTTTCACCTTTAGCACTACTGTTTCAAATTCAGTCATGATACAAATTTATAATTCAAGATGATAGAATGGGAGGGGTAAGGGGTGGAAGGCAGGGGTGGTGGTTGCCCCTATTTAATAGATTAAACACCTATGTTCATAAAGGGTTATTTTTGTTGTTGCTTGTTTTAATGTGTAGGGGCATTATTATTATTATTATCCATTATACTATTATTATTTATTATTGCACTACCACGCTCAAATGGTAGAGCGCTTGCTTAGCACGCGAGAGGTAGTGGGATTGATGCCCTCATTCTCCACGACTGTATTTATTCAAATGAACTGAGTCTCTTTCCCTCTCCGGATTGAGACACATGGTTTAGTTGATAAGATGGTGTTGGGTGATAGGTTGGACTCGATGATCTCAAAGGTCTGTTCCAACCTGGTTAATTCTGCATTCCATATTCTATTTTCATAGTATCATAGTATCAGAGAGGGTTGGAAGGGACCACAAGGATCATCTAGTTCCAACTCCCCTGCCATGGGCAGGGATACCCCACACTAGATCAGGCTGGACAGAGCCTCATCCAGCCTGCTCTTAAACACCTCCAGGGCCAGCGCCCCAACCACCTCCCTGGACAACCCATTCCAGGGTCTCACCACTCTCATGGTAAAGAACTTCTTCCTCATATCCAGTCTGAATCTCCCCACCTCCAGCTTCATTCCATTCCCTCTTGTCCTATCACTACCTGACATCCTGAGAAGTCCCTCCCCAGCCTTCCTGTAGGTCCCCTTCACATACTGGAAGGCCACAATGAGGTCACCTGAGAGCCTTCTCTTCTGCAGACTGAATAGCCCCAAATCCTTCAGTCTGTCCTCATAGGAGAGGTGCTCCAGCCCTCTGATCATCCTTGTGGCCCTTCTCTGGACACGTTCCAGCATGTCCATATCCCTCTTGTAATAAGGGCTCCAGAACTGGGCACTGGGCTCTCACCAGGGCTGAGTAGAGGGGGAAGATCTCCTCCCTTGACCTGCTGGCCACACTTCTCTTGATGCAGCCCAGGATCTGATTGGCTTTGCAGGCTGCAAGTGCACATTGAGAGCTCATGTTGAGCTTCTCGTCCACCAGCACCCCCAAGTCTCTCTCCTCAGGGCTGCTTTCCAGCCAGTCACTGCCCAGCCTGGATTTGTGCCTGGGATTGCCTCAAACCAGATGCAGGACCCAGCACTTGGTCCTGTTGAACCTCATGGGTTTGGCTTGTGCCCACCTCTCCAGCCTGTCAAGGTCCCTCTGGATGGCCTCCCTTCCCTCCAGCGTGTCTGCTGCACCACACAACTAGGTGTCATCAGCAAACTTGTTGAGGGTGCACTCAATGCCACTGTCCATGTCACCCACAAAGATGTTGAATAAGACAGGTCCCAGGACTGATCCCCGAGGGACTCCGCTTGTCACTGGCCTCCACTGGGACATGGAGCCATTGACAGCCACTCTTTGGGTGCGGCCATCAAGCCAGTTCCTTATCCATCTAGTGGTCCACCCATCAAACCCATGTGTCATCACTTTGGAGACCAGGATGTGGTGTGGGACAGTGTCGAAGGCTTTGCTCAGGTCCAGGTAAATGACATCAGTTGCTCGCCCCTCATCTATTAATTTCATCACCTGTTCATAGAAGGCCACCAGGTTGGTCAGGCAGGATTTGCCCTTGGTGAAGCCATGTTGGCTGTTCCAAATCACCTCTTCACTATTCTTCTGAGTCAGTAGCTCCTCCAGGAGGATCTGCTCCATGATCTTTTCAGGCACAGAGGTGAGACTGACTGGCCTGTAGTTCCCTGGTTCTTCCTTCTTACCCTTTTTGAAAATGGGGGTAATGTTTCTCCTTTTCCAGTCTGTGGGGACTTCATCAGATTGCCATGACTTTTGAAATATAATATTTTGTTTATTCCTCTCTCAACAGCTTTTTTTTTATATACTTTACTCAGTACAAGAGAAAGAATTCACAGGAGTATGTAGGTATCTATTTAAGTGTATGTGAAATAATTTTAGATATAAACTAGACAGTGATTGTAGTCATATTTTAAAATAAAAAACATAGAAGGCAGGCTAAGCATACTTATTCCATTAAGACACGCTAAGGGAAGGTCGTGACAGAAGTCTGAAACAATGAGCACTGCATTAGGATTCTGGCCTTGAAAGAGAGAATAGAATAGAATAGAATGGAATGGAATGGAATGGAATGGAATGGAATGGAATAGAATAGAATAGAAAGAATAGAATTAACCAGTTTGGATGAGACCTCCAAGATGATCGAGTCCAGCCTATCATCTGACATTATCTAGTCAACTAAATCATGGCACCAAGCACCCCATCCAGTCTCTTCCTAAACACTTCCAGTGATGGTGACTCCTCCACTTCCCTGCACAGCCCATTCCTATGGCCATTCACTTTTTCTGTGAAGAACATCTTCCTAACACCCAGCCTCAACCTCCCCTGGCACAGCTTGAGACTGTGTCCTCTTATTCTGGTGCTGATTGCTGGGGAGAAGAGACCAGCCCTCACCAGGCTACAACTCCCCTTCACGTAGTTGTAGACAGCAATAAGGTCTCCCTGAGCCTCCTGTTCTCCAGGCTATGCAGCCCCAGCTCCCTCAGCCTCTCCTCATAGGGCTTGTGCTCCAAACCCCTTCCCAACTTTGTTGCCCTTCTCTGGACACATTCCAGCAAGTCAACATCTTTCCTAAACTGAGGGGCCCAGAACTGGACACAGGACTCAAGGTGTGTCCTAACCAGTGATGAGTACAGGGTCACAATGATAATTAATTTTATTTATGCATTTCTCTCCATGAGTTGCAGGTGTTTACTTGCCAGAATAAATTTGTTTGTTTATTTGGTCAGTTCGCTTGGTTTTTTGTTTCGGTATTTTTTTTGTGTGCGTGCGTTTGTTTGGTTGGTTGGTTTGGTTTATTTTGGGGGGATTTTTTTGTGCATTCTGCATTAAAATTTTTGTTTTAGAGCTCACTCATACCCCTTTCATCTCTCTAGACTTTGAATCAGCAGGAACTAGTACACTGGCAGTGCTACAGAAACATTATACTAGCTATTCTCTGTAAAAAATCACAAGAGCTGTAGATGTTTGAATAAAAAAATAAAAATTGCTGTACTTTTTTCTCAAGAACCTGATTATTAGGCATTCTGTGATAGTGCAGAGACAACTAATAGTTCATTACTGAGCATGTAAAGTATCACAATTTGGTTAAGAGACTCTGAACTGCATGTTCATATGGATTTATCTTGCCAGTAATTCTGGGGCATATCCAAGCGATAATGGTTTTGTTATGATTTAAACATAAGTCTTGAGAAAAGGGATATGATTTAGCTACTTGCAGCTTCCTTCTGCTATTCTGCTCATTCTGCTCATAATGTGAGTTTTACATTTTATATTCTTCTTTCTCTTCTGTTATTGGAGAAAAGAATCTCAGATAAAAATCCCCTGTGAGTCACCAAATCTCCATAAAGTTCCATCTCAATCTGCACCAGGGGAGGTTTAGGCTGAATGTTAGGAAGAAGTTCTTCATAGAAAGAGTGATTGGCCATTGGAATAGGCTGCCCAGGGACGTGGTGGAGTTACCATCACTGGAGGTGTTTAGGAAGAGACTGAATGGGGCGCTTGGTGCCATGGTTTAGTTGATTAAATAGTGTTGGATGATAGGTTGGACTTGATGATCTCAAAGGTCTTTTCCGACCTGGTTAATTCTATTCTATTCTATTCTATTCTATTCTATTCTATTCTATTCTATTCTATTCTATTCTATTCTATTCTATTCTATTCTATTCTATTCTATTCTATATGTGTGTTTCTGTTTCTTCAGACAATCATAAAATGTTAGGGATTGGGTGATCTCTGAAGATCACTGAGTACAGCCCCATTGCCAAACAGGGTCACCTAGGGCAGGTCACACAGGATAACATCCAGGCAGGTTTTGAAAGTGTCCAAAGAAGTATACTGTGAAAATGCAGGTTGTGTATATACACAATATATACAGTATTTACAATATATATACAGAAATATACAGCAGGGGAAAAAAAAAAAAAAAGAATACAGGAATGAAATTCCCTCCTCCGGACAGAGGAGGGTTCCCCCCCTGTGCCCCGCTCTTCCCTCTACCTCCCTTTTTTCCCAAAAAGGGTTAGAGAGAAAGAAAGGCAGTTATTAAGGAAAAAATTATTTTAGTAGGTCTCATGTAGGATTAGTGCTTATCTTATCCAAGGTCGCTCTGGCTAGGTGCCAAGAAGCAGGCAAGCTGGAAGGGAGAGGAAAAGGAATGAACTGAGAAAAAAATTCCAACTGCACTAAAACTTAAAGCTGCGTTCTACCAATCTACCAATGAAATTCGTTTACACCTGTCTTTGTTTACAAAATATTCAGCCAGAGTGTCCCAGCACTATCACCTTCTTAAAGGCACAGCCTCAAACGGTCACAGTCCACCCCTTCTAAACGATTTCATTGGCTATTTATACTGTCCATCCAATCCAAAACAATATTTATAGTTCTTAAGTACAGTTCATGGTCAATTCTGGCTATACTCAGATGTAGATGATTGAGAAGTCCAAGAAAACCAGGAAATGAGAAAAATGGAAAACAGTTTATCTCTTCACAGACAAAGCAAAGAAAATGAAAACAGGGATTCTCAGGGTCTCTTAGTTGACTCAGGGCTCTCAGGGATCTCAGGGTTCATGCACTGTAGATTGCTTGTAGATTCTCCCTTTGGACGCGATGTAGCTGTACAACAGTTTGAAATTAAATGCTTTCACCTAAAGTTAAATTTCTTTGTGGAATACACCATTCTTTGTGGAATATGGCAATTCCCTTTCATTACCCAATAAGTGTGACCCGGACCTTCAGCTGAAACCACCCCTCAGACAGGTTTAGCCTCTCCTGAGGGAGAAAATACCCAAACAGTTTTACCTAGCACATTCTTTTCTCTAACAACAGGAACTCTATCACCTTCTACTTTCTGTAGCAAATCTGAATGTGCAGGTCCAGCTCGGTTCAATGAACCTCTACTATTTACCAGCCAGGTTGCTTGTGCTAAATGTTTTTCCCAGTTTTTCAAAGATCCACTCCCCATGGCTTTAAAAGTGGTCTTCAACAAACCGTTGTAGCGTTCAATCTTCCCTGAAGCTGGTGCATAGTAGGGGATATGGAATATCCACTCAGTGCCGTGCTCTTTTGCCCAGTTCTTGACAAGGTTGTTCTTGAAATGAGTTCCGTTGTCTGACTCAATCCTCTCTGGAGTTCCGTGTCTCCACAGGATTTGTCTCTCCAGACCAAGAATGGTGTTGCATGCAGTTGCATGTGGAACTGGATAAGCTTCCAACCATCCAGTGTTTGCCTCTACCATAGTAAGCACGTACTGTTTACCAGAACGAGAACGTGGTAGAGTGATGTAGTCAATCTGCCAAGCTTCACCATACTAGTACTTGGACCACCTGTCACCATACCACAAGGGCTTCAGTTGTTTTGCCTGCTTAATAGTAGCACAATTGTCGCAGCTATGGATGACTTGTGTGATAGCATCCATGGAAATGTCTATGGATCTGTCATGAGCCCACTGGTATGTTGCATCTCTGCCTTGATGTCCTGACGAATCATGAGCCCACCGAACTGAGAATATCTCACCTCGGTGTTTCCAGTCGAGATCAAGATCAGAGTCCATGTCTACTTGAGAAACTCTTGCAGCTAGATCTGCCTGATGGTTGTGTTGCTGTTCCTCAGTAGCTTTGCTCTTAGGAATGTGAGCATCGATGTGTCTCACTTTCACTGGAATTCTCTCGATTCGATCAGCAATGTCCTGCCACAGGTCAGCTATCCAAATGGGTTTTCCTTTCCTCTGCCAACCACTCTTCTTCCAGTTCTTTAGCCAACCCCATAGAGCATTGGCCACCATCCATGAGTCAGTGTAGAGATAAAGCTTTGGCCATCTCTCACGTTCAGCTATGTCAAGAGCTAGCTGGACAGCTTTTACCTCTGCAAACTGACTGGATTCTCCTTCTCCGTCCTTTACCTCTGCAACTCTGCATGTTGGACTCCACACTGCAGACTTCCACCTTCGCTTGTTTCCAACAAGACGATTGGAACCGTCTGTGAACAAAGCATATTTCTTTTCATCATCAGAAAGGTCATTGTAAGGAGGAGCTTCCTCAGCATGAGTTACTCTCTCCTCTGGAGGTTTAGCAGAGTTGGTACCTTCAGGCCAACTTGAGATCAGCTCCACTAGACCAGGTCTTTCAAGATTTGCCATTCGAGCTCTCTGTGTTATCAGAGCCATCCACTTAGTCCAGGTGGAATTGTGAAGTGCCAGGCCACTGGATGTACACATCCCAATTGATTCTATTATCTCTGTTATCCCTCTCCTCCCCCTGGCGGGAGGCAGGGCACCCCTAGGTATGGGGAATATGCCCACATGTACATTGAGCACAGTGTGCAGTGTTATAGCTCTTCATGTTATAATTGGAGCCACTGTTGGAGCTACTAGAGTTGTTCTGGGGAACTGTGGAAGTAACAGCTACCCTTCTGGTATTGCTACCTCGGGTTCTGCCACTTTGCAATTCCCTCAGTCTCCTGAAAAGATTAGAAGTTGGTTGACCATCCCACCTGTTCATGTTCTCACCAAACTGATCATGCAGAGCTATCCAAATAGTCCTACATGATTGCCTTGGTGGTCTGTTTTGATTTGATCTGTTTTGGAATGACCTCCTTGGAGGACGTCTATTCCTCACAGATGAAATTTGTATCCACCTGGAGGAAGAATTGGAATTATCCTTTTGTGCCAGTTGGTATATGGAATCCTTCAGATCCTTCATGCAACTCTCAATTTTTCCAGACAGAGTTTCAATGGCTGAAACCAAAGAAACATGTGTCATGCTATCCTCCAATTGTCTCATTTGATCAGTGAACCGTAGGAGGAGCTCCACCATAATATCTTGACACAATTCTGCTTGCCAGAATATTTGCATAATTAGAAGGAGCAAACTTGATGAGCTTTTTAGCAAGACCAGTTCCTACAGGAATGTCATCAGGATTCAGAGTTTCATGTTCACCATAGAGTATCTCTCTAACAGCAAATTCTCTCAGGAGAATCTCGGGAAGGGTATCTCAGGAAAACTGCCATTAAAAGGCGTATCCACAGATTAACCTTACTGAGAGCCTTCCCTAGATGTCTATCTATTCCATTATCCCTCGAGAGAGTTCCTAACTGAGCTGCTGACTTGTCTCCAACTGTTAGAGCTGGAGCACCTGTATCATAACATCTACTAAGCCAAGCTAGAACTGGCTCCTTATCTGCTCTGGTGTAATCTTTATGGGCATTTGGAAGTTCTTCCCGTGGTGAAGAACATTCAGAAATGTCATCTTCTTCCTCCTTTGTCCCTTCTTCCTCAACTTGTTGTCCCAATAATCCTGCTGTCACTCTCCTAAGGATCTCTTTAAGCTGAGAACCACCTTTGCCAGCTCTTGTCCTAGCTGCACCTCCATCCTGTGTTGATCTCACTAACTCTGCTAGATCTTTAAAACAAACCTTCTCTTCCTCCTCAGCAGGATCTTTTCTGGCAGAAGGTCCCTCACCCGCATCAGCATCTTGCTCCTCTCCCCCATCAGCTCCTGGATCAGCTTTGACTTTTCCTCTTCTTGCTCTTAAAACTGCTACTTGCTTACTTGGAGTTGTGTTTGAATTTACAGCCGCCTTAACAGAAACTGACAGGTTTTGAGACAGATCAGCTGCATTGGAGGGCGCTTCCAGTCCTGCCGAGAAGGAGGGCATAAATGACTTTGCCTCATTAATGGCTGCTGAAGACAGGGGAGCCGCCATGTTGGAAGCTGCCGCCGCTCCTGGCTGCTTGCCAAAATCAGCAACAGTACCGTTGGAGGCAGTCTTTCCAATAGACTTTTTAACTTTATCTTTAACTGATACCGATTCTTCACTCTCCTCATCACTAGAAGTCTCTGGGACTGAGCCAGAAGTGTGACTTCTTTTCTTTGATCTATGCTTAATAATGAAACAGGCCTTAGACACTTTTCTCTCACTATCATCATCAGCAGATTCACACACATCAAATAAATCACCTTTGGATCCCAGCCATCACTTAAAATTACTCTTTCACCTACTGGAATCTTAAACTCCCTTATCTCAATCGGGAGAGTGCTAGATGTCACATTTTTGTATCTTGTAAGCCAAAAGAACCCCAGACAGTGATCATACAGAACCTGAATCTTATACTTGAACCATAAATATAATTTTTGTATTAAATATTTACCTATGTGATAAATAAGTAAGCCCAAACAATATTTGTAAATGGATAGCTTAATTGTCCACCAGAATTCCAAGGCCCTTCTCCATGAATCTGCTTTTCAGCAGATCAATCCCTAACCTGTACTGTTCATTCTTCCCCAGATTCAGGACTTTACACTTGCTCTTGTTTAATCCTACCTAAGTTCCCCTTTGCCTAGCTTTCCACCCTGTCCAGATCTCACTGAATGCCAGCACAACCTTGTGGTGTGATGGCAACTCTGAACCATTTGTGTCATCCTGTCATCTTGTTTAAATCTTTGTTGGTGACATTGACAGTGGCATTGAGTGCACCCTCAGCTGATGGCACCAAGCTGTGTGGTGCAGCAGACACACTGGAGGGAAGGGTGTCAGGTAATCATAGGACTAGGGGGAGTGGAAAAAAAAAGGAATTGGGTAGATTCAGATTGGATATTAGGAAGAGGTTCTTCCCATGAGTGGTGAGACACTGGAACAAGTTGCACAGGGAGGTGGTAGAAGCCCTATCCCTGGAGGTTTTTAAGGCCAGGCTGGATGTGGCTCTGGGCAACTTGATCTAGTGTGAGGTGTTCCTGCCCATGGCAGGGTGGTTGGAACTAGATGATCCTTGAAGTCCCTTTCAACCCTAAAAATTCTATGATTCTATTCTATGATCATCAAACTTGCTAAGAGTATACTCTATTGCTATATACTGGACATTGCTGAAGAAGTTAAGCAAGATTGGACCAAGTACTGACTCCTGGGAGCCCCTCCAACTGGACCATAAACTGAGAGAAACAAACTGAAAGAACTGATATCAATGTCAGTTCTACAGTGAATGACAAAGAACTAGTTACAAGTAATTTAATAAGATGGTTCTGGCAGGTGAGCCTCATCTTTAGGGAAGGGAAAGAGTTCCTCTCAATTTGACTTATGGGTAATATATGACCTAATTTAAATCTTGTGATTAGTATGTCTCTAAGCATGAAAGAAAGCTAGGAGTTTTGTTTTATTGTCTTATTATCAGTATTTGGGTAGTACTTTTTTGAGACAAAAACTTCTCAACAAAATTCCAGTAGCAGAAGGGGAGACCTTCTTGCTGTCTACAACTACCTGAAGGGAGGTTGTAGCCAGGTGGGGGTTGGTCTCTTGTCTCAGGCAACCAGCACCAGAACAAGAGGACACAATCTCAAGCTGTGCCAGGGGAGGTCTAGGCTTGAGGTGAGGAGAAGGTTTTTCACAGAAAGAGTGATTGGCCATTGGAATGTGCTGCCCAGGGAGGTGGTGGAGTCACCGTCTCTGGAGGTGTTCAAAAGGGGACTGGACATGACACTTGAAGCCATGGTTCAGTTAGCCTTGAGGTGTTGGGTGATATGTTTGACTTGATGATCTCTGAGTTCTTTTCCAACCTTGTGGATTCTATGATTCTATGGATGAGTTCCTGTCACATGAGAACAATGCAGTGACTCAAATTAGAAATATCTTTATCAGAGTCAATTTTTTTTCACGATGGATTACAGATTAATTTAATTTAAAAAATCAATAATATTTTGTTTATTTTGTAAAGAAATCTTCTTTTAGTAGAGTGTAGTCATATTCCTCAGAAATAAGTCTGCACTACCACATGATACTATCTAAGAGCACTAATTCAATGACTGTAGAATATTTAAGCTTTTACATGCAAGGTGCTAATGTTCAACACAGTGACAAAACTTTAGAGCAGTCTTTACATGCACTGAGTCTGAATAATTAACTACATATTTGGGGAAATATGTAAATATTTCTCAACTATTGTGTTCAGAGGACCAGTAATTGGCTTTTTTTTTTGTTTTGTTTTCATTTCTCACCTTTACATTAGCATGTGCTAACAAATTATAACCAAACATTTTCTTTCCAAATGGTGCATTATTTGGTTGAATGAATTTTGAAGTTTCTCTTTCATTAGCATTAACTGAAAAAGTATGGATGAGAAAATGATTGATTTCAGGAAGAGTATCTAATTTCATAGTTTCATAGTTTCATTCAGGGTTGGAAGGGACCACAAGGATCATCCAGCTCCAACCCCCCTGCCATGGGCAGGGAAACCCCACACTAGATCAGGCTGGACAGAGCCTCATCCAGCCTGCTCTTAAACACCCCCAAGGACGGGGCCTCGACCACCTCCCTGGACAACCCATTCCAGGGTCTCACCACTCTCATGGTGAAGAACCTCCTCCTCACATCTAGCCTGAATCTCCCCACCTCCAGCTTCATTCCATTCCCCCTAGTCCTATCACTACCTGACATCCTGAGAAGTCCTTCCCCAGCCTTCCTGTAGGCCCCCTTCAGATACTGGAAGGCCACAATGAGGTCACCTGAGAGCCTTCTCTTCTGCAGACTGAACAGCCCCAACTCCTTCAGTCTGTCCTCATAGCAGAGGTGCTCCAGCCCTCTGATCATCCTCGTGGCCCTTCTCTGGACACGTTCCAGCACCTCCACATCCCTCTTGTAATAGGGACTCCAGAACTGGACACAGTACTCCAGATGGGGTCTCACCAGGGCTGAGTAGAGGGGGAGGATCACCTCCCTCGACCTGCTAGCCACACTTCTCCTGATGCAGCCCAGGATCTGATTGGCTTTGTGGGCTGCAAGTGCACATTGAGAGCTCATCTTGAGCTTTTTGTCCACCAGCACCCCCAAGTCTCTCTCATCAGGGCTACTTTCCAGCCAGTCACTGCCCAGCCTGGATTTGTGCCTGGGATTGCCTCGACCCAGATGCAGGACCCTGCACTTACTCTTATTGAACTTCATGAGGTTGGCTTGTGCCCACCTCTCCAGCCTGTCAAGGTCCCTCTGGATGGCCTCCCTTCCCTCCAGCGTGTCTGCTGCACCACACAGCTTGGTGTCATCAGCAAACTTGCTGAGGGTGCACTCAATGCCACTGTCCATGTCACCCACAAAGATGTTGAATAAGACAGGTCCCAGGACTGATCCCTGAGGGACTCCGCTTGTCACTGGCCTCCACTGGGACATGGAGCCATTGACAGCCACTCTTTGGGTGCGGCCATCAAGCCAGTTCCTTATCCATCTAGTGGTCCACCCATCAAACCCATGTGTCACCACTTTGGAGACCAGGATGTGGTGCGGGACAGTGTCGAAGGCTTTGCTCAGGTCTAGGTAAATGACATCAGTTGCTCGCCCCTCATCTATTAATGTTTTCACCTGCTCATAGAAGGCCACCAGGTTGGTCAGGCAGGATCTGCCCTTGGCAAAGCCATGCCTTTGAGTTTAGTGAAACTGTAGCTCTGAAATTATTTAGATAAGAGATTTAGGGAAAAAATGATTGTGTGTCTCTACTGTAGTAATAAATTTCTAAGGTTAAGTACAGTGCAATTAAAAAAGTTTCTGCAATGTTATAAATGGTACTTCAAATGGTCTTGTACTCTCTGGCTAACTAGGAAGTTTGAGTGAAAGAAAGACAAATAAAAAATATTCACATTATAATTACAAATTCAAGATGCCTACCAAATTTATTAATTGTTTTACATGATTGTGGTAGTGAGAAGGTTTAATCCTCCCACCACAAAAAGCACAGCGAAACTCAGTCAGAGAAGCGAATGAAAGTCTGTATTTTACAAGTGAATGAAATGCAATGAATATATACACAATATACAATATTTACAGTATATTTACAGGCTTCCATTTATAATATTTATTATATTCCCTTTACAATATTTACAGTATATTTACAGGCTTTGATTCCCTTGCTTTTCAGGCGGTAAGGGGCTGGTGGCTCGGGACTTCCCCGAAGAGAGGAGGAGGGGCAGGGGGCTCGGATTGCCTACTTGCCAGAGGGCAGTGACGTAGCTGGGGGAGGGGTTGCCGCGGAGACCACACGCAGACCAAACAGAACCCAGCGCGTGGCTGAGGAGAGAGGAGGCAGCTTGAGGAGCGCAGCTCAGCCTGCTCACTGACAGGGAGAAAAAAAAAAAACAAAGCAAAAAAAAGCCGGGTGGAGAGGGTGGTTACTGCAAGATGGTCACCACTAGAGCAAAGGCTAGCAGAAGGACAGTGGGCACCCAAACAGAGACCACACACAAGCATGCAGATGTTCAGGTAGGTGGCTGCAGTGAGTGTTGGAGCCTGGCACTCGATATGGAGGCTGGAGGGAGCAACTGTTTCAGGTGTGAGCAGGTCAGTGATCTGATGAGCATGGTGGTCAAACTAAAAGAAGAGGTGGAAAGGCTAAGAGCTAGAAGAGATGGTGAGCAGAAAATTGACGATTCCCATAACGTAATCTCTTCTAAACCAGAACAGGGGGTAACACTTAGGGGAACAGGGAGTTTGATACCTCCCCAGAAGCAAGATTCTCAACCTCCCTGTAGTAACCCACATGAGCAGGGCCAATGGGAACAGGTCTCTGCCCGACGGAAGAAGTGCAAATAAAGGAAGTCTGCTCCTGTGAGCAGCACGCTGCCTCCAGTGCAGTTACAGAACAGGTATGAGGCTCTGCAGGAGGAACAGGTCATTGGGGAGGCCGAGGACTCAAGAAGGTCAGAAGCTGTACCAATGACAGGTTGCCTCAGGGCAGCCATCAAAACTTACCCAGAAAAGAAACCTCGCAGGGTCATCGTCATAGGAGACTCCCTACTGAGGGGAACGGAGGGCCCAATATGCAGACCAGACCAATTTCATAGAGCGGTCAGCTGCCTCCCTGGTGCCCAAGTAAAAGACGTTGTAGACAGAATTCCCAACCTCGTGAGTCCTTCAGACTACTACCCACTTCTGGTCTTTCAGGTGGGCAGTGACGATGTAACAATGAGAGGCTCACAATCTATTAAAAAAGACTTCAGAACTTTAGGGCAAATGCTAAAGGGATCAGGGGCTCAAGTCGTGTTCTCAGCCATCCCTCTAACGTCAGCAATGGATGAGGACACACTGAGGAAGGGCCGACAGATCAATTCATGGCTCAGGGGCTGGTGCCATCGACAGGGTTTTGGGTTCCACAATTATGGATTGGTTTTCAAGGCACCTGAGCTGAAAACAACTCATGGGACACACTTGTACCAGAGGGGGATAAGAATCCTGGGGCAGGAATTGGCAGGGCTCATTGATAGGGCTTTAAACTAGATTTGAAGGGGGAAGGGGTTAATAGTCTCCTGCTGGCTGGTGACAAACAGAGGGGCAGCTCACCAGCAGTAGAGAGAAGGAGAGATGGTAAGGGCTCTCAACTTGCTGCCCTGAGGCAAACCACGAATGATCCAATAGGAAATTCTGTGGAAACTGAGGGGATTTGGCACAAGAGGAGGACAGGGCCAGCCCAGCTGAAGTGCTTCTATGCGAATGCGCGCAGCTTGGGCAACAAACAGGATGAGTTAAGGGCCACTGTGCTGCTGGGATGCCACGACATAGTGGCTGTTACTGAAACTTGGTGGGATGAATCCCATGACTGGCATGTAGGCATAGATGGATATAAACTCTTTGGGAAGGATAGGCAGGGAAGGAGAGGAGGAGGTGTTGCCCTCTATGTCAATAGCCAGTTGGAGTCAGTGGAGCTCCACCTGGGGAGGGATGATGAGCTAATTCAGAGTGTATGGGTTAAAATTAAAGGCAGGACAGGGGAAGGAGATATTACTGTGGGGGTCTCCTACAGGCCACCTCACCAGCAGATCCAAGCAGATGAGGCCCTCCATAGGCAAATAGAAGCGGCTTCCAGGTCACAAGCCCTGGTCCTCATGGGTGATTTCAACCACCCAGACATCTGCTGGAGGGACAACACAGCAAGGCACCAGCAATCCAGGATGTTCCTGGACTGCATAGAAGACAACTTCCTCCTCCAAATGGTAGGGGAACCAACAAGAAATGGTACTATGCTGGACCTTGTTCTCACCAAAAGGGAAGGGCTGGTAAGCAATGTGAGGCTTAGAGACGGCCTTGGCTGCAGTGACCATGAAGCAGTTGAATTTAACATCCTCAGGGCAATCAGGAGGAAGTATTCCAAGCTCACGACCTTAGACTTTAGGCGTGCAGATTTTGATCGCTTCAGGGGTCTGCTAGCCAAAGTGTCGTGGGACAAAGCCCTGGAGGGAAGAGGGACCCAGGACAGCTGGTCAGTATTCAAGGACCACCTCCTCTGTGTCCAGGAGCTCTGTGTACCAACAAAGAGAAAAGCAGGTAAGAATGCCAGGAGGCCTGCCTGGATGGGCAAGGAGCTACTGGACACACTAGTACTTAAAAGGAAACTCTACAGGCAGTGGAGAGAAGGACAGGTAGAACAGGGGGAATATAAGGAAGCTGCCCGAGCAGCGAGAGTCCTGGTTAGGAAAGCCAAAGCAGAGTTTGAATTGAATCTAGCCAGGGAGATTAGAGGGAACACTAAGAACTTTTACAGGTATATTAATGGGAAGAAGAAGACTAGGGAAGGTGTGGGCCCCCTCAGAAAGGAAAATGGTGACATGGTCACAAGTGATGAGGAAAAGGCTGAAGTACTCTATAACTTCTTTACCTCAGTCTTCACTGCAAGGGCCTCTAGCCACACTCTTGATGTTATGGAAGACAATGCCAGGGACGGGGAGGAAGAACTGCCCATTGTAAGTGCAGATCAGGTTCGTGATCATCTGAAGAACCTAAAAGTGTTCAAGTCCATGGGACCCGACGGGATACACCCACGGGTACTGAGAGAACTGGCAGATGAGGTTGCTAAACCCCCTCTCTATTCTATTTCAAAAGTCATGGCAATCTGGGGAAGTCCCCACAGACTGGAAAAGGGGAAACATTGCCCCCATCTTCAAAAAGGGTAAGAAGGAGGAACCAGGGAACTCCAGGCCAGTCAGTCTCACCTCTGTGCCTGGAAAGATCATGGAGCAGATCCCCCTGGAGTCACTACTCGCTCAAAAGAACAGTGAAGAGGTAGTTGGGAACAGTCAGCATGGCTTTGCCAAGGGCAAATCCTGCCTGACCAACCTGGTTGCCTTCTATGAGCAGGTGACAAAATTAATAGATGAGGGGCAAGCAACTGATGTCATTTACCTGGACCTGAGCAAAGCCTTCGACACTGTCCCACACCACATCCTGGTCTCCAAAGTGGTGACACATGGGTTTGATGGGTGGACCACTAGATGGATAAGGAACTGGCTTGATGGCCGCACCCAAAGAGTGGCTGTCAATGGCTCCATGTCCCAGTGGAGGCCAGTGACAAGCGGAGTCCCTCAGGGATCAGTCCTGGGACCTGTCTTGTTCAACATCTTTGTGGGTGACATGGACAGTGGCATTGAGTGCACCCTCAGCAAGTTTGCTGATGACACCAAGCTGTGTGGTGCAGCAGACACGCTGGAGGGAAGGGAGGCCATCCAGAGGGACCTTGACAGGCTGGAGAGGTGGGCACAAGCCAACCTCATGAAGTTCAAGAAGAGCAAGTGCAGGGTCCTGCATCTGGGTTGAGGCAATCCCAGGCACAAATCCAGGCTGGGCAGTGACTGGCTGGAGGGTAGCCCTGAGGAGAGAGACTTGGGGGTTGTCAGGGTCCGGAGACACAGTTCTTTTAAATACTCCCGTGTTTGTGAAATTAAAGGCACAAACGAGGCCAAAGTATCAACAGCTAGACTATTTATTAGATAAAGTGGACATAAGAAGGGGAGAGGGAGAAAAAGAGAGAGAGAGAGACGAGAGATAGAGAGAGAGAGAGAGAGAGAGAGAGAGAGAGAGAGAGAAAGGGAAGGAATTAGAAGGAGAAAGTCAGAAAGAGATTATATTACCAACAGTCAGGGGTGGTGAGAGTCCAAGATGCGTTGCGTTGCCCGTGATGTTATGGTGCCATCTTCTCTCTTCTTCTTTGACAGTGTCACTCAAGTCTTTTATACAGTTTTTAGTCCTCAGGCAGGTCAGGTATTTCAGAGGCAAGGCAATAATCCAGGTATCTGTTCCCCGGAAATCTGTGTATGTGGGCAAGACTTCTGGATGGGGGTGAGGGGGCCTCCGTCCCCCTCCATTCAGACAAGTCCTGCCACATTCCTTACACAGGTGGTGGAAACCATAGTATCACCCTGCCCAGAAAGCCTGATGGCTGGGTCCTTGGGTCCATTGTTGTAGTCCAGTGTTACCACGATGCAATCACAAGCTGATTTGCATCCAGGATTGGTCGTGATGGCTGGGTCCTTAGGTCCATTGTTGTAGTCCGGTGTTATCACGATGCAATCACAAGCTGATTTGCATCAAGATTGGTCACTTTATCTTTGTTGATTTACATTAAGAGAGACAAACTTGTCGTCTTCCACACCACCCCGTCAATCAAAGATAAAAGTGAGAGAGAAAGAAAAGAAAGGAAAGGAAAGGAGAGAATTTTTAAACAATTTTTACAATACATTTTGATCGTCTAATGGCACGAATCTGTTTTACATCGTCATTAGTCACAAATTGCATATTAGATACTACATGTTGAATCAAATGTATAAAACAGGGAATAATACAGGGTAAAAAGAGTAACAAGGCCAAAACACAGAACAAATAATACAACAATTGTTTCATCCACGGTCCTCCTGGGAGCCAGGAGAGCCAGCTCATATCCCACCCCTCCCAAGTTTGGACAGGGACATGTGTTAGCTTCCTCAGTCCAGATGATATTTTCTTTACTACTTTTCCATTGTCATCAATTTGTAGACAGCAGTTAGAATCATTTAATTTCCCACAGACCCCTCCTTCTCCTTGCTAACAAATAATCGAGAACCATCCTATGTTGTAGAATGGCTGTTCGCATCTGTGTAGCTTGATCTGCTAATAAATCTAGGGCACGAGCTGTCTCATTGCTGATTACTTCTAAGAGGGCTTGCAGCCTTATGATACGGTTTAAGTTATAGATTGGTTCTCGAGCACCACTAATCCTTTCATAGGGGTTCCAGGTGGCAGGACCATAATATTCAATAATCCTTTGGGGGGTCCATTCACCCTTTCCCCATTGTTGACCACTACCCCTGGTCAAGTGAGTGGAGATGGACCTCTTCCTTTTACCCAGGTTATCATATACTTTGATCCCTAGGGCATTTCCTTCTCCACCTGGGAGCAAGAAAAACAATGGGTGGATTAGTCCAACATAGCATATCCCAGTCCAATTCGGTGGTAATTTTTATAGGCCCGGTGCCCGCATATCCAATAATGGCCTTTTAGTGCAGTAGTTCCATTTTCAAACAGGCCTGTGGGGGTTGTAGGCATCTGGAAATATGTAGAATTTGTCATGCCCAATGGATTAGGGAAAAGGACATGGTTCCATCTCCTCAGGCTGAGCATGACCCACCATTGTACAATACCAAGCACCGAATCATTTTTCCACTCACACGATTGGTAGAGGAGTGGACCATATCTTTCTCTGAAATCATATATACGAGACACATTTTCTCTTGACCAAAACCCCTCAAAGTCCTTAACTCCCCTAGTTTTATTAACCCACATCCACCCAGATGTGTGCCTAAAACTGGGTCTTTTCTTTGGTTTTGTAATCTCAGATTGCGATATGTAAATGTCCATTGACATGTACTTCTACCTACAAAAACACCACCAGGTTGTGTGCGGTTTAGGCAATAGATTCCTTGGCCTGGATACTGGACTGGCCATGGGGCTGTATCTTCTTCAGTCCAAAAGGTGTTTTTGTCCACTTCACTAAGGGAGCTCACAAGCCATTTGGGAGCTACTGGAGTCGAAACCCAAGGCCATGCTTGAATCCCTGTGGCCCACCACACACCCAACAGTTCGTAAGGTTGTACACAGAGGACACTTCTTCTGCCAGCTGCATGAATAGATTGGTTACAAGAAACCCCTCATTAGGGTCTGAGGGGGCAGATGCAGAAATGTCAAGGGTTAATGCTCCAAGGGTACACCAAAATAGAGAGACAAACATCTTGTTCATATCATAGGGAATATCACATAGATAATTATAACAAAGCAGTTTCCCAGAAGGTCATGCAGATGTACAACAGCCCCACAGGTTCTCCAAGGCAGCCCTCGGGTCTCTCACCTAGAAGGAAAAAAAAAGAAAACGAACTCGGTCCATTGTAGGGAACCGGTAGATAGTTATTATTAGAAAGATGGAATAATCCACCTCGTATTAATCTTGAATTCTTTTTCATGAGCATCTTTTGCCCTCCAGGTATATTTATTAATTGGAGTCTTGAGTACCAGGGGTATTGTTCCCACAGTGGGGAGTTCAACCAAAACTGGTTGACCTGGAGAGTATGAGGGAACTTTGGAATGCTCGAGTATGGTTGGTATGATTTCTGGGGCTTTGGGGCAAAGGCTGTAATTTTTGGGCATCCGTTTACCCCCAACGGCTATTAACACTGGTCAATGCTTCCCTTAGCCGCTCGGCCCATCCTGGCATATGAGGTTTAAGGAAGCGTTTCAACAGACCGTTGGTTCGTTCCACGATCCCATTTGCCTGTGGGTAATAGGGGTATGATATACCCAAGTAATTCCTTCCTGGGTTGCCCACTCTTGAACTGTTTTGGCAGTGAAGTGGGAACCATTGTCTGACTGGATGGACTGTGGTTTAGGGAATGTACCAAACCACCCCTTCAGTGCCTTAACTGTGTTTTCCCGGTTGCTCTGGCAAATGCCTCAGCCGAGACCAATCCTGACACTATTTCTACCCCAACCAACACATATTGCTTCCCTTCTGATTTTCGGAAAGGGCCAATATAGTCCACTTGCCAAGCTTCCCACAGCCCTTTCCCCTCTCTTAGGTGCAGGGGTCATTTTCCAGAGGGTGTCTTTCCAAACGGGTGCGGCATTGTTCACAAGCAGAGACACAAGTCTTGCACTCTTCTCTGCTAACTGGCCAACCCCTCGCCTGGGCCTCACAATACAGATCTTTTATTCCAGAGTGTTTTCTTTTACATGCAGCCATTCTAGCAACCGTTCCCAATTTTCTGTTATTTGGGTGTTTTGCAGGGAGCCAATCTGGCTAGTTCATCTGCTCTGCCATTCCATTGGCTAGCAGAGGAACCATCCTCTTGGTGGGAGGCCACCCATCCCACTGCGAATTTTCCTTTTTAGCAATGGCCAGAATATCTTGCCATTTCTCCTTCTGCCATACAGGTATTCTATTAACTTCCCAGTCATTCTCCTCCCAGAAGAGTAACCATTCAGTACAGCCCTTAAATACAGCATAGGAGTCAGTATAGATGTGGACAGGAGAAGTAGATTCAGCCTCATGCTGAAAAACACTCCAGACTGCAATCAACTCCCCCACTTGAGCACTACCTTCCCCTTCAGTAATTATCTGTTCATCAGTATCCACACTGAGTGCCACAGATCTGTACTTCCAGGTCTTTCCTTCCCGCTTAGAGGAGGCATCTGTGAACCATGCATTCAGTATCTGTCCAGAGAATGTAGGTGCTATTTGTATTACGGAGAACGGTTTGTTAGCCTCCCAGTCTGGACCCATTTCCTCCTGGAAGGTCAACATTTTTGGTGGTTCCCTCAGATACTGAAAAGATGTCACAGTAGTGCTCTATCTGGGCATACCATTTCCTCACAGAGGCTCTTTGGGCCACCCCTTCAGGTGGTGGTGTTCCTGCCAGAATTGTCTTAATTACTTTGAATGGGCCTCTAAGTACTATGTGTTGTTGTTTAATGGTCTTTTCAGCTTCCCAGGGCTAAACTAACCACAAACAAACCCTTTTCCCACACCGTGTATCTTTTTTTCTGCATCCTTAAAACTACGACTGTAAAATGAAATTGGCCTGACAGGGGCTTCTGGACCCTTTTGTCATAAGTGTACTGATAAGCCAGACTTAGCAAATCCCCATTCAATGTGCACAGGGTCAGTAGGGTGAATAGGACCAAGAGCTTGGTGGGCAGTGGCTTCAAATATTAGCAGCTGTAATGCTTCTTCGTGGGGTTCTTCCCACTGCCACTGAACGCCTTTGCGTAACAAATCATATAGGGTCTTGCAATAATTGAAAAATCAGGAATATGTTTCCTCCAAAACACAAGTAATCCTAGTGCATGTTGCAAATCCTTTTTGGACTCTGGCATTTTGATCTGGTCCAGGGAGGAAAGGGTGTCTGGTGGAATACAGGTCATTCCCCCCTTCCACCAGATTCCCAAAAACTTCACTTCACTTGAGGGCGTCTGTATTTTCTCAGGTGGTATCCTCAGCCCCAAATTTTCTAGATGTGAAATTATATTATCTTGGGTTATTCGTGCCCCTTCAATATCTTCTCCTGCTACCAGAATGTCATCAATATATTGGTAAACACTGACCCCTGGTTCTAGTTGGACCTTTTCCAGTTCCTGTGCCAGCGCATGGTGGGCAAAAGTGGGTGAGTGCTTAAATCCCTGTGGGAGACATGTGAATGTGAATTGTTGACCACCCCATGTAAAAGCAAAGCGGTCTTGGTCCTCAGGTTGCAGCGGGACCATAAAAACATATCTTTCACATCCACTGTACCCATAATCAGTGCGCTTTCTCCTGTATTGTAGCTATGAGTTCAGCAATATTTGGCACTGCAGCTGTTAGTGGTTCAGTATTGGCATTAAGCCTGCGGTAATCAATGGTCAGCCTCCATGTCCCATTAGGCTTTCGTACAGGCCAAACTGGGGAATTGAAAGCAGAGTGGGTGGGAACCACAATGCCCTGTTTCTTTAAGTCCTCCAGTACGGGCACTATTCCTTCTTTAGCTCCCAGAGGTATAGGATAAGGTTTGACATTTGTCAGCTTTGAGTGAGGTAGGAGAGGTACTGCTTTCAGCAGCCGAATGCTCATTATGGGAGACCCAAAGACCATTTTCGCCCTTTGTTGTCTGACCAGGTCTTCCCTTTTAAAACATCAAGCCCTAGGAGGTTAGTTGGAAACTCCCCTACGACCATTGACACCTTAGTGTCCTTATCTTCCCGGCAAGCGTAACCGGATGGTTGCTAATGCCTGTGCATGTGTTTGACCCAGGGCATCTGCGACCAGCAATTTTTGTTTGAGAGCACCACTCCACAATCAGTGGCATCCTTCGTTTTAATAGCTGAAATCTGAACCCCGGTGTCTACTAAAAATGTAATAGGAATTTGTTTTGGTCCTACAATGCCAGTGATTAGTAAATCGCCCTGGCCATTTTCGGTGAGCTGACGAATATACATCCACCCTTCACCCCTCCGCCCACCATTGGGGGGTGAAGACTTCAGTTTCCCTGAGGCTGAAAAGAAGGGATGCCTTTATTCTCCTCAGACAGGTCTATTAAGGGGGGTGCAGTGGGCTCAATTTTCTGATTGGGCTCAGGCCAGTTCTTCACAATCATTTCTAATTGCTTTGTGTTTAGCCCATCTATCACTTCTTTGGGGATACTTTTCTTTAGACCTAAGTTCCACCAATATTGCCGGGTATTTGTGTGTTCCCTGCCCCCTGTTCCAAGCCGGCTGGGGGCACGGTTAAACCCCTGAGGACTTGAGGGTAAGTGGTTCAGTTTTACATGCCTCAAGCCCCTAGGGTCAGTTTTTTTAATTTCTTCAGGGAAACTATATTGCCTGGCATAGTCTAATAACTCCCTTCCGACCTCCTCCCATGTCCATGGTTTCAAGTCAGGCTGGCTGCCTCCGTGTGTTAAATTATCTCTTAGAGCAGCCTGCATCCTGGAGGAAATTGGGGTATCAGCTATTTCTTTTTGGAGCTGGATGCCTCTTATTTTAAGCGAGTCAGGAGACCCCTGACCAGAGGAGTCATTCTGTTTGCATCTACCAGGAGAGAAAGAGGGGATTCAAAATGATGTTTTAGTTCCCTTTCATATATCATCTGCAGGCATGCAGCTTTTGCACATTCTCCATTATCTGATTCATCCCTCCCCGCAGAATTAGGGGTTCACCCCTCTCTTTTGGATCAAACCCCCTGCCCAATAGGCAGCCCTTTGCGTAATACTCCAGGGTCCACTTCTGGTTTTGTAGTTAGAAAAACATTATCACCCCAATAACCCATGGCTTCAGCTTCTGTTAACAGAATCTGATCACCTCCAGTTTTGAAACTCGCCAGACATATTCCACCTCAGACTCCCCAGCAGAGCGTGCAAATTCTTTGCGAATTTTGGCTAATTCAGTTGAGGAGAAAGGTGTTTCTTTGGTTGTGATAGTGGGGTAACCTCCCCATCCTCATATAAAACCTCAGTTTTAATGAGAGGTCTGATATCGCAGCAGCTTCCTTAGCCGCTGTCAATTCTGCCCGAGGATATATGGGGGCAGGATCCGGGTAATCCCCCTCCTGTTTTGCTTCTAACTGAAGTTTAAGATCTGCTACTACATTTTTTAAAGTAGCCACATGGCTTTGTAGTGCGTCTACTAAGCCCTGCAAAGAGGAAATAGTTTTATTCTCCTGTTCATGCCATTCCTCTTTCTCCTTCACTGAGGCGCTAAACAGGCACCTAAAACCGCACAAATAAAACCTTTGCCTTTCCCGGCTTTTGCTCTTGCATCTTTCTGCAGGGCCACAATTCTATCAGCCACACTCTGGAAATTATGCCAATTTCCACGGGCCCAGTCAAGTACCTGTACAGATGGGCGGGCACCGTGAACTTCTAAAAGGCTAAAAAAGCCGCTCACTCCCGGCCATCTCTATTGTTTCACAAAGCATTTCTTAATAGGGCACTAAGTTTCACAGGGAAATCAGATCAAAACACTGTTTTTACCAGCAAAATATTCCCTGGAAAAACATACACTTTTAAAAGGATTACTCCAAAATAATCTTCTCCAGGAAAAATGCACAATAGATTTCTCAGGAGAGGTCACACACAAGAAAAAACAACAGCAACCTGGGCTTCTCGGGAAAGCCACACTTTACAAATATCACCAAAACTGGTTTTCCTAAAAGAGGGTACTGAGAATTCTCGGGGAGGTCACACTATACAGTCAACATTTGTACCCCAGATAATCTTCCCCGGGAAAGCACACACATTTAAAGCAGGGTACAGAGGATTCTCGAGGAGGTCACACTATAAAACCAACAGTTGTACCCCAGATAATCTTCCTCGAGAAAGCACACACATTTAAACCTTTTGAGAACTCCCACACAGTCTCTCTGAAAATTTCGCTTCGTCCTTCTCCGGCCACTTCCCTCGCGGGCGAGTGGAAACGCGAATCTGGACTCCACTCTCGCTTCGTACTAAAAAGTACGTCTCAGGCACACACACACATTTCGGGGTTCTCAGAAATGGAATAAGTTTGCTGTGATACTTTTCACTGCACGGGAATCCTGCCGACTACGCCAATTAAATGTCAGGGTCCGGAGACACAGTTCTTTTAAATATTCCCGTGTTTGTGAAATTAAAGGCACAAACGAGGCCAAAGTATCAACAGCTAGACTATTTATTAGATAAAGTGGACATAAGAAGGAGAGGGAGAAAAAAGAGAGAGAGAGAGAGAGAGAGAGAGAGAGAGAGAGAGAGAGAGAGAGAAGAGGGAAGGAATTAGAAGGAGAAAGTCAGAAAGAGATTATATTACCAACGGTCAGGGGTGGTGAGAGTCCAAGATGCGTTGCGTTGCCCGTGAAGTTATGGTGCCGTCTTCTCTCTTCTTCTTTGACAGTGTCACTCAAGTCTTTTATACAGTTTTTAGTCCTCAGGCAGGTCAGGTATTTCAGAGGCAAGGCAATAATCCAGGTATCTGTTCCCCGGAAATCTGTGTATGTGGGCAAGACTTCTGGATGGGGGTGAGGGGGGCCTCCGTCCCCCTCCATTCAGACAAGTCCTGCCACATTCCTTTACACAGGTGGTGGAAACCATAGTATCACCCTGCCCAGAAAGCCTGATGGCTGGGTCCTTGGGTCCATTGTTGTAGTCCGGTGTTACCACGATGCAATCACAAGCTGATTTGCATCCAGGATTGGTCGTGATGGCTGGGTCCTTAGGTCCATTGTTGTAGTCCGGGTGTTATCACGATGCAATCACAAGCTGATTTGCATCCAAGATTGGTCACTTTATCTTTGTTGATTTACATTAAGAGAGACAAACTTGTCGTCTTCCACAGGGGTGCTGGTGGACAAAAAGCTCAAGATGAGCTCTCAATGTGCACTTGCAGCCCGCAAAGCCAATCAGATCCTGGGCTGCATCAGGAGAAGTGTGGCTAGCAGGTCGAGGGAGGTGATCCTCCCCCTCTACTCAGCCCTGGTGAGACCCCACCTGGAGTACTGCGTCCAGTTCTGGAGCCCCTATTACAAGAGGGATGTGGAGGTGCTGGAACGTGTCCAGAGAAGGGCCACAAGGATGATCAGAGGGCTGGAGCACCTCTCCTATGAGGACAGACTGAAGGAGTTGGGGCTGTTCAGTGTGCAGAAGAGAAGGCTCTGAGGTGACCTAATTGTGGCCTTCCAGTATCTGAAAGGGGCCTACAGGAAGGCTGGGGAGGGACTTCTCAGGATGTCAGGTAGTGATAGGACTAGGGGGAATGGAATGAAGCTGGAGGTGGGGAGATTCAGGCTGGATGTGAGGAGGAGGTTCTTCACCATGAGAGTGGTGAGACCCTGGAATGGGTTGTCCAGGGAGGTGGTTGAGGCCCCGTCCCTGGGAGTGTTTAAGAGCAGGCTGGATGAGGCTCTGTCCAGCCTGATGTAGTGTGGGGTTTCCCTGCCCATGGCAGGGGGGTTAGAACTAGATGATCCTTGTGGTCCCTTCCAACCCTGAATGAAACTATGAAACTATGAAATACAAAAATATACAGGGAAGAATGTAACACAGAACACCCCCCCCAAGGGGAAACCTGCCCTGGGTTCCCCTAAAACGCCTCTTTTCCCCCCTTTCTTGTCCAAGCTAATTGGACGGAAAAAGCTGAAGAATTCTGTAGCTTGTCTTTTCTTAAAGGCACAGCCTAAAACTGTCACAATGATGTAAAATATACAAAATTCTAGATAATCAGAAGTATGGGATATTAATAAGTTCCATGTTTTCTACATATTATTAAAACTATTTATTAAAAAGTATATGATGCTGACTCCTTTGATTTTTTGGCCCCAGGCATCTATGGAAATCATGTTTCCTTACACATGAGACATAACTATCTGCTATTACAACTACACAAGGTCCTTTTTGCTTTTGGTATTACTTATTACTCTGTTCAAATGATAATTTCTAAAGGGTTCAATCCTCTGTAATATTTCTAGAGAATAAAGATAAGGCAAGATACCACATGCTTCCAGAATGTGATGGTCTCCATGGGGGGGGGGCGGGAAGCAGACCTAAAGAGTCACTGTACAATATGTAGTCCACTCAGAACCTCAATTGCATCAAAAGCAACATCTATTTTGCTGCTGGCTTATTCTTACATTATCCTCTAGCATGGTGCAAAATGTTTTTCCCTTTATATCACAGAATCAGCAAAGGTGGAAGAGACCTCAAAGATCATCAAGTCCAACGTGTCACCACAGACCTCATGACTAAACCACGGCACCAAGTACCATGTCCAATCCCCTCTTGAACACCTCCAGGGATGGTGTCTCCACCACCTTCCTGGGCAGCACATTCCAGTGGCTAAGGACTCTCTCAGTGAAAAAATTTCTCCTCACCTTGAGCCTAAACTTCCCCTGGTGCAGCTTGAGACTGTGTCCTCTTGTTCTGCTGCTGGTTACCTGGGAGAAGATATCAGCCCCCTCCTGGCTACAACCATAATGCAGAAGCTGAGAGGTGCACTTGAAGAGCTGGAAATAACCACTTTTAACACAGTCATATTTCAACCTGGGAATGAATGCTTTGGGTGGGGAGATGTAACTACCTCAATGACCCTTATGAATGTGCAGAACTGAATGCAAACTAACTAGGCTAAACCTTGTGAATCCGAAGATAGTACCTTAGTCTATAATGTGGACTTCTCTGCTGCAATAACTTTCTCATAGAGTTGCACTTTGTGATAAAAATATTTTTTGTTGTAGTACTGACACTGGCAATGACACTAATATTTTTTTTCTGATTGTAGTTGTATGATGAATGAATTATGATCACACTACAACGGTGTGTATATGCCTTCATCAATGACATTCTAATGACATTGAGAGTTTGATGTCATAGAATGGCTTATGTTGGAATGGATCTTAGAGATCATCTCCTCCAACCTCTCCACCCTGGACAGGGATGCCTCTTAATTAGTCTCAGCTGCTCAAGGCTTCATTAAGCCTGCAGGGAGGCTTAATGAACACCCGTAGGGAGGAGGCATCCACAGCCTTCCTGGGCAGCCTATTCCAGAGTCCCACCACCCTTGTACTGAAGAACATTTTCCTAAAATCTAGTCTGAACCTACTCTCATTATGTCTTGTCCTAGTACTTAAAAAATAATCTGAATTAACTGTTTAGATTTTGAAAATTAATGAAGTGAATCATGTAAAAATAAATTACCATGGGAAAGGAGTTTTAATAAATAAAAGCTATAAACCTCAGATACTGGACCACACAACTGTGACATTTTATCCTTCAATGCCTTCAAAATCAAAGGATCACAGAATGGTTAGGAGCTTGAAGGTTCTCTAGAGGTCATTTTGTTCAACTATCCTATTCACGCAGAATGATTGGGTGGAGGCCACTTCTTGGTAAATGCCAACAGTTTTTTAATAACTTAAAGGATGTGAGCTACACAGCCTCTCTGGACTAACTGTGATGTTCTTTATCATCAGATCTCTCACCTTGGTGTCATAAAAGATATGTCTGTTATCTGAGAAAATCTACATTTTTACAATATTCTGATAGAAAAGTAATTTGAAGAATAAACTAATCTAAAAAATAATATTTCTGGTTTATGCTTGGGTTTTTTGTTTTTTTTTTTTTTTTTGTTGCTATAGAAGCAATTCTACTGAGCCAATGAGAGTTTTCCTTCTTAATTTCTTATTTCCACTCTCAAAAATGTACATCTGATCTAGAAATCAATATATGATTTTTTTATGTACAATATACTATTTTTTGGTGTTTGACTTCACTGCAAGCAGAGGAAGAGCAAAATGAAAATGGAAGCGGATCATATAATCAACATGTATATCATAATACATACCCAAAGTCGTGCTTAAAGAAAGAGAAGTAAAATTTTAAGTATTGTATATTTTGGGTTTGATACTTTAACTCTTTTCTCTCTTGTTGTATATATCTTCCTAGGTGTCAATCTAGGTCATGCAATCAAAACAAACATGAAAATGAGAGTAGCTGTTGCCTCAAAAGAGAGATTTTCAGCCATCTTTCCCCATTTAAAGAATTTACAACTTATAATAGTGAAGCAAAAAAAAAAAAAATCTCTAAGTTTTTCTTGGTATCTCTTTCAAACCCAGAGAAGATGTTGTGGACAATTAGAAGTGAAAACTGTGAAAAGAACAGACATGCGATAAAGTAACCAAACCACACCATGTTTGCTGTTATACTGAAAATTCTATTTGAAAGAATTATTTGACTTCAAAGTCTTCTTCATAAATGATAAAATATCAACTGTAATGTATCCTCTTTAATAACCTTCACTTAACTGAGGTATATATGATGCAACTAAGTGCTGTTTCCTAGAATTCTGACACATGGTGTATGAGAACAACATATTTGATCCAATAAAATTCAATATTACAGTCAAGCATCTTCAATAGAGTTATCATAATCCACAGAAAAAAGTGATAGAAGTATATATAAACTTCATACTGAACCAAATGCATTAACATCATTGCATTTACACATGATATGTCATTTTAATGATTCCATTTGAGTTACAAATTTTTAAGAGCACCAATAAAAACTAAAATTATGACAACTTAATATTCAGAAAACAAAGCTGACATCATGACATTTATCAGTCAGTAATTTCATTGGACACAAAGTAGAAGACAGGAGGAAAACAGTTTTATAACAATCACTGTAAGACTGTAGTTTCACTGTAAGACTGTAGTTTCTTAATGCATGCATCTGGCTGGCTGGAAAATAAGTAAGACAGAACATGTATCATTGCATTCAAATGACTGCTGGACAAGGTAATAATTGAAAAATGTATGACAAGGGTTGTGCAATAAAGGAGATGGGTAATATTCTTAGTAATGATTTTTTTTTCATTTTTTTTTTTTTAATGTCTGTATTAAGTCAGCCTATATAATGTTGGCTTGAAGCATTTTTCAGACTACTGATTCCAGCCTCAGACACAAAATATTTGTTCTCTTTTCCTACATAATTTTTTAATTTTTTTTTTTAGAAATGTACCATACAGTACCTGAAGTCTAGTACATGGGTTTGATAGCCACTTTTGACTTTGATCTATATTTATACTTATGCTCACATGTCAGTACACTGTTGCCTTCACTTGCCTCATGGGATGTAGTCTGCAAATAAAAGTATAATTAAAGATTTACAATTTTAAATTGCTTTTCACTAAAAGAAACTAAAAAACACAAACACAAACTCAAAACCAACCAAACACCCTCCCCAAACACCAAAAAATGAACAAAAATAACCCACCCAAACAAAAACCAATAAAACTAAACCAAACCAAAAAACCAAATCTACCATCCCCACATTGTTAGTACCCACAGAAAACCAAAGACAGTTTTCCATGAAGAATGAAAAAAAAAAATAAAAATTAAGGTTTTATTAAATTAAAACTTCTTTCAAATGCAATCTTTAAAATTAAGGAAGCAAAATACTATAGCAATGTCTAAAAATTATTTTTCTACAATCCATTAAAAATTAAAGGCAATCCACTTTATATATAACCTTTATCTGTAAAACATGTTTAAAGGTGTTTCATCTCTCTTTGAAATTAGTAAACTGAAATCCTGCTGCTTCAGTCTCTGTAAAGATAGAATAGCATAGCATAGCATAGCATAGCATAGCATAGCATAGAATAGACTAGGTTGGAAAGGACCTTCAAGATCATAGAGTTCAACCTATCACCCAACACCATCTAATCAACTGAACCATGGCACCAAGCACCTCATCCAGTCCCCTGTGGATTATGTAGTATTATGCCCAAGTAATTAAAAATATTACCAATGTGAAATCAAATTTCAAGTATCTCCTTTTCACCAGTTTTAGCCTATTATCTTACTCCGGGATTGCATTTTAAATATGAAGGAGATTTCTATTAAATTATCTTTATAGCTAAGAGACCTCAATCCTTCAGCTTTGGTGTGGAAGAATTTCAGCTCTAACTCTCTTTTTCAATTAGGAATGAAATGTAAACCAGATTATTTGTTATATCATTAGTTTCCTGATGTCACAGATTGAAGGCACAGTTGTAAATTAGGTTGACTTGAGCTGTAATATAGAGTAATTCCTGAAATTCCTTTTGCAATAACAGCTAACTTCAGTTATGAGTGTAAATTCTCATTTTAGATGAAGCAAATGAGAAGTCATGTAATTTTTGTGAGTTTTACTCCCATACAATCATTCATTCTGTATTATTAATTTTTAGCACAAGACCTTAAACAATAAAGATCAGTACCTGCATTTTTCAACTTTTATATTTAGTTCTATCTATCTATTAACTGTTCTGCTCTTGTCATCCATCCCTTTCAGGTGGGAACAAATTATACCCAACTAATCCTTAATAAACTGTTATCACTTTTACTCATCCAAGTAGCATACTTTATAGTTTATTTAATCAAAAGTGGCAATTTGTGAAGACAGGCTATTTCTACCAGTGTTATCCTCATTAACACTTCTTTCCATTTGAACTTGAATTATGCCAGATGCCAGCAGACAGGGGACCATTTTGGAAAACAGCTTGTGTTGCTTTACATCATGGAGAGCAGGATAGTGAAAGAGAAAAGGGAATTTCTGTAGACCTTTCTGCTATCTAGCTTAAGGGAGCACTTATTTCAGAAGGGGAAAAAAAAAAAAAAAAAGATTAAGCGCACCTTTAGCTAATTCTACTCCACACTACTGTGGGCAGAAATGTCTATATGATCCTTCCCTGTCCTCTATCAAGAGAAAGAACTGAAGATATGAGTTTCCCATGTTTTAATATGCACTAAACTCCTGAACTTGCCTCTTTTCTTTTTTTACCTATTGTGGTGGGTTTAGGCTATGCCTTTAATATTTAGCTGCAGATTTCAAGTAGAAAAGTAGAAAAATATAAATAAATCACTATTGGGTGTAAAAAGGAAAAGAAAAGATTATTCTAAAAAATTCATTGGATAAATGGGATAAGAGGAGCTGTACCATAACAATTCTTCCCATTTCCCATTCCTTCTCTCTTCTGTTCTGATCTTGGATGGTTTTGCTTCACTCAGGAGATGATAACGTGCTTCTGGCTGACCATAGATAAATCTAACCCACTGCATTCTCTCTCAACTCTTCTCTCTGGGACAGGGAGATTTGACAGGCAGTGGAACAGCTTTTGTGGTCTTTTGACCACAGGGGTTTTCATGTTGCTTGCTATTTGTAAATATCTGTATAATATTATGAAAATTGTGTATTTTGTACATATTCATTACATTCCATTTTAGAGTGCATTTTTTTCTTGCAAATGCAGCTTCATGTGCTTCTAACTGGGTTGGTCTGGCTAAAAGTTAATGCTGGGGGAAACTTCAACCCACCACACCTATGCTCTCAACTTCTCTTCAATAGAACTACTAATAAAATTATTTCAGACAAAAGACATTTCTGTTGTATAATAAAAATAGGAAATGGCAACATTTCCTGATAAAATGAAAAAGAGCCACTTTAATATTTTTTCTCATTCCTGGGAAATTTTATTTATACTTTTAAACTAATTGTAAACTACTTTTTAAAAATAAAATACTTACGAGGACATTTTATTTCAGTATTTCAATTCATCTGAAAAAAAAAAAAATACATAGCGGAATGGGTTTTAAATGTTGGGTTTTTTGTGTTTGTTTTTTTCATGCATAGTGAACTGAAAATTCAGCAATTTCCATAGATCTATCTCAATGGTGTGTATTTATTTTCTTTCAGTTTAAACTTTATTGTTCAGGCTACAGTATTTCCCATGGCTACTGGAACACTTTAAGCTACTGTGGTCCTCTTTGAGTTATCACTTCTATATGGCTCAAGTTCTTTCAGTGAAACTTTTGGAAAAAGTATAGATTTCCTCATTTTACAGGTAATTTACAATAAATGGCTTCATTTAGTTGAAACTCTCTTTAAAGCTCTATATATTTTTTCCTAAGAAAGAAATTATCCAAGATTTTTATAGAAGTATAAGAGCAAGTCTAGTGGAAATATGTTTTCAGTTGCTTCAGTTTTGAATAGATAGAAATGCTTAGCTTCCAGTATCTCAGTCTGAGAGGAATGTAATGATACCTTTATAAATAAATTGCAAAAAAGCAGTATTACATAGACAGACACAATCTTGTTCAATGTTACTGCAGAATAACCATGTCTATAGTAGACCAATACTGCTTCCTTTGCATTACTGTGAGACTGTCATTAGAGATTTGTATGTGCATTCAACATATACTTTTTTTCCAGATCATTTATCATCCTGAAAATACTGGTACAAAAAGGAGAGGAAAAAAGAAAAAAGGCACCACAAAAATACAGGAGAAATCTATATTTAATCAGTCATTACTGTCAAGAAGAAGAATAATTGGAAAAAAAAAATCATTAGACATAGAATAATTTGATATGTTTTAGAGGACATAAAAAGACAGCATGAACAGTATTTAATGAAAGAAACAGACTGTGCAACATTATCATCTGAAGCTATTATTTTGAGCCAGATAACTGAAGGTGGAGAAGATTTTACCAAACATATTTCCTTTCAGTGAGTTTCAAATAAGAATCTTCTCTTTCTCAACCTCTACCTCCTAGAAGCTTTCTGCCGGAGGGCAAGGTCTTTGTGTTCCTTAAAATATAATAATGGGCAATAGTAAAATAAACTAAGCAAACTAAGATCATAAAATGAATTATCAGATGTACATTGTGGCAGAAGGCTATTAAGTGTCCCTGCTCTTTTAACATACTCCATATTTATCTGCTGTCTTGAAGCAGATACTGTCTGCTCATGAAGCAGAAGAAAGGACTATGGCTTGAATGAAGGAATTGTTGCCTTATGTCCAGTACTGTAATATATCAATAAAATGCTTTTCAGTAAAGTTGCTCCAAGTTGTTTCACCTATCTGTCTTTGCTGAAGGAATCATGGGAAGAATTTATCATCATCATGTATGTAAAATACAGTATCAGACTTAATTACTTCACATGCAATGTTCTATGCTTTGTAACTTTTCAAAGTATAGAATACAAATTCCATGGGGATAGTTGGCATTTAGTTTCTAAATACTGTAAAACAAATGAGTTGTATCTATAGCAGTTTCAGTCAAAATGCATCCACTTCTGTTACCTACCAATAATACTAAAAGACTTTTAACTCATTGCATAAACCTCTAACTTGTCAGTTACTATCTTCTTTTAATGTCCCAGCACTAGAAGACAAGTCATCCATGAATGCAACAGTAGATTTCACGGCTATTTCCCAATAAAAATAAAGATGGTCTCCTGTTCACTTTACTCACCATCTCAGCTCCAATCTTCCCTGTTCCCTTTTGTTTCATCTTGCCACAAACTGTTCTCAAGTTTACGTCCACCATTGTCCTAATTAAGTTTTTATTGCCCAGCAAATTGTATGCTTTTGTGTCTCCTTCTCTCACCAGGACTCCACCATTTTTTATTGAGTCCTATTTATTCCAATCAACTGACCTATTTCTCTTTCTCCAGTCCCAGTGGATCCCAGTAACATTATCAAAGCAGCATCTGCTTTTGTCAAACCAGGTTCATTATCATAACAAGTTTTGAAGGTAGCATAGCCATCTCTAAAATACTAATCTACTCTATACTCCTTTTGTGCTTTGTTTAATTTCTTATTTTTTTGAGGACTTTTTTTTTTTTTTTTAATTTGTGTATTTTCTTTCTTATGTGTCACACTCTTATGGAACTTTGCAGTGGCTTGAAGTTTCCCCTAGCATTAACTATTATCCAGACTAACTCAATTAGAAGTAAATGAAGTGGTATTTACAATTGAAAACTGCATTCTACAATGGAATGCAATGAATATGTACAAAATATACAGTATTTACAGTATTATACAGATATTTACAATTAGCAAACAACATGGAAAACCCCCTGGTCAAAAAGACCAGGAAGCTGCTCCACTGTCCCCACTCCACCCCTGCCCCCACATCCCTCAGATTCCCCTGTACCAAGAGAGAGAAAGGAGTTGAGAGAAAGAAGTGTTAGTCTTATCTCAAGGCCAGCCAGAAACAGCACATTATTTCCTGATTGAAGCAAAACAGAAGAGAAGAGAAGAGAAAAAGAATGAAAAGTGAAGAATTGTTATGGTACAGCTCCTTTTACCCCAGACATTTATCCAATTAATTTGTTTAGAACGATCATTTGTTTTTCTTTTTACACACAATAGTGATTTATTTATATTTTTCTACTTTTCTGCTCAAAATCTGCAGCTAAATTTTAAAGGCATAGCCTAAAACTACTTGTATTTAATTTATGAGGCTTTCATTGATATTATTGCATATTGATATTCTTATTTCTACAGAAATCTTCTCTATGAAATAAATAATTTGCACTGACTGTGGTGCTACCCGCAATAATGTTTATGGGCTGTAATTGTCACCTTTGTTCTCGTGTTGTCAAGGAAATTAAGATAGCTTTCTGATTTTAGAAGAATTTGTAAGACAGCTACAAAGATGACATTGTGAGAATAAAGTAGTTTTGTATTTCAAAGTCTGAAAGTTACATACTTTATCTTCATACAACTCTAAATATCTATTGAATTTGCAGTTCCATGCATCTTTAAAACAGACTGGAACTGTGAGAACTTTTCATAGCTCTCTCAATACTTAAAAGCAGTAATGACTTTAAGCATTACAGAGTTTTTGTTTTTGGTTTGGTTTTGGTTTTTTCCATTAACACAAATGAAAGCAAATGCCTGTTTTGTTTTGAAAGCCATATTTGGAACAATTACCCAGAATCAGAACTGTGGTAAAACTGCAGTAAAAGCAACAGCTGGCTAAAGTACAAAGGGTTTAAGACAATATAACCAAATTTATGCTTGGTTCTGTGGAATATTTAAATATTTTTTTATACAAAAATTCTTTATCAAATCCCTCTCTTTCAGGATTAAGGCTTTCAATATATGGTCATTATTGTCTATATAATTCCCTCAAAAATAGCTAAGACTGTCTCATTTACTAAATACAAGATGCATTCATAAAAAGTTTAAGCAGAGCACATTATTTTTTAAGACTTCAGTGGTTTTCAGGTATTTAAACTCAAAATTATATAGGTTCCATTCCAGCCATGATTTTCAGGAAATGTGACTGAAATAATTGCTTTACACATCAGGATATTTACAACAGAGCTGTCAAACTATAGCAAATACACCAGATCCTGACATTCTCTTTGCTCTTGAGAAAATTCACCCTATGAGGCCTTTGCATTTTCTGTCACAGTTGTTGGGTAATACTGCATGAAAACAGCACTTGCAGGTCATATTTCTTTGCACCTGCTCACAGTGAATTTCTAACATTTAGACAGGCATAGGAAAAGACTGGGAAAAATACAGGGATACCGGCTGAAGAAAAACCTGTGATTTGAGACATCATACAAGGAAAGTGTCTGATGATGATTTTATTCCAGGTACTTGTATCCATGTATTAACAAAACACTTGCTCTTTTATCTGTAATTTAATATATTACTGTCTTTGTATACATGATGCTAGTTTCTGTAAAGATGAAAACAACTCTTCTGGCCAGATCATAGGTCCATTTCCATAGGTGGTCAGGAGGAGCAGAAGACCTGAAGCTGCCCCCACATGGCTGTCTCTGGGAGTGCTGGCTGGAAACATCACATTAACTGCCACCACCTTCACCTTCTGCTGCCAAACATTTTTCCTGTTGCTGTTGTCTTTGACAGTGCTGTTACATTGCTGTTGTCTCTTACACCTTCACTATCAGAAGCAACATTTAATGAATGGACATGTCTCCATAAGAAAAACATTGATATTCCCTTAATCAAGACAAAAGACGCCTTTGGAGAGTTGTGAAATCTAGTTCCTTTTTCAGCCAGCTGCTCCAACATCATTGCTTGCCTCATATGACTTGACTTGGCCTATCCATCAAGTGTGCAAGACTTCCACAGCTCCTAGCTGTAGCACAAGTCATTCCTAGTTTGGAGAAAAACTTCAGTGCAACCGTGTACATAGTGATCCAAGATGCAAAACATGGGATAGACTATTTTTGTGTCTCCAGACAAATGTCAGGATCTTCTATCAGTGTACTATCAGCCCTAGCTAGCTTTCTATTGCATCTGTGGCAGGAACTTTTGACTGGAGGATCTTCGTAATTTGGAGCTTATTTGATTTCCCTTCTCTTGTCTGCTGCAAGGTAATGAAATAAGTCAAATTAAAATTATGAACTGTCTCTTAAATATAATGTATTATTTAATTTTTAGGTATTTATTTCTCTGTGTGTGGGAGAAATGAGCTTCTTTCAAAATGTGTGAGGTAACTTCTCTACAAGTCAGTCTCTCTGTTTCCACTGTTAATTTGCTAAACCTATGTAAAATTGTAGCATAGCCACTAACTTCTCTCTATATGTTATTTTAGTTACAAGGTGATGGATATACATACACGCTTAAAAGAGATCTCTATGGTGAAGTTATGTTGCTGGGATGTTTAAATGTCTCTGAGGAGGGAATCTAGCTACAGAGGGGAGTTGCAAAGCATCGAATTATCACTTTCATGTACTTAATGTAAGTCAGTGTCTGATTTACCTATTCTTGATATACTGACATAGAGTTCTTTAAAGGAAGCTGAACTTCTGCCACTCTTTAGAGTCTCTTCAAAATCAAATTCTAACAGATTGAGTGTGCTCTTCAACATGAAAAACAACATAGCTGAAAATTTGACATTGATCTTTTTAACTTTTACATTTTTGAGGTTAGAAGGAAGTGATCTCAAGAATAGAGGTAGATTTATGTTAGTGCTCAGATGGCATCCACTTTACTCTGTGTGCCCGGTTGACGCTGTCCCCTTAAGAAAGGGAGTATGGTGGACGGAAGTTGGTAAACGGAAGGAATACTCTAAACTAATTTTCATTGGTCGAGTGGGAGGAAGCACTATCTGGCCTGAGAGTGAAGTGGGCATTCCCAGCACTTCTCTGTCACTCTTGCTTCCGCTTCTCCAGGGTGCAGGAACTCTTCTCTGTGCTGGGCTTTCTGCCAAGGCCTCGGCCTTGAGGATAAGATAACCAGGTCTATATTAACTGCTTTCAATTAACACAAACTGCTTTTAACTTCTCTCTTTCTTCTTTCTCCCTCTTTTCCGAACTATTCTGGGGAAAGGGGGGAAGAGAGGGGAGAGCGGAGGTGGGGAAACCCCTCGGCCGAGGGGGGTTACTCTCATTTCTGTGTTACTCTGTTGTATATCTTTGTATATATTGTAGATATTGTAAATTTGTAAATATTCCCCTGCAAAACCCTACACTGCTTTGTAAATATAGCTCCACTGCTTTGCTAATTCAGCTGGTGAGTTTTTTTTCCTTTCCCTTCAATTTTTTTTTCCCTTTTACCTTACAAGGGGGAAGGGAAGAGGCTTCTCGGCCTTACCCTTTCGCCCACCACACTCTGGCACGTCAACAAACATTTTCAGTCTGCTCATCTGCTTCTTTAATCCACTGGATGCTTAAATCAGGAAACATGTTAAGAATGACCTTTTCTGCTTAGATTTATAGTCAATTTTGGATGCTGCTCAGCAATGAAAAATGTTGAGACAGATTTTTAGGTCAAATGAAATCAGATCAGATAGCTGAAAATCTGCATAGTTACAGTAATCTTACAGAAAAAAAAAAAAAAAAAAAAAAGTCCAATCTGTCTAGGCTAGAACAAATTGGAACAGACACCAGTATGCACTTCAATAAGTGTTGCATGCTGTACAGTGAAAACAATGAAATAATTTGTTTTCTAGCTCAACGCAGCCTCACATCTGCGAAAACACCTGGGGCTCAAGAGTGAGACAGTGGGACAGTGAATAATGATTATCTCGTCACAAAGACATTTTAGATGGATGTTTCCAAGTTCTTGGGCTTTGGTTTTTTAGTTTGTTTATTTGGATGGTTGTTTTTTACTGGAGTATTGAGGCAAGAATGAAGAATAAGTGCAAGTACTTTTTTTTTTGTTTCCCTCCCATTGGGGTTCCTTTAATGTTTAAATTGGAGGTAAGACATTCATTTTCTGGAGGAAAAAAAAAACCAAAACATTCACAACACTGAGAATGGAAGAGAGACTAAAAGAAGGTGCGATGAGAAAAAAAAGCAGAAAATCCATACAGTGTGGAAAGTGGCAAACTGCTCTGTGAAATACACTTTAATGGCTTGGTCCTTCGCTGATTGAATTCAATGAAATTTCACAGCCATCCTCAGTTCAGGAGGCTATGACAGTGCTGTCTTAGAGAATAGTTGGAGTTATGGCTTGTAAAGGTGCTGGGCTCTGACAATTCTCTGCTGTCACATACTACTTCTGCTGCTGTCATATACTATTTCTGCTGCTTTAAGTGGAGAATTGCCCAAAGGCATGCCATTCTTCACTTGTTTCTTGATTTAAACACTCAAAAGATTATAACAGCAGATGGTCGGATGATGGAACAGAATAAAATTTGGCAGAAGCCATTGCAATTGCTGTACAGATGGACAGCTATGGAATGTAGGATGGACAGCTATGGAATGTAGGATGGACAGCTATGGAATGTAAGAAGCATGAGTATCCAAAAGCTCAGCTCTCTGTGCTGACTGCAGCATAAGTATCTCAAGAATCATTGCAATGATTCTGTGATCCTCAGGATATGTAGCACAAAAAGCCTCCTACTTTTGAGCTCAGCTGATCATACCATGCCGTATCTCAAACTACGCGTGCCTAGCCACAGAAAGAAGCTACAATCAAAACTGGACTAACAGCTGTGATTATGGTGGGAAAACTGCTTAGATTTCATGTTGTTGTTTTTTTGGTTGGTTTGTTCTTTTGTTTGGTTTGGGGATTTTTAATTTTATTTTGACAGTGTTGGTCCTAGAAAAGTAACAGTAAATATTTTAGTCACAAAAGGAAAAAAACAAACAAACAAACAAAAAATCTACCAATCAACACACAACCCCCTCAAAAAACAACACTTTTCTGTTTGGACAAGATTTCTAATAAGAATGTGTATATTGGGTGAATATCTCTGATGGCTTGAAGGTTACCTGTTCCAGAAAAAGCTGTCATAATATATTAGGTTTTTTTTCTGACAACTACTGCATTCTTAGAGCATCTCATCTCTCTAAAATATGTTCCCTAGTAGACAATCTTTACACTGCTGTGACCTGTCTAATCCCAGTTGATGGATTGACAGGAAATTGTAACTCAGAACATAGTCAACTCTGCTTTTCATTCCAGGCAAGTCATAGTGCCTATACATTTAAAGTACAATCTAGGATGCTCCTTTGAATTTCAGGCATCATATGTTTTTATACTGAGATGATAATTTGTCATCTGGGAAGGAAGACTTTTATGTAGCCTTATATAGCTAGATTAAAGAAATCAAACAGTATGAATTACATTATTCATAGTAGAGTGCACTAACTCCTCAGTGTTCAGATGTTATTCCGTGATTCAAAATCTCAAAGGTATGGGCTGGTAAAGAAAAGCATACATGGAAACAAATACACAGAAACAAATATAAAATGAAAATCAAATAGATCTCCAAAGAAGTACACATTGGTTCTTCCTGATATGCATATGATAGAATTAGATAAAGACACAGGTATCTGCACAGATAGAAGGGTTCTGAATAAAAAAAAAATAGAGAAAATTAACAAAAAAAAGCACAAAAAAAAAAACCCACCGCCAAAACCCAACAACAAGAAGCAAAGCATTAAAAAAATAAATCAGAGAGCAAATGAACAAGAGTAGGTCATTTACAAGGTTCAGCTTCATGTTCTATCGGTGCCCCAGGGTATGTTCTCTCAGTCCTTTGTATTGATATTTGATATTTGATAAAGTGAATTCTCCCTTAACTATGACTAAACTTCAAAATCTCAGTGGCAGACTGACAAAAGCATCATGGACTTCAGCCAAGATGAGTGAAGTCTTGCACATGGGATGCAATATTCCCATGTAGATTGGTCATTTTGGACAGAAAGTTGAATCTAAATGAGAAGTGCACCCTTGCAGCAAAGAAAGCTGACCACATGTTGTGCTTTAGAAAGGTCTCTACATATTAAGTAAAGGCAAATCTGGGATTACAGGTGAAAAATCTGTGATTTGCGCAGACGAAACAGGTAAGATTTCATTATTCCAATGTCATTCTTATGAAAAATAAAACTAGGCATTCTAGGTTACATAATGGAACATTTTTGTTCTTATTTCATAGAGTCACAGAATAATAGAATGGCTTAGGCTGAAAGGGACCTCAGAGATCATCTACTCAAACCTGCCTGCCATGGGCAGGGGTGCCCCTCAACTAGACCCAGCTGCTCAAGACCTCATCCAACCTGGCCTTGAACACACCAAGGGAAGTGTCATCTACAATCTGCCTGGGCAGCTTATTCCAGAGTCCCAACATCCTCAAAATGAAGAACTTCTTGTTTTCCAGAAAACTGTGTCTATGAAGACTTCTGAAATATTATATACATATATATATATATATATGTATATATATATGTATTTTAGGTCAGTGTTTAAGAAAATATTAGATATCTGTGTCTTAATTTTCAGATTATTTTTTAACAGTAGAAATATAGTTCCATTAAGTAGAAGTATTATGGAATGGTGTCTTTTAAAGGAGAGAAATAATAGTATTTTATTTTTGGAAATAATTTCCAAATAGTGCGGATGTTTTCTGAAGGAATGAATAAGAACAAATTAAAAACCTCCATGGAGTTCTTTTCTCAAAATAGCTAAGAGCTACTGGAAAAAATGAAATATTTTTACCTCACTTTACAGTTTTCTGTTTTCTAGATCAGCTAAGGTCAGGCCCTTCAGCTTTCCCTTATGCATTGTATAGTCATATATTTTAGTGCTACTGCTTTTCCATGAATTACCTTTCATTTGTATGTTTCTTTCTTATAATGGAGTTTTTAAAAGTAAACTCTCCATCTTGGATTAATCCAGAAATAACTGGAGAGGAATATGTAAAACTACATTTCAATATACCAACATAACATTTACTTTTTACATCAAAATGGTGTGTTGTTGACTTTTTCAAATGTGATTTAACATCCACTTTGAACTCCGGAATTTTTTCTGCAGAATTGTTATCTTCTCTGTTCCTATTTATGCTTTAAGTTTCTCCTTCCTAGGTGTAATTCTCAACATGTGTCCTTAGATAGGAGAATCATACTGTTGAAATGAAAAACAAACATTAAGAATATGAAGGATACAAAAAAATCTTTTTAAAATACTGAAATCTTGAGCAAAACTTGTCAAATGAAAAGACTGCAATTATCAATGACTATCTATAACCACTGATTACTTCTTTTCTCCTCTCCTAACCTGGAAAAATCAAATGCTAATATTTTTAAGTACTCAAACTAGCCTAGAGCAGTCATTGTTTATTTCTCAACATCTACTTAGTACAATTTCATATATTACAGTTAGAATTTGGGGTCTTAAATGATTACAATAGAGGGAACAATGATGCAAATTAATACCTGGTTTAATTTTATCTCCCTTAGCAGAATTACACTGAGGTTGAATTGGTGCAACTGATTTCTAATAAGCTGGTGACAATAGTGACAGAGTTTTGATTTTAAAATGTGGTCTATTATCCTTATTTACCAAGAAATTTATTTACCATTTTTTTCCAGTTATGTATTTATTTCAGGTTATTCAATTTCCTTTATGTAGTTCAAATTGTTACTACTGCAGCAGCTGTGGAGTTGAACTGTTATTACTCAGAAAATATAAGGACTGATCCATCACAATGCGTATTCACAGTTTTCACACATTTACCAACAATGAACGAGGGAAGATCATGTGATAGAATGAAACACATGACATCTATATAGACTTCAACAACTCAAAGACAAGGGCAATAACTAAGTCCCTATAAAGGTCATCAAGATATTCATGATAATTCCTCTTAAAGAACTGTTTATAAAATAAGGTGGGTTTGGAGGTATTTCTGAAACCATAAGGGTGACAAAACTAGTGAAGGATCTAGAGAACAAGTCCTGTGATGAGCAGATGAGGGAACTGTGATTCTTTATGTGGAGGCAGCTAAGGAGGCTCTCAACAAATACAGGAAAAGGGGTTGTAGTGATGTGGGGGTCAGTCTCTTCTCCTTAGTATGCAGGTGATAGGACAAGGGCAAGTGACCTGAAACTGTGACAGGGGAGGTTTAGATTAGATATAAGAAAAAATTTCTTTCCTGAAAGAGTGGTTTGCCCACTGTCCTTGAAGATGATAAACAAATGTGTGGACATGGCATTTCAGGACATTGTTTAATGGCCAGGGTAATGGTTGGTTTATGGTTGGATTGGATGATCTTAGACATCTTTTCCAAAAGGAACAATTCAATGATTCTGTGATAACTGGATGTCGAGGGTTGGAGGGGAAGGCCGGGCCTTCTCCCCACCCTGTAAAGTGAAGGGAAAGAAAATTGAAAGGGAAAAAAAAACCACAACCAGATTAGCAAGAGGAATGTGTGCTGTATTTACAAAGAAGTTTAGGAAGATGCAGGGGAATATATACATAATTTACAGTATTTACAATATATACAGAAATATACGACAAAGTAACACAGAAATGAGATTTCCCTCCTCTGCTGAGGAGGATTCCCCACCCCTGTACCCCCTTCTCTCCCCCTCTTCCCCAGAGAGGGTTAGAAAGAGAGAAAAAGGAGTAATTGTTTATTAGAAGCAGTTAGGCAGTTATGTGTTAGAAGAGGCCTTATCTCTTTTTTCCCAAGGTCAGTCTGTCCGAAAGCCAAGAAAGTTGCGAGCTGCCACAAGGAAGAAAGACTGGGACTAAACCCACTGGGAATCAAAACTTAAGGCAGTACTTCTGCTTCTTCACCAATTAAATTAGTTTACACCTGTCTTTTGTTCATAAATATTTGGCCATAGTGTCCCTTTGTTAAAGGCACCACCTCAAATGGTCACAGTCCGCCCCTTCTAAACAATTTCATTGGCTGTTCATACTGTCCATCCAATCCAAGACGATATTCACAGTTGGTCAGTAAAGTTCATAGTCCAGTCCGGCTATACTCAGATGTAGATGATTCAAAACTCCAAGAAAATCAGAAAATGAGAAAAATGGAAAACAGTTCGTTTCTTCGCCGACAAAGTGAAGAAAAGGGAAACAGGGATTCTCAGGGTCTCTTAGTTGACTCAGGGCTCTCAGGGATCTCAGGGTTCGTGCACCATAGATTCCTCATTGATTCTTCTTTTGGGAGCGATGTAGCTGTACAACAGTTCGAAATTAAATGCTTTCACCTAAAGTTAAATTTCTTTGTGGAATACACTGAATTTCACAATTCTCTTGCATTACCCAATAAGTGTGACCCGGACCTTCAGCTGAAACCACCCCTCAGACAGATTTAGCCTCTCCTGAGGGAGAAAATACCCAAACAGTTTTACCTAGCACATGCTTTTCTCTAACAACAGGAACTCTATCACCTTCCACTTTCTGTAGCAAATCTGAATGTGCAGGTCCAGCTCGGTTCACTGAACCTCTACTATTTACCAGCCAGGTTGCTTGTGCTAAATGTTTTTCCCAGTTTTTCAAAGATCCACCCCCCATGGCTCTAAGAGTGGTCTTCAACAAACCGTTGTAGCATTCAATCTTCCCTGAAGCTGGTGCATAGTAGGGGATATGGAATATCCACTCAGTGCCGTGCTCTTTTGCCCAGTTCTTGACAAGGTTGTTCTTGAAATGAGTTCCGTTGTCTGACTCAATCCTCTCTGGAGTTCCGTGTCTCCACAGGATCTGTCTCTCCAGACCGAGAATGGTGTTGCATGCAGTTGCATGTAGAACTGGATAAGTTTCCAACCATCCAGTGTTTGCCTCTACCATAGTAAGCACGTATTGCTTACCAGAACGAGAACGTGGTAGAGTGATGTAATCAATCTGCCAAGCTTCACCATACTTGTACTTGGACCATCGGTCACCATACCACAAGGGCTTAAGTTGTTTTGCCTGCTTAATAGCAGCACAAATGTCACAGTCATGGATGACTTGCGCGATAGCATCCATGGAAATGTCTATGGATCTGTCACGAGCCCATTGGTATGTTGCATCTCTGCCTTGATGTCCTGAAGAATCATGAGCCCACCGAGCTAAGAATATCTCACCTCGGTGTTTCCAGTCAAGATCAAGATTAGAGTCCATGTCTACTTGAGAAACTCTCGCAGCTAGATCTGCCTGATGGTTGTGTTGCTGTTCCTCAATAGCTTTGCTCTTAGGAATGTGAGAATTGATGTGTGTGACCGGTTGACGTTACCCCCTTAAGAAAGGGAATATGGTGGACGGAAGTTGGTAAACGGAAAGAATAATCTAAACTAATTTCATTGGAAGAGTGGGAGGAAGCACCTTCTGAACTGGGAGTGAACTGGGAGTGAACTGGGAGTGAACTGGGCACTCCGGGAACTTTATCTTCAGTCTTGATTCCGCCTCTCCACAGTGCAGCAGCTCTGTCTGTGCTGGGCTTTCTGCCAAGGCTTTGGCCTTCAAACTGACAAACTTGATGTGGCCGGTTGACGCTGTCCACTTAAGAAAGGGAATATGGTGGACGGAAGTTGGTAAACAGAAAGAATAATCTAAACTATTTCATTGGTGAAGTGGGAGGAAGCACCTTCTGAACTGGGAGTGAAATGGGCATTTCCAGCACTTCTCTGTCAGTCTTGCTTCCGCCTCTCCTTCGTGCTGCAGCTCTGTCTATGCTGGGTTTTCTGCCAAGACTTCGGCCTTGAAACCGATAAGATAGAAGGCCTACATTGACTCCTTTCCAATTAACACAAAACTGCTTTTAACTTCTTTCTTTCTTCTTTCTCCCTCTTTCTAACCTATTCTGGGGAAAGGGGGGGAGAGAGGGGAGAGCGGAGGTGGGGATTCCCCTCTGCCGAGGGGGGTTACTCTCATTCCTGTGCTACCTTATTGTATATCTTTGTATATATTGTAGATATTGTAAATTTGTAAATATTCCCCTGCAAATCCTACATTGCTTTGTGAATATAGCTCCACTGCTTTGCTAATTCAGCTGGTGAGTTTTTTTCCTTTCCTTCAATTTTCTTTCCCTTTACTTACAGGGGGAGGGAAGAGGCTTCTTGGCCTTACCCCTTCCAACCCACCACATTTTTTTTTATTGGCGTACCCAACGTGGGGCAGATAATTAGTTTAATTTATTACTTGATTGATTTAGTGTTTTTCAGCTGAATTAGCAAACATGAAGGTATTGTGGTTTGTGGAGCGATTGTTCTTTTCAATTTTTGGGGCTCTGGTTTACAGATATTGTTTGGGTTTGATTTTGGATTACCTGGGTAAATATTTGGTGCAGACAATTTATATGTGGGTTATGTATAGAGTTAAATTATGGTATGGAAAATGTATTAATTTCCTATGGCCAGTGAGATACAGGAATGTTACCTCCACCACTCTCCCAATTGAGATAAAGGGTTTTAAGATTCCGCCTGAGGAGAGAGTAATTTTAGGTGACGCCTGGGATCCAAAGGTGATTTATTTCATGTGTATAATCCTGCTCTCAGTGATAATTAACGTGTATCTGCTGGTCTCTTTGCGGCGAGAGAGAAAGGTGTCCAGAGCTTGTTTTGTTATTAAAACTAGATCAAAAAGAAAACGCCGTGGCTCTGGATCAGTCCCAGAGTCATCCAGTGATGAGGAAGGCGGAGAATCTCCATCAGTTAAAAAGAAGGCTAAAAAGTTAATTGGTAAAGCAGCTCTAAATGACTTTGCTGATTCCAGCAAGCTGCCAAAGGCGGCAGCTGGTATCAACATGGCACCTACTCCTTCTCCTACTCCTTCTCCTTCTTCTTCTTCTCCATCGGCCATTAACGGAGCAACATCACTTCCGCCTACTCCCTCGGTGGGACCGGAAGTCACTGCCCCAGCAGCTGATTTATCTCAGGACCTGTCAACTTCCATTAAGGTGGCTTTAAATTCAAACACAGCTCCAGTTAAGGTGGCTCCTTTAAAGACCAGAGGTGCAAAGGCCAAAGATGGAGAAGAAGAGGAGCTGGAGACTGATCCTGGTGAGGGGCCCTCTACTCTAAAAGATCCTGCTCAGGAGGAAGAGAAGGTTTGTTTTAAAGATCTAGCTAACCTAGTGAGATCAAAGCAGGATACAGATGAAGTTAGGAAAGCAACTGGCAAAGGTGGTTCTCAGCTTAAAGAGATCCTTAGGAGAATGACAGCAGGATTATATGGACAAAAAGTTCAGGGAGACGAGGAGGAAGATGATATTTTAGAGTGTTCTTCTCCCCGCTAGGAATTGCGGCATGTCCGTAAAGATTTCACCAGGGCAGATAAGGAGCCAGTTCTAGCTTGGCTTAGGAGGTGTTATGATACAGGCGCTCTGGCTCTAACAGTTGGAGACAAGTCAGCAGCTCAGTTAGGAACTCTCTCGAGGGACAATGGAATAGATAGACATCTAGGAAGAGCTCTTGGTAAGGTTAATCTGTGGATACGCCTTTTGATGGCGGTTGCCCTGAGATACCCTTCCCGAGATGATCTTCCATGGAATCCTAAACCCTGGACTACCATAGATGAGGGAATTAAGCGCTTGAGAGAATTTGCTGTTAGAGAGCTACTCTATGGTGAACATGAAACTCTGAATCCTGATGACATTCCTCTGGGTATTGGTCTTGCTAAAAAGATCATCAAACTTGCTCCTTCTAATTATGCAAACATTTTGGCAAGCAGAATTGTGTCAAGATATTATGGTGGAGCTTCTCCCACGGTTGGCCAATTCAGTGATCAAATGAGACAATTGGAGGATAGCATGACACGTGTTTCTTTGGTTTCAGCCATTGAAACTCTGTCTGGAAAAATTGAGAATTGCATGAGAGAGTTAAAAGATGAATTTAGAAATTCCATATCCCAATTGGCACAAAGGGATAATTTCAATTCTCCCTCCAGGTGGATACAAGTATCATCTGTAAGGAATACACGTCCTCCAAGGAGGTCATTCCAAAACAGGTCATTCCAAAACAGGTCATTCCAAAACAGACCACCAAGGCAATCACGTAGAACTATTTGGATAACTCTGCGTGATCAGTTTGGTGAGAACATGAACCGCTGGGATGGTCAACCAACTTCTAATCTTTTCAGGAGACTGAGGGAATTGCAAAGTGGCAGAACCCGAGGTAGCAATACCAGAAGGGTAGCTGTTACTTCCACAGTTCCCCAGAACGACTCTTATGGCTCCAACAATGGCTCCAGTTATAACATGCAAAGTTATAACCCTGCAAACTATGTGCAATGCACATGTGGGCATGTTCCCCATAACTAGGGGTGCCCTGCCTCCCGCCAGGGGGAGGAGAGGGATAACAGAGATAATAGAATCTATTGGGATGTGTACATCCAGTGGCCTGGCACTTCACAGTTTTGGAATTACAGGGCCTTGGTTGACACAGGAGCTCAGTGCACCATAATACCATCAAATTGTCAGGGATCAGAGTCTATAACTATTCTGGGAGTCACTGGTGGATCTCAAGAGTTAAGTAAGGTAGAGGTTAATATAAGTTTAACTGGTAAACAATGGAGGAAGCATGCAGTTGTGACCGGACCTGACGCACCTTGTATTTTGGGAATTGATTTTCTGAGAGAAGGGCGTTTCAAGAACCCTAGAGGTTACAAATGGGCTGTTGGAGTAGCTTCGATAGAAATTGATGGACAAAAATTGAAGCTGTCTGCTAGACCTGAGCTTTCTGATGAATCTGCAGTTGTGGGACAACATAAGATACAGGACATTAAATTGCCAGTTGCTTCTCAGACTGTGCATCACAGACAATACAGAACCAACCGTGACTCTTTGTTGCCCATTCAGAATCTGATTCTTCAGTTGGAGAGTCAGAATGTCGTCAGCATAACTAATTCACCTTTCAACAGTCCAGTGTAGCCTGTGCGGAAGCAGAATGGAGACTGGCGTCTGACAGTAGATTACCGAGCCCTAAATGAAGTGACACCACCTATGAGTGCAGCAGTACCAGACATGATGGAGCTACAGTATGAGCTGGAATCCAAAGAGGCCAAATGGTATGCTACCATAGACATTGCTAATGCATTTTTCTCTATTCCCATAGCAGAGGAATGCAGGCCTCAGTTTGCTTTCACCTGGAGAGGAATCCAGTACACTTTCAACAGGCTGCCAATGGGCTGGATCCACAGCTCAAGCATCTGTCATGCAGTGATCCACGATGCTCTGGAGAAAGGTGGTGCTCCAGAACACATCCAATTCATTGATGATATCATCGTCTGGGGTAAAACTGCTGAGGAAGTCTTCAAGAAAGGTAACAAAATCATTGACATTCTTCTGAATGCAGGTTTTGCCATCAAACAAGACAAGGTGAAAGGACCTACCACAGAAATTCAGTTTCTGGGAGTGCGGTGGCAGGATGGACGCCGACACATTCCAGTGGATGTGGTCAATAGAGTCTCTACCATGGCAAGTCCCACAAACAAGCAGGAGACCCTACGTTTCTTGGGGATAGTGGGATTTTGGAGACTGCACATTCCTGGATACAGTCAGATTGTGAAACCTCTGTATGATGTGACTCAAAAGAGAAATCATTTCCACTGGGGACCTGAACAACAAGCAGCCTTTGACCAGATAAAGCAAGAGGTAATTCAAGCAATGGGTCTGGGACCTGTCCGAGATGGTCCAGACATTAAGAACATTTTGTACACGGCTGCAAGTGACAATGGTCCAACCTGGTGCTTGTGGCAAAAAGCTCCAGGTGAGACACGTGGACGACCTCTTGGTTTCTGGAGTCGAGGTTACAGAGGTTCAGAGGCTAATTATACTCCAACAGAGAAAGAAATTTTAGCTGCCTATGAAGGGGTAAAAGCATCTTCTGAGGTAAGTGGAACTGAATCACAACTTCTCTTAGCTCCCAGATTACCAGTTTTGAATTGGATGTTCAAAGGCAAAGGCTCCACACCACATCATGCCACAGACTCAACATGGTCTAAGTGGATGGCTCTGATAACACAGAGAGCTCGAATGGGAAATCTTGAAAGACCTGGTCTAGTGGAGCTGATCTCAAGTTGGCCTGAAGGCATCAACTGTGCTAAACCTCCAGAGGAGAAAGTAACTCGTGCTGAGGAAGCTCCTCCTTACAATGACCTTTCTGATGATGAAAAGAAATATGCTTTGTTCACAGACGGTTCCTGTCGTCTTGTTGGAAACAAGTGAAGGTGGAAGTCTGCAGTGTGGAGTCCAACACGCCGAGTAGCAGAGGCGAAGGATGGAGAAGGAGAATCCAGTCAGTTTGCAGAGGTAAAAGCTGTCCAGCTAGCTCTCGACGTAGCTGAACGTGAGAGATGGCCAAAGCTTTATCTCTACACCGACTCATGGATGGTAGCCAATGCTCTATGGGGTTGGCTAAAGAACTGGAAGAAGAGTGGTTGGCAGAGGAAAGGAAAACCCATTTGGGCAGCCAACCTGTGGCAGGACATTGCTGATCGAATCAAGAGAATTCCAGTGAAAGTGAGACACATCGATGCTCACATTCCTAAGAGCAAAGCTACTGAGGAACAGCAACACAACCATCAGGCAGATCTAGCTGCAAGAGTTTCTCAAGTAGACATGGACTCTAATCTTGATCTCGACTGGAAACACCGAAGTGAGATATTCTTAGCACGGTGGGCTCACGATTCGTCAGGACATCAAGGCAGAGATGCAACATACCAATGGGCTCGTGACAGATCCATAGACATTTCCATGGATGCTATCACACAAGTCATCCATGACTGTGACATTTGTGCTGCTATTAAGCAGGCAAAACGACTTAAGCCCTTGTGGTATGGTGATAGATGGTCCAAGTACAAGTGTGGTGAAGCTTGGCAGATTGACTACATCACTCTACCACGTTCTCGTTCTGGTAAGCAATACGTGCTTACTATGGTAGAGGCAAACACTGGATGGTTGGAAACTTATCCAGTTCCACATGCAACTGCACCAACACCATTCTCGGTCTGGAGAGACAGATCCTGTGGAGACACGGAACTCCAGAGAGGATTGAGTCAGACAACGGAACTCATTTCAAGAACAACCTTGTCAAGAACTGGGCCAAAGAGCACGGTATTGAGTGGATATTCCACATTCCCTACTATGCACCAGCTTCAGGGAAGATTGAACGCTACAACGGTTTGTTGAAGACCACTTTTAAAGCCATGGGGGGTGGTTCTTTGAAAAACTGGAAAAAACATTTAGCACAAGCAACCTGGCTGGTAAATAGTAGAGGTTCAGTGAACCGAGCTGGACCTGCACATTCAGATTTGCTACGGAAGGTAGAAGGTGATAGAGTTCCTGTTGTTAGAGAAAAGAATCTGTTAGGTAAAACTGTTTGGGTATTTTCACCCTCAGGAGAGGCTAAACCTGTCCGAGGGGTGGTTTCAGCTGAAGGTCCGGGTCACACTTATTGGGTAATGCAAGAGAATTGTGAAATTCAGTGTATTCCACAAAGAAATTTGACTTTAGCTGAAAGAGGTTAATTTCAAACCATTGTACTGCTACATCGCTCCCAAAAGAAGAATCAATGAGGAATCTACGGTGCACGAACCCTGAGATCCCTGAGAGCCCTGAGTCAACTAAGAGACCCTGAGATTCCCTGTTTCCCTTTTCTTCGCTTTGTCAGTGAAGAAACGAACTGTTTTCTATTTTTCTCATTTTCTGATTTTCTTGGACTTTTGAATCATCTACATCTGAGCATAGCTGGAATGGACTATGAACTTTACTCATGAACTGTGAATATTGTCTTGGATTGGATGGACAGCATGAACAACCAATGAAATTGTTTAGAAGGGGTGGACTGTGGCCGGTTGACGGTGCCCCCTTAAGAAAGGGAATATGGTGGACAGAAGTTGGTAAACGGAAAGAATAATCTAAACTATTTCATAGGTCAGGTGGGAGGAAGCACCTTCTGAACTGGGAGTGAAATGGGCATTTCCAGCACTTCTCTGTCAGTCTTGCTTCCGCCTCTCCTTCGTGCTGCAGCTCTGTCTATGCTGGGTTTTCTGCCAAGACTTCGGCCTTGAAACCGATAAGATAGAAGGCCTATATTGACTCCTTTCCAATTAACACAAAACTGCTTTTAACTTCTTTCTTTCTTCTTTCTCCCTCTTTCTAACCTATTCTGGGGAAAGGGGGGGAGAGAGGGGAGAGCGGAGGTGGGGATTCCCCTCTGCCGACGGGGGTTACTCTCATTCCTGTGCTACCTTATTGTATATCTTTGTATATATTGTAGATATTGTAAATTTGTAAATATTCCCCTGCAAATCCTACATTGCTTTGTAAATATAGCTCCACTGCTTTGCTAATTCAGCTTGTGAGTTTTTTTTCCTTTCCCTTCAATTTTTCTTTCCCTTTACATACAGGGGGGAGGGATTCGATCAGCAATGTCCTTTCCTCTGCCAACCACTCTTCTTCCAGTTCTTTAGCCAACCCCGTAGAGCATTGGCTACCATCCATGAGTCGGTGTAGAGATAAAGCTTTGGCCATCTCTCACGTTCAGCTACGTCGAGAGCTAGCTGGACAGCTTTTACCTCTGCAAACTGACTGGATTCTCCCTCTCCATCCTTCGCCTCTGCAACTCGGCGTGTTGGACTCCACACTGCAGACTTCCACCTTCCACCTTGGTTTCCAACAAGACGACAGGAACCATCTGTGAACTCCATCTGTGTGGAGGTTTAGCACAGCTGATACCTTCAGGCCAACTTGATATCAGCTCCACTAGACCAGGCCTTTCAAGATTTGCCATTCGAGCTCTCTGCGTTATCAGAGCCATCCACTTAGACCATGTTGAGTCTGTGGCATGATGTGGTGTGGAGCCTTTGCCTTTGAACATCCAATTCAAAACTGGTAATCTGGGAGCTAAGAGAAGTTGTGATTCAGTTCCACTTACCTCAGAAGATGCTTTTACCCCTTCATAGGCAGCTAAAATTTCTTTCTCTGTTGGAGTATAATTAGCCTCTGAACCTCTGTAACCTCGACTCCAGAAACCAAGAGGTCGTCCACGTATCTCACCTGGAGCTTTTTGCCACAAGCACCAGGTTGGACCATTGTCACTTGCAGCCGTGTACAAAATGTTCTTAATGTCTGGACCATCTCGGACAGGTCCCAGACCCATTGCTTGAATCACCTCTTGCTTTATCTGGTCAAAGGCTGCTTGTTGTTCAGGTCCCCAGTGGAAATGATTTCTCTTTTGAGTCACATCATACAGAGGTTTCACAATCTGACTGTATCCAGGAATGTGCAGTCTCCAAAATCCCACTATCCCCAAGAAACGTCGGGTCTCTTGCTTGTTTGTGGGACTTGCCATGGTAGAGACTCTATTGACCACATCCACTGGAATGTGTCGGCGTCCATCCTGCCACCGCACTCCCAGAAACTGAATCTCTGTGGTAGGTCCTTTCACCTTGTCTTGTTTGATGGCAAAACCTGCATTCAGAAGAATGTCAATGATTTTGTTACCTTTCTCGAAGACTTCCTCAGCAGTTTTACCCCAGACAATGATATCATCAATGAATTGGATGTGTTCTGGAGCACCACCCTTCTCCAGAGCATCGTGGATTACTGCATGACAGATGCTTGAGCTGTGGATCCAGCCCATTGGCAATCTGTTAAATGTGTACTGGATTCCTCTCCAGGTGAAAGCAAACTGAGGCCTGCATTCCTCTGCTATGGGAATAGAGAAAAATGCAGTAGCAATGTCTATGGTAGCATACCATTTGGTCTCTTTGGATTCCAGCTCATGCTGAAGTTCCATCATGTCTGGTACTGCTGCACTCATAGGTGGTGTTACTTCATTCAGGGCTCGGTAGTCTACTGTCAGACGCCAGTCTCCATTCTGCTTCCGCGCAGGCCACACTGGACTGTTGAAAGGTGAATGAGTTATGCTGACGACTTTCTGACTCTCCAACTGAAGAATCAGATTCTGAATGGGCAACAAAGAGTCACGGTAGGTTCTGTATTGTCTGTGATGCACAGTCTGAGAAGCAACTGGCAATTTAATGTCCTGTATCTTGTGTTGTCCCACAACTGCAGATTCATCAGAAAGCTCAGGTCTAGCAGACAGCTTCAATTTTTGTCCATCAGTTTCTACAGAAGCTACTCCAACAGCCCATTTGTAACCTCTAGGGTCTTTGAAACGCCCTTCTCTCAGAAAATCAATTCCCAAAATACAAGGTGCGTCAGGTCCGGTCACAACTGCATGCTTCCTCCATTGTTTACCAGTTAAACTTATATTAACCTCCACCTTACTTAACTCTTGAGATCCACCAGTGACTCCCAGAATAGTTATAGACTCTGATCCCTGACAATTTGATGGTATTATGGTGCACTGAGCTCCTGTGTCAACCAAGGCCCTGTACTTCCGAAATTGTGAAGTGCCAGGCCACTGGATGTACACATCCCAATAGATTCTATTATCTCTGTTATCCCTCTCCTCCCCCTGGCGGGAGGCAGGGCACCCCTAGTTATGGGGAATATGCCCACATGTACATTGAGCACAGTGTGCAGTGTTATAGCTCTTCATGTTATAATTGGAGCCACTGTTGGAGCTACTAGAGTTGTTCTGGGGAACTGTGGAAGTAACAGCTACCCTTCTGGTATTGCTACCTCGGGTTCTGCCACTTTGCAATTCCCTCAGTCTCCTGAAAAGATTAGAAGTTGGTTGACCATCCCACCTGTTCATGTTCTCACCAAACTGATCATGCAGAGCTATCCAAATAGTCCTACGTGACTGCCTTGGTGGTCTGCTTTGATTTGATCTGGTTTGGAATGACCTCCTTGGAGGACGTGTATTCCTTACAGATGAAACTTGTATCCACCTGGAGGAAGAATTGGAATTATCCTTCTGTGCCAATTGGTATATGGAATCCTTCAGATCGTTCATGCAACTCTCAATTTTTCCAGACAGAGTTTCAATGGCTGAAACCAAAGAAACACGTGTCATGCTATCCTCCAATTGTCTCATTTGATCACTGAATTGGCCAACCGTGGGAGAAGCTCCACCATAATATCTTGACACAATTCTGCTTGCCAAAATGTTTGCATAATTAGAAGGAGCAAGTTTGATGATCTTTTTAGCAAGACCAATACCCAGAGGAATGTCATCAGGATTCAGAGTTTCATGTTCACCATAGAGTAGCTCTCTAACAGCAAATTCTCTCAAGCGCTTAATTCCCTCATCTATGGTAGTCCAGGGTTTAGGATTCCATGGAAGATCATCTCGGGAAGGGTATCTCAGGGCAACCGCCATCAAAAGGCGTATCCACAGATTAACCTTACCAAGAATCCTGCCTAGATGTCTATCTATTCCATTATCCTTCGAGAGAGTTCCTAGCTGAGCTGCTGACTTGTCTCCAACTGTTAGAGCTGGAGCACCTGTATCATAACACCTACTAAGCCAAGCTAGAACTGGCTCCTTATCTGCCCTGGTGTAATCTTTATGGACATTTTGCAATTCTTCCCCTGGTGAAGAACATTCCAAAATGTCATCTCCTTCTTCCTCAATTTGTTTTCATAATAATCCTGCTGCCATTTTCTCAAGGATCTCTTTAAGCTGAGAACCACCTTTGCCAGTTCTTGTCCTAGCTGCATCTCTATCCTGCTTTGCTCTCACTAAGTCAGCTAGATCTTTAAAACAAATCTTCTCTTCCTCCTCAGCAGGATCTCTCCTAGTAGAGGGCCCCTCACCAGGATCAGTCTCCTGCTCTTCTTCTCCATCAGCTCCTGGATCCACTTTGGTCCTTCCACTTCTAGTCTTTAAAACAGCCACCTTAACTGGAGCTGTGTTTGAATTTACAGCCACCTTAATAGAAGCTGACAGGTCCTGAGATAAATCAGCTGCTGGGGCAGTAACTTCCGGTCCCACCGAGAGAGTGGGCGGAAATAACGTTGCTCTGTTAATGGCCGACGGAGAAGAAGGAGGAAGAGAAGGAGCAGGCGCCATGTTGATATCTGCCACTGCCAATGGCAGCTTGGTAAAATGGTAAAATCAGAGCTGCTTTTCCAATTAACTTTTTAGCCCTCTTTTTAACTGACACAGATTCTCCACACTCCTCATCACTAGACGTCTCTGGGACTGACCCAGAGCCACGGCGTTTTCTCTTTGATCTAGTTTTAATAACAATCCATGGTCTGGACACCTTTCTCTCCTGCCGCAGAGAAATCAGCAGATACACGATGATTATCACCAGCAGCAGAATTACACCCATAAAATAAATCACCTTTGGATCCCAGGCATCACCTAAAGTTACTCTCTCCTTCGGCATAATCTTAAAGCCTTTTATCTCAATTGGGAGAGTGCTAGAGTTTACATTTCTGTATCTCCCTGGCCACAAGAAATCCACGTATTTTCCACACCAGAGTCTAACTCTATACATAAACCACAAATAAATTGTCCGCAGCAAGTATTTACCCAAGTAATCCAGAATCAAACCCAAACAATATCTGTAAACCAGAGCCCCAAAAATTGAAAAAAATAGACGTTCTAAAAACCATAGCACCTTCATGTTTGCTAATCCTGCTATAAAACACTAAAACAATAAAGCAATAAATTAAGCTAATTATCCGCCGCAGCTTGGGAAGCCAAGAAAAAAATGTCGAGGGTTGGAGGGGAAGGCCGGGCCTTCTCCCCACCCTGTAAAGTGAAGGGAAAGAAAATTGAAAGGGAAAAAAAAAAAACACAGCCAGATTAGCAAGAGGAATGTGTGCTGTATTTACAAAGAAGTTTAGGAAGATGCAGGGGAATATATACACAATTTACAGTATTTACAATATATACAGAAATATACGACAAAGTAACACAGAAATGAGATTTCCCTCCTCTGCTGAGGAGGATTCCCCACCCCTGTACCCCCTTCTCTCCCCCTCTTCCCCAGAGAGGGTTAGAAAGAGAGAAAAAGGAGTAGTTGTTAATTAGAAGCAGTTAGGCAGTTATGTGTTAGAAGAGGCCTTATCTCTTTTTTCCCAAGGTCAGTCTGTCCGAAAGCCCAGAAAGCTGCGAGCTGCCGCAAGGAAGAAAGACTGAGACTAGTCCCACTGGGAATCAAAACTTAAGGCAGTGCTTCTGCTTCTCCACCAATGAAATTAGTTTACACCTGTCTTTTGTTTATAAACATTTGGTCATAGTGTCCCTTTGTTAAAAGCACCCCCTCAAATGTTCACACAGGAAAAAGTATTATTGTTTGAAAATAGCCTCCCTATATGAAAATAGATGATTGAACTCATTATTTCTCATTGTATGAGAGCTCTCAAAATTGTGTAGTGCTACATTTGCCTTCAGAGTAGGCCCTGGCTAAAAGGCGCTGATCAGCATTTCTAGGGATAGGAGTTTCTCATATCATGTTTTATATGAATCAGAAAGAGTTAATTTCTTTTCAGTGGTAAATAGCTTTGATCTCAAGCTGTGCCAGGGGAGGTTTAGGCTGGGTGTTAGAAAGAAATGATTGGCTGTTGGAATGGGCTGCCCAGGGAGGTGGTGGAGTCACTGTTTCTGGAAGTGTTTAAAATAAGACTGGATGAGACACTTGTTGCCATGGTTTAGTTGATTAGATGGTGTTGGGTGATAGATTGGACTCAATGATCTCAAAGGTCTTTTCCAACCTGGTTAATTCTATATTCTGTATTCTGTAATATGTTTTCTAGCTGCAAACTTATTCTTGTACTTAGATCAACAGTATTTTACATCATGGTCTTTTTTTCCAGACTGTGCAGCATACTACAGACTGTGTAGTGAGCATACTACACTTCTGCAGAGATAAGTGACTGCAGAAGTGTGGTGAAGAGGTTATGAATTTATTAATATGAAATATGAATTATGAAAATATTATTTATATTAATTATCAAACTATTAATAACCGATGAATCACCAACTTATATACATGTTCTAGTGCACATTTGTGAAATACATTCCACAAGTGGCTTCGTGTTATGATTAGAACTTAATTGAACTAGTTACAGACTATTTCTTTATTATATAAAAAATTGTGCAGTTCCGTCGCTTGGCCACTAGATGGCGAATCGGCTGGACGCAGGCGGTTTCTGGCTATACACAGCAATATTATAATCTTTCTATGCATCAGCACTTGCTCTGCTGGATGGGGATACTTTGAATTGAGTGCTAATGGATGAGAAGCACATGGATGATATTCTGTAGCTGTTGTTTGTAGCAAGGTGGGGGTCCCTGCAGATGACTGCTGCTGGACTGGTTCCTAGTCGAGTTGGACGGCGGTGTTGGGTTACTGTCTCCTCTCTACACAGCAGGGAAGAGGGAATAGTGGAACCTGGGCTTAGCACGGAAGCAGGTTCCCTTCAGGACTCAGTCGATTCCCTCCAAACAACAGGGTTTGGTCCTGGTCGGGGTCGGCCCGTGGGGTCGGCCCTCAGAGTCGGCTCGCATGACAGGGTGGGGCGATGGTTGCCGGTAGGCGGGCTCGGAAGATGTGGCAGCAGGCAAAGTTACGGGGGTCGACCCAACCACGGCGATTTTCGGGGCTGCTGCAAACAGCCTCAGGGAGAGAATGCGGCTGTGTTAGGCGGCAGATTCATGCCTACTGAGCTTAAAGGAGCAGCGGAACTTTCGGAGTGGTCCTGGGTTCACTGCAGTATAGGCACGAACAATGCTTTGGTCTTCCCTGAAGTTCACAGGGCTCAGAGCAGCACATGGCGGCTCCTCTCCTGCTATGGCGGGGCTAGGCATACATGGACTCGGTCTCAATCAAGTCCCTTCTCCCCGGCAACTGGGCAGATCTTACCCTCGGGGGTTGGTCCAGTCCTCCAGTCGCATGGTGGGCTCTCCCGGTTGGTACAACTGGCTGTAGCGTCACTTAGCTCCTTGGGCGCAGCAAAGGTCCTCCCTCTGTGCTTCCCACGATGCAGAGGCTTTCATTATGCGCACATGTATAACAGAAGCTAACAACAATAAACTCATTGCAAAGGCTGCAGCTCGAGAGTTGCTCCCTCGAGCAAGCACAGAGACAAAGTGAATGAGGGGGCAACTTGTTTACCAACTGGGGTGATACTTATAGATTCCTCGAGCTGGGCTTGACCAGTGGGCACTCTCATAAACAACTGGCTTCAGCCTATAGAAAGCATGAAGCTAGAATTATGCCCGTACTTGGTGACAGCACGAGCACTGCATGCGCTGGGTGTGTGCTGGCCTGGCTAATGCCTTGGCTTTTATCTTCCTCTTGAAGGAGGGGGAACTTGTCCACATGCTGGGACAAGATTCAACATCTGGGCATAATGCGTCTTCACCACAAGCAGTCACACATTACTGGAAAGTCAGGCCTCATTACCTGTTCCCACAGCTAGATAAGACCCCAGCTGATCTTGATTTCTTTTCCTATGCTTACAGAACAGAGAGATCAATACTCCAGAATAATGCATGCGCAATTAGCAGGTCTCGTTAGGAACAAATCTGACCTAAGTGATAAAGATATGGTTTCCATAGCTAGGATACAGCCTCAGTGAGTGAATTAGTTCACAGTATCAGAGTATCACAGTATAACTAAGGTTGGAAGAGACCTGGAGGATCATCGAGTCCAATCTATCAACACAGACCCCATGACTAGACCATGGCACCAAGTGCCACGTCCAATCTCCTCTTGAACACCTCCAGGGATGGTGACTCCACCACCTCCCTGGGCAGTCCATTCAAATGACGAATGACTCGCTCGGTGAAGAACTTTCTCCTCACCTCGAGTCTAAACCTCCCTTGGCACAGCTTGAGGCTGTGTCCCCTTGTTCTGGTGCTGGTTGCCTGGGAGAAGAGGTCAACTCCTTCCTGGCTACAACCACCTTTCAGGTAGTTGTAGAGGGCAATGAGCCCTCCTCTTCTCCAAGCTAAACAATCCCAGCTCCCTCAGCCTCTCCTCTTAGGGCTTGTGTTCAAGGCCTCTCACCAGCCTTGTTGCCCTTCTCTGGACATGTTCAAGTGTTTCAATGTCCTTCTTAAACTGAGGAGCCCAGAACTGGACACAGGACTCAAGGTGCACCCTAACCAATGCAGAGTACAGGGACAGAATGACTTCCCTGCTCCTGCTCCTGCTGGCATCCTGACCTCCTAATGTAGGCCAGGATGCCATTGGCCCTCTTGGCCACCTGGGCACACTGCTGGCTTGTATTCAGGCAGCTGTCGATCAGTACCCCCAGGTCCCTCTCTGTTTGGGAGCTCTCCAGCCACTTCGACCCCAGCCTATAGCTCTGCATGGGATTGCCGTAGTCAAAGTGCAGTACTCGTCACTTGGACTTGTTAAATGCCATTCCATTGGATTCTGACCATCTGTCCAGTTGGTCAAGGTCCCTCTGCAGAGGCTTTCTACCCTCTAACTGACAAACATCTGCTCCTAACTTGGTGTCATCTACAAACTTGCTGATGACTGATTCGACCCCCTCATCCAGATCACCAATGAAGATGTCAAAGAGGACGGGGCCCAGCACTGATCCCTGGGGGACTCCGCTGGTGACTGGCCTCCGGCTGGATGTGGCACCATTCCCCACCACTCTCTGGGCTCGGCCCTCCAGCCAGTTCCTAACCCAGCACAGAGTGTAGTGGTCCAAGCCGTGAGCTGACAGCTTAGATAGCAGTTTACTGTGGTGTCACTATTAATATTGTTTCTTTGTTGTAGTCTGGGGCCATTATAGACCTGATATTACTCTAACACAGTATATCTCTGATAAAACTAAATGCAGAAATAGGTTAAAGGTTGCAGGAGTTCTAAAGTTTTTGGTTTGTTTGGGAATTTTTTCCCCCCTCCTTCAAAATAGTGATGAGAGAATGAAGAATTACATGGTAATGAAATGGAAGACGCTTTGTGTTTTCCTCATATGATCTTTTGCTGCAGGTTCTCCACTATAAAATGCATATTTAATTAAAAACTATCTGCATCTCTGTATTCATTTAATTGTTTCTCTACTCCTTTGGCAATGGGTAGACTACTCCTTTATGGCCATAAGTTTCACCTCTTTTTCAATGAAATATCATTCTCAAGGAACTTGATATTGTTCCTATAAGAACTGTTAGAGAGACTCCTATAGACTCAATGACCTCTAAAAAAACAAGAACTATGATTATTAGTTCCACTTTTTGCAATTTGTTTTTTGTTGTTCCATCTCCCCCTCCCCTTTCTTTCCTAACCTTGACATGAAATTGCTTATGTGTTTTCATAGGTGTAGAGTATCTTCATCTTTTCTGCCAGTGCCAACATCTTTGTTTTTGGATTACTGGTAATAATTTCACAACATCCCCATAATATATTTTTTATTTTTAAAATATCCTTCTAAAACTCTAATTTAGTTTAATTTTATTATATGTCCCAGTTTCTGTTCCTACACCAGGAAGATTTTTTGTGAAAAGTCATTAACATGTTTAGCAAGAAGTCTTAAGTCCAAGAAGTGATATTTTAAGAAGCTAAGTCAAATGCATAAAATCTCTTGCCTCTCAATACAATGTTCAACATTAATGAAATAGAAACTCATTAAATTTTCAATATACTTGGATTTCCAGAGTCCTTTAGAATATACTCTGACACAATCTTTTGAGGTTTTGCATTACCAGTAATGTTAAGAAATCAGAATAACTACCCTCAGTACATTTAATTGCCAATATATTATCTGAAAGGGAAAAATAACAGTTTAAATGCATGTATTTAATTTTATTACTCGACAAAATTTTATTTCTCTTCTTCCATAATTCCCAAAAATGAAAAATAGGTGGTTAAACTAATGTAATGAATTAACAGAGGAACAGTGTGTGAGGGAAACTAACTCAATTTAGATGTTGTGGAACTTGAAGATGCAAGATTAAGTTATGGAAGAGAGCGTCTTGATTTGAGACACATTTTCACATTCTCTTATCAAGTGACTTTCCCACAGCTTCTTTCCTAAGCATTCTTCATTTCAGAACATTTCACATTCTCTTATTTTTAAACCGTGTGCAACAAAAGCCACTGACTAGAATGAAAATGTATGTGGGTGAAAATTACATCTTGTAGGATGTGACAGTAATTTAATTTTGAGGGAGTACAGACAGTTTTTTCAATTAAATTGTTGACTATTTAATTTTATTAACTTCATGTCGTTATTTCCCAGTAATTTTTTTTTTTTTTTTTTAGAACTGCAAACAAGGTTAAAAAAGTCCCAGCCAATCTCAAAATAAACACTTTGGAGCTTCCTGATCTGACTGCATCCCTGAAGAATTCTTTAATCTTAGAAAGATTATGACCTTGATAAACAGGTGAAATTGATACAATTTGAGCAAAATAGGAGCATTCCAATGGACCATCACAAAACTTGAAAAGATGATTGTAGATTGTGTTGTCTTTTTGTTTTTCCAAGTAATACAGGGCAAAAAGACTCAGAGAATAATGTAATTACGTGACTGTACTGGAAAAACAGTTGCAGCCATGCAACATGTTTTCAGTTTTAGTGTGAAATGGGCTGAAAAAGTATATGACTTTTCAGACGTCATTACTGAAATTACCCTTCTTAACACCAGGAGGAAATAAATTATTTCCCACATTCACTGGATTATTTTAGCAAGCACTCTGCAACTATCATTCCTGGGAAGAGTACTATAGTTCTTTAGAGCTTCACAAAGATGCACACAACAACTTCAAAAACTGTTTTAGAACATTACTTCCAACTAAAATTCCAACCATTGCTTCCAACACAACATCTACTCTGATAATTTTGTTATGTGTTTTGAACTTATTATATCTGTGCCTGTATATACATTTAAAGAGAGGGAGCTTTCACTCTCAGACAATGATTGACTGATGGTGTGATATATTTGATCAGTATTAACATTAAAGAAAGGCAACACAATGAAATTGCAGGCATTTAGCAAGTATGGTGAATAAAGAAAAATCTTATTCTTAGAGAAAACAAAACAATTTCATAGTTTCATTCAGGGTTGGAAGGGACCACAAGGATCATCTAGTTCTAACCCCCCTGCCATAGGCAGGGACACCCCACACTACATCAGGCTGGACAGAGCCTCATCCAGCCTGGTCTTAAACACCTCCAGGGACGGGGCCTCGACCACCTCCCTGGACAACCCATTCCAGGGTTTCACCACTCTCATGGGGAAGAACTTCCTCCTCACATCCAGCCTGAATCTCCCCACCTCCAGCTTCATTCCATTCCCCCTAGTCCTAGCACTACCTGAGATCCTGAGAAGTCCTTCCCCAGCCTTCCTGTAGGCCCCCTTCACATACTGGAAGGCCACAATTAGGTCACCTCGGAGCCTTCTCTTCTCTACACTGAACAGCCCCAACTCCTTCAGTCTGTCCTCATAGGAGAGGTGCTCCAGCCCTCTGATCATCCTCGTGGCCCTTCTCTGGACACGTTCCAGCACCTCCACATCCCTCTTGTAATAGGGGCTCCAGAACTAGACACAGTACTCCAGGTGGGGTCTCACCAGGACTGAGTAGAGGGGGAGGATCACCTCCCTCGACCTGCTAGCCACACTTCTCCTGATGCAGCCCAGGATCTGATTGGCCTTGCGGGCTGCAAGTGCACATTGAGAGCTCATCTTGAGCTTTTTGTCCACCAGCACCCCCAAGTCTCTCTCCTCAGGGCTGCTTTCCAGCCAGTCACTGCCCAGCCTGGATTTGTGCCTGGGATTGCCTCGACCCAGATGCAGGACCCAGCACTTGCTCTTACTGAACTTCATGAGGTTGGCTTGTGCCCACCTCTCCAGCCTGTCAAGGTCCCTCTGGATGGCCTCCCTTCCCTCCAGCGTGTCTGCTGCACCACACAGCTTGGTGTCATCAGCAAACTTGCTGAGGGTGCACTCAATGCCACTGTCCATGGCACCCACAAAGATGTTGAACAAGACAGGTCCCAGGACTGATCCCTGAGGGACTCTGCTTGTCACTGGCCTCCACTGGGACATGGAGCCATTGACAGCCACTCTTTGGGTGCGGCCATCAAGCCAGTTCCTTATCCATCTAGTGGTCCACCCATCAAACCCATGTGTCACCACTTTGGAGACCAGGATGTGGTGCTGGACAGGGTCAAAGACTTTGCTCAGGTCCAGGTAAATGACATCAGTTGCTCGCCCCTCATCTATTAATTTTGTCACCTGCTCATAGAAGGCCACCAGGTTGGTCAGGCAGGATTTGCCCTTGGCAAAGCCATGCTGACTGTTCCCAATCACCTCTTCACTATTCTTCTGAGCCAGTAGTGACTCCAGGAGGACCTGCTCCATGATCTTTCCAGGCACAGAGGTGAGACTGACAGGCCTGGAGTTCCCTGGTTCCTCCTTCTTACCCTTTTTGAAGATGGGGGCAATGTTTCCCCTTTTCCAGTCTGTGGGGACTTCCCCAGATTGCCATGACTTTTGAAATTGTAATGTTCATTTTGAAATTGTAATGTTCATTCTGATTGGTATTTTCCTGAAAGAAAGGCAACATTTTCTTACAATGTATAGAGCAGGTTCAGAAACATGTCATTTAATTCTTGTTAGTTGCTCTTATCATTTTGTAAAAAGAATTTTCACTAACTGAAATAAAAAAGGAATTCTGTGCCTCCTGAGAAGATAAATGAAAAATCCTGGTAAGTGAAATCAAGTCACATTTTCTTCTTTGTAACCTTCTTCATGTAAGATTTGAAATGAGGTGAAGGTTCTGCTTAAACAGTTTCAATCTCAGACAGAGACACACCACCACCAATAATCCTGCTTGCAGTGGTATCAAAACTGGGATCAAAAGCATCTAGTGAGGAGTCCTAGGCTGCTGTGTGACCCTAATCCATGCAGGGAGCTCAGGATCATCTTTAGCTAATAGTCTTTTTCCTTGAGCTCACTTATGAGAATTTCGTTTATAATTTACCTATCAAGGTTTCTATGGATCATGATGTAGTGTGGTTTAGGATCTTTTTTTATGATCATGACCTTAGAAACAGTCAGATGGAATGGTCAGATCTAAGAAAAAAGCAGGCACTGAAGAATTTCCTTGCACATGTAAGCATCTTTCTAAGCATTTGTTTTTAATCAGTATTACATTTCTTTCTCAGATTATGACTCTTTTTTTATTTGCGGAAAAGTTATCAAAGTTAACTTCTGGCAGAACAAGTGCTGAGCATGAAATATATGTTTATAGTGCAGCATTCTCAAATGGGAACTTGATCCTAAAGGAATATGTTCATGTACAGCATATGTTCTTATTTGTATGAGAAATACATTATTCATTTGATATTAGAGTTCCACTGAATGAAATGTCTTCATTCAATCCCTTTTTAAGTGAAATGTATTCACAAATTCTTTAACTTTGTACCTCTTCATGTAAAAAACCTGAAATATTTTAGAAATAGAGTGGAAATTAATCAATAAGCCTTCAAAAAGCCCATATTACTCTGAGCAGGAGTTAATTGTTCCTCTACTTTAGATGTTACAAGGCTGTTGTAGTTCCTTATTACCTTTTCAAAATATCATGACTTCAGAATCTTGCTAAATTCTAGCTCTTTGAGCAGAAATTATTAATATTACATACTTAACGATTAATAGAACATACTTTACAATCTTGAACACACTTAGTTAGAAAGGGCAGGCTGTCTTTGGAATGTCATCCTAAATGGTTCAGTTGTATCTGTAAAAGTTGAGATAACTGACTTATCATTTCAAAAAATTGTCTTGTATTTGTTTTTAAAAATTCCAAGGAGTGGAAGAGGCATGAGACAGATTTCCACATCTTGCCTTTGTTTTAGCAAGCTTCCATGTTTCTGAACTGTATGTTCTACTCTATAAATTATCTCAGTTCTTGTATACTCTGGTCTTTCACAAGCATGTTTCCTGAATGTGGGGGTTTTATCCTGACCTGTATGAGTCTAGCAACTTGTGTGTGTAGGCAGGGACCACATCAAGGTAAAGTAAAGATCATGTTAGCTCAGTTGCTGGCGAGGTCCCAGAGGACTGGAAGTTGGCCAACGTGGTGCCCATCCATAAGAAGGGCCGGTTGGATGAGCCAGGGAATTACAGGCCTGTCAGCCTGACCTCAGTGCCAGGCAAGATCATGGAACAGGCCATCCTGAGTGCATTAACACAGCACTTAGAAGATGGCCAAGGGATCAGGCTCAGCCAACATGGATTTAGGAAGGGCAGGTCCTGCCTGACCAACCTGATCTCCTTCTATGATCAGGTGACCCGCCTGGTGGATGTGGGGAGGCCTGTGGATGTAGTTTACCTGGACCTCAGCAAGGCCTTTGACACCGTCCCCCATAGCAAACTGCTGGCCAAGCTGTCAGCCCATGGTTTGGACAGCAGCACTCTGAGCTGGGTTAGGAACTGGCTGGATGGCTGAACCCAGAGAGTGGTGGTGAATGGTGTCACATCCAGCTGGCGGCCAGTCAGTAGTGGAGTCCCCCAGGGATCAGTGCTGGGTCCCATCCTCTTTAACAACTTTATTGATGATCTGGATGAGGGCATTGAGTCCATCATCAGTAAATTTGCGGATGACACCAAGCTGGGGGCAGGAGTTGATCTGCTGGAGGGTTGAGAGGCTTTGCAGAGAGACCTCGACAGGCTGGACAGATGGGCAGAAGCCAATGGCATGAAATTGAATGCATCCAAGTGCCGGGTTCTGCACATTGGCCACAACAACCCCAGGCAGTGCTACAGGCTGGGATCAGAGTGGCTGGAGAGCAGCCAGGCAGAGAGGGACCTGGGGGTGCTGGTTGATGGTAGGATGAACATGAGCCTGCAGTGTGCCCAGGCAGCCAGGAGGGCCAATGGCATCCTGGCCTGCATTAAGAACAGTGTGGCTAGCAGGAGCAGGGAGGTCATTCTGCCCCTGTACACTGCACTGGTTAGGCCACACCTCGAATACTGTGTCCAGTTCTGGGCCCCTCAGTTTAGGAAGGAGGTTGACTTGCTGGAACGAGTCCAGAGAAGGGCAACAAAGTTAGTAAGGGGCTTGGAACACAAGCCCTATGAGGAGAGACTGAGGGAGCTGGGGCTGCTTAGCCTGGAGGGGAGAAGACTCAGGGGTGACCTCATTACTCTCTACAAGTACCTGAAGGGGGGTTGTAAACAGGCAGAGGTTGGTCTCTTCTCCCAGGCAGCCAGCACCAGAACAAGAGGACACAGTCTCAGGCTGCGCCAGAGGAAGTTCAGGCTGGAGGTCAGGAGGAAGTTTTACACAGAGAGAGTGATTGCCCATTGGAATGGGCTGCCTGGGGAGGTGGTGGAGTCGCCGTCACTGGAGGTGTTCAGGAGGAGACTTGACAGGGTGCTTGGTTACATGGGTTAGTTGATTGTGTGGTGTTGGGTGATAGGTTGGACGTGATGATCTTGAAGGTCTCTTCCAACCTGGTTTATTCTATTCTATTCTATTATCATTAAATTTCTTAATTCTGCTACTAATTATTTTTTAATATGCTGATTATTGTTGTAGAAACAATCTGTTTCCTGGATTTACATCTGAGAAATGAAGATTGTTACTTTGTCATTTAAACTGGGTGTATCTATGTTAGCTAGTACATATTGAGTTTTTTACTTCTTCCAGTGTAGTACTTCACAGAGTAGGTCACAGAGACTTTAGGTAGTGTGTCACAAAGTGAATTACAAAAAATAGCAAGCAATATGCAAAAGGATACCACAAATCATGAGTTATGCATGTTGTTGACTATCTTCCTGTGGTGGGTTGAAAATTCCCCCCACATTAAACTGCCAGACCAGCTCACTTGGAAGCAAATGGAGCTGTATTCACAAGCAAAACTACAATCTAAAATAAAATGCAGTGGATATGTACAAAATATACAACATTTACAGGTATTTACTATTTATAAACAACACAAGAAATCCCCAAGACAAAACCAGGGGAGTCAGCAACAGCTTCCCCCTCCCTGCTCCCTACCCTCTTGTACACAATAGAGGAGAAAGAGCAGATAATTGTTGATTAAAATACTCAGCCATAACAAAGAACACAGCCATGGTCATCAAAGCCAAGGAGAAGCACAAGTTAGTGTCTCCCAGAGTGAGGAAGGAAAAAAGAGAGAAAGATAATTTGTCTATCACAGTATCATAGTATCACAGTAAAACTAAGGTTGGAAGAGACCTTGAAGATCATTGAGTCCAACCTGTCACCACAGACCTCATGACTAGACCATGGCACCAAGTGCCACATCTAATCTCCTCTTGAACACCTCCAGGGATGGTGACTCCACCACCTCCCTGGGCAGTCCATTCCAATGACGAACGACTCGCTCAGTGAAGAACTTTCTCCTCACCTCAAGTCTAAACCTCCCCTGGCGCAGCTTGAGACTGTGTCCCTTTCTTCTGGTGCTGGTTGCCTGGGAGAAGAGAATAACCCCTTCCTGGCTACAACCACCTTTAAGGTAGTTGTAGAGGGCAATGAGCCCTCCTCTTCTCCAGGCTAAACAATCCCAGCTCCCTCAGCCTCTCCTCATAGGGCTTATGCTCAAGGCCTCTCACCAGCCTTGTTGCCCTTCTCTGGACACGTTCAAGTTGGAAGCAAATGGAGCTGTATTCACAAGCAAAACTACAATCTAAAATAAAATGCAATGGATATGTATAAAATATACAAAAATTATGGAAGACAATGCCAGTGACGGGGAGGAAGAACTGCCCATTGAAAGTGAAGATCAGGTTCATGATCATCTGAAGAACCTGAAAGTGTTCAAGTCCATGGGATCCCCACAGGTACTGAGAGGAGGTTGCTAAACCCCTCTCTATTATATTTCAAAAGTCATGGCAATCTGGTGAAGTCCCCACAGACTGGAAAAGGGGAAACATTGCCCCCATCTTCAAAAAGGGTAAGAAGGAGGAACCAGGGAACTCCAGGCCTGTCAGTCTCACCTCTGTGCCTGGAAAGATCATGGAGCAGATCCCCCTGGAGTCACTACTGGCTCAGAAGAATAGTGAAGAGGTGATTGGGAACAGTCAGCATGGCTTTGCCAAGGGCAAATCCTGCCTGACCAACCTGGTGGCCTTCTATGAGCAGGTGACAACATTAATAGATGAGGGGCGAGCAACTGATGTCATTTACCTGGACCTGAGCAAAGTCTTTGACCCTGTCCAGCACCACATCCTGGTCTCCAAAGTGGTGACACATGGGTTTGATGGGTGGACCACTAGATGGATAAGGAACTGGCTTGATGGCCGCACCCAAAGAGTGGCTGTCAATGACTCCATGTCCCAGAGGAGGCCAGTGACAAGCGGAGTCCCTCAGGGACCAGTCCTGGGACCTGTCTTGTTCAACATCTTTGTGGGTGCCGTGGACAGTGGCATTGAGTGCACCCTCAGCAAGTTTGCTAATGACACCAAGCTGTGTGGTGCAGCAGACACGCTGGAGGGAAGGGAGGCCATCCAGAAGGACCTTGACAGGCTGGAGAGGTGGGCACAAGCCAACCTCATGAAGTTCAGTAAGAGCAAGTGCTGGGTCCTGCATCTGGGTCGAGGCAATCCCAGGCACAAATCCAGGCTGGGCAGTGACTGGCTGGAAAGCAGCCCTGAGGAGAGAGACTTGGGGGTGCTGGTGGACAAAAAGCTCAAGATGAGCTCTCAATGTGCACTTGCAGCCCGCAAGGCCAATCAGCTCCTGGGCTGCATCAGGAGAAGTGTGGCTAGCAGGTCGAGGGAGGTGATCCTCCCCCTCTACTCAGCCCTGGTGAGACCCCACCTGGAGTACTGTGTCCAGTTCTGGAGCCCCTATTACAAGAGGGATGTGGAGGTGCTGGAACATGTCCAGAGAAGGGCCACAAGGATGATCAGAGGGCTGGAGCACCTCTCCTATGAGGACAGACTGAAGGAGTTGGGGCTGTTCAGTGTGCAGAAGAGAAGGCGCCGAGGTGACCTCATCGTGGCCTTCCAGTATGTGAAGGGGGCCTACAGGAAGGCTGGGGAAGGACTTCTCAGGATCTCAGGTAGTGCTAGGACTAGGGGGAATGGAATGAAGCTGGAGGTGGGGAGATTCAGGCTGGATGTGAGGAGGAAGTTCTTCCCCATGAGAGTGGTGAAACCCTGGAATGGGTTGTGCAGAGAGGTGGTCGAGGCCCCGTCCCTGGAGGTGTTTAAGACCAGGCTGGATGAGGCTCTGGCCAGCCTGATGTAGTGTGGGGTGTCCCTGCCCATGGCAGGGGGGTTGGAACTAGATGATCCTTGTGGTCCCTTCCAACTCTTAATGATACTATGATACTATGAAGTGTCTCAATGTCCTTCCTAAACTGAGGAGCCCAGAACTGGACAGAACTGGTGTGGCCTAGCCAATGCATAGTACAGGGGCACAATGACTTCCCTGCTCCTGCTGGCCATACTATTCCTAACGCAGGCTTTATAGACAATAAACTTCATAGACAATATCTCTCCAATAAGATTGTTTAGAACTTATAATTATTCTCCTTTTTACATCCAATAGTAATCCATTTACTTTCTACTATTTTCTGTTTGAGGTTTGTGAAAAATTTTCTAGGCACAGCCCGACACTACCACACTCCCCCACTAATCTAGGCCTTCAGGACCATTGAGACCACTGGATCCACATTAGTAACTATCTCTGCCTTTACTATATGTTGTGGGTTTAAGATTAGATGTCTTGCCTATAGAGAAAAGTCCTCCAAGGTGCTAGGCAGTCAGAAGGCAGACACAGGAAAGTGTAATCTTTGTTATTTCATTCCCATCATCCCCTATACAAATGGGCATTACTGTCTGTTCTGCCCTCTTCTCCCCCTCCTTGCTCCAAGTGTGGACCCTTATCTCTTGCAATGGGGAAGTTACCCCCCTAACATTAACTTTGCCAGACCAACTCAGTTAGAAGCAAATGAAGCTGTATTTATTTAGAATAAACCTTTATTTAGAATAAACCATACCAGGTTGGAAGAGACCTTCAAGATCATCGTGTCCAACCCATCAACCAACCCAACCCACCTAAACAACTAAACCATGGCACCAAGCATCCCATCAAGTCTCCTCCTGAAAACCTCCAATGATGGCGACTCCACCACCTCCCTGGGCAGCCCATTCCAATGGGCAATCACTCTTTCTGTACAGAACTTCTTCCTAACCTCCAGCCTGAACCTCCCCAGGCGCAGCCTGAGACTGTGTCCTCTTGTTCTGGTACTTGCTGCCTGGGAGAAGAGACAATCATCCAGCTGTCTACAACCTCCCTTCAGGTAGTTGTAGAGAGTGATAAGGTCACTCCTGAGTTTCCTCTTCTCCAGGCTAAGCAATCCCAGCTCCCTCAGTCTTTCCTCATAGGGCTTGTGTTCAAACACCTTACCAACTTTGTTGCCCTTCTTTGGTCTCATTCCAGCAAGTCAGTATCCTTCCTAAAATGGGGGGCCCAGAACTGGACACAGTACTGGAGGTGCGGCCTAACCAGTGCAGTGTACAGGGGCAGAATGACCTCCCTTCTCCTGCTGGCCACACTGTTCCTGATGCAGGTCAGGATGCCATTGGGCCTCTTGGCTGCCTGGGCACACTGCAGGCTCATGTTCAGCCTTCCATTGACCAGCACCTCCAGGTCCCTCTCTACCTGGCCACTCTGCAGCCACTCTGACCCCAGCCTGTAGCTCTGCATGGGGTTGTTGTGGCCAAAGTGCAGAACCCGGCACTTAGATGTGTTAAATCTCATGCTGTTTTACTCTGCCCATCTGTCCAGCCTGTCGAGGTCCCCCTGCAGAGCCTCTCTACCCTCCAGCAGATCAACTCCTGCCCCCAGTTTGGTGTCATCCACAAATTTACTGATGGTGGACTCAATGCCCTCATCCAGATCATCAATAAAGATGTTAAAGAGCATGGGGCCCAGCATTGATCCTTGGGGCACACTACTATTGATTTGCCGCCAGCTGGATGTGGCACCATTCACCACCACTCTCTGGGCTCGGCCATCCAGCCAGTTCCTAACCCATTGCAGTGTTGCTCCCATCCAAGCCACGGGCTTGCAGCTTGGCCAGCAGTTTGCTATGGGGAACGGGGTCAATGGCATTACTGAGGTCCAGGTAGACCACATCCATAGGCCTCCTCACATCCACCCGGCAGGTCACCTGATCATAGGGGGAGATCAGGTTGGTCAGGTAGGACCTGCCCTTCCTAAATCCATGCTGGCTGGGCCTGATCCCTTGGCCATCCTCTAAGTGCTGTGTGATTGCACTCAGCATGACCTGCTCCATAATCTTGCCTGCCACTGACGTCAGGCTGACAGGCCTATAATTCCCTGGCTCATCCAACCAGCCCTTCTTGTGGATGGGCACCACGTTGGCCAGCTTCCAGTCTTCTGGGACCTCTTCAGTGAGCCAGGACTGATGGAAAATTATGGAGAGTGGCTTGGCCAGCTCCTCTGCCAGCTCTCTCAGCACCCTAGGATGAATCCCATCTGGTCCCATGGACTTGTGGGGATCCAAGCTGCTGAGGAGAGTTCCAATCACCTCTTCATGGAACATAAGGAAACTGTGCAGCTCCCTGGCTCCTTCTGCCAGCTCTGCAGGCCAGCTGTCTGGAAGACGTTTTGTTCCGCTAGAAAAAATTGAGGCAAAGAAGGTGTTAAGTACCTCTGCCTTTTCCTCATCCTTTGATACAACATTTCCCTCCATGTCAACCAAGGAGTGGAGGTTGTCCTTGCCCTTCCTCTTTCTATTAATATATTTATAGAAGGACTTTTTGTTGTCCTTCACAGTAGAGGCCAGTTTAAACTCCAAATGTGCTTTTGCCTCCCTAATTTTCTTCCTGCATGATTTGGCAACATCCTTAAACATTCTGTGGGTTGCCTCACCTTTCTTCCAAAGATGATACACCCTCTTTTTAACCCTTAGCTCTATTAAAAGTTCATTAACCATCCAGGCTGGCCATCTGCCCCAGCGGCTCATCATCCGGCACATTGGCACAGCCTGTCCCTGAGCCTTCAACAATTCTTCCTTGAAGCAGGTCCAGCTCTCCTGGACCCCTTTATTATTAAGGCCTTTATCCCAAGGAACCCTCTGAATCAGTTCCTTGAGTAACCTGAAGTCTGCCCTCTGGAAATCCAGAGTGGAGGTCTTCTTGCTGCCCCTCTTAGCTTGACCAAATAATGAGAATTCAATTATCTCATAGTCACTGGCCCCAAACACCCTCTGACCACCACATCACCCACCAGCCCTTCCGTGTTGGTGAAGAGGAGGTCAAGCATAGCCTTACCCCGGTAGGCTCGCGCAGCAGCTGGGTTAGGAAGCTGTCCTCCATGCACTCTAAGAACCTCTTATACTGCCTCCTCTTTGCTGTGTTGAGATCCCAGCAGATGTCAGGCAGGTTGAAGTCGCCCATGAGGACAAGGTCCGGAGATCTTGAGACAGTCTTAAGCTGCTTATAGAATGCTTCATCAACGTCTTCTTCCTGGTTGGGTGGTCTATAGCAGGAGCCAACCAGGATTTCTGCCCTACCGGTCTTCCCTCTAATTCTTACCCACAAGCACTTAACCTGATTGTCCCTAATCTCCATCTCAATGGCACCTAGTGCCTCCTTGATGTACAGGGCCACCCCTCCACCCCTTCTTCCTTGCCTGTCTCTCCTGAAGAGCCTGTAGCTGTCAATTGCAGCACTCCTGTCATGTGAGTTGTCCCACCACGTCTCTGTGATGGCAACTACATCATAACTTTCCTGCTGCAGCAAGGCTTCCAGCTCCTCTTGTTTGTTACCCATGCTTCGTGCATTAGTGTACATGCACTTCATCTGGGCTGCTGGTTTCACCTCTGATTTACAAGCAAAAACTACACTGTACAATGGAATGCAATGAATATGTACAAAATATACAGCATTTACAGTATTATACAGATATTTACAATTAGCAAACCACAAAAAATAACCCTGGCCAAGGACCAGGGGAAGCTACTAGCTTCTCCCTCCCTGCCTCTCCCCTTACCCTGCTGTACAAAAAGGGACAAGAGAAAGGAGCAGAGAAGTTAGACTTAGCCAAGGCCAGCCAAATGATGAAGATTATCTCTCCTGAGCCAAGCAAAACAGACAAGCTCAGAAGAGAAAAAAAGAAAGAATTGTTATGGTACTCCTCCTCTTATTCTAGATATTCACCCAATGAATACCTAATAGTGATTTATTTACATTTTTCTACTCTTCTGCTCAAAATATGTAACTAAATTTTAAAGACATAGCCTAAAACCACCAGAGTGCTGACAACTGCCAGTTAACCAGTATAGTTCAGTAATCAGTAGCCACATGATTTCCCACTGATGAAATGCCTGAGGTCCCCACATGTGAGTACTGGTTATGCTTAGAAGCATCTGGGGTTTAAGAGCCGATAGGGTACTTGCAAGTATCCCAAGTCCACAAATTACATTGAGTTGTTAATCTTAATTTCCATTATACAGCTGTAATGGGAGATAATAGCACTGTTTCTTGAGTATGTTATGTGGAGTAAAATTGTTTGGAACTATCACATGTTTGCAGTTCTATTCAGGCAAGTGAAGGATTAGTTTGGATGTGATTCCAAATAGATAGAGTGATGTTTGAAGACATGAAGTCTATTTGTACAATAGAAGATGAGAACGGTTTGTGCATTCTAACGCAAAAAAGGTGGTCTTGGCTGTCTAAAATATTTACCTTCAGGTAGCCCATATCATCTGTCAGTGCCTACACCACGTAACACCTGAACTAGGTCTTGCCTGACACTTGTAATTTTTCTTTTTTAATTCAAAGAGCCTGAAAGAATGAATACTGTGCTGTGAGTGACATGTAGTATGATGGCAACAGTATTTGCTGCATGCTCTGAGGTGAGAAAAAAGTCACATTTGGGTACTTGACAGTACAATCCCATTTCCTAAGATAATTTCAGAAGACAATGTAATGCACAGGGAGCCAAAACTTGAGTTGTTACCTCCTTGAAACAGACAGATAACATCTGAAGCCAGATTTCACAAGAGTTAATTTTATTATCTTACTATTTGAGTACTGTGTCCAGTTCTGGGCCACTCAATTTAAGAAGGACATTGAGATACTTGGATGTGTCCAGAGAAGGGCAACAAGGCTGGTGAGAGGCCTTGAGCACAAGCCTTATGAGGAGAGGCTGAGGCAGCTGGGATTGATTAGTCTAGAGAAGAGGAGTCTCAGGGGACACCTCAAGGGTGGTTGTAGCCAGGTGGGGGTTGGTCTCTTCTCCCAAGCAAACAGCACCAGAATGAGAGGACAAAGTCTCAAGCAGCACCAGGGGAATTTTAAGTGAGGAGAAAGTTCTTCACTGAGAGAGCTGTTAGCCATTGGAATGGGCTGCCCAGGGAGGTGGTGGAGTTGCCATCCCTGGAGGTGTTCAAGAGGGGATTGGACGTGGCGCTTGGTGCCATGGTCTAGTAGGCATGAGGTGTTGGGTGACAGACTTGATGATCTTTTAGATCTTGTCCAACATTGTTGATTCTATGATTCTATGATTATAAAGGCTGTCCAAGGATACATATATGTTAGAATACAAATACTTAATTATTTGCACTTTAGAAACATCCAAAAGCTGAGTAGAAACAGGAGCAACGTCTACTGAACAGAGGTAAATACTGGAAAATACCACCAAGTTAAAGTGCAGAGTTAACACAGGACCAGATTTGTAGAAAAACACTGAATATATTGAGATAGAAAATGAGAACATTAACCCTCAGATTGGTGAAGTCAAGAATCAAACATAACAGTACTTAAGATCCTCTGCTCAGGTTTTGCAGTTTTAAATTCTTAAAATCTAAGTGGCAGAAACATATACCCAGGATTTAAAGTATATTTTTTTTCAGCATGTGTCCTCACTTTATAAAATCTGAATCTGCCTTAGATGAATTTTTCACACTGTGAAGATGAAAGCAGGTATCTTGAATCCACTTGTTAGATCTGTACTACTTGGCATGGGATAAAGGAATTGTTCACAAAACTCCCTGCATTTAAACATTTATTAGAGCAGAGTCTGGAATGCAAGAATGTTGTCTGAGTTGAATGCTTTAATCATCAGTTTATGAAGACTTGCTCACAATGTGGTCCATATTTGAATCTCATTTGACATAGAGTAGAGTAGAGTAGAGTAGAGTAGAGTAGAGTAGAGTAGAGTAGAGTAGAGTAGAGTAGAATAGAATAGAAAAAACAGGTTGGAAGAGACCTTTGAGGTCATCGAGTCCAATCCATCATCCAACACTATCTAATCAACTAAGCCATGGCACCAAGCATCCCATCAAGTCTCCTTGTAAACACCTCCATTGATTGCGACTCCACCACCTCCCCAGGCAGCCCATTCCAATGGGCAATCACACTCTCTGTGAAGAATTTCTTCCTAACATCCAGCTTAATCCTCCCCTGGCACAGCTGGAGACTGTGTCCTCTTGTTCTGGTGCTGGTTGCCTGGGAGAAGAGACCAGCCCCCGCTTGTCTACAACCTCCCTTCAGGTAGTTGTAGAGAGCAAGAAGGTCACCCCTGAGCTTCCTCTTCTCCAGGCTAAGCAACCCCAGTTCCCTCAGCCTCTCCTCATGGGGTTTGTGCTCCAAACCCATCACCAGCTTTGTTACCCTTCTCGGGACACATTCCAAGAAGTCAACATCTTTCCTAAGTTGAGGGGCCCAAAACTGGACACAAAGATAATTTTGCAAGAAAATAATTTAATTAATAACTGAATAAATGAACAAATAACTAAACTGCTGTATAATAATCACATTATTAGGTGTCTTTCTAAGTTTAAACTATTATTTCTATCTGTGTAAGTAATCATTTTAACAGAATTTTGTGTTAGTGAATGTTAGTTTGTGTGCAGTAGCATTTCACACAAAGAATTTAAAAGTATCCTGAAAGTATAAAGAATTAAATTTTTGTCATTTACATACAATACTGTGATCAAGTCTGAATCCCAGTAAACGTGAAATATCCTGGAGAGATCTTTGAAGGTTACAGAAATATCATTCCTTTTTCTTTAAAGTTTATATAATCAAATCTGCTATATCTGATCCAGAGTGATTTATTGAAAAAAGAAAGAAAACAAGCAAAAAATTATATTGAGAGCCTTTGTACACCCATGCACCAACAGGAATACTTATAGAGAAAGAGGCATTCAAAAAAAAAAATATTTTGGCTTCTATTGCTCTCTAAAATTGAATCTTTGGTACAGAACCATAAGTTTTCTCTAGAGAATGTTTTTTTAATGATCCTAAGCACTGTCTTCCTGTCACAGAGAAACCTCATAAGGACTGTGATTTTACTTATCTTTCATTTCTGTTAACTGAGGAAGCTGCAGAACAGAATATAAGTATGTGCAGCTACATAAATCTGTGCTGGGTTGAGGCAGCCCCCTTCCCCACCAATAAACAATAAACACTCAGATAAACAGGTTGCAAAAGTGATGGAAAGTTTAAATAGAAAGCAGTGAACATTTACAGAAAACCAAAAGCACAGTGACAAAGAAAAATTCCCAAACAGACCCAGAGAGATCCCATCCCCACCTGAGGGTACACCCAAGATCCCCAGGGCTCCTTCTTCCCCCTCTCACTGCTAGGCTAGTCTCAGCTGGCCAGATCTGAGACTGCCCACCCCCCCATGGCCTTGGGCCTAGCCAGGCCCAAAGCCAGGAGACATCTTGCCCAGTTACCGGCTGACGGAGGAGGAAGAAAAGAGGAGGTGCTAGACTCCACACTGCATCTTATAGTGGTGCAAAGAATTGTGGTAGGAAATACTATATAATTTCCTGTGTCCACCCCTCTGGGCTGGACTTCAGGACACAGGAAGTAAACATTGCAGGGGGGCACCCAGCTCAAACTGCAACAAAACCTTTGACTCATCAACAAACAGAGTGTTTTCAATTAGGTTGTTAAGTGAAAAAATTCTGGAAATTTTCAGAATTTTCACAGAATTTTCAATGAAAAGTATATAGCTATAGAAATAATGACATACATATAAATGGTATTGCTGAGCATGAAATACACTGTTTATCTTACTCTGACAGGATTCTGTACTCAGAAAATTTGTCCATTCCATATATTTATTATAAAAAAAATTAAAAAATTAATTGATCATAAAAATGCTATGTTCTTTGGTGACACCAAAGCTTAGTGTGGCAAAGTAGGTCTTTTTGAAATGCACTGAAAGTGTTGTCCCATTTAATTTATCCATGCTTTGACTTTCTTTCCCAGTAGGAACTAATTTTCTTTAGAAAGATCAAATTGGAATGCAAATATTTATTAAATGCATATTCAAACCCTGCAGTCACAGCCAAACTGCTGCAGCTCTCCCATATTACAGCTTGGCTACTGTGGGCCCCTTTTGTGTTAGAAACTACTTTTCCCAAGGGCTGCCTAAAACGAAGAAGTCACTGACCTGTAAATTACAACTAAAACGTTCACACTGGTCTTGCAGATGAATGCTTTTGATTATGGTCTACTGTATGCAGAGTTCAATTTCTATTTACAGCAAAAAGGCTTTGGTTTATTTGTATGTATCTGATAGTTTTTATCTGAAGATTTGTTATTGAAATGCATTAAACAAAGCCCTCTGAATAAAAATTTTATTGAGAATTTAACCCCAAGAAATTATATCTGTGCAGTGACTATGTGATATCCCAATAAACTGTAGCCATATGACAAATAGAAGGAAGTACTGATCAAAAGGTATAATTTAATATATTGTGTATAAACTAATAACAATAAAAACAATTTGCTACTTATAGTAACATGAAAAGATCGGGCAGGTATGAAGGAAAAAAATACTAACTTTCTCAAGAAATTAAGATTAGATTGGTTCTGACCCAAATAAAATAAAAATGTTTCCAGAATTAATTTTTAGGGGGGGTTGGGGAGATGTGAAAGGAAATTTGAGAAAAAAGAGAGAGAGTGTTTTGAGTGGCAGAATTCCTTTTCTTCTGGTGTAAGCATAATGAAAGTAAAAACCTTGGTCTTTAGAGATCTGGGTGCATGTGATTTGTAAATCACAAATCAGAGAATCAAAGAATAGTAGGGGTTGCAAGGGACCTCCAGAGATCATCAAGTCCAACCCGCATGCCAAAACAGGATCGCCTAGGGCAGCATACAAGAAACACTCTCAGGTGGGTTTTGAAAGTCTCCAGAGAACACTCCACAACCTCCCTGGGCAGCCTATTACAGTGCTCTATCACCCTCACCCTCAGTGTCTCTTCATGTTGAGGTGAAACCTCCTGTGTGATAGCTTCTATCTGTTGTTCCTTGTTATGTCACTGGACAGCACCAAAAAGTGATTGGCACCTTCATCTTGACACACATCCCCCCGCATATTCTGCCCATGTACACAGCACTGGTTAGGCTGCACCTTGATACTGTGTCCAGTTCTGGGCTCCTAAGTTTAGAAAGAATGTTGACTTGCTGGAACATGTCCAGAGAAGGGCAAAAACCTGGGGAGGGGTTTGGAACACAAGCCCTGTGAGAAGAGACTGAGGGAGCTGAGGTTGCTTAGCCTGGAGAAGAGGGAGGCTCAGGGGAGACCTTATTCCTCTGTACAACTACCTGAAGGGAGGTTGTAGACAGGCGAAAGTTGGTCTCTTCTCCCAGGCAATTAGCACCAGAACAAGAGGACATAGAATAGAATAGAATAGAATAGAATAGAATAGAATAGAATAGAATAGAATAGAATAGAATAGAATAGACCAGACCAGACCAGACCAGATCAGACCATGTTGGAAGAGACCTTCAAGATCATCGTGTCCAACCCATCAACCAACCCAACCCACCTAAACAACTAAAACAGGGTACCAAGCACCCCATCAAGTCTCCTCCTGAACACCTCCAATGATGGTGACTCCACCACCTCCTTGGGCAGCCCATTCCAATGGGCAATCACTCCCTCTGTATAGAACTTCTTCCTAACATCCAGTCTAAACCTCCCCTGGTGCAGCCTGAGACTGTGTCCTTTTGTTCCTGTACTGGCTGACTGGGAGAGGAGACAATCATCCACCTGTCTACAACCTCCCTTCAGGTAGTTGTAGAGAGTAATGAGGTCACCCCTGAGTCTCCTCTTCTCCAGGCTAAGCAACCCCAGCTCCCTCAGTCTTTCCTCATGGGGCTTGTGTTCCAAACCCCTCACCAACTTTGTTGCCCTTCTTTGGACTCGTTCCAGCAAGTCAACATCCTTCCTAAAATGAGGGGCCCAGAACTGAACACAGGACTCGAGGTGCGGCCTAACCAGTGCAGTGTGCAGGGGCAGAATGACCTCCCTTCTCCTGCTGGCCACACTGTTCTTGATGCAGGCCAGGATGCCATTGGCCTTCTTGGCCACCTGGACACACTGCAGGCTTATGTTCATCCTACCATTGACCAGTACCCCCACGTCCCTTTCTACCTGGTTGCTCTCCAGCCACTCTGACCCCAGGTTGCAGCACTGCATGGGGTTGCTGTGGCCAACGTGCAGAACCCAGGACTTGGATGTGTTAAATCTCATGCTGTTGGATTCTGCCCATCTGTCCAGCCTGTTGAAGTTCTTCTGCAAAGCCTCTGTATCATAGTATCATAGTATCATAGTATCATTAAGAGTTGGAAGGGACCACAAGGATCATCTAGGTTCAACCCCCCTGCCATAGGCAGGGAGATCCCACACTACATCAGGCTGGACAGAGCCTCATCCAGCCTGGTCTTAAACACCTCCAGGGACGGGGCCTCGACCACCTCTCTGCACAACCCATTCCAGGGTTTCACCACTCTCATGGTGAAGAACCTCCTCCTCACATCTAGCCTGAATCTCCCCACCTCCAGCTTCATTCGATTCCCCCTAGTCCTAGCACTACCTGAGATCCTGAGAAGTCCTTCCCCAGCCTTCCTGTAGGCCCCCTTCACATACTGGAAGGCCACGATGAGGTCACCTCAGAGCCTTCTCTTCTGCAGACTGAACAGCCCCAACTCCTTCAGTCTGTCCTCATAGGAGACGTACTCCAGCCCTCTGATCACCCTCATGGCCCTTCTCTGGACACGTTCCAGCACCTCCACATCCCTCTTGTAATAGGGGCTCCAGAACTGGACACAGTACTCCAGGTGGGGTCTCACCAGGACTGAGTAGAGGGGGAGGATCACCTCCCTCAACCTGCTAGCCACACTTCTCCTGATGCAGCCCAGGAGCTGATTGGCTTTGCGGGCTGCAAGTGCACATTGAGAGCTCATGTTGAGCTTCTTGCCCACCAGCACACCCAAGTCTCTCTCCTCAGGGCTACCCTCCAGCCAGTCACTGCCCAGCCTGGATTTGTGCCTGGGATTGCCTCAAACCAGATGCAGGACCCTGCACTTGCTCTTCTTGAACTTCATGAGGTTGGCTTGTGCCCACCTCTCCAGCCTGTCAAGGTCCCTCTGGATGGCCTCCCTTCCCTCCAGCGTGTCTGCTGCACCACACAGCTTGGTGTCATCAGCAAACTTGCTGAGGGTGCACTCAATGCCACTGTCCATGGCACCCACAAAGATGTTGAACAAGACAGGTCCCAGGACTGATCCCTGAGGGACTCCGCTTGTCACTGGCCTCCTCTGGGACATGGAGTCATTGACAGCCACTCTTTGGGTGCGGCCATCAAGCCAGTTCCTTATCCATCTAGTGGTCCACCCATCAAACCCATGTGTCACCACTTTGGAGACCAGGATGTGGTGTGGGACAGTGTCGAAGGCTTTGCTCAGGTCCAGGAAAATGACATCAGTTGCTTGCCCCTCATCTATTAATTTTGTCACCTGCTCATAGAAGGCCACCAGATTGGTCAGGCAGGATTTGCCCTTGGCAAAGCCATGCTGACTGTTCCCAATCACCTCTTCACTATTCTTCTGAGCCAGTAGTGACTCCAGGAGGATCTGCTCCATGATCTTTCCAGGCACAGAGGTGAGACTGACTGGCCTGGAGTTCCCTGGTTCCTCCTTCTTACCCTTTTTGAAGATGGGGGCAATGTTTCCCCTTTTCCAGTCTGTGGGGACTTTACCAGATTGCCACGACTTTTGAAATATAATAGAGAGGGGTTTAGCAACCTCATCCACCAGTTCTCTCAGTACCCATGGGTGTATCCCGTGGGGATCCCATGGACTTGAACACTTTCAGGTTCTTCAGGTGATCATGAACCTGATCTTCACTGACAATGGGCAGTTCTTCCTCCCCGTCCCTGGCATTGTCTTCCATAACATCAGGAGTGTGGCTAGAGGCCCTTGCAGTGAAGACTGAGGTAAAGAAGTTATTAAGTACCTCAGCCTTTTCCTCATCACTTGTGACCATGTCACCATTTTCCTTTCTGAGGGGGCCCACACCTTCCCTAGTCTTCTTCTTCCCATTAATATACCTGTAGAAGTTCTTAGTGTTCCCTTTAACCTCCCTGGCTAGATTCAGTTTGAACTCTGCTTTGGCTTTCCTAATCAGGACTCTTGCTGCTCGGGCAACTTCCTTATATACCCCTTGTTCTAGCTGTCCTTCTCTCCATTTCCTGTAGAGTTTCCTTTTAAGTAATAGTGTGTCCAGTAACTCCTTGCTCATCCAGGCAGGCCTCCTAGCATTCTTACGTACTTTTCTCTTTGTTGGTATACAGAGCTCCTGGACACAGAGGAGGTGGTCCTTGAATACTGACCAGCTGTCCTGGGTCCCTCTTCCCTCCAGGGCTTTGTCCCACGACACTTTGGCTAGCAGATCCCTGAAGCCATCAAAGTCTGCATGCCTAAAGTCTAGGGTCGTAAGCTTGGAATACTTCCTCCTGATTGCCCTGAGGAGATTAAATTCAACTGCTTCATGGTCACTGCAGCCAAGGCCATCTCCAAGCCTCACATTGCTTACCAGTCCTTCCCTGTGAATGAGAACAAGGTCCAGCATAACACCATTTCTTGTTGGTTCCTTACCATTTGGAGGAGGAAGTTGTCTTCTATGCAGTCCAGGAACATCCTGGATTGCTGGTGCCTTGCTGTATTGTCCCTCCAGCAGATGTCCGGGTGGTTGAAATCACCCATGAGGACCCAGGCTTGTGACCTGAAAGCCGCTTCTATTTGCCTGTGGAGGGCCTCATCTGCTTGGATCTGCTGGTCAGGTGGCCTGTAGGAGACCCCCACAGTAATATCTCCTTCCCCTGTCCTGCCTTTAATTTTAACCCATACACTCTCAATTAGCTCATCATCCCTTCCCAGGTGGAGCTCCACTGATTCCAACTGGCTATTGACATAGAGGGCAACACCTCCTCCTCTCCTTCCCTGCCTATCCTTCCTAAAGAGTTTATACCCATTTATCCCTCCATTCCAGTCAGATCAACACTGTTGATCTCCTCCAGCAGATCAACACCTGCCCCCACCTTGGTGTCGTCCGCAAATTTACTGATGATGGACTCAATGCCCTCACCCAGATCATCAATAACGATATTAAAGAGCGTGGGGCCCAGCACTGCTCCCTGAGGCACACCACTAGTGACTGGCCGCCAACTGGATGTGGCACCATTCACCACCACTCTCTGGGCTCGCACCTCCAGCCAGTTCCTAGCCCATCGCAATGTGCTCCCATCCAAGCCATGGGCTGACAGCTTGGCCAGGAGTTTGCTGTGAGGGACGGTGTCAAAGGCCTTGATGAAGTCCGGGTAGACTATATCCACAGGCCTCCCCACATCCACCAGGGCAGTCACCTGAGGATGTAGTCTGCAGTCTCAAGCTGCATCAGGGGTGGTTTAGGCTGGCAGTTAGGAAGAAGTTCTTCATAGAAAGAGTGATTTGCCATTGGAATGGGCTGCCCAGGGAGGTGCTGGAGACACCATCACTGGAGGTGTTTAGGAAGAGACTTCATGGGGTGCTTGGTGCCATGATTTAATTGATTAGATAGTGTTGGATGATAGGTTGGATTCAATGATCTCAAAGGTCTCTTCCCCCACTGTTACCCAATAGAGAGCATCTCCCATGGGAGCAGAGAGGGAAGAATGAGAAGAGAATGATTTTGCAAATGGATTTATGGGATGCAGGATTTATGGGTTCGAAATACACTATTTTGTGTGTCCACCTACTGGGTTTCACACTCTGGACACCAGAGATGTAGCTTGTGTGGCAAAAACAGGAGGCACCCAGACTAAACTGCCACAGTGTCCAAGGGGGGTAAGGTGGGGAACAGGGGTGAGGAGAAGCTGCTGCAGCTCCTCTGGTGTTTGGCCAGGTGAGTTCTTGTGCTGCTTATAAATACCTTTAAATATTGTAAATACTGTATATTTTGTACATATTCATTGCCTTCCACTGTACTTTTGCTTGTAAATACTGCTTAATTTGCTTCCAAATATGCTGATCTGAAAAATTTAATGTTGGGGGGAATTTTCAACCCACCACACAATCTTTCATCATGGGAGAGATGTTCAAATCCCACAGTCATCTTTGTAGCTCTCCATCTGACTCTCTCCAGTAGATCCCTGTCTCTCTTGAATTGGGGAACCCAAAATTTGACACATCTGAGTGTGATCTCACCAGCGCAGAGTAGAGGGGGAGGAGAACGTCCCTAGACCTTCTGGACATCCTTTTCTTAGTGTACTCCAGGACACCAGTGGCTCTCTAGACCACAAGAGTACATTGCTGTCCCATGGAAAACTTGCTGTCCACTAAGACTCCAATGTCTTTCGCTTATTGAATGTCATATGGTTCCTCTTTGCCCATCTATCCTGCTCATCTAGATCTCATTCGATGGTAGCACAACCTGACAGGGATTTGAAAATGTTTGAGCTACTTTTTACAATGACATATATAGGTGCAAAATGATAGTAATAATAATGTCAATCTACTGTAACAGTGACTATTAGGCTGAATGTTCCTAATCTTCAGCAAGTATTCTCTTAGTATTTTCATGTCATTCACATCTTCTTAAGATGTTTTCTGTCAATGACATTTTCTCTCAATTAGTCTTAATAAATTTTGGAAGGGAAATACAGGATGAACGAAAGGTGACAAACTGACAGTTCCCAATAAAAAAAAATCCTCCTTTTGGCACAGAATAGGGACAGCTTAATGTAAAAAAATAAATAAACCAGGAAGTGTTTAGTGCAACAGGATGTAATACAATTTATTAGTTGTCTGGAGGAGAGACAAAAGGATGAATAATATAGGAGCAGAAAAACACAGGTGATATCTTGTCATCAGGATCTGGAGGGATAAGTTATTTGGAGAGAAGCTGGACAGAGATCACAGAATCACAGAATCACCAAGGTTGGAAGAGACCTCAAAGATCAAGTCCAACCTGTCACCACAGACCTCATGACTAAACCATGGCACCACGTGCCACATCCAATCCCTTCTTGAACACCTCCAGGGATGGTGACTCCACCTCCAAATAGCATAGCATAGCATAGCATAGCATAGCATAGCATAGACCAGGTTGGAAGAGACCTTCAAGATCATTGCATCCAACCCATCAACCAATCCAACCAATCAACCAATCCAACCCATCCAAACAACTAAATCATGGCACCAAGCATCCCATCAAGCCTCCTCCTGAAGACCTCCAATGATGGTGACTCCAGCACCTCCCTGGGCAGCCAGATCTGTCAGATACTCTTATATAGGATAGGTAAGTACGTTGTTAGTATGCTAATCCCTTGGTAGGATTCTCTGTTTCTTTCCTATATTTCAGGAATATAGTATTCAAGAAGGAAATATTTCAGGAGAGTTTTCACTTGGTATTTATGTGAAAGATAAGGGGACTTTAAAAGTTAAATACAGAATCTGCTAGGATTTTGCCTGAAACCATGGGGTGACTACAATATCTTATTTATTTAATTTGGGGGGCGGGGTGGAAAAGGCCTTACCTTGCACACATGTATACACTTAAGAGCAAATACTTGGTCTTGTCAAAAGAAATTCAGTCATCTGAGGCACCTGATTCTGATTTTTAGTAAAGTTTCCCTTTGTATGAAAAGGATCTTTGTGAAAGTTAACATGATATGTTCTTCTGCAACAGTTATACGTACTTTAAACACAATTTGTCTTTCATAATGAATGAGTTCAGGGAGAATGATGGTTTTAACTGTTTTTAATCTTCTGATTTGTGTTTGCTTAATTAAGAACCAAAACTATAATTCTGCAATGACAAAAGAAATTTGAAGTGTTCCCCTAACATTGTTGAGTCTCTATAAAGTAAATATGAAACAATTTTGCATTGTACATTTGGGCAAAACTTGTAATGAAAACAGACTGTGCTTGAAACTATGACTAGCTGGGCACAAACAGCTCAACATGTGGAATTTATGATTCAGGCTTTAAAAGAATAGAAGGAATTTTATATTTTCAGGAAATTAGCCTGGAGAAAAGGAGGCTCATGAGAGACCTTATTCTTCTCTACAACTGCCTGGGGGTTGGTCTCTTCTCCCAGGCAACCATCACCGGAAAAAGAGAACACAGACTCAAGCTGTGCCAGGGGAAGTTTAAGCTAGAGGTGAGGAGAAAGTTCTTCCCATAAAGGGTAATTGGCCATTGGAATGAGCTGCCCAGGGAGGTGGTGGAGTCACTGTCCCTGGAGGTGTTCAAGAGGGGATTGGATGTGGCACTTGAAACCACGGTTTAGTTAGTCACGAGGTGCTGGGTGACAGGTTGGACTTGATCTCTGAGGTCTTTTCCAACTTTGTTGATTCTATGATTCTATGAAATGTATATCTTTAGGAGTTTGGACAAAAGGAATCTCTAATTACTGTGACTTTCTGCTTCTGTCCTAACACTGCATACTTCCAGATTGTTGTGGTTTCTTTGGTTTAGTTTTATATTGTATTCCATGTAGTGGAATATATTTTTAAACATAAGTTCAAATTAATGTAGTTTTTCTCTGTGTTATTTTTTAACCTCTTAGGTAAAGAACAACTGAATTTATCCATCTCAGTACAATATATATGTGATCTGGGGTAAAAGTGAGGGAACGTAAAGCTTTTTGAGTCACCCTACCATTGAACACACAAGGTTAGAATTTCAGATTTTAAAAAATAATAAACTAAAAGAGCCATGTTCATATAAAGAAAGTATTTTTTCTTGCTAAAGGTGCAGACAACAACATCATTGACTTTCACTAGCTTAACATGCTGAAACAGGTGCATGTGTGGTCTGAAGAGCAGCCAGCAGGATGAAATTAGCCTGTTGGAGGTGGTAGAGAACTGCTCTTTGAATAATGAAGCATGTATTTCCTCAGCTGTAATTTACAGATGACATTTGCAATGATAGTAAAAATGTCTTTATGAGCTTGGCACTGCAAATCTCAGGAGTTAGCCAGCCTTGGTGTGACCATTTTAGGCTGTGCCTTTAAGAAAGGGACATTTGCTGGAACACTCTGGCTGAATATTTTGAAAACAAAGACAGGTCTAAACAAATTTCATTGGTAGATAGGTAAAATGCAACTTTAAGTTTTAGTTCAGTTTGAGTCTCTCTCAGTTCCTGTCTGTTCTGCCTTTTCAGCGTGTCTCTCTCTGAGCAACTAGCTGGAGCTGACCTTGAATAACAGATAAGAAAAGAAAACTAATCCTTGCATGCGCTTGGAGCCTAACAAGAATTTCCTCTTTAATAATTAATCTCTAACCCTTTTGGGGAAAAAAAGGAAGTAGGAGGAGAGAGGGAGTACAGGGGGGGAACCTTCCTCTGTCTGGAGGAGGGAGTTTTGTTCTGTATTGCTTTCTTTGCTGTATATTTCCCTATTTATTGTAAATACTGTATATATTGTGTATACATTCACTACATTTCATCCTACTTCTAAATATAGCATATCCTTTGCTTCTCCAACTGAGTCAGTCATGGTTTCTTTCTTTGTGGGGGAGGGAAAACTGAACCTTCTCTCACCACCACACTTGGTTTTCCCTAAAATGACTTCATCTCATTTTAGTTGTGTTTATTATGTTGATGTGTTGTCCTAGTCATCACCTCCCTCAGGTGTCTGCTGGAGAAAGATGGAAGCTGGGCAGCACTGAGAGAATGAGCATAGTGTTACAGGAACAGGGGTAGATCACAAAGAGAGTGTGGGGTATTTTGTCCTAACCATATGCTCTGTAACTCCTAAATTTACCTCTTTGTAACAAATGCATTTTGATCTGGCTGTTAAAACACTGGTTGAGCTGGGACCACTTGGGACTATCCAATATACTGTGCTGTGTTCTGGAGTTACACAACCTGATGGTAACACATCATTATTAGAGCTGTGACCAAACTATTGTTTCTCCAGAAATGGCAGCAGCCTTTTAGTCACAAACTGAAAACAGCACCATATATAATGCTCTGAAGGAACTTTGTAAACAGTTGTGAATTAATCTTCTTTTGCAGTAGGATAAATTGAATTCTTCTCATTTACTGATGTAAATATAGAATTATAGAATCATAGAATCAATAAGGTTAGAAAAGAACTCAAGGATCATCACATCCAACCTGTCACCAAAACCTCATGACTACTAGACCGTGGCATCAAGTGCCACGTCCAATCCCCTCTTGAACAACTCCAGGGACGGTGACTCCACCACCTCCCTGGGCAACACATTCCAATGACTAATGACTCTCTCTGTGAAGAACTTTCTTCTCAGCCTGAGTCTAAACTTCCCCTGGTATAGCTTGACACTGTATCCTCTTGTTCTGGTGCTAGTTGCTTGAGAGAAGGGACAAACCCCCACCTGGCTACAACCACCCTTCAGGTAGTTGTAGGCAGCAACAAGGTCTCCCCTGAACCTCCTCTTCTCCAGGCTAAACAATCCCAGCTCCCTCAGCCTCTCCTCATAGGGTTTGTGCTCAAGGCCTCTCACCAGCCTTGATGCCTTTCTCTGGACATGTGCAAGAGTCTAAATGTCCTTTTTAAATTGAGGGGCCCAGAACTGGACACAGTACTCAAGGTGCAGCCTAACTAGTGCAGAGTCCTAGCACTGGAGTTGGCAGGGCTCATTAGGAGGGCTTTAAACTAGGTCTGAAGGGGGTGGGTGAGGCAATCGGTCCCTCTGCAGAGGAAAGAGTAGGCCACAAGGTAGGGTCAACTGAGAAGTCAGGAACCCAGCTGCGATGCATGTACACCAATGCACGCACCCTGGGCGATAAGCAAGAGGAGCTGGAGGTCCTGATCCATCAGGGTGACTGTGATATAGTCACCATCTCAGAAACTTGGTGGTACAACACACACGGTTGAAATGCTACATGGCAGGGCTACAGGCTCTTTAGGAGAGACAGGTGATGGAGAAGAGGAGGAGGGGTAGCTCTGTGTATTAGGGAGTCACTCTCTGCCACACAACCTGAGGTGGAAGATGAGTGAATTGAGAGCCTGTGGGTTAAAATCAGAGGGCAGCCTAACAAATCTGACATCCTGGTTGCAATCTGTTATAAATCACCCAACCAGGATGAGGAGGTTGATGAATTGTTCTACAAACAACTGGAGGCTGTCTCAAGATCATCAGATCTTGTTCTTGTCAGCAGCTTCAACCTCCCAGATATCTGCTGGGAACTTAATTCAGCAGAGAGGAGGCAGTCCAGAAGATTCCTGGAGCGAGGGGAGGACTGCTTCCTGATGCAGCTGTTAAGTGAGCCTACCAGGGGACAGGCTCTGCTTGACCTGCTGTTCTCCAATAGGGAAGGGCTGGTGGGAGATGTGATCATGGGAGGCTGCCTAGGGTGCAGTGACCATGAGATAGTGAAGTTTTCAATATGCAGGAAGATAGAAGGACTACCAACAGAAGCTTCACCTTGGATTTCTGGAGGGCAAACTTCAACCTGTTCAAGAAACTTATTCGTAAAGTCCCCTGGGTACCAGCCCTCATGAACCGAGGGGTCCAGGAGGGTTGGACCTACTTCAAACAGGAGCTCTTGAAGGCACAGGAACTGGCGGTTCCCATGTGCTGAAAGACGAGCTGGCGGGGAAGGCGACTGGCCTGGAAGAGCAAGCAGCTCCTGGAGGATTTAAGGGGAAAAAAGAGGCTGTATCACCTTTGGAAGGAGGGAAAGGCTTCTCGAGATATGTTCAAGGACATTGTTATATTATGTAGGAACAAAATTAGGGAGGCAAAGGCCCAGCTGGAACTGAAGCTGGCCACCTCTGTCAAAGACAATAAAAAGCATTTTTACAAATATATTAACAATAAGAAGAAGGGCAGGAAGAACCTCCACTCCTTATTGGACCTGGAGGGGAACACTGTGACTGAAGACGAGGAAAAGGCTGAGGTCCTCAACACCTTCTTTGCCTCAATTTTTAACAGTAAGGCAGGAGTTCAGGACAAGTGGCCTCCTGAGCTGGGCGATGGGGTCAGTGAGCAGTGCAGTGCCCTGGTAATCCATGAGGAGTTAGTTCAGGACCTGCTGAGCCACTTGGACACTCACAAGTCCATGGGACCAGATGGGATCCATCCTAGGGTGCTGAGAGAGCTGGCAGATGAGCTGGCCAAACCACTCTCCATCATTTTCCTCCGGTCCTGGCTCACTGGTGAGGTCCCAGATGACTGGAAACTGGCCAATGTGGTCCCCATCCACAAGAAGGGTGAGATGGAGGAACCTGGAGACTCCAGGCCAGTCAGCCTGACCTCAGTGCCAAGGAAAGTGATGGAGCAGATTATCCTTGTGGCAATAACTGCGCACCTGAAGGATGGCCAAGGGCTCAGGTCCAGCCAACATGGATTTAGGAAGGGCAGGTCCTGCCTCTCCAATCTGATTTCCTTCTATGATCAGGTGACCTGTCTGGTGGACGTGGGGAGGCCTGTGGATGTGGTCTACCTGGACTTCAGCAAGGCCTTTGACACCACCCCCCATAGCAAACTGCTATCTACGCTGTCAGTTCGTGGTTTGGACCACTACACTCTGTGCTGGGTTAGGAACTGGCTGGAGGGCCAAGCCCAGAGAGTGGTGGTGAATGGTGCCACATCCAGCTGGCAGGCAGTCACCAGTGGTGTCCCCCAGGGATCAGTGCTGGACCCCGTCCTCTTTAACATCTTCATTAATGATCAGGATGAGGGTAAGTCAGTCATCAGCAAGTTTGCAGATGACATCAAGTTAGGAGCAGATGTTAGTCAGTTAGAGGGTAGAAAGGCTCTGCAGAGGGACCTCGACCGACTGGACAGATGGGCAGAATCCAATGGGATGGTATTCAACAAGTCCAAGTGCCGAGTGCTGCACTTTGGCCATTGCAATCCCATGCAGAGCTATAGGCTGGGGTCGGAGTGGCTGGAGAGCTCCCAAACAGAGAGGGACCTGGGGGTACTGATCAACAGCCACCTGAATATGAGCCGACAGTGTGCCCAGGTGGCCAGGAGGGCCAATGGCATCCTGGCCTGCATTAGGAGCAGGGAAGTCATTCTGCCCCTGTACTCTGCATTGGTTAGGGCGCACCTTGAGTACTGTGTCCAGTTCTGTGTCTCAGTTTAGGAAGGATGTTGACTTGCTGGAACGAGTCCACAGAAGGACAATGAAGTTAGTGAGGGGCTTGGAACACAAGCCCTATGAGCAGAGACTGAGAGAGCTGGGGCTGCTTAGCCTGGAGAAGAGGAGACTCAGGGGTGACCTTATTGCTCTCTACAACTACCTGAAGGGGGGTTGTAAACAGGCAGAGGTTGGTCTCTTCTCCCAGGCAGCCAGCACCAGAACAAGAGGACACAGTCTCAGGCTGCGCCAGAGGAAGTTCAGGCTGGAGGTCAGGAGGAAGTTTTACACAGAGAGAGTGATTGTCCATTGGAATGGACTGCCCAGGGAGGTGGTGGAGTCGCCATCACTGGAGGTGTTCAGGAGGAGACTTGGCAGGGTGCTTGGTTACATGGGTTAGTTGATTAGGTGGTGTTGCGTGATAGGTTGGACGAGATGATCTTGAAGGTCTCTCCCAACCTGGTTTATTCTAATATTCTAATATTCTAATATTCTAATATTCTAATACTGTGTCCAGTTCTGGGCTCCTCAGTTTAAGAAGGACATTGAAACACTTGAACGTGTCCAGAGAAGGGCAACAAGGCTGGTGAGAGGCCTTGAACACAAGCCCTATGAGGAGGAGAGGCTGAGGCAGCTGGGATTGTTTAGCCTGGAGAAGAGGAGGCCCATGGGTGACCTTATTGCTCTCTACAACTACCTGAAAGGTGGTTGTAGCCGGGGAGGGGTTGATCTCTTCTCCCAGGCAACCAGCACCAGAACAAGGGGACACAGTCTCAAGCTGTGCCAGGTTTAGACTCGAGGTGAGGAGAAAGTTCTTCACTGAGCGAGTCGTTTGTCATTGGAATGGACTGCCCAGGGAGGTGGTGGAGTCACCATCCCTGGAGGTGTTTAAGAGGAGATTGAACGTGGCACTTGGTGCCATGGTCTAGTCATGGGGTCTGTGTTGATAGGTTGGACTCAATGATCCTCCAGGTCTCTTCCAACCTTAGTTATACTGTGATACTGTGATACTGTGAGTACAGGAGCACAATGACTTCCCTGCTCCTGCTGCCCATACTATTCCTAATGGAGGCCAGGATGCCATTGACTGTCTTGGCCACCTGGGCACATTGCTGGCTCATGTTCAGCTGGCTGTCAATCAGTACCCCCAGGTCCCTTTCTGTTTGGCAGCTCTCCAGCCACTCTGACCCCAGCCTGTAGCGCTGCATGGGGTTATTGTGGTCAAAGCGCAGCACCCAGCCTTTGGGCTTGTTGAATGTCATCATGTTGGACTCCAGCTGATCAAGATCCCTCTGGAGAGCCTCTAACAGATCAACACCTTCTCCCAACTTTGTGTCATCTGCAAATTTTCTAATGATGGACTCAATCCCCTCATCCAGATCATCAATAAAGATACTAAACAGGATGGGGCCCAACACTGATCCCTGGGGGACACAACTAGTGACTGGCTGCCAGCTGGATGTGGCACCATTCACCACCACTCTCTGGGCTAGAATTTAAATTAATACATATGTTTTCTAAGATAAATCAACATGATTTAATGGCTTCACTCATCTTCAAAGGCTAAAAGTAATTTTAATGTGGTTTTGAAATAATAGGAGATGCATTATAATCAGATTATGTTCATCATCACTAAAACTTTTAAGTCTAGATCCATAGTTGATATCATTGTTATTTGTTATATAAAGATATTATTTGATATGACACTACTGAAATCAAAATAGTTTTTCTGAGAATCAATTCATGGATTATAAAAAATGAAAATTGATGATGTTACAGTTCACATGATTTTTTACTGAAATAAAATTGTCTTCTATATTAACAATTACTTTTGTCTAATGTCACTAGGGGAGCCATTAGAATTCATTTCATGCTGTGTCAGGTATGAAATTCCCCTTTATAAGACATGAGTTTACCAAAGTTAGATCATATTAGACTAATGTGATATGCTTTTTCTTGACAAAATAAATGATGCAGATCTAATGTGAACTTTGATGAAAATATAATATTTAATGGGCCGAAAATCTACTGAAGATACCATGCATATAAATACTGGGGAACACCTGCATCATCTAAAATGGAGTTTACAGTATCCTGAATGAAAAAGAAATCATTAACTTGGAGAAAGACTAGAAAATTAAATGTGTTGGTAATTATGCTGCAACAGTAAAAGAAAAGAGAAGCCCATTCTAATAAAATTTTCTCCTAAGACAGAGGTGGACATGATAAATAAAGTCACAGAATGTTTTGGGTTGGAGTGATCTGTTAAAGATCATCTAGTCCAACCTCTACTCTGTGAACAGAGACACCTTCAGTCAGATCAGGTTGCTCACAGCCCTGTAAAAGCTCACCTTGAATGTTTCTAGGGATGGGACATCCCTCACCTCTGAGGACTACTTTTTCCTCTTGTGTTTCACCATCCTCACCAAGGAAGTTTCTTCCCTGAATATAGTCTGAACGTCCCCTCTTTTAGAGTAAAAACATCACTCTTTTCCTGTCACAGGAGACCTTGCTAAAAAGACTGTTCTTATCTTTCTTATCTTCCCCTTAAGTACTGAGCAGCTACAAAATGTTTTTTCCAGAGCCTTATTTGCTTCAGGCTGAATAACCCCAGATCTCAACCTGTCCTCACGGCAGAGCTGTTCCAGCCCTCAGATAACTTTTGTGGACCTCCTCCAACATGTGTCTTGGTTCAGAAGTTAGGAAGGAAATAGTTCTTTTGAACATTCTCATGAGTGACATTAAGACACAAACGAGGTCATCTATCAAAATTAGACTGTTTATTAGAGGGAGAGAGAGTGGAGCAAACCAGGAAAAAGAAAATAAAAGGGAGAGAAAACAGGAAAGATAATTACCACCCCATAGTCCTTCTTCGGTGGTAGTGGGGAAACATTCTGGGCTGATGCCTCCAGCCTGAGATGTCCCTGGTGATCTTTCCCCTGCTGTAAACTAGCATAGCCCAGGGCTTTTATTATGCTTCTGGTTCATTCTTTACAGCTCCACCTGGCTCACATTATAAGATATACATGGACTTCCAGGGGGGTTCTTCCCATGTGTCTGCAGGGATTGGTGTTCAGTGGCCTCCACCCCTCTTTGCTTTTTAGTATGGAGAAGAGAAGACTGAGAGGGGATTTAATAAATGTTTATACATATCTGAGGGTTGGATGTCAAGAGGGTGGGGACAAGTTCTTCTCGGCTGCGCCTTGTGATAGGAGAAGGGGCAATGGATATAAACTACAGCAGAGGAGGTTTCAACTCAACATGAGGAGGAACTTCTTCACTGTGAGGGTCACACAGCACTGGAACAGGCTCCCCAGAGGGATTGTGGAGTCCCCTTCTCTGTAGACTTTCAGGACCTACCTGCATGTTTTCCTGTGCTATGGTCCTGCTCTGGCAGAGGGGTTGGACTCTATGATCTCCAGAGATCCTTTCCAACCCCTAACATCCTGTGATCCTGTGAGGCAAAAAGTCATGGCCAGAAGGTGTTGTGATACTTTTAAGGACAAAGAGTGGAGGCCATTGGTTAGATCCAGATAATGAGAAAAATAATAAAATCAAACCAATAATGTCTTAGTTACAGAAGACTGAACCAGTAGTGGGAAGGGTAACCTGTGTCTAGTACTTAACTGGCACAAACAGTCTCTGAAATAGAGGCACCTTTCCCCGTATAGAAGAGCCCCCTGTATTTTTATTCCATTAATCACACTTTCTTATAAAGTAGACTAAAGTGCTTATTCCTAAATATAGGCAAAAATCAAAGGATTAGTTAGTACAAAACAAAATTAATATAACCTGACTTTGAATAAATTTCTGTTGAAAAAAATAACTGTGAAGATGGATCTGGAATAGCTTCCAGAGGAAGAAAAGAAGTGAGAGACAACTGCATTTTAGAATACATTTTAATTATTTTCTGACAAAACAAAAACAAAACAAAACAAAAACAAAAATAAAAACCTATGTTTACCTATAATATAACACCAGACTTGGAGCAGGGGGTGTGAGATTTTTCACAATCTTAGGTTTCTAATTTAAATAGTCATCAAACCTGAAAATGTTTACACACAAAATTAGAGCTTGAATTGCCTTCTTGTGGAGTGTAGATGATGTGTGATGACTTTCTTGTAAAAAGAAAGAAGTGGTTTTCTCATGGTTTTTGACTAGGTTAGAATAAGGCAGGTATAGTCATCTTCATTTAAGCACAATATTTATTTGAGATTGTTCATCCCTCCTGTCTTCTGACAACCATAGTAAGAGTTCAGACACCTTGCATATATCCTTATCTGTACATATGTGTGTGTGCGAGTATGTATTACAAGTGCAGGCAAAGACTCTTTTCTCCAGTATGACCCATCAATGAAGAAAGCAATGACTCACTGTGATCTAAGTTATGTGAGACCTCAAGACATGAGATTTCTTTTTTATTGACAGTGATAACTGAAGTATGTTCTGAACTAATATTTCTTTCAAAGGACTCTTGACAAAAGGTACCAGTAAACTTTGTTCAACATACTTGGTGAAGCATAGGCATTCTGTACTGAAAAAAATTCTACATATTTCAGGTGCCTATTTATGGTTTGGTTTGGTTGTGGGTTTTTTTTTTTTTCCCCTCCCTTATGTCTCCTGGAACTTTCCAGTAGATCAAGGAGACATTTTCAGCTCAGAAAAATACAATAGGTGAATAGACAAAGTGTTGTTCCAGTTAACTTCATAGAACTTATTATGTGGGTTGCAAAAATCTTAAATGATCCACATTTGCTTGGATATCACTAGCAGTCAAACAGAGACTGAGAAGAAGAGTGTATAAAAAGAGCACTTACTGCCTTCCAGGTATAAGGAGGATGGGGTGATATATATTGTTTGAATGTAGCAATAGATTTCATAATGAGCTATAGCCAAGAGTAGATGGTGGCTGTCAATGGGTGCATGTCCCAGTGGAGGCCAGTGACAAGCGGAGTCCCTCAGGGATCAGTCCTGGGACCTGTCTTATTTAACATCTTTGTCAGTGACATGGACAGTGGCATTGAGTGCACCCTCAGCAAGTTTGCTGATGACACCAAGCTGTGTGGTGCAGCAGACACGCTGGAGCGAAGGGAGGCCATCCAGAGGGACCTTGACAGGCTGGAGAGGTGGGCACAAGCCAACCTCATGAAGTTCAAGAAGAGCAAGTGCGGGGTCCTGCATCTGGTTTGAGGCAATCCCAGGCACAAATCCAGGCTGGGCAGTGACTGGCTGGAAAGTAGCCCTGAGGAGAGAGACCTGGGGGTGCTGGTGGACAAAAAGCTCAACATGAGCTCTCAATGTGCACTTGCAGCCCGCAAAGCCAATCAGCTCCTGGGCTGCATCAGGAGAAGTGTGGCTAGCAGGTCGAGGGAGGTGATCCTCCCCCTCTACTCAGCCCTGGTGAGACCCCACCTGGAATACTGTGTCCAGTTCTGGAGCCCCTATTACAAGAGGGATGTGGAGGTGCTGGAACATGTCCAGAGAAGGGCCATGAGGATGATCAGAGGGCTGGAGCACCTCTCCTATGAGGACAGACTGAAGGAGTTGGGGCTGTTCAGTCTGCAGAAGAGAAGGCTCCGAGGTGACCTCATTGTGGCCTCCCAGTATCTGAAGGGGCCCTACAAGAAGGCTGGGGAGGGACTGCTCAGGATCTCAGGTAGTGCTAGGACTAGGGGGAATGGAATGAAGCTGGAGGTGGGGAGATTCAGGCTGGAGGTGAGGAGGAGGTTTTTCACCATGAGAGTGGTGAGACCCTGGAATGGGTTGTCCAGGGAGGTGGTCGAGGCCCTGTTCCTGGGGGTGTTTAAGACCAGGCTGGATGAGGCTCTGTCCAGCCTGATCTAGTGTGGGATCTCCCTGCCCATGGCAGGGGGGTTGGAACTAGATGATCCTTGTGGTCCCTTCCAACCCTGAATGAAACTATGAAACTATGAAACTATAAGTACTTCACCTGCATGAGGCTTTTCTCAAGCTGATCACAGTGTGATGTGACAGGCAGCAGCTATTTCATTGCCTTTATGTAGAACGTCCTGCAGGGGTTAAATCTCTCCCACGTGAGAGGACATTTGACACTCTGGACTGTAATATTTCCAGTAGCGTCGTAACTCTCAGTTTTACTGTTGAGCAGTGACACAGCTGACAGCATGCCAGGCATTAACATTCTTGATTAAAAAGAGTTAATCACCTAAAGAACTGCTGTTTTAATATCACTTCCAACATGCAAGACATGTTTTAAGGCATAGTGTGGGAATAGTGACTTTTCCCTCCAACAAAGGAAACTTTTGCTGTGTAACTGCCAAGAACATTCAAAGGCTTGAGACAATGTATTTTCGTTTTGTTTCTTAAAGCAAGAATATTGATAATAACATTATATTTTCTACCACTCATTTATGACATGAAACTTGTACTGTCTGATCTTTGTGTCAGGATTGTGGTTACCTATTTCTACTGTTTATTGAAACAGAAGGCTTTGGTTTCTTCAGTTTCCTAAGAAATTCTCTGGGTTTCAGGGAGAATCCATTCCTTTTATGAATACACCACAGCTACTTAGTGTCTGAAGATTTGAGGGTAATAGTATTTCAGAGGGAAATAAAAACCCAAACCAACACAGAACAGTAAAACTGTATCTTAAAGAAACTTAAGCATATACTTATTTGACTGTTGTGTTTGTAAGCCCAGCTGCAACTGAACCCCATGTGGCTGCTCCCACACCTGCCCTCCCCTTTCACCCAATGGAATGGGAAACAGAAATTAAGAGCAAAATTCAAAACCTTGCAGGCTGGAATAAGTTTAATAAAACAATGCAAAGAAGGAAGAAAAGAGAAGTAATAACAATTATATAAATGGAATGACGGGACAAAATAACAGTGCACCTGACCTGAGGAGAAAGTTTATCACAGAGAGAGTTGTTAGCCATTGGAATGTGCAGCCCAGGGAGGTGGTGGAGTCACCATCCCTGGAGGCTCTCAAGAGGGGATTGGATGTGGTAGTTGGTACCATGGTTTACTAGTCATGAGCTCTTGGGCGACAGGTTGGACTTGATGATCTTTGAGGTCTCTTTCAACCTTACTGATTCTATGATTCTGTGATTCTGTGATTCTGCCAATGCATTCTGCTCACAGCAAAAACTGCAACAGAAGCCTGTCTCAAGTGCCTGCACTAGCCTGTCCCTTGTACAGCAGGTATGATGTTGGATAGTATTGAATACCCTACTGGCTGATTCAGATGGGTATTGTGAGTCTTGCTTCTCCTTACTTCTTGTGAACAAAATTAACTCTATTCTAGATGAACTTACAACACTGACATAAGAGCATATGCTGCAGTATGTAGACAATCATAATTAGTTATAAACTCATAATAAAATAAAATGAAAAAAGATAAAAAAAGAAAAATTGCTCTGTCAGAATAATTTATTTATTGAAATAAAATAATTTGTTAGTAATCTAGGCCAAGAGTTAGATTATAGCAACTCCGTTGTACTCATGGTCTACTTCAATCACCTTGATATTTGCTGGAAAGCCCACCACACAACCGGGCACATCCAGTCCAAAAGGCTCTTGCAGTGTATCAATGATAACTTCTTGATGCAGGTAGTGGAAGAGCCAACAAGGGGAAGTGCACTGACAGACCTTATATTAACTAATAAGGAAGGACTGGTTAGGGAAATTTAAGTTGGGAACAGACTTAGCAACAGTGATCATGACATGGTGGAGTTTAGTATTATACAGGGTACAAGTAGGGTAATAAGTAGGATTACAACCCTAGATTTCCACAGGGCTGGCTTTGTACTCTTGAGAGATATACTTGCAGGAATCCCATGGGCTAAGATTTTGGAGGGTAAAGGAGCCCAAGAAAGCTAATCCATTTTTAAATGTCACTTCCAAGCCCAGGATAAGTGTGTTCCCTTGAGTGAAAAATGGGGTGGGTGTGCCAGGAGACCTGAATGGATAAGCAAGTGTAGTGATTTAGGCTGGGTGCTGGCCCGGATTCCACTGCACAGACCACACCTGGGAGGTCCCAAACGGGTCCAGCCCACTGGGTGGTCACAGCAAACCAGGTATTTCAACCACAATCCTCTGCTCCTCTATAAAACATCCACGCGGGGTCCCTACTTCTCTCTCTCATCCCCCGCCAGTGCCTAGGTAAAATGGCGTGAGTTGCCTCCCTTGGGCCTGTCCAGGCCCAAGGCTGGGTTGGGAGGTGTGACCTTTTGAGGCTGTGCCTTTAAGAAAGGGACATTTGCTGGAGCACTCTGGCTGAATATTTTGAAAAACATTCAGATATTCTAAATGAATTTCATTGGTAGATTGGTAGAATGCAACTTTTAAGTTTTAGTTCAGTTTGAGTCTCATTCTGTTCCAGTCTGTTCTGCTTTTCCAACCTGTCTGCTTCTGAGCAACTAGCCAAAGTTGACCTTGGATAACAGATAAGAACTAATCCCTGCATGCACTTTGAGGCCTAACAAAATTTCATCCTTATTAATTATCTTTTCTCTCTCTCTAGCCCTTTTTGGGAAAAAAGGGAGGTCAGGGGAGAGAGTGAGTACAGAGGAGGAGCCCTCCTCTGTCCAGAGGAGGGGGTTCCCTCCTCTGTCCAGAAGAGGGGGTTTTATTCTGTGTTACTTTCTTTGCTGTGTATTTCTGTATATATTGTAAATACTGTATATATTGTATATATACAACCTGCATTCCATCTTGCTTGTGAATACAGCTCTACCCTTTGCTTCTCCGACTGAGTCAGCCGTGGTTTCTTTTCTTTGTGGGTGAGGGAGAGCTAGGCCTTCTCTCACTGCCACAGGGCAGGGGGAGAAAGAGTCCTGGGGGGGTTTTTGGGTGTACCCCTAGGTGTGGATGGGACATTCTTGGGTATGTTCTGGGATCTCTCTCTTTTGTCACGGTGCTTATAGTTCTCTGTAAAACTTTCATAGTTGTTGTTTTTGTTTACCCATTTAAACTTTCCACCATTTCTTGCAATCCATTTGTCTGAGTCGTTATTTTTGCCCGTGGTGGGAGAATTTGGTCTCCCAAACCATGACAGCAAGGAACTTCTGAAGAAAATCTCATGGAAGAAAAATACAGTACATGGCAGAAGGGACTTATGACTTGCAAGAGCTGTAGAGAAGTTGCCAGGGCAGGTAGGAAGACAATAAGGAAGGTCAAGGTCCTCTTAGAAGTAACTGGCAAAGGAAGTAAAAGAGAAGAAGAAAGGCTTCTTCAAATGTATCAGTAGGAAAAGGAAGAATAAAGTGTGGGTGCACTTGAAGGTCTCTTCCAACCTGGATTATTATTATTATGATTATTATTATTGTTACTTCCAAATGAGGAGGCAGCCCCAATAACTGAGGATACTGGGAAGGCAGAGCTGCTGAATGCCTTCTTTGCTTCACTCTCTACTTCTAGGACCTGCCCCTGGAAACTCCAGTTTCTGGATGAAGGAGAGAAAGCCTGGAAGAGGGAAAACTCTCCATTACTCAGTGAAGAGTGAGTTAAGGGTCAGTTACAAAATTTAAATATTCACATGGGCCCTGATGAGATGCACCAAAGAGTGTTGAGAGAACTAGCTGATCTTGTTGCTTTACTACTTTCCATCATTTCTACAAGGTAATGGCAGACAG